>OU452277.1:7421754-8063856 GCA_911728535.1 Pammene fasciana | reverse complement strand
GTGGCAAGAGACCGTTTGTCACTTACTGTATTTGTTTTCGTAATATTTTTAGCTCTAATTTAAAATATAGGTAGGCACTGAGACAACTTCGACAGTTCTGAAGTTGCTTTGGTATTCCTTTTTTCCAACTTGCAAAAGTTTTGCTTGCCCTTCACTGTAACTATTACTTATAGCAAACTAACAGGTGGGGTTTCGTTGCTCTTACTGTGTCATATCTTCCGTGGCTAGCTCTTAGTCTACAGCACTTGCCCTGGCAGCCGCCACCGGAACAAATCGGGGGTCCGCCGTTTACGGGGAACTTGTCGAACGTGCGTTATGAAATATTAATGTTAAGCGCGTTTCGGGAACAATGCATAAAACAATGCGGAGTTTTTATTGGATCGCATAATTGCCTCTAATGTAAGTAGGTACCCTAAATGTTCGGCGTATTGATATGAAAAAAAAAGTTATAATAGAAACCCACGCTTTGAAATTCTAAGTTTGTCTGTTTAATATAGGTATACTTATTAGTGTGATAGCACCTTAAAAAGGTAAGCTCTGTAATCTATGTATACCGAAGATTTTCTGGAATAGATAGAGTTGTAAATTCCGGAAAAACCCAATTTTTTCAGGAGTCTTTCCTAATTTTCCCCATTTCAGTTTGCATTCAGTTTTTTTTCGTTTTATGCAGACAACTAATAACGGCACCATTAAAGAACTTTATTCATTACTGTTCCTAGGTACCTTCACGATGTAAATATTAGGTATCATACCTACCCACAGTTTATTAGGAAAGTATTCATGGAAAGCAACTGGCAATGCACGAAGGAAAAGTTTCCAAAGTTGCGAAATTTTCCGTGGAATGTTCTCATTGGAAAAATTACATTTAAATTCTCGTGGAAGTTTCCGGAAATATCCGAGAATGTTACTAAATTTATGAGAATGTTCTGCAACTTGTACATTGCTAAGAGTAACTAACTTCGCCTACCATACCATAAAAGTACTTAAGTACCTAAAGATTGTAAAGTCCACCCGTATCATCTGTAGGTATTTATCAGCCCCATGAAAGGTTAATATAGTCGAGGCAAGTCAGCTCAGTTATTTGCGTTCAATAACGCGAATGATGTGACTTTTCTCGTTTTTCCTCCACGAATGGCTCCTCCCACCTCCCTAACCCCCGACACCCCCTTGCGGTGCAAAGTTGAGGGCATTAGCGTGTTATCGGTGGCGGCGGCGTGAAGACGGCGCTCACCTGACCTCACATCACGGCTTCAAACGACACCTTACAGAACAACTCCGCTGACTAGTTCCTGGCACATTGCTGCTTCCTAATTCCTAGTGCACACCCCGTACCAAATGAATTCGGCAATGTACAGCGCAATACTTTTAGAAACGCTTGCGGGTGTACCATCTAATAGGTGTAACAGATACTATCTATAAGCGTTGAGATGTGGGGATAGGTGGCAAGCGTGAACGTGTTTTGCAAGCCAGCCGGGAAATAAGGTGTCCCCAATTTTACTTTTGTCGGCCTTCGCTTACAGCACATAATGTTGCTTTATGGGGAACGATAATGGAGGTGGGTAACGTTATACGTACGTAGGTACTAGGTATACCCTGGCCTAAGAATATAATAATTAATATATATGTTATAAGCACCTATTTTTTCGTTTTAGGATTATGTTGGATAGACGTTTAGTGAATAAAACAAAGTGGATTTACCTACACTAGTAAAAAAATATTAAAATGGGTACATGTACGGTTTATTTTGGTGTCTAATATTCGGTTTGATAATAATAATGATATGTACACTTGTTATAGAAAACTGCTGCTCTTCACCAGACCCTGTACGCATTTGCCAAACCACACTTTGGGTCAACTTATATGCTTAAATATTGTAGGTAATACATAAATATTGTAAACATGTATTACTTTACATAATAGGTAGGTAAGTACCTACCTAAATACATCTTAAGTAGTAGGTACGCAATCTTCTCAGTGCCTCCAATACATTTATACCATAAAGCACAACACGAGTAACGAAATAGCCTACATTCTGCTCAATCCCCGTAAGTAATGATATTGCAAATTTCACACGACTATCGTAATTCGTTTGAATAGTTTTCTAATCAAATCTCTGCGGTCCATGGCCCACCGCGCTCATTCCCTCCGGAGTGCGAGTCCATTGACAGGTTATTGATACAAATAGTCCCCCTGCCCTCCCCCCGCCCACCACCCCGCCAACACCAATAAAACTTGATTGATATTGTGTAAGTGCGCTCGGAAAATGTGGGAACTCGATTGATGTTACAGCCAAATTCGATTGGCGGAAAATTGAAAAGAACTTTAGTCTCAAAGAAATTCTTACTGTATTTACTAGTGTACAAGACTTAGTTTGCCTTGTAAGTAGCATGTGTAAGCGTCTACTGTTACGATTGTGCTGTTGGTAGTCGAAGGCGTAAATAGTGTCTAATCGAAACAACATACTTACACGTTACCAAAAAACACCCGTGTTTCTGTGTTTGATGAAGAAACCGAAACATTATCCATTATCCTTCATTTAATACAAAATATCTGGCGTAATCTACATATTTCAAGAAAGGTAAAACACCGTCACGTGTCAAAACTTTGCCCGGTTTGAAAAACATGGTTTTCTTCACCAAACAGCTATTTATATCTTATTCCTGAGATAGGAGAAAGGCGACCATCTAGGTGAATTCTCTATTTCTAATAGCCTATATATATTAAACATTAATATATAGATAAGAAGCAAACCAACTATCATTGTTACACACTAAATATTTTGAATCAAAAGAAGAAAACAATATACTTAAAAAAATTTGGCAGTTATAGGGACTGCCGATAGGAGTGAAAACTAAGGCAACCTACGGAAACCCATGCTCCCCTAGTAAAAATTGTACCGAATATCAACAACAACAATATTCATTTTACATGTTTGGCTTGTGATGCGTTTTTGTTTTCGTGACGGTGTCGGTGACGCGAACTCATAAGATTTTCCCCTACGAAAAATTGCCCAACGCGGCTAAAGAAGTTTTCACTTCAATAACCTGCCCGAAGTTACTTACTTGCCTTTGTTTCACTCGAGTCTAATACAAGCATCTTGATTTGGACAGCCTTTTACTAGACATATAAATAAAATATGAGTTTGTAAGTATGCCGCAAAAACTCACGGTGTGTGGGCAGATCAGCATTAGCAGGTTACCAAGTAGAAGCTGTCGATCTGTCGATCTGTCAGCCGCGAATTTGCAACTGACAAGACAGTAGTGAGTGAGACCTAATTCCATAAAGTATAACAAGACCCATACCAAGAACCTTAAGCCGTTTGATTAGAGGCTAGAATCGAGTGGCTGGCAGGTCTTGCTAAGGTGAAAGAGTATAGCCAGCCAATTGTTCGGTTGGTGGGCGGTCATCGACAGGCTAGAGGCGGAACAGCTCTCGGACAGGAGTTCCTGACATATGGAACAAATGTAAAAATAAATGTTTTCTATTACTATTGAGGCCATGCCGTACATGGCTGCTATTCTGAAGCTGCTTTCTAGAGGCTGACACTATCTATGTATGTAAGTGAACAGGTAATTTTCTGCCCTGTTTGGCGAAAACATCTATCTTGCGACTTCTAGTTTACTTCATACATGCGTTTAATAGAAACCGATGGGAATATACATAGGTAGGAAGAGGAACGCAAAGTTACATAAAGTTTTGTCAACTATTATTACATTCTTACTTGGTTTTCCTGTAGAAAAGCTAAACTCAAAGAAAACCTAATAGAATAACCTCTCCAAATATGGAATATCGAAATTATGAAATTTAGATTTTTCGGCACGTTTACTTTTTCTACCCCAAGTTGGTACAACATATCACTTCTCTGCTTAAAACAATAATATATGCCTAACTATGTAACATATTCAACATAAGAATTAGCCGTATCATTCACTCACACGAATACCACTTACAAGCGTTCCAAACCTGTCACTAATCCAAATAGGATAATATAATTTGGCAGCCCACAATAAGTGTAACAAGCTAATAATTTCGCTTAGTAAGCTTAGGGTTATGCGATTCCGATCGGCCGCAGTTTTACGGCGCTCCCGAGGGTTAGCGGGTGTGAATAGCCACCCCATTGTGGGAATATGACTATTAAATATTTATGATCATTATATTGCGGGTATTACGCGTATCGGCAAACGCCTCCGATAGACCTGAATATGAAAATATCTACGAAGTTTTTAGCTTCATCGGCAGCGTTAAGAACATCCCTTTTATTGAGGGTGGAGATGCTAAACATATTTACTGAAGGAAGGTAAAGACTCATAGTAGAGTTATATTTTATATAAATGAATAGGTACGTTCTTGGTATGCAACATTTAAACGTATTAGTTATATGAAACGGTTATCGAAATGTGTGTGCATTTTGCTTGTATAAGCTTAATTTATTAAGAAAACACCGATTAAAATTAACAAATATAAACTAAGAGGGATTCAACGACAACTTTACACGTTTGTATGACAGTGTACCTATTCATACTTAATGCCGAAGAAATACTTAATCATACTTAGCACTTAGGCACCTACTCTAAACAATATCGCATTATTTGCTTCGGTGATCGCACAAGCATCACTACCAGTTAAATAACATAAACCAATGAAATTGCTACATAAAAGTCATAAAACTAAATAAAACTTCGACTAACCAAATTCATTAACCACACTAAGAAGAGAAAATCCTATAAAGCAATAAAAATCAATCGCTAGCAATCATCCTACGTCAATTCCCCCAAACTTGGTAGTAATCACCGGCCTGCAGCAATAGAGTCAAGTTATGGGAGCGAATAAATCAATTAAAAGCACCCACCGCGACAATTACACTTGTAAACTTGTTCCGGAGAGATTTACCCACACACACACACGTGTGCTTACATGTGTATGGTACGCACACACGCACAATTGTCCCTTAACGCTCCGCGCGCCTGTAATAAGTGCATCAGTGTCGCTGTCTGCTTCAAAATACACTACACGTTTATGATACCCTAATCACTCGACCCTCTGATTTAAGCTAAGGTTCATTAAACTTTTAATTCAGATTAAAATAAACTTTAATGTGTGCTGGATAGAGTCCTGTTTGGAATGGGAATTATTTTAGCAGGAGTCACCGCAAACAGAGCAATGGATTTAAGAGTTCAGCATTTTTACTATTAGTGAGTAAGTATTGCTGAGTTTTAGTTTAACTTTTTAAGTTAAGACTGTGTTAATTGGTATCGAAATTTTTGCGTTAGTTTAAACTTAAAGAAATATACAATGTGTAAAATTAATACGGGCGAACCTTATTTTAACGGTATTTTATACATATAGGTCATACTGAACAACTTTCACTATGGAGCCTACACCGAAATCGCGGTTTTTTTTGCCAGTCTCATACATTTTGTCGCATGGGTGTAGACATTTTGTATTTTGCGAAATTTGAGATTTTGGGGTTACCTCCATAGTGAAACTTGTTCAGTATGACCTATGTAAACCACCGTTAAAAGGTTCGCCCGTAGGCCGTATTAGATTTACACACTGTATGCTCGTGGAAGGAATAGTCCCTATGACGAAATTATCCACATTGACCTTACCGTAATGCGACCGTGACTTTTCTGTTTGTGACCAAAGGTACTTTCACTGTCGGGTGTTTAGTAGGTATCTTTATTTTGAGTTGTGACAATGAACGCACATTTCAATAGAAAACCGCACAAATAATCTCATGCTACCTATAAAAGATAAAGTATAAACATCTTCCACCACTCTTGTCTTCAAATAATCAAGTACAAACCTCGACCTCAGCACGATGAAGTTATAAATAATTTCAAAGTTCATATCGATTGAAGCGAGGGAAGGGTTCACGACGAATTAGGCGCCATCTGCCGGGAGTTGCGACCCCTCACTCTATAGTATAATGTAACGACTATATTATAAACCGAATCGGAAATTAAACTCAACTTTGGTTCAATATTAATCTGGTAATATCACTTGTTTTGAGATTCAATGTAACCAACAAGGTACGAATAATTGATCTTAAGTAGGTATAGCCATAAAATGTTGACTAATTGAATGCAGGAGGGTAGGTTTTTAAAAAGGTTCCCAAATTAGGAAAAACACGGACAACTCGAGTCTCGACGCAACTAAAATTTAAAGATTTGGGTTTTAAAATTTAAAAACCACGAAACAATTAGGCCTGAAGGCAGAATTACGGAATTGGCGCCTTCATAAAACATTCTATACCAGTCAACCATGTGGTCACGGGTCATATTTGCGAGTAGGAAGTGTGAGTACCGACAGTGAGATTCAAAATTTCATGGACACTGTATGATCGAATTAATTCATAAATGGCCCATGCAGTTTTGAATCTCGGTGTACCTATAGGTTGATAAGATTACATATACAATGCTCAGAAGAGCCTGAAAGTCGAATTGTTCAAATGAACGTATATTTTGTTCATATTTTTGATATTAAGAGATGCATTCGGACCACTCTCCAGTTGACGCAGGATGGAGTATACATAGCGTCTCGTAATCTCGTTCTAAGAGATGTTGCTACCTTCTCATACAATTACAATGTGACAACGAGCGCTGAGTGCCGTAAACCGCAGACCATGGCCTAAAACGTTCTCGTCAGTTATGTCAACTTCCCACGCAGACGCTATCAAAATGTAGCTGACAGGGTGCCCTCGCGCAGCATTTTGTTGCAGTCACATTCTTCCTGGTATCGATACGTATCGTATTTCCACAAAGCTGACACTAAATCTATGCATAATCGCGTAGAAGCATAGGATAGTATGCATGTGCTATGTGGATGCACCTTTAGAGCACATTAAAAAAACTTGAATGGAGTTTGATGAAACGGAAGAAAACGAGAAAACGTTGCTTTTTTCGATTACTTACCTACACGAAAAATATTGAATGTAAATGGTATATAAGTACTACTATATACGTATACGTAACTATTTAAAAATGTAATTCTTAGGTAGGTACAGTCAGTGGCAATAGTATACTACACGAAGACTGTAAAAATATGTGAGTCTAATGTGACACGCTCTTATGGGCCTACAAATTATAGCGTGTCCCATATTTTTGCGGCCTTCTGTAGAATGATACTATTGCAGGTGACTGTCTGATTTGGATAGCTTAGTGTCTAGGTCGCATAGGTGTATCAGTTTTTATGTCGTCACATCTTTGCATGGCTTTGCCTACGTTTACCTACTCTACTCTGTACCCAGCCAGAATTGATGCAACGCTCATAAAACTTGAGATGCGGAAGGCAGCGGAACGTCAACAAACTCTGTATATAATTTATGTTCGTACATAACTAAGCTTAAGGCACCAGTAGGTATCAATATCCTGATGCTGCTGAAATGATCGCGCAACACTGTAATATTTACCTATTTATCTTTATTCTAATTGGTCACAATTACATCATGCGCTTCTGTAAATAGTTTAATTCATGTTCGGACAGCTGTGTAATGTCGACGCTGTTAACCTTTTTCAATGAGTCCGCGAGTTGGGAGGTTTTTGCAATTTGTTCAAACTCCAGACAGACACAGCTAATTACTTTTGTTATTAAGCGAATGTCGTTGCGTTAATTGGAGTTGGTGAAAAATTGAGTGTTAGCATGATGATAAATTAAACGCAAATAAAGTATTGTGGCCGCTTGAGACGCCCCGAACTGCGGTGAAATTAATGAAATTTCTGGCTGGCTTATTAACCTTTCCATTTAAAAATACGGTATAATTCAACTGTATTTATTTATCTTAAATGGAACAAAAATTAAGGACGACAGCACAGGGCAGACTATTGAAGTGGTTTAGTAAGACTTATGTAGTTATCTCATCATTAGGGAGAGCTTTTTGAGCTTTTGTCAAGACTTTTAATAGAGATAAGACTACATTAATAAAACATCTTATTTAAATTAATATATACACAATTGTGTAAAGTAATACCTGCATACACAACACGAATTTACTTTATGCTATTCTTATTAGACAGGTACCTGTATCATTATTAATTTTCAGTAGATAAATAAAACCCCAGTTATAATAATCGATCTTTAATAGTAATTACATACCTAAATATACAGTACAAATACTAAACTAAATTAATAACTAGCTCAAATCTAAACTAGATAGGAATAGTTTATTTTTGTATTAAGCAGAACGTCTGCTAACGATACCACAATGTTTAAAAATAAAGGAAAAGTAGAAAAATCCACTGCCTCAGGCGAGACTCGAACTACTACACTACTACTATAGTTTTAGTATATTATACCCTAATATAACATTTATTCACTATACTAATAGTATAGTTTTAGTATTATTATACCTAAATATAACATTTATTCACTATAGTTTGTTAAGTTGGTCGTATCGGCTCTGAACTGTATCCAGATAGATACTTAATTAGCATAGTTAATGCTGTACTTACATTGTTCGTTGTTTGTTGTATTTGTGTTATTTGTTAAATTATTTTTGTCTAATATTTACCGTGTAAGCGATTTGGTTCTGTACTGTAAGCTTGTATGAGTGTAATAAACGAAATTGAAATTGAAATACACAATCGACCCGACACGTCCTTGGTCCTAGCGCAACGCAAGCGGCAACTTGTCGCATCCCCGCGATACCATCTCCATCCCATCGCTTTGCCGAAAGTTATCTACCATCCATCGTAATACCCAAAGCATGCATTGTTACCTGTCCGACACCGCCGTGATCCTGTTGGCCCATCCATCAAACTAAGTCCTCAAGGGAACCGCCGAAGAAGTCACCGCTGACTTTTGAAAAGTGGATACAAATTACTGACGGGTTTTGGATTTGGAGAGTGATCGATGTCGTGGTTAGTCATAACAATCTTGCAATCCCTTGAGATGTGTATGAAATATTAACTGCATCTTAATGACCTTAAGCTTATAATGCAGACTTAGGTGTCTTACTAATCCAGGAGTACCTACTTAGGTACTGACATAGCGTCATATCCGTTGGTGGAATTTAATTTAAACGTCTTAAATTATCCTGCCGCTGGGGAATGGTGAGGCAGGTTCGTTGGTGTCAGCTTCTGAATAGAGTGGCGATGGGTGAAAAAAATTCTAAGGCAAACCGGAACTTAATATGGCTTCAATTTTCATGATGAGCTTTGTTTGTTTGTTGTGATTGTTTTGTTTTTTTTTTTGTGTACTAGAAAGTGCTACTAGGTACTTACTAGTTTACTACTAAGTATGTACTTTAATTAAAATATGCTCAGATGTCTGAAAATTAGGCAAGCCGGCGGGAATCCAGTTTTATGCATTACTGCAAGTAAACTTAGAAAACAATGTTAGCATTACGGGATAATTTATCCCAGAATGTCAAGCAATTATTACATATGCTGGCCAACATCAGCGATATTAAAGGGCGTCTTAAAAACGGCTCAGCGATGGGATCAGACGGCAGGTGCAGTTGATTTACTTCCCATAAACCCTTACGCAGCGTGTCCAGGAATTTAGGCTTTATAGCCATTGTTATAAAGACTGTAATGGGGAATTTGTTAGGGGTTTGTCGGAGGGCCTGCGGAGGAATAGCGATCTCGAATATCGGAGCCGATATCGCGCAGTCATCGATTGGGGCCGCGCTGGTCTTCCTTCCTGTCCTTACTGAGAAAGTATGTGGGTACCTATCTCTGTTACAATAGTCTATTATACATATGCAAAATTGTGCATGTGATTTTAAAAAGTATAGTTAAGTACTTTTCACGTGTCACGTAAATATAACATAAACATTAGTACCAGTATTTTGACTATTTTGATTACTTAATTGGTTAATTTATATTTTGTTTGTTTCTAACATGATACAAACCATGGTTTCTAATAACCACAACTGTCAAAGTGAAAGATAAGGACAAAACACAAATTAACTAATTGAGGCCTGAGAGTGGTAGTGGTGGTGGTGAGGCTTTATGGTAACAGTATTAACTATAGATACAATTATTCACAATTTATCTTTTTATTTTACTTTACAAGAACATATTAATGATTATTGTTTTTGAAACAAATTTAATAAATTAATTAATTAATAACATTTAACACTATACTCATCCCATCACTGGTCAGAGTTCTGATTGCATGTATTAGCTCTAGAATTACCACAGTTAAATGTTGTAGGTATGCTTTGTTACACAGGATAAGGTTAGGGTTACAGCTGGATAAAATCCAGAATAAACATTTCTATATAGAAAATTCTTATTTCTACCGATTTCTTAATATCAATTCATGAAAATTAATGGAATAGTTTCAAAACCAAAACTTTGAATCCTGTTTATACGAAGAGCATTTAAGTTTTTATTTTACCTAGGAATAAGTGTAGCCAGCGTAGGTACACGCAAAGCCAATCAACTGTTAGTATAAAATACACTGTGACAAAAGCGCGCCGTCAATCGTTATAGTATAGCAATCCCAGGTGTCCTGTTATTAGGAGCATTCGCGCCACATCAAACGGCATGCTAATGAAAGAGCACATTTACGGCCGAGGCCCGGAAACTCTAATTAAACTATCACATTTTTCATTGTTTTATCGTCGATTGAGGAGTTCCGCCTCATCGCAAACTGTTTAAGAGTCCGTGACTAGGTAGGCACACACCTATTTTATTTACAATTTGTGCTTGTGTATAATTTTAATTAATCAAAGAAGAAAATTAAACATATAATAAATTACCATTGTTATACCATAGCATATGTAGTGGTAGGTGAATTTCGTACTACTATGTTACTTCGAAGTACTTATGTAAAGCCTTATTCGATATTGAAAGGAAGTCCCTAGTTAATTGTCATTTTTGCCACAAAGACATCTGTCTGATAATTATCTATTAGGTTGATTAGTCCTAAATCCTTAACGTTATGTGGCTCTCCTGTAGAAGACGATAAAAATTATCGTGATTAGTACATTATTGCAGAGGACGGGAAAGGTAAATTCGTGGACGAGCGATTTTTTAGGCGAGCGAGCGAAAATATAAGACAAGTCCACAAATTTCTATAGTGCTTTTCTCCAAATTTGCGAGGAATATTATCAGGCAACTAAGGGCGTAGATAAATACCTTAAAACTAGCATATTTACAAATCACATAATAATAGGCGACTCCCCGGGTTTTTTGCACGTCCTGCTCCGGTGGTTCTAATGAAATATGTCATTAGAATTGTACCTACTTATCTTTCTGTAGGTACCATTACGTTACATATACGATTACATTTATATATACGAATACAGAAACGATTAGGTCCGTCCAACTAGATATTTTTAAGCATATTCCTGTAAATTTTTGGGTTAGAATCAGCAATAAGTTACACATCAAAACAATATTAACAAACGTTACAATGTCCATCCCGTTACAATTTACAATCATCCAGTTGTAATTCCTCCCTTCACGGTTCGTGGGTAAAGGTGTGATTATCAACAATGTTTGCCAGAAAGGGGAACCAATAGTCTCGTAAATCTACTTATTAGGAATTATTACTAAAAGGTGTAGGTCCTAATTGAAGTTATCAATCGTGTAGAACTGTTGTAACAAAGCCGTCCAAGCGTGCAACTTTTAAACCGAATGCCATTGGTACGTATCCTGGTACAGTCAGTCGCAATAGGTTTAACTGTGATAATCCCGGATTATGCAAATAACGCTTTTAAAGTGTCTCAAATAAAGCTGATAGCTAGGGATACACGCACAGATGTGTCCGCCGGATTTGTCCGACGGATATGCCCGGCGGACAGATGCGTCCGTGTGTGGCGCGAATTGGACACGGATGTGTCCGCCAGACGTCTGTCCGCTGTCTGTCCGTTGTCCAATTCACGCCATACACGGACGGATGTGTCCGCCGGGCATATCCGTCGGACAAATCCGGCGGACACATCTGTGCGTGTATCCCTAGCTATCAGCTTTATTTGAGACACTTTAAAAGCGTTATTTGCATAATCCGGGATTATCACAGTTAAACCTATTGCGACTGACTGTACCAGGATACGTACCAATGGCATTCGGTTTAAAAGTTGCACGCTTGGACGGCTTTGTTACAACAGTTCTACACGATTGATAACTTCAATTAGGACCTACACCTTTTAGTAATAATTCCTAATAAGTAGATTTACGAGACTATTGGTTCCCCTTTCTGGCAAACATTGTTGATAATCACACCTTTACCCACGAACCGTGAAGGGAGGAATTACAACTGGATGATTGTAAATTGTAACGGGATGGACATTGTAACGTTTGTTAATATTGTTTTGATGTGTAACTTATTGCTGATTCTAACCCAAAAATTTACAGGAATATGCTTAAAAATATCTAGTTGGACGGACCTAATCGTTTCTGTATTCGTATATATAAATGTAATCGTATATGTAACGTAATGGTACCTACAGAAAGATAAGTAGGTACAATTCTAATGACATATTTCATTAGAACCACCGGAGCAGGACGTGCAAAAAACCCGGGGAGTCGCCTATTATTATGTGATTTGTAAATATGCTAGTTTTAAGGTATTTATCTACGCCCTTAGTTGCCTGATAATATTCCTCGCAAATTTGGAGAAAAGCACTATAGAAATTTGTGGACTTGTCTTATATTTTCGCTCGCTCGCCTAAAAAATCGCTCGTCCACGAATTTACCTTTCCCGTCCTCTGCAATAATGTACTAATCACGATAATTTTTATCGTCTTCTACAGGAGAGCCACATAACGTTAAGGATTTAGGACTAATCAACCTAATAGATAATTATCAGACAGATGTCTTTGTGGCAAAAATGACAATTAACTAGGGACTTCCTTTCAATATCGAATAAGGCTTTACATAAGTACTTCGAAGTAACATAGTAGTACGAAATTCACCTACCACTACATATGCTATGGTATAACAATGGTAATTTATTATATGTTTAATTTTCTTCTTTGATTAATTAAAATTATACACAAGCACAAATTGTAAATAAAATAGGTGTGTGCCTACCTAGTCACGGACTCTTAAACAGTTTGCGATGAGGCGGAACTCCTCAATCGACGATAAAACAATGAAAAATGTGATAGTTTAATTAGAGTTTCCGGGCCTCGGCCGTAAATGTGCTCTTTCATTAGCATGCCGTTTGATGTGGCGCGAATGCTCCTAATAACAGGACACCTGGGATTGCTATACTATAACGATTGACGGCGCGGATGTGTCCGCCAGACGTCTGTCCGCTGTCTGTCCGTTGTCCAATTCACGCCATACACGGACGGATGTGTCCGCCGGGCATATCCGTCGGACAAATCCGGCGGACACATCTGTGCATGTATCCCTAGCTGATAACAAAAGAAATCGGATGCAAAAAAACAATAATAACTTGCAAATTTTTGGAATTAAAACTTTACAGGTGCAAATGTTGGGTTAATGGCGCAGTATCCACTTTAGTCCAATAAAGTTGTAAATTTAATTATGTATGCGTATTGTTGCAAAAAGGTGGCTTCGTTTATGGTCGTGAATGATACGATCGGCAGTAAACTTAGGAATGTTTGCGGTCGCCGTGTCGTTGAGGCAATGGTTCTAATTTCACAGGATACATATGGGTGATTTTTCTACCAGCTAGACGTGTTTACGAGTTGTACGAAATATTTAAGTATCTAGATTATTCTATACCTTAAGTTTTAGCTTCCAAAAGCTGGCGCTGAATGTCTATAAAAATATGGAAGACTACCTGAACATAGCTTCCGTTAAGTTACGATATATGTATTTATAAATCATTAGCTGCCATCTTTTTGTGGATGTCTGTCGTGGATGTCTTTAAGCAGACAATGTTTTGCATCCTCACCTATCTAATTACTTCCAACTACAATTGTGTAATCTTGCACTACGCAGCGGACGAGCTTTAACTTTCCAAGGCATTCAATGTAAATTGCCTGTGCACGCCAAAAACTACACGGTACACGATATCGAAAAATATCTTCATGATCACTATCACTACTAATAGCCATTGACAAATTAATTTAATTTCTTGACTAAATTTAAGCTTGAATTTTATGTGTCAAAGTGACATAGGTAGCTATTATGATTTATATTTAGGTATGTAATAACAAGACACAAAATCACAAAGGCAAAATCGGTTGTCATGAATATCATGATCTAGTTTATTCATATTAATTTTGCTGAAGACACATATGCCACAGCTGACATAGGTCAGCTGAACTTTCGCTATTTAAAGGCGATGAATTATAGAAAGTAGATAAAAAAAAAATCTCAAGTCGGAATGGATTCATATATATTTTTTAATACGATAGCAGGGGTAAATCCTAAATTCGCGATGACACGGCTCCGTTGCCGTGTGTCGTACCGACACCGACCGCATCGCGGCCGAGGCGTGGTCGCGCGATCTTATCACCCCCATTAGCGGCCGCCGCGCCCAGCCACTATCAGCCGCATCTCCACTTGCATACTACATCACCAACTCACCTTCTTGTCAAACAAATATCAACTTTAACACCAGACAACAAAGACTCAGATTACAACAGCATCATACGGGTTAGATACGCGCTGCGATTTATCACGAAAGAACGAGCCTCATCTTTCTTCGTTAAAACTCATTCTCTATATTGTTCGTCGATTTTTTTCCGCGTTATTGGATTTTCGTACGATGCGTATCGCGTCGTAATTTGCGTGATGCAGCCGTTTTCGATGATGAGAACTCCACAATATCAAAGAGCGGTCTGTCACTCTCTCGTTAGGTAGCTATCCCAAGAATGTGGCACCCATAGGGTTACCAGAAGATCGGATTTTTCCTAACAAGTCAATTTTGGTCATATTGAAGCTTGCGGAAATCTCAATCAAATCTCGGGGTTGTTTTGGTGCTGATTTCCAAGGAAAACCTGAGTGAAAACTTAGCGCTTCGAAATTATGATTAATGTGATTTTTAGCAGATGAAGTTAAATGTAAAATTTTACACAAAGTATAGGTAAAAATAAATTATACGGCCTAAAATAAATAATCTGAGTAATAATCTACATGGGTTTACGCATTTGGGATTAAAACATCGTGTTAAGAGTTGACACGAAGTTTATTTATAAAAATGCACATTTTCATTTTAAGAAAAGTTAATGTCAGGTACAGTCCGACCAAAAATGTGGTTTACCACCCTACGGTTGAGGTTCGTTTGAACATCATGAGACAACAAGGTCGTGCATGTTTTAAACTCTGTTAGAAATGTCAACCTTAGCGATCGTTAGATCTCGCAGAAACTTTTGTCAAATTATTTGGACCAGACTCGCTTAACAACTAAAGATTTGTACTCATTGTGAAACCGTGATTATATTAGTATCAGTATTTTACAAATTGTAGTCTGGCAACCCTACACCCACACTCAGAGCCTATGTAGGTGCCTAATGGGTTGACTATTGAATCAAGCCTGATATTGATCTCGTTCCCGGAATTTCGACGGTGTTGTTGTTAGAGAAATTAATGTCATAAATAATAATATGTGGTACGCGGAATGATTTATAAACGGACGAGCTTTGACCTCCACACGTTGTCATACTTACATGTGTAGATACCTAAGCATATTTTTTTCTTGACTGCTACAAATAATATTTATTGTGAGCTCATACAGATCCGCTATAAAATTAATGTTACTTTGTTACTGAAACTTACATCGCTATTTACTTGGACTTAGCTGTCATTTTTGTTTGAAAAATATAATTTATTCAATCTTAGGAGTAGGTAGCTAGATCTCTAAAAAAAAAGCGGTTCTGTCACCCCATTAAGCCTTGGCGCTTTTTTATGGCTGCTCTACATTATGGGCCATCATAAGGACGCAGCTATGCGTTAGAGGAAGCTAACGATATTGCGATCTCGTTCCATCTTATAGCTGCGTCCCTATGATGGCCCATCAACATCATGTAGAGCAGCCAAGGCCGTAGTCCCTCGTAGGTAAATATATACTTACACGGTGTATCAAAAATACTGGTGAAATAGGGCATAATTGGTATCATATTTCAAGTTAAAAAAAAGTAGGGGGAAAAACATTGGAAGCGAAAACAATTTTTTTTTGTATGGGACTTCGTCACTACTTGGCCAACCCTTCATACAAAACCAAAATTTTTTTGACGAGAATTTTTTTTTCTCTCACTCAAATATTTACCACCAGTATTTTTGTTAAACTTTTTATACATACGAATACGTACTTACTAGGGCATCCAATCCCGCAGCCTTTAGTCAATCTCGGTATTTGCGGGACCATGCATTTTCAATCCCGCGGGACTACTTACACGAGCAAGCGCGTTAATTGCAGTTGTTCGCTGCACATCGCGCATGCGCTTCATGCTACTGGTAAGAAAAACATGGCTCTGCGTGACGTTACATTGTGGTCCCCCAATGATTATCTACTTACTTTGTAAGTATTAATTATGCTGCTTGAATTACCTTGACTTATTGTGGTTTTATAATGGACAGTGGATTTCATAGCAATGTGAAACAATTATGCTCCAACTTATAATTTATCAGTAGGTAATAAATGACAAACTTTTATTGATTCAATCGTTGTTTTACCTATTTAATTACCAATGTTTATTCATGAGAGAAACATAAAACTGATCCAACAATGTTGTCAGTGTCAATACTTATTGCCAGTAAAACAGCATTAACGCAATTTTTATTTTCAATTAAATTCTATGTCGCTTAGGTATTTCTCGCATTACCTTATAATGTACTGTAACTGTAAAGAAACTCAGTACATAAAACTACACATCAATAAAAATTTAAGTCACAGATAATAAAATAAAAAAGAAGAATAAATATCTTTTATCTTCTTTTAATCTTTTAAATAAAACTTATTTACAAATGAAGATACTATAGAATAGGGATGTAAGACAAATATTTTATAAATAACAGTTTAAAGAGGTGAATCGAGAAATTTATGAAAATAGCTTAAAAGATTTGCAGGTTAAGTTTGCATTAATCATGAATTTGTTGGTTACGATTTTTTTCTTCAGTATGGTGAGCAATTCTAAAAATATTTTAGTAGGTATGTACATACCTAACTATATTGCTTAGTTCACAAAATTTCGTAAGTAATTATATAGTTATGTAGGTACCGTAAAACGCCGTCGCTTCGCCTACGCTACCTTTCTTCGCCTAATTTTATAAAATTTTAAATTCCCGCCAAGTTTTCAGGGCAGGTTCCTACATAACAGTTTTTACCGACCCAGACAATTTTCTATAGGGAAAATAACACGATTGTGATCAATGTGTCGGGTTTAGCCATATGATCCATTCCATAATAAGGTAAAGACGTATTTACAAAACTATGGTTTAATTATAGCTGATAGAAGAGTAGATTATATCTGCACAGATGAGACTATTACTAATGTCAGAATATTGACAACGTAAATTAATGTAAATATAATTATAGTATATTTTCACTGATGGTACCTATATATTATATTACTATTACTACCTACTTAAAGAGTCTCCGGGTCGTTCCATGGTGCAACGACTATCCATCGTAGTTCAACACGGCAACGCAGCAAGCGTGATGGGTACCTTTACGCCAGGGATAACACGGGGTGGGCATTTTGATTAGGCTTTTATTTATACCTTCATTTTATTTTTCCGTATTTAAGTTCAGATTTAAAATATTGTATTTTTATGTTACTTTACATAAGTTTGTTTATGGGCCTAATAAATAATAAGAGTGTCATTATTATATTTGCTGGGGGGCGGGGGTTGACGCCGCGTGCCCGCTGCGTGGGCGCTCGGGCGACGACGACGCTCGGAAGACGCTAGTGTGGTAGATTAAGCTCCCATTGCATGAAACCTTACCTCACACGGTGGCAGAGCAGAAAAACTACCAGGCTGATGGCAGGCAACCCTACATATTCGTGAATGGCACGCCTAGGGCTATCGATCTGCATCAATTTCAGCTTGCCACCTGATGAGGTAAATTACCCCATTTTTTGGCCTCATAAAATATGGCTGACCTTGAAATCTACCAGGTTTGGGGCTGGCAATCTATGCGGGTTCAGGTCACCAAAGGGGTCTCTTTCGATGGGTAAAAGTTTCGATCTGCCACCTTATGATGTAAATTTTGGTAAAAATTGAGGTTTTAAAATAAAAATAAAAAACTATGTTCTTCCAGGCTAGGCCATGGCAACCTACTATAGTCCAGTGCTCCTAAGTATTATCTATCGCTGTAGTATGTGTCTGCTCTGCTACCGTGTGAGGTAAGGTTTCATGCAATGGGAGCTTAATCTATGGGGGTAGCCTTAAATGCTAGCACGTCGATTTTCACGTATTTTAAAGTCTGCTAAAACAAGAAGTATACGGTTAAGTGCTACATAGCACCTAATATCTTCAAATAAAATAAGTGACAAGTTCTAATAGAAGTCCCGTATCGCGCAACCAAGCAGCGCTGCGCAAACGCAGGAAAGGCTGGTATCGCACAGGCGCGAAGTGATCCCTCAGGTGCGCGCGACTCCGCCCCCTTGTTTATTGCTTATTAGCGGCCACGGCGGCGGCGCGTTTGAACACAACCTCTTTGTTCTCGCCGACCACCCTCGCCCGCACGCCACCCCGCGGCCGGTCACGACGTGTACACTACGCGAATCATAAATTCTTGCTATTTGACGTTGGTTGTGTTTGATATCGATCTTGGCTCAATGATATCGGAGGAAGCAGCATCTCGAGATAGTTCCTATTAGGCATTTACATGCGATTAGCGCGGTTTCCGGCTTAGATGCCCGGTCTAGATTTGCTGTTCTCTAACGCTAAGCTTATATAGATGTTTTGTAGCAATAAATAGAATAGAAAATGTTACATACCTAACACAGAACTCAATATTAAATCCTCCAAACCAAACCCAAACCAAAAAATGAGTAGGTTTTCTATCATCATTTCTATTATCCACCCTTACATCAACTTTCAGAGCCATTTAAAATTTAGCGCACATTTCGCCATACTTAGGTAGGTAAGTGTGCCCCACCACGCATTCGAGCCGTAACAGCTATTCGTATTTTGAGTTTCGAATTTATGTTCCGGGATTATTGCTCAATAATAAGTTTCCAAAAACATGTAGGTTGATTGTTGATGAACAGAATATGTTGCTAATTGAGTTATATAAAATCTAATACCAAAATACTTAATGTAGCTGAACAAAGGCTCTTTGGAATAGATAGACATAGCTGGACTTTCTAATAACCTTTTGTCGATAACAGTAGCTTGTTTTCTAGATGCTCGTAGATTATACTGTTGACAGCTGCATAACCACTTACCTATCAAGGCCTGTCCGTCCGTCCGCGCCAGCACCGTGCTGCTGTTAGCCTGTCACTCCGCACGACTTAACGACGGCTCCTCTCCACGCGACCTCCACTTCTCACCAATTGTCGATATAATCATGATAATTTACAACAACTACTCCGTCAATCAAGTGCGATAAACATAGTTTACGTTCTCTCGAATCAGTTCGAAATGCGCGCCATAATAATGCCTGGGAAACCATTTGAATATCCGCTCAATAGGTCTGTCGTTACCCCTGACACGAGACATAGGCTAGTTCCAATCCAATAGCCCCATTAGATTCGCAAAGTTCGCACAGATGTCAAGTGGCATCAATCGATCGAGCGTCTATCGCCAATAACAAAAGCAATTGTTGGGAGCGCCGTGACGGAGTAATTCGTTGTTTCCCTTTCGACGATTAGCCTGGCTCTATTTACTTGTCTCTCCCGGCCGCTAGAGCTGGCAGCTGACGCCGGACGCGTCCGACAGACGGACACCGTTACAAGACTTAGAAAAAGGTTTGCCACGAACAACCGACCTGTCCGTACGTCCGAGCGAAACGACATTACGACTCGGACAACTAGAACGTTCCTTGATTGATCGCCGCGAAACAGCAAATTGCACGAAACGGGAAACGGTTCAAAGGTGGGTCATTTCATTCATGTTCATTACAATTAATTGTTGGCTCTAATTGTAGCCAAGAACACGAGTTGATCATTCGGAGATAGCGAGGTACTTGAGCGAGTAGTTATATGTAGGTATTGATAAAGAGCGTTCCCACAGGCGCGATATGGGCAGATCGCAATCGCGCAGGGCACGACCGGGCACAGGGCTCGCACGTGGCCCGGAGACGTCTATCGCCTTGTACCGGCGATAATCTCCGGCGCTTCGGGAACAATACCACCATACATCCGACAAATGAGCGCAATTAATGCCAATAATTCGAAACGCTCTGCCGATCACAGCCGCTTCGAAAATCGCTATATCTCGATGTGTTTCCATTAAATTGATGTCAAAGTTTAAAATTAGTTATCGGTCTATGTTATTTCCCGCGTGAATAGGTACCGGCACCGATTAACAATGCCTTTGAACATTGCTCAGACGAGACATTAAATCCTCGTGCCTTTCTTCGAACTAGTCTTTGGTTTGAAAACTAATCAGCGCCGCCTTTATGGCATCAACCTTCGGCTTTACGCTCGGCGATATATCTCTCTTACAGAGCCAGACCTCGGGCGAGGAGTGCTTTCGTCCCCGAGAAATTAGTTCCTGCACCACAATAGTCCATAATTATGAAATGTGTTGTATTCGAGGAGGATTTGTAATTTTTTCTGGAGGCGAACAATGCAAGGCGGTAATGAAAGGAGTCAATCAGCCGGTGTCTGCGAAATGCGTATTCTGCGTTAATTTATGCATCTTCGTGGCGTCGAGGCGAACTGTAATTTGCTTTTTTAATAGTGTCCCTCGCAGACAAAGAAGATTTTGTATACTTACAGGTGTATTAAACCTTTCCATCAGGTAATCTGTTGTTTATCTTCTAGAAGTGTAGATAATTATTAAGTATCTTGAAAAATATCTAATAAAGTTTTTTTGGCAGTAAGGTACGAGTACGTATACCTAATTGTGTTTTCCGCGTAAACCAGTTTCGTGAAATTGAAATGCACTGAGGTGACCTCTGGTCATGGGTCTGGACCATTTGGTCCTCTACCTGGGGCCTTTGAACTTGCATTTCAACACGCAAATTTCCCACCAGTTATCTCAAAACTAACTCGAATATATTTGTTCATGATGTGATTTTTATTTAAATGAAACAGTTCTAAATAAATCAATTAAAAACTTAGATACATGCTACCAAAAAGAAGATTGCGACATTTGCGACCTTGATACCAGTGATACCTACTTAATTACGTCTTGAACTTGTGGACCATAGGTAGTTGCAGTAGCAGTAGGTACTGCACTATAGTTGGGAGGTTTTACGATGTCTTTTTTTTACGATATCCGCATGTTAGGTAAAACTCTTAAGTTTTATTCGGACGTAAAATATATTTCCAATCTAAAGCTAACAATGCAATTTATCTGACTGTCTCTGTGATGAGCTGATGAGAATGGTTCTTGA
Organism: Pammene fasciana; assembly: GCA_911728535.1. Lineage (NCBI taxonomy): Eukaryota > Metazoa > Arthropoda > Insecta > Lepidoptera > Tortricidae > Pammene > Pammene fasciana. Next base: position 8,042,472 of record OU452277.1, on the reverse strand, counting down.
TGTTGGTCGAGATTTTATTATAAATACTATAAGGTAACCTTTGCTAATCTTTCCAAGTTGATAAATATATGTATATATATACTTATTGACGGTCGAGGCTACAGCTACACTCGTCAAGCGAGTTTTCCGGTAATTTCATAACTGACCTACCGAATCGAAAACTTATAAGTATAGACAGAGGTTTGTGACTGCGAGATTTGATTTAATTAGGTACCTAAGTGTAATAAAGAAGCGCCTTTTATACTGCTATTTTCGCCCCGCTGGCACTCTATAATTTGGGATAAGGGTCAGGCCGTAGTTTTTGCCACAAATAGCGCAAAGGTGACGTAAAATATTCTACGATTCGGTCGCGCAGAGTGACGCAATACAAAATAGCACCAATTGCGGATAAACTAGTGGAACGACGCTTAAGATGGTTCGGACATATTCAAAGACACCCAGACGACCACGTAGTCAAAGTAGCTCTGGATTTACCCACGACGACGCGCAGACGCGGAAAACCCCCCACCACCTGGTGGACGTCGGTTCAAAGAGACCTAAAATCTTTAAATTTAAACCCAGATATAGCACTAAACCGTGCAGAATGGAAAAAAAGGACAGGGAAGGCCGACCCCAAGTGAATGGGACAAGGTCCAGGAAGAAGAAGAAAGGTCGCGCAGAGTGACGCAAAATAGTTGAGTCGGTCGCGCAGAGTGACGCAAAATAGTTAAGATTTGCGCATACATTGTATGATTTTGACATAATATATTTTAAATGAACATTCGATTGTTAACCGAGGGATGGAAAGAACCCACCACAGCCGAGATATTTTGGCGCTCATAGTTAGGTACAAAAAAACACGATTTGGTATGGTAAGGTTACATTTTTAATCACTGCAGACAAAAGGCTGAACGGTTCATCAAATGGAACTATAGAAACATGTCAAATTGCCAAATATTAAGAGATTCCATAGGATTTGACTGAAAACGTCACTTTCAAATAGTTCCATGGTGATCCACGGTTCCATTTGGTTGATTTTATATAGCAAACTTACACCCGAAAACCGCAAACCTATGTGTGCATGAACCTTTATTCGGTAGCGCAATATCACTGGTATCGCAAAGTGGCATAATGGCGACCGTGGCGCAAAGAAAATCTATAATAACTCTATGAATAAGCTCTTTTTTTTAATTAAAATAGGAAGATTACACACGCCTTACTTAATAGTGCACAATAACAATGACAGACATTAATTTAAAACTTATCTTGAAATCTCAAAAAATGCACGCCGCGAAAAATGTGACACTTTTCACTCCGAACAAAGTTTACATCGGTCTGACAAAAATATAGCCGCTGCCGCCTTATTGACCATAGACAAAGCTGCTTTGGTGTTGCCACTATTCAGAATACAAATACTACCAAAGCTTAAAGGCCACAAAACGGGCATGATGGTTGCGCAAAAAATAGCGCAGATAAATGGCTGTTTTCGTTTTTTTTTTATTTAATGTACGAAAATTAATGTACTTTCTTAGGAAACACGAAACGATATTCAAAAGGGGGCTAGGTAACTATTATTTGATAACGTCAAATCAAACAGATCATGAAAATGTTGTCTTTTTTTTAATTTTAATGGATGCGCAAAGTGCACCCGACCGAAGCGAATTTACATTTTTTATGAAAATTTCGTTGTTTTTATTTTTTAAAGTCGTATAACTTTGCAAATATATCAATTTATTTTAATATCTCCAGTGGCCGTGGGTAAACAGGTCTTCAGAAATACAATGCTATGGTTAATTACAAAAAATGGTTAATTAAAATGATTACAGTACAAAAAAAAGTAGCGGACCGAAATCTGAACTTTTTTCGGCAAAAACTACGGCCTGACCCATAACAGTCCAGTTTCTGACACATTTTAAGTAAGTATTGACCGATGGCTATGACGGCTGGCGAGAAATAATCTTCACGTATTGCGTAGCCGCTTACGAATTTATAGCGAGCACGCATTATTTGCCATATATTTACCAATCTTATATCCTATCTTGACATGTTTGAATTAAATATTGACGGTCTAGCTTAGTCGACAAGCGACTTTTCCATGTAAATATTTTCTTATTTTTCATAGCTTCATACAGCTAGTATTAAGCTCATTAAAAGTGAGTAGGGTCCTGCTTGCGTCCTCGAGATTTGGTGCAAGAGGTCAAGCAAGCGCCTTTTATAGAGTTGCTATTGCTAGACTATGTTCGATCCGCTAGCTTTGTTACCGACACATTCTAAGTATTGAGGGCTACGTCCGGCGAGGCGCGATCTTCACGCATGAGCTCGACGTGCAAGCCTCATATAAATTTATAGCGAGCGCGTATTATTTACTAGCATTATACGCATAATTCGCGAAGCTGTCGCAAGGGCCGGCTATAATTTCACCATGGCAGCAGATCCATCAATACGCGCCTCGGGCCGCGGCCACTTTCAATTTGTAGGCCGCACATCGGCAATTACCCTCGGACGGAAGGCCGATCATCATCGATATACGCGCTTAATAATGCCTAATGACAGTTAATAAAGACGGAAAATAAAAGTGTGATGATTACTTATTACCTGCCATGTAAATGGTAACGGTTCATGCTTACCTACAAATACCGGATATGTTGCTGTGTAAAATCTTGCCTGCTATGAATGATGAGTGGCTTCGTTTTGCTAAAAGTGCCATTAAATACACTGAAATTGCCCATTACATATATAAATACAAAACATCTTATCTACCTTTCCTTTTTTTCTTCACAGATTGGAATGCAGTTGCGTACCTACTCAACTTGAACCTACTAATTACTAATTTACAATACGGGCAGGTGATGGTGATGGGTAAGTAACTTTTACCAGTTTTCATCATGCGTAAGCACTTAGATGTACCTAATGCAGGTTTGTAACGTATCCTAGAGAATCCGCCTAAAAGATGACTACACGACACTTCATTTTGCATAGAAAGTGTTAATACGTGATCCTCGGAGGTCACGTGATGTTTTCTATACAATATGTAGGGTCGGGATATCGTGTAGTACGCGGAATCTTACAGCATCAATCATCCTTAATACGAGTAACAACTGCTGACGTAAAGGGAATCGAATGCGCTCTTAATCTTATAAACAGCACCTACCTACTGGATGGCCTGAGACACAGACTACACAGACACGTCATCATTAAGCTTTTCGAACAGCACACATCTCAATAGTATTCTACACCAATTTGTAGTATAGCAACCTAGGTTCACCACTGTAACTTGATATTTGTGGATATTTTTAATTCACATGAGTAAATGATCTTTTGATCAAAAACGTTAACTCAACTCAAATAAGCGGTCGCCTTCTCATACAAAATTAGTAAGTACGGGAGCACCTATGTGTGGTGACCTCGAGTTGTAAGTACTTATGATCTATCTAGTGGTTGAGATTATCTGTGGCCTGAGACAAGGGTTTGGTTGTAAAACTAGCGGCTAATGATGATCAACGCCTGCACGGAAAAAAAAGCTTCCGGGATATTCTCAATCCAAGACATTATTATTTTCTTGAAAATATTTCCTCGTGACAAGTATTTATTTCCTTTGCCAAAAATATGATTCTTCGCTTAATAAAACCACGTTTTCTTAAAATTAAAATACAAAAATGTATTGTTTCAAGAGTATATTGAGTAAATAAGAGAGATTGTACTTTTTTTATGAAACTATTAGCAAACGAGCAGACGAGCCGCCTGATGGGAAGCGGTCAACGCCGCCCATGGACGTAAGCAACATCATGGGAGCCGCTTATGCGTTGCCGACTTGCACTTTAATCAAACATATTATCTTAGGTAAAAGAAAACTAGAAAATCTGTAAGAATATATTCGCTTCGTTATATTTAAAACTTTAATTTATTTTCGTTAAAGGAAATTTAACGCTTGTCACGAGAAAATATTTTCAACATAATATAATAATGTCTTAGATTGAGAATATCCCGGAAGTTTTTTTTCCGTTTATGTGAAATCTAAATTCATCCCTGCTTTCGTCATCAAGTACGGTTGAGGACGTAATTCATTTCAATTCATATATGTATACTTACCTGCCTAATCGGTTTTGAACCAAACAGTCTGCATACTTTTTTGTTTATGGTGTATAGATCTAACGAATTCATTTATTAAATTGCTTATGGTTGCAGCGCCATCTGTGCACAGCTCAATCATTCTTATTAGTCAACAATCACCCACGTTGATATAGCAACCGCAGTCCAAGCAAGACAGGTAGTGAGTTCGGCCAAAATCGGACACTGAGTAAAATCGTCTGATTCAAAATTACGTACACGACTTGTCAGGAGCAACAAGAGTGGTCTGAAGAGAGGCGCGATACGAAATAACGCATGGTTCTATATCTATATTGCCAAACTAAAATAAGTTACCGCAATTGGCGTAAATTTGAGTCACACTATTTTACCCGCGCATCCTATTTTGGCTGAACTAACTCACTTATCTATATTACCTGACCATCAGAAATGTTAGTAACTAGGTATTAAGTCTTATTCAGTTACAATGAGTTTAGTTTATTATTTATTTATTAACCCATTTCCGTATTTATCGACATTTTCATTAGTCCAAATTGTCATCACTACACGCTTAGAGCTTTAACCCAAGGGGAGTAGTCGTTGACAGGCGTTCCCCTCTGCCGAATGAGTATGACCAGTGGTCATACTCATTGTATGGACTGACGTTTATTTGACGTGGCTATTTTGACGTTCCCCTCCCCCGCAAAAAACGGCAGACTTTTTCCGATGGAAATGAGAGCACGTCTCGGATCCGGTTGGTTTAATAATCAAATACAACACGTATGTGTCTTTGAAACCTGAAATGGGACTCATTGTACAGTCAACGCCATAAATATGTGTTCACCTTTGCACCTTGCTCCATTGTAATAAAATACAAAAGTGTATACATATTTTAGACGTTGACTACAAAGAGATCTATCCATGGAGATTATTATGGATCTTATCACAATGTAAAAAGGTGAGAAAAAGTGGATATCTCTAAGTAGTCGACTGTAGGTACAAACTGTACTAAGCTGGTCAAGTTTACAACGTTCATAAGACAAGGTTGATTTATGCTGGATTGGGAAATTTTCGATTCACTTTCGCATCGAATAAACTATTTGTTGCAATGTATGTGGTAATTTGGATTTTATTTATTCTCACATTATAGTTTAAGCAATTGCACGTGGATTCCCATGTTTTCTTCGAATCGAAACTGACGTCCATTGAACATAAAGTAGGTATTATATTATGGTAAATACTAATAAAAATAAAACAATAATAGAATTAGTTTCAGTTTATTAGCACATAGGGCCGAGGCCTGATATGTCGCTATGCTATCTCGCGCGCTCACATTCAGTGCACCTTTGTGTCGTATCGTATAAAAAGGGACGTTAAGCTGTCGCTAAGGTGACATTTAGCCATCGCAAATTGCTCTAGAGTTCCTTCTTACACGAAACGACTTATTCAAAAAACATGATTTAACAAAGTCAATTAAAAAAGTATGCCTTAAAAGTAGGTGGTCATTTTAATACCAAACATATTGCCCATATTGGTTTATAACTGCATGCTAACTAAGTACAAAGCTGTAGGTATTTTAAGCGTCGTTTAAGATTTCTACAGGGTGTTTTTTCAATAAATATTGTGCGGGGTGATTTAAAAGGCCATACTAAACAACTTTTACTCTGGGACCAACTCTGAAATCACAGGAAAGTTTTCGGCTGTTTCATACATTTCGGCCAATCACACATCCATATTTATTTATTTTTTGGGATTTCGGGGTTTGTCTCATAGTCAAAGTTGTTCAGTAATTGCCTTATAATCACTTCTCCCAACATGGCTTAATTATTAAAAATAAAATAAATGGGCATTTCTATCCCTAGATTATTTTTCTCGTTTGTTACGGTTTACGGTAATAGAAGAGCGTATGAAAAACGTAACCAAACGGACCAAAAATTGCGGGATCTTTTTTTCACGATAAAAATCTAAAAATATCGTGATTCAGCGCAGAAACAATTTAAAAAACTTTTTTGATAAAATATTATGACTTAGTTATATTAAAATGACCATTTCCTTTTGCACCTGACTACACAACATGGAATAATACACATTTTTTATGTTAACTTTTGAAAAGCTTACTTTAGTTTAACTGCATAGCAATAAGGACTATACACCCGGCGCTTAAAGTCTAAATCTCGATCACAATTCAAATCATCTATAAAATCTTGGGAAATTGCCTCTAAATGTCACATCGACACAAATGTTACGATATCAACTCGTATTCATAGCTACATTGTATTACTTAAATCTGTTTTGCAACACCTTGTATTATGGAGGTTTACGAGTAAGTTACAAACCTGGGTTTTTTCATTGATTTATTGCAGGTATAAAATACGTAACCTTATTATAAATATCCTATTAGACAATTTTGTGTGGTTTTAAATTCGACGTAATGTTCTTATTTAAGTATTTTCAATGATGCAATTATTGTGGGGTGTGTTTAATTGTGTGGGCGGCAAAGTGATGGTAATTATCATAAAATATACAAATGATCATTAGCATACAGGGGGTTTTCAATGTTTAGCCATTTATTATGTGTTCTTAATTTTATTTGTCGGAGGGGTCACATGCGCGTTGCCGACCCTTTACAAAAAGGAGGCTTCATCGTATGTTGTAAAATGTAACAAGATGTTTCAAAAAGTTTGATTTATATCGGCCTCTACGTAACCCAACCCAAGTCGCAGAATAACAAACCTCTTATCATTCTATCTTATTACTCAACATTGCAACCTTAGGATAATCTCCGCCACTCTGTCATTAATCATTAGTATCATTAAACATCACTAGCAATTGTGCTAAATTAAATTAATTTATAGGACAGAAAGAGGTGAATTGGATCGCAAGGTGATCGGTGGATCAAAACGCATTTTTGATCGCGTTTTTATAAGGTCGCGAGTAGACACGGACAGCCAATCAGCGTCCCGTGTTGGATTTGACCTTCCCACATGCTGCAGTGCAGTGATGCGATCTTATGAATTTAACAAAGGTACTTAGGTTGATCCGTTTCGCCCTGCGTATCAATTGGCATCGGTCTACCCTAAGTGATTGGCTTCAAGGTGCTAGTACAATGTGAGCGACGCTGTCCCCACTAAAACGTCTTCATAACTTCTTATCATTACAAACATCTAAGTGACCTCCTATGTACAGTGCTTATACTACAAAAATAATTTAATCAATCGCTATACAATACATACATCTTCATAAGGTAATACTAATGGAATATAAATACCTACATATATTTTCTATATTTTACACACGAATATATAATACGATTATGTGATGTAAGTGAATTATAATAATTAAGTGTTTGTAGGGAAAATATTGGTGATTTAATCGCCATCAAATATATCGGAGCGGCCAAGGTGGTCACAAATATCTGAACAACACGCCTATATTGTAAAGGCGATAAAGTACATGTTCAGATATTTTTGAGTACCCTGGCCGCTCCAATATATTTGATGGCGACTGTACCTTCGTTCGTAATAGCCGTAATAGGTGTTAGGCACTTCTATTTTGACGATTTTTATTTGCGTTACATTGCTTCATAATACTGTCAAACAAAAAACAAAGTGTCTTTCCCAACTAGCAAAAGTAAGTACTATAAGAGAACCTAGAACGTTTTCAGAAACACCATTAGTGTTTCATTATGTCCTATAACGTTGATGTAAACGTTTACAAAACCAGGTTTTGGCACAATTATATCGCAATTCCGTGACATAACGATGCTATTGCGGCTCCATACATCACATATTAGTACCATAGTCGTACTATAACGGTTACTGTTAACACTTTTTAAGGTTTTAACAGTGCTTGTTGTGCCGCTTACATCACTAAAAAGATACCAAAAAGTAATCACGGAGCTGTTAATGGACTTTTTAGTCCCGTAATGAAGATCAAGTAGCTACTATAGTTCATCGGTAAGCTTGATGCGACGCGGCGGTGCGCGGTGCTCCCAACATAATAAAAATAAGTTTCTGTGGGAATGTAGTAAAGTGAAGTGATTGAGTATTTAAAACATGATGGCCGCTTACTGTCTGTAAAGTTAGTGTTAATGTTCTAAACAGCAATTTTTTACTTGCGATTGAAGTTTTACGGAAAAAGTATACTATTATTATTAACAAATTTTTCATGCGCTCCCTTAATTATTAATATTTATTGAATTATAATAATCACAATTTATAAATCTGTCTAGCGATGGTAAACAAGTAGTTTTGTGCTTACTATAGGCTTAGTATATGACTACCAGTCAGGTCAGTCAATTGCCGCCATGACCAAAATAGGGTTCCTTAACACCAGATAAACCGTATAGTATTAGTATGAGAAACCTTTGATGTCATACTTACTTACGTGTGTTTTTTTTATTGGTGTCGGGTGAGTAAACTGTTATACCAAAATGAAGGGCAATCATACTACTAACTATAACTACGAAATAGGGTTCAGATAGTGATGACTACCAACTGAACCAACCTAACAATATAAAATATATAAACTATCGTTACTAATACTGACAGAATCTTGAGCAAACACATTACATGCTGGATTAATCGAATTATTATTTTGTACGGAACCCGGCCTTGTTTCGCTCTCTTCACTTTACTGTTGTCAATTATCATGTTATATAAAAGATATAAAATATTCCACTATTGGACATTTTGGTTGATTAAAAGCCGTGAAATGCTACTTTTATGTATCAGAAAAGCTCATTAAAAGTAATACAAACTCCATTACGGAACATGTGAGGTAACAGTTCCCATAAAACTCATTTTAGGACCATTCAGTGTTAAAACAGCGTACTCGGGGCTACTATAGTATCGGTCCTGAAGTAGAGATCCGGAAATACTTATTGCACAAATTTGACACATATCAGTGTTGCAAAAATCAACTATAGGGCATTATTATCCCATAATAGAGTTTATGTAACAATTTTAACACTTGCACTATAATAATCATTCGGAAGCGACAATAACACAATTGTGTCCTAAAGTGGTACCTTATATAACTTTAATAGGGCCAGAAAGCACTATAATAGCAAAACAGAATCATTTATAGTGCTGCGTTAAAGGTGTGATTTAAGGATGTAATGTAAACGTTTACATCACTTTTTTATAGTACTAAAGTGCTCTATAAAATTATAGAGCTGAATAGCTATATAAGATACTTTTATAGAACACATGGTCATAACGAATACCTTTATAACGCTTTAAAATGACTTTTTAGTGATAAACGATTACCTTAATGGACTATTTTGCTAGTTGGGTTTGTCAAATAAAGTTTCTTCTATTCTATTCTATTCTATTCTATTCAAATAAAGAATAAAATGTAGGCAATATAAAAATCCGAAATAACAAATTCATTATGTATTTCTAAAACAAAAGATAGGTAGTTATGTTAAAAACTGGATGCATACAAGGTTTCAATAAAAATTACCGGAATGGATTTCAATAACTAGATAATTCGCCTGGTATCATTTTAAGCGAAAAACATTATTTAAGGACTTAATTTTTTTATAATGTTGTCTTACCTACATTTTATATGAAAGTAGTAGTAGTATAGTTACCATCAAATATATCGGAGCGGTACCTTGGGGTACTCAATAATATCTGAACATGCGCTTTATCGCCTTGACAATAGAGGCGTTGTTAAGATATTTGACACCACCTTTGCCGCTCCGATATATCTGACGGCGACTGTACCTACTGGAATCATGGACATGGGACATCACAAAGTATAATTTCTAATTTCACGTGCAGAAAATCGTACATGATGTATAATACTCCGCTATTTGTAGTCAACAGCACATGTAGCAAAAGCTATATGAGAAAACAATTCATTACTGTACCATTGCTAGTAACTATGGTCCACAGCTTCAATACGTAATCTAAATATCAATCCCAGTCTTCTTTGTAGTTTATTTTTTTTTAATTATTCATTTATGAAACTTTAAAAAAAATTAAACTCTAAATAAAAACGCTAAAAGGAACACCTAACCGTAGATATTCGAGTCAGTTTTGGACCATAGTTGGGAGCTTTTGGACTATAGTTGTGTAGTTTTACGGTATATAAAGTGCATGTTCAGATATTTTGGCGTAAGTACCTTAGCACCTCCGATATACTTGTCGGCGACTATACCACTTACCAATATTACTAATCATATACAATTCACTTACATACATTTTAAAAAACTTCCATATTCATGAGCGTTTCGTTTATTTCATATAAACTGCTTTTTATGAATTCCATACATGAAGTGATCATTTATCAAGCCCTCCTAAATAAATATTATACTAATATCTTATTGGAATGTTATATAACCTTTTCATAATTTCCATAGATAATAATGAGGTGTCTAGTCGCTAGTTCTACAAATAGTTATTATTGTTTACAAAATTGCATTCAAATTATAATATTATTAATGCTCTTTGGTTCAAAATTTTCGTGATAAGTTTACTTTTAATTAAAACAAATAACAAAACATAGATAGACGACTCGAGAGACCATCCTCACATTAAATAATACGACAATCGGATACCTAGCAGGTAACTAATGTTAAAATCTGATCTATATTAACAATACAAGTTAAATCTTTTCCGGTAGGAACCATGTAATTACTTCTTAACAATACTCTGATACTCATAACTATTAATCACTATTAAATAGGTACTAAGTGTGGATGCCAAGTGTTTTTATAAGTCTTCACAGCACATTTTCGATAGTCTTTGCATATACCACTATGCAGATTATTTTGGAATGTCTTAGTAAAGTCACAAGGTTCACAGTGGATGTCGCGGAGAAGGCGCGTGTTCCGGCCTTACAGAGGGCGCTGCGTGCGCCGGGGGAGGGTACGGGCAGTAGCGGAGAGGTGTCGGGGGCTTCTGCATCCACAACTCCGGAGGTAGGGCCAGGGGTTGGGGCCAGGCGGCGGGCCAGCCGCGGCCGCCGAGGGCCAGTAGTTGCAGCGCGGGTGGCGTGCGCGCCCAGGCCGCTCGCTTCTCCGCCTCGTCCTCAGGTAGCGCGCCGCCTGCGCCGGCACCGCCAGCGTACAGCCGCAGCGGCGACCGCAGCAGTTGCTGCTCCATCAGCATCAGCTCCATCGGATCTCTGGGGAAAAACAATCATAATCCATTTACATACCTGCGATACAACATGATTAAAGGGCGAGTTCTGACAAGAAATTCATGTCAAAACACAAATAAGCCAAGCACATACAGGCTACCAATAGAGGAAGGAAGTTTTTGAAGTAGATATTGTTCTAAGAATGATAAGAGGGAAGCCCTAACAGCAAAAATAGCTTCCTCGAGCGAACTTCCATCTCGCGGCGCGCGTTCCCCGAACGCGACGTTAACGTTGCTCGATCGCTGGCTTTCAGCAGCCCGTGGTCGATAAACACGCTTCGGGGAAATATTCGCCGAGCCACGTGGCTGCATTTAATATGCTCTTTGTAATAAAACTGCTCATTATACTCTACTACTCAAACAATACAAATACATTTCAGTATGTATCGACGCTTTTTATGCTTATTCTACGTATAGCAACGTATTATCGAACCAACATTTTTTTATACGTTCCACATTATACTTACTTACGAAGTCTTTTGCGATACGATGTAAGTTCAGGCGCGGTCGCAGACTGAAATTCTGGGAGGGGGCCACTAAAGAAAAAAATTTTTTTTTCAATTTTTGAGTGGGTCTTTTTTCAATTTGACACGTATGATTTTGGGGGGGGGGTGTCATGTCCCCTGTGACCTCCCCCCTGGGACCGCGCCTGTGTAAGTTAAATTACTCTTAACCTATTTCAATGAGCCCATATTATCAGACGCAACAAATTGACATAAGTAGGTCTCGTATTGTGATTTCATGATATAAATTAGTCGTAAAGTACGGGTAATTTTTTGACAAGGTTCAAGTTTATTCCCTTTTATGATTTTATATTGCTAGAAATTGTTTCGTCGAAGCGATTTATGTTTGTGGAGCGCGTTAACGAGGCCCTTTATGGCGGCGAGAGCGCCCTTTATCGGTTCCCGGACTTGTGCCACCGCGCCGCACGCGTTCGCAAGAATTCGCTATTTTCGCCACTCACAGAACTACTCAACTAGCGCACTCATGAGCGTGCTAATCCATCCTTCACGCCCGCTCATTGGAAATCGAACTTCGTAACTCCTTAAAGATCTACGATACTATCGTGCGCGCGTGGTGTCGTGGAGTCATTAATAACAGGAGGTGTTGGGATGCTCTCGAGCGGCAAATGAGCGTGACGACACGCCGGGCTCGAGGTGAGACTCAAAATTGGCATGACATCATGAGATGCCGTGTCGAATTTAATCTATCACCGATGCGCCGCAGCCTCAGGCGCCGGCCCGGGAATTAAAACAGGTAGGTTGCCCACACACGCCAACCGAAATATAGATTTTTTACACGCCACCTAATTTCTAACATAAAAACTAATAGTTGCCTAATAGCACTGGTGTTACCGAAACCGTACATTAACTTTCACGTGGAGTGGAACTCCACAGTCCAAGTCATTTCACACAGCGGTAACATGCGACATAAAATTTTGATTACAGCACAGAGTTAAGTGTGTAATTTACCAAAATACCGACTAAATTAACAGGTCATTTTGCCTTGGTTATATCGTAATTTGTTTCTGGTCCCGTTTCAGAAACTTGAAAAAAAAATTGCTTAACAGTTAAATAATTTGTTACCGCGTGTTAAAATGTTGGCAGTATTTAAATCAACATTTACAAAGTTCATGAAAGCTGCGTAATGGACATCTCGGGCCGATTACGATCGTGGGCCACAAAAGTGTGATTAATTTTAAGGTAGAATAAATTGGTTAATTTTTAACTAACACATAGGCATCACAGCCGTAATGTTTCGAAATTTACACGTTTTCGAATGTGTTATTGAGGAAGGTCGTAAGTGGGTGTTAGCGCGCGGAGTTCTTAAAGCTGTCATGGCGGTGGTTATGTCGTTTCGGGTGCCGCGGGGGCGTTAATGGCGTATTTATTATGATCTCGGTATCAGCAGTAATAGCCAACACTCTCCGGCGGCAAATTACAGGGCGGCGCTCTTAGAGGCCGCCGCTAGGGACGGCCCAGGACTTTATCGATATCTCGTCTCGGACCTCTTATCGATGTATATATATTACAAGCGCGAATGCCAAATGAGAATTTCTATTCGAATCTTTTTGTATAATTTATTGCAGTTATTACCTGCGAATTAGCAATTTACCTTAGAAAAGATTATGAAACAGCTTGAAAGAAAAACTACTTATAGTAGGGGAAGACAGGGTGGATTCGTACACTGGGAGCCTTCGTACAGTGGTCATGTCTCGGCTATCCAACACGCTGAAGCGTTCATATTTGTATGCAACACGGCTACTTACATGCATAGGCTACCTTCCAAAAGTAATGGCAGTGCGGTACAAGATTTCGCCAGAAAGAGCTGATATGTGTTTTCGCCACTCGCAAGTAATTTTGAGTTCTCCTTTGAAAGCGTTTGTTTCCAAAAAGTCTGGATGGACTTAGAAAAAATGCTTTAGTATTGTTTGTAAATATATGCTAAATTTTGTTATTTAAACAATACTTTTGGGATTATGTTAACGATATTTTTTTTATTTTGATTTTTTTCTGGTCCGTTGGATTGGGGTACCTTCCTACACTAAAAATGTATGTAATTTCATACTGTACGAATGCACCCCATGTAAGTTAAAATCAAGAATAACATAATTGCAAAAACAGGTCAGTAAGATATGTTTAAAAAGTAATTGAAACTGGCGAAATAGCTGGTAAAATCATGAATCCCGGGGAGAAACGAAATGTGTACGGAGCTACCCCGCGTGGTGGGGTGCATTCGTACAGTTCCCATTTTTTGGAAAAATCGTTATAGCTTGGCCAAGTTGCTTTATATCAAGCCAGAAATGCGCTTTTATTATAGGCAGATAAATGGACAATAACATAGCTTTCGTTTCATTGTAAAATATCTGTTACATTTTGTTTTACAAGGCTCCGAAAAAAAAGTGTACGAAGCCTCCCCATCTTCCCCTAAGTTTTTTTTAAGACATCCTAATGTCACATTTTAAAATTCTAATTATTATCTAAACAAGAACAGTCAACACAAGAGCGTAAATAAAGCCGCGAGTACAAGTTGCCGGTCGAGTTGATATAATTAAGTTATTTCCTATTGACAGTGCTCTTTGTTATTAGAGGCCTACTTACTGCCCGTAATAAGTGTAATGTGGGCGTGTCGGCGAAGAAAATAACACAGGCGAGAGCCGCTACTTTGTATTCCTTAGATGCATTATTATTGGTTGAATTGCGTTTGCTATCAGCTATTGTGTCCATAAATAATAATACAAATACCGTATAAATTTCAGTGCTAAACGTTTCATATAAAGACGAGATATAATGCTTTGAAATCTGAATCAGGCAAAACAATACTATCGAAGCTACTAGCTGTAGACTAACCCGCTTATTCATAAACGAATTTCAAACCTCATGTAACTAAATCATCGTTTGTCCTTATCTGTCACTTTGACAGTTGTGTTTGTTAGAAACACAGAAAACGTTATTTAATTAAATGAGGTTTGGAACACGTTTATGAATAAGCGGGCTTAGTTTTTCCTGGCTTTGCTACGGCTGCATTGAGCCTGTGGCTCATTCGGCAATGTAATCCCATGTATTCTCATGCTCACTAGTTTTTACGAAAGTGAATTGACTGACCGACTGACCTTCCACCTCAAGAGGCGTAACTAGGCCTTGTAGGTAGATATTGGCCGGTTTCCTCACGGTGTTTTCTGGTAAATACCTGTATATTTGTCGTAGCTTGGTCACAAATATAATAGTTCTTGCTTGGCATTGCATGCTTCAGAACGCATCATTAAAGTCTACGCCGACACCTACGTAAGTGAATCGCGCGCAATTAACGAAGAGGAGCGCTGGCGCATAAATATCGACTCGCTTCTCGCTAAATATCGGCCCTGATTGAGCGCGGGGCGTGGCCTATTAATTAATGTTCCCGGCCACCACGCCAAATCTATTGTTAAAACTTATATCTCTTGCTCACGATGTCTTGTAATGTGATCTTTATTGCAATTGTGAAAGGTAGATTTTACATTGCTAGGTTTGACTGAGATGCGAGATTGAAAGAGTAATCGTTGAATATCCCACACGTTCTCATACAATGGCAATCCATCACACTTATTGTCTGACGATTTCGGACGTCAGCGAAGGAAGTCATTAAGGCTAGGCCAGTTGTTTTAAACATTTATATTTGTCATTATAATTTGACTGCGTTAGATTTATTGCTGGGAAATGGCGCCTCTGAGCGTTGCCGATGTCCAGTTTCATCGTAATGTGCCCAACATTGGCAAGATAAAGCAAACGTAAAACATAACTTTCCTTACCGGTTGTAACGCAAAATTTGTCTTTTCTTGAAATTACCTACATGTAAATTGTACAGATTGCTTAAAAGTACGTATTTCGAGTAAGTATATTAGACGCGTGAAATCTTTAATTAGTCATACAAGCGGAAGTGTGAGTAAAATGCTCCATATCCTGTAATCATTATGTCTGGTATAGAGGAACTTATGACAGGCACTCAGGAAGTGTTAAGGGGAAAAGATCACTACCCACGCACGTGATACAGTATCGTATCCCACTGAATATCGTTCAACTTATCCAACCTTCAAGGGAAAGCGGAGCGACAACAAGTATTTTTTTATTCAAACAAGCATGCGTACGGTCTGTTCGATGGTAAGCAGCTACCGTAGTTCATGGACGCCGGACGTCTGCAACTCTATAGGTGTCAAAATGCGCGTTGAGGTGAGGGGATGGACGGTAAATGTGCATTCAGTCACCACATGTATCCCCGTTAAATGAGAGAAACGTGTCGTGTTAACTTGTTTTATCAAACTTGCAACAACCGCTCATTATTATAGTTTTATAAAAAATATAGAGCAGACATATTTTTATAATAAGGTCAACTAGGCGAAGATCGGATAGCAAGCAATTAAAGCAAATTCTGCATTGCTTTTTATTACGAAATGGTAAAAAAAGCAATGCAGAATTTGCTCTAATTGCTTGCTATCCGATTTTCGCCGACTGACGGTCTTCGCCGAGCTGATCTTATTTATTTTCAACCTGCAGTTGTAGCAAAATCCATTTTAAGTAGCTAGAAGTATAGCTTGATGTAACTAGTGCTAACGGAAGTGAGCCACAATGTCTTGTAATACTAAATAAACCGATAAATATTAAACGATCGCGATATCTAATAAAAACTAGTTAAACAGACTAAAACAACGATACGTGTAAAACGGAAGCAACACAATGCCAACAGAAAAAAACGGCGTAGGAAACTTTCTAAAAAACGAGAAGAAAGTTAAATTAAGACTAATCGTTGCACCGTAATATAAGTGCACAGTAGCTACACGTCGAGCGCAAGCGCATCCGATACAAAGCCTTTAATTGTTTGGCTTTCAATCAGCTGCCACAGTGCCATTGTCAGCTAACTGACTTTGAGCCTTATTGCAACGTAATACGGTGTACCAACGGTCACTTGTGTAATGCTGATGGTTGGTACAGTCGTCATGAGATATATTGGAGCGGTCAAGGTGTTCACAAATATTGGAACTACGCCTCTATTGTCAAGGTGATAAACTGCATGTGCCGATATATGGATTTGATGACGACGTGGGAGCTTTCGTTCACAACACAAAGCGTTATTGTAGGTTTCGCTTCAGGCCGACCGGTATGATTCTGTACCCTACCGGTATAATCGTTTCACTAACGTAACGTTACGATTACGTTTCAGTTAGGTCTTAATTTTTATGGGATTTTTAACACCGCACACCAAGCGGAACGTATCGATAAGACCTAACGCAAAAGCAATCGTTACGTTACGTTAGTGAAACGGTTATAAGTACTAAGGGTTCTGACCTCTGGTTACCTTCATTTAGTCAAACTTACGCAAATAGGTACGTTTTGTCTTGTTTAAATGTATGTCATAGAAGCTAGTGGACGTATTTTTATGGATTATGTGCTCGAGTCTATGGACCATTGTAACACTTATGATTTATTCTTTCAATCAACAAAAGACGTAGATCGCTGTTGAGGTGTTAGATATTTCTGCTGACTATACATTAAGTTAATAGCATGTCATAGGAAGTTAATAGCAAGTACGTAGGTATGTCAGTAAGTGTGAAAGCGTGGGTACGCGCAGTAGCGCGGGCAGTAATTGCGCGATAACATCAGGAATTAGCCGTCAATCGCCGCCGCTCATCGCCGCTCTATCAATTAATACAAATCGGTAGTCACGGAGTGTCGTGCCGTGAGATTAGATAATATGCCATGTAATTGTGCCTATCATGCTGACACCATGTTCTGATACATAGTTGCTGCCATGAGGTACGAGTACAATGGTGTTACAAGTATTAGCTGGACATTGTCACGGCGTGAGATGAGAGGATGTGGAGATATATAAATTATAGTTTGCAGATCTGGATACGGCTGCCAACTTTTAGTATGTTGTTGGGCGTGACACTAGGACCCCAAAACTGCCGAGAGACGGGGACTAACGTGAACGTGTCCCGAGTAACGACGTCATCAAAATGGCTGCCGCTTCGTTACGAAAAGTGCCAATTTCATCCTAGTGTCGTGCCTAATAACATACTAAAAGTTGGTAACCGTATCCAGCTCAGAACTATTAGGTAATTATTCCCACAAGGGAGAGCACTATTATGTATTTAATGTGTCTCAACATGAAAATTTAATTTAGGTTACAAATATTTATTATATTTTATTTTAATCTAAGTTACCCTATCTTTTCCCACTTAAATAAACTGTTGATTGTTGTATGTTAAGAACATGAAAATAATTTACTCGTGTACCTATTGTACGTAGGTATATAATTCGCGCGTAGGCAACATAAATATTTACCGTACCTTAACAGTTTTGTTAATTGTTAGTCGAGGTAATAATATAAATAATTATTATAATTAATCATAAAATCTCCAACTGAACAATATTACCACAGAAAATCATTTACTTTTACACAGACAATACTCGTACATAACGAAGTACTTAGCGAGGACATAACCGTTAAAACTTTATGTTTTCCAAGATCTGAGAAAATTATACGTTCTTGCGTTTTACTTGAAAGACCTTCTATGCAGTTTAAATGTGGAAAGATAATTATTTTTGCATAATGCTGTTCGCAGGATAACCGGTGGTATTTTATTCCAAACGCCCACACCAACCACAATAAGCGTGCTCTCCGATTACACGAAATTGTTGAGTTAAAAAATACAGTTTGAACTGGTTATCCCGAGTGTTCGACTCCGTGCCGTTCTATAATACAGGGCTGGACCGGTTTATGCACATCACACCGATGGGAGATAATAGAAATGCGCTTTAATTTGTCGTTTAGGGCATAATGAGTGCCGCGCCCTGTGATTACGCGCGCCGCGGGCCGCGGGCCGCCGTTGACGTGAGCTCTACACGCCGCACGAGCCTACTATTGGCTCTCGCATCGCACCCAATTCGCAAGTCTACACCTTTGATTTCAGCGGTTTTTTCGTATCAGCCGTTTGGTACATGTTAAGAATAGCTGTCTAACCAAGTTATTTACTAGAATCGCTTTTAATATCCGTATCTATTATATTAACAGCGACAAATATGCATATTACGACTTCTTAGGCTGCTTTACTATCAAGATTTCAGTAAATTTCGTACTTATTAACGGAGAACTTAACCATATATGATTTTTATGATATGAATCTTATGAAAGCTACAGCGAAAACAACGGAATGATCCATGTCACTTACTTATATAAGTATTTTAAATATCCTATAGTAGTGGTCGCCTCATGGGAACGCATGGTCGCTGCCTCCCGGCAAATTCTCGCCTCGGCCTTCGTAATCACGAAAACTTCTCAAAACTCGCTGTAAATGTGTCATTTTCAACCAAAACATGTCGGTTGTTACTGGTATAAAATGTGCAATTACAATTAAAAAAACAGGGTACCCTTTGGTTTAAAACGAGGCACATGTTCACATAACTATGATGCAGTAATGTAATGATAAATTCTTACAAATGTCAGTTCTGATTACGCTTTCTTATGCGGAACAGAGGTTTTTGTGTCGATAACTGCTCTCTAATATCAGATCGAAGCATTGTGCGATGTTCCCACGGTACCGCTCTACTTTCTTAGTGTAACACTGGGTTGCTGTGCTGCTACTTTATTCGTAGTAAGCGCGCTTAAATAATGTTAAGTTGTACCGTGTAGTAATTTTGCCAGGTAATGGCTCCACTTTGGGAACTTTATAAAATATTTTTTATGTGTATATATATTGTACAGAAGAATTGTGATTGATGATTCAACTGTCTTTAAGAAAATTATGATACTAAAAAGATAATTATAATTACTTATAAAATTCAATGTATAGGTACGTTTCTGTCTACATTTGTGTGGGTTTTGAATTGAAAATTTACTAACGTGCAAAATATATAGGACTCCAAGATAGGTCGTGAATGTCGCGATCATTTTAATGTCGTATCTTAATATCATGGTTTTATTTATGATCGAGAATCACCGCGATTCGTATATGTATTTACCTATATACACAATCTAATGTTTATTGATCTGATGGTATCGCTTGACAGTTCTGCTCTCCAAAATAAATGAAACGTGGTTTTGCTCCCTGTGAGTGAAAAACAACTCAACAGATAGGTATAAGTAGATATCGATTATTTTGAAAGTCGATTAAGCAGATACGGCGTGTAACAACGCGCATCCCTAAATCGGCGCCGCGATCAGCATTCAACCGCGTATCAGTCGCAATCAGGCGAAGAACACGTAACTGAGAACCGATTGGGCTTATGTTATAGCAAAATACGTTGGTGCTTAAGACCTTTGGGTTTTAAGACGGAATTTTTAATCTTTTATTCATGTTAAAGCCGCTCGCCGCGCAAATTGCAGGGCGGCCGACCTAATGCCTTTCAACTGTTGCTAATAACCTGCCAATTTATCAAAGTTGCCCGGAGCGGCGCAGCATCGATTCGGTCCACTTTTGAGAACACGTGGGTCGGACACGGACGCGTCCGTCACTTTTACAGTTTTGTACAACTTATTTTGTCAGAAAAAAAATAGGTAGTTATATGTTTAACATTTAATTGATAAAATAATATTGCATTTTTTTTTACTGTTATGATAACTCGTTTAACCTTACAGAATAATTAACTGACATATCAAAATCTGTTTAGATTGAAGAATTCCTGTTGCGAAGGAATTGGAATTGACCTTGAGCTTGGTGATCAGCTGGTTGGCCATGACTGCCATGAGGGATGTGAAGTCTTGGGGAAGACAAAAGTGCGCTGCGGCTTGCAAGTCAGGTCAGTATTAGTCAGCTCTCAGGGAAGGTGCTCATCTATCAAAGTTCGTAAGCTTCGATAAATCCTAGAAGCCATTCGCAAAGGGATTAAGGATTGGAGTCAATCTTGAGCTTAGTGATCAGGTGGTTCTAATATGTTTTGATGACAGTGAACATGATTTCCAGGAGGACTTGTGCGCTGCTAGCAAGTCATATCAGTTTTTGAAACAGTATCGGAGGAGTTTACCTATCAAAGTCCGCGAGTCTCGACAAATCCCTGATGCCTTTCGCAAATGGGTTGGAGTCGATCTTGAGCATGGTAAATAGCTGGTTTTAGTATACCATGACAGACGTAAAGACTGTCTCAGGGAAGACGAAGCTGCGGTGCTGCTAGTGCTGGCAGTCTCTTTTCGAAACAGTAGTAGGTACCTATCAGAGATGGAGCTTACCTATCAAAGTCCGTTAGCCTGGACGAATCCCTAAAGCCTTTTGCAAAGGGATTGGAGTCGATCTTGAGCTTGGTGATTAGCTGGTTCTGGTATGCCGTGACGGCCGTGAAGACCGTCTCGGGGAAGACGAAGGTGCGGTGCTGCTCCCGCGCTAGGTCCGTGATGGGGCCTCCGCCGTCGCGGACCTTCACCAGGTGGATGCGGGGCTGGTACCGGTGCATCGAGTTTAGGACGATCTGGGGATAATAGAGATTTATTTAATACTTTTTTTAATTATCTAATGTTATATGTATTTCAGAATTTATTGCAAGTTCAGTAGCAGGTTAAATGTTTCATAAAATACCGGTGAAGTATAATTTGCAATGGGACTTAGATTTTAAATTAACGAATGTTATAAAGAGTTCTGAAGTAAAATTATGGAACTATGGATAGTTTCTAAATTTATTTTGTTTATCTACGTGCAAATGTTAATCGTGTCAAATGTGTCGTGTTGATTTGCATTTGCTTTTGCAACACCTACTTATTTGTTAATTTACAAAGGTTTCCGCTTCCCAAAGGTTGTCTGGAAGAGATCGCTTTTTAGCGAGAAGACCGCCAATTGTTTTCCCTCTACTTTTCTGTTTGTAACTTGTGTATACTCTGTTTCTTTAATTTGAGGTGTGCAATAAAGAATATTTATGTTATGTTATGTCAAATATTGTGCATTATATAAAATAAGATCGCGACTTCAGCATAGTTCCATTAATCTTGCCACATATTCAACCAAGTTGATTGATACATAAAACTAAATCCCAGAAGTTAATCTTTACATGATAACAAGTAGGTATAAAACATAACGCTTCCCAAAGTTTCAGAGTTAGGCCAATATTATGCAAATCAGCTAATTCACAAGAGCAGCTGTTGCACTCACGAGCATGTTAATGCCGGGAATCGGCCACGTCATTATACTTAAGTAGCTTATCACAATCGTACATTTAGACAGGATTATTTTTGAGTTTTGTGTTCAAACTGACATGCGTTTTAATGATGACCGTTTAGCCAGGTCAGTCCAACGGGCACTTTAAAAAAACATATTAATCGAGTGAATCCTTCACTGTGTTGAATATTACTTACAGTGACGAGACTTAAGCTGTAGGTAATTTAGATACCCTCGTAGAAATCTCAATATCAATAAGTATTACAAAATTTGCACCGAAAGCCAAAGTAGTGCAGTATGGCCATACCTCATTTTCATTATTAAACTTTAGAATTGAATCACAGCATTAACATTGTGTTATTATAATTAATTTTTTACACATGTAACGCTAAAACTCACTATAAATCGCAACTAGACAGCTAGATCTTAATTAGTATTAGGCAATGAGCAAGCGTTCACACCGCAACAATCGTCCCTACCACGGCTCAGCCATGAATCGACACTTTTGCCGCCATTAAAACAATTTCATAACGAGACAGTCGAATTAATTAACTTATGGACGTTAATTATCTCATCAGAGAGTCGAGAACAATCCAGTTATTCCACAACGAAAGGGCGTATACATGTAAAATGCTTGAGCTTTTATGTCCTTTACGAAGACAATTTGCCCGTGTAGTGAGCTTATCGGCGCGTCACATCGCGACGAGGCCAATTAATTACTACAATGTAATGAGAAATCACCGACACTATTATTATAATTGATAGCGTGGATTGTAATTAATGGCAGCCCGGCCCACGGCGGGCATTAGGTAGCGGTGGAAGTCGGACGTCGGAGACCAGAGCTGAGATTGTATCGACCGTTTCGTAGGGTCATTGTGCCGGTAGCGCGGACAGTGCCGGTAGCCGGACAAATGGCCGGCAACTTCTCTTAAAATGCAAAAAATAAGATTCCTGCTGTTCTTAGTAATAAAATGAATTTGTTTGGTGATACTCAGATAGTTATGCAATAATAATGTATTCACTTGAAAACCATTAATGCATCCTTTAGCCAGAAAAAAAAATGTTTATATACGCTCCTCCTCAGTAGTGACCAAAATGGTCGATATCTTACGAATAAATTAAGAACAAGGCGCGCGGATAAACGTAAGTTTCTTCTTCTGTATTCGTGTTACATTTGTGTTAGGCATTTAGTTCGGTTCATTATGAACCAATGTACGTTATTTACAGAGATTTTCTCATGATCTTTCTAAAGTTATAGAAATATTGACTGTCCGCGCAACCGGTATGCAAATTTGTTAGGTATCCCGGTTGGCGGACACGTGTCCGCTTACTGGCATCTTATACCGATTTTTGATTTTCACTTCGTGTGACAAATAATTAAAAATACTACTTAAATACTTATAATATGTTAATATTAGTTGCCGAACTACTTATTTTTTAGTTTGCGACCACTTAATTTGTTTAAAATCGATAGTAAAATTAATTTTAAAACCGCTTATAAACTCTTGTCCGGTCAACCGCGACTACGTAAAATGTGATTTCAGTATGCGGACCCGTGGGATTTTTAGGAAAGTAAATTATTAGTTATGTAGTTTGTACGCTTATTTGCCTTCTCTGTGTGATAAAACACTTATCTCTTGTTTAGACATCCGGTCCAGACACAAATGTGCACAGGAAGTAAAGTACCTATGCGTTGCTTTTGCGGCGTGTTTGGTGTTCTCTAATTGTTAAGATAGTTCATCATTATCACCATCATTACATTTGCTAAACGACGCCCACTGCTAGACATATGTCTCTCATAATAATAATATACTCTCATAACTTCTAAGGATCTCGACAATGATAGGTCGTCCTATGCCCTCACCCAACGGATCTTGACCAGATCTTCAGTAATCCTTGTTGAGGTACTTAGGTACGCAGTTCGCTCGAGAACCTTTCTATCCCGGTGGACATGAGTTAAAAATTGTCAAAATTTGTAATGCTGGACCGACGCAACCAGCGGCGCAAAAAACGTATGGGAGTGACTGTAGTGTGGGCTGCCCTATCATGGAAGAATCAAAGATAGTAGAATAGGTAGACATTTCAGACAACCTATCCGAAGCAGTGTACTAAAATTTAATTTTATTTAATAATCCGTACATGGCGAGAAGAAGTTGACAAGAGGACAAAAACTTGAAAAAAAATCATAAGGTTCAAATTTCTTCAATTTTTATATCTTGAGTTATCTACTTTTTCCCGCCATATGTATGTAAGATTCCAGTCTTTCACTTTTACCTTGGTGAATGGCAATGGCTGGCAAGGGCCAGCGATGCTAAATTACTGGACGGCAACGTGCTTCTTGTTACTCAACTGGAATTACAAGCGTCCATAGACTATGATAGCGGCTTACAATTATTAGACAAGCCGCACGCTTATTTTTTACCGTCATAGTATAAAACAAGCTTCGACATTACTAACAGTTTTTAATGATTAAGTGATTAACTGATTAGTTTCCAAAATAATAGGCTTGTGTATCTAATTTCATTACCCCCCTCCCCCCACTTTTGAACTCACCATCCATAAAGTATGGAAAAAACAAAGAAGATCAAGTTTAATCAACGCTTTTAACGCGAATTACTTTGGATATAGTCAGTTAAACGACGGTTTTTTGAAACAAACAATCTTACTTTTTAAAGGTCGTAAGGACCGCGAAGAGACTATATTTTGATCAAGACGGTGTTCAGATAGTACCACTGATATTAAAGCCTAATATAAACAGATAAAACTTGGTTCAGTTGCTATTTTATTGCATAAAACTGCATGTCCGCCAACTAGCACTTAGTGTCCGTATACTGAAAAAACTGTCCGCAAACCGGCATTTTGGGTATTTTTTCACTTATCGCTAATTTTATCAGAACTTACATGCAAAGCAGCCAGTATTCATATTTGTTTTACAAATAGACTATATTTCTAACGTATTGGTATAGAAATTGGCATATTTCATTGTAAATTACTATTTTTTTAAGGGGTTCGAAGTCAGCAACTTCCTTAACTGTCCGCCAACCGGCATAGCGACCCTATTTGACTCGGGTTTGTAGCTCCTGTAGTATTTACAGCATTTTATATGAAGGCACAGCAACCCATATAATTATAGTGAGACATCCATAAGGACCTCACCGACTTGTCTGAATTAACTTATTTTCATAGCTTTCATTGGTGATAACAGATAAAGTTAATTAAAGCAATGCGAAATTATCTTTGTACCTATCTGTAACCTACAGGTAAAGTAAACCTAGTACCCGTTGAGCTATTTTTATTTAATTATTTATTTATTGGGCTTACGGCTAGTTCTTTCTTACGCAGCCTACTCAGGGGAGAGGGGTCAAATAAATATGTAGCTGACTGCAGCTATTCATTAATACTTCTCTATTGAAAGATTTGAAAGTCACAGGCAATGGACACAGAGTCAAACGTCTGTCTATTACAATTAATTATCAATATGAATCAATATTTATTCTAGAGATGCGCCGAATATTCGGTAATTATTCGGTATTCGGCATATTCGGCGTGTTTTTCAATGTTCGGTATTCGGCCGAATTATTCGGTAAAACTGCCGAATATTTACCGAATAAACATATGATATTTATCTGATAATAAATTAATCATTCATACAATTTTTAGCTCTTAAAAGTTAAGTTATTAAAAGATATATAGAAAACTTGATTTTTGTAAGCTTTATTATTCAGTTTAAGCACCATATCAGCGTCTGTCACCAATTCACCATCAATATTATCAATAACAATTGCAAATGTTGACATTGTCATTGACAATGCCAAGGTCGCATACACATATTATTTTACTAGAAATAAAAAAATCGCGTTCAGCGAGCCGCGCGGACCTGCATAAACCTGTTTAGATTTACCGAATAATTCGGCCGAATATTCGGTTCGGTAAGATCTGAACCGAACGTTCGGCCGAATATTCGTATTCGGTAAAGTCTATATTCGGCGCATCTCTAATTTATTCAATAAATAAAACACAGGAACGAAACCCTAAATCGTAACTCTCGAAGGTTTTGTTATTCACCACCTCTGTATAACTATTTCGTGACAAAAAGACCAGTATAATTCAGACTTCCGAATACTCAGTACGTAAGGTAGGTAGAGATCAAGTGACAATAGGAAATGTTTAAAGTTAGTTGTTTTGACAGGTTGGGGCGTGACCCACGCCTCTAATAATTTCTAATGAATTACCCGCTAAGCCTCAGTCATCGGCCGTCTCGGACAATAAACGCTTTGGTTCCATTAAAGGAAGAATTTATTTAATTAAATACCTACTTATTAGAGAAATTGTTAATATCCATTTATATTTTCTGATGGCATAAAGTCCAAATACCTATCTCCCAAATCATTACAGAATTAAGTTTTTAAAATATACTGCAATATCGCATGATATTATTGATAACAGCTTGAAACAAATACAAAATTTTAGGTAGGTATGTTAAGTAAACCGCTGAACCTACAATAATAAGTAAGTACGTCAACAAAAACTGTCTGCTTCACATTTCATGAAAGGTATCTTAGCTGTACCGTCACGTACGATGTAGGCGACGACACGACTCGCTCTGAGGGGATGTGGTCGCTCCCACCCGGGGCCCGTCGGCACGTTGCTCCGCGATATTAATCTTTAATATCTGCGCCGTAAGGAAATGTATACGTCGGTGAAAGGGCCAGATAGGTCTAATTGCGGTGGGGCGGTGGGAGGGCCGCTAGGAGGAGCGGATGATGGCGGCCGGTGGGGGCAGCGATAGCGATGCCACCGCCAGATGGTAGCGACCCGCCGCGCGCCGCGCTCGTGTCTATACCTTGTATTCACGTTTTAGAATATTAAGATGATGCCTTATTTATTTTAACGTGAAGCGTCGACGTGTGAGATTGTTGTTCATATGCTTCGCGTCGCGGACCACAACAATATGTTGTTTATATATGGATGTTATTACGATATCTGCTTGTAGATCTTCCTACTAAAATTTAATTAGGTACCTTTAGTAGCATCAGGAATCCTAAAAATATGTAATAAATACTTCTATTTATTATAAATTTGTATCAAATTAAATTAGTTTATTTTCTGTGTTATTAAAATTGTTGTGTGTTTTTTTTGTATTAATTAGTAGTACTTATACATTTTTCGCGGAGGGTTTATGGTTGATAACCTTAAAGATTACCACAAATATTTAAAGAACAACAATGTTACAATAGCAAACATGCATCGATATGCAAAACAGCTAACATGTACTAAGTACATATCTAGGTACGTATGGACATTGTATTCACGATACCTACTGCAGAACAGAATGTCACATCAGTTTTGAAATTTTAACATTATTTATCAGATTTATGAAGTTGCTACTATTTGTCACTCAATGTGCTATATTGACTGGGCAAAATAACTGATAAAATTAGATTGAGTATAACATAATGTGGAATTAGAGGATCATACCTCGCTACTTAAATAACCTATACATTTAGGCATTATGTAGAACTTGTAGAAGTCTGCACAAGTCAACGTTAATTTTAGGCGAGTTCTGTTCTAATAAGAAAATGGCGTCGACGTGCGGTCATAAGTAGTTTTTCTGAAAAAGTAAAATCTAAATAAACGAACAGGGAGGGAGTTTCATAGGTTTAGTGCAAAGGCAACTTATAAATCTAACCTTAGTACAGTCTACCAGACCAGCCCGAACTAAATTCTTATTAGAAAAAAGTATCAAATTAATAATATTCTACAGAAAAAGTTTAGTTAATTTATTATTTGTCCTTATCTGTCACTTTGACAGTTCTGTTTGTTAAAAACAGACAGAACATAAATTAACTAATTGAGGTCTGAGACACGTTTATGAATAAGGGGCTTAAATTTTTGCTCCTCATTACGCAAAATTAACATAACAAGTTACAGTCCGTGAGCTCTAAAAAGAACCTTCGGGTTTTAGAAAGAGACGTCGGGTATCAATCAACAGTGACACATGAAAAAGCAGAACAGCAATATCACCTTCGTGTGTCATCGCCAATTCCCGAAGGTTCTTCTTAAAAATCACGGACCGTACTCTATAGCTAAAGAATTCCCAACGCTCATTCCGAACATCGCCTAAAGAAAACCAGTATGACAGTGTTTTCTGTTTAAGCATAATTGGTATGAATCCCAAGCTCAAGTTAGGTATACCAGGTAAAATGTTTGCATAAATAGGCAGGTCGTCAATGAGTTGACGGGCGGATTACGTCGGCTTGTCGCCTCGCGTCGCGCGACAAATCGCCCCATTTGTACGTTACCGCGCCGCGCCGCGCCTACCCGATGGACCGGACATTTGGACACGGGATTTTATCACACCTTTTTACGCTACCAATCTATAATATATGTACATTTAAGAAACCAGTTTTGGATTATCGCCATTAGCTAATTAATTCGTTGTTTAACACCTTGTTCAACGGGCAAAGTTGATACAGGGCAATGTTATTAAAAATAATTGACAAGGTTGTGATCCGCACTTAAATAACATTGCAACTGCGTGTATTAAATAAATAAATTTAAGTGTATAAAATAAGTAGGTATGATTTATACTTATTTTTACTTATAGCGAACTGCTTACCATCAAGCGGGCCGTATGCTTGTTTGCCGCCGTCGTGGTATAAAAAAAAATCTAACCTCTATTTTACTACGATATTACGTAGCTACGTAGGTATTAATTAAACGGATCAAAGTTTAGTTTCGAATAGGAGTATCAATGCAATTTGTATGATAAATTAGGAAGTACGTTATAAAACATAATTATAATTTAACATCTCCAAAGGTCGATACAATTTTAATCTTTAAATTAAATTATAACTGCTGGTTACATGCAAATTGGCCAACAAAGTAAGTACGTCCACACAGTTTTCATTCAACAAGTTTGACAAGGGCATGATCCGTGCAATAAAATATTGCAGTGAGTGTGTTAAATAAAAAGTGGAATATGGCGGGATATTATGGGGCACAAACTGTGGAACGTATGACTTTATTTATGCTAATAGCTCGCGAACATTCAATACCTACAGTATGTCAACAGATCGGTGTGGGCGAGCGGCGCGCGGGTACAGTTCAG
Source organism: Pammene fasciana (assembly GCA_911728535.1). NCBI lineage: Eukaryota > Metazoa > Arthropoda > Insecta > Lepidoptera > Tortricidae > Pammene > Pammene fasciana. The sequence goes on along the minus strand of OU452277.1, from coordinate 8,013,551 downwards.
CTTAACAAACTTCTATATTTGTTATTATTTTATTTTACTTTGACTAATAAACTAATGTCAGTTAAGCATTTGTCATATGATAAATATCTTAGAAAATCTTCGGTGAATTCCGGTCTTTGCTTCGCCTCTAAAGTTTTAAATGTTATTTTTTTGAATCATGTTTTATGGAATCATAACATATGTTATAGAAAGTGGACTAAAAAGTTAGGAAGTTGTGAAAAAAAACTAATTAATTAACATAACGTTCGCGTGATCGACTTCTAGTTTGAAATAAACAAATAATTATGGTAACCACTTTACTAATACACTTTTTGGAATGGTTGTCCTCGCAGTGTTGCGAGGTTAAGTCAACAGAGAAGGTAAGCGATGAGAAATGATCTCGTAAAGTAGAGGATTTTGCTGCATTTGCATTAGTTTCAACTTCTTACTTCGCGTTATAAATTTGTTATACATGCTACGTTATGGCCACGCGCTGGGCTCGTCATTATCGCGAAGAGGTTTCGAATGGTAAATAAATAAAAGATGGTTAATTATTACACAGATAACCTTAGAATTAATGCCTAATACATTTGGATATACACGTAGGAGGTCTGGTGCCCAACGTATTATGTTGACATGGCATGGCACACATGATAAGTCCTTATCTTAAAGACAGTAACATTTTATGCTGTAGAGTTGTTATTTATTTTATGCCTTATTGAGATTCTCTACTGCACATTTCGAACGCAGATTTTTTACATCGAAATGACCAGAAGTTATTTATATACATCCTATAAACCTCTAACATCAATGCCTATGAAATACTAAAACACGTTAAAACCTTTATTATCACCGTAACCCAACGGTCTCAAGTTCACAATTGTAATAATATAACGTTCGTCATAATAACGGTGGCAGTAAAATACATCCAAATAAAATACTCGATCGTAAAGAGAGTGACATCGGATGAAATACTGGTAAATCGTCATTTAAGAAGGCGGGCGAGCGTCACCGCCCGTCGGGGAGGCGCGTTAACGTCACCTCGGAATGAAAAAAAGAGGAGATTATTAAAAAAGGAAGTTTGAAATGAAGTGAGACGAAGAGAAAAACAAATAAAGCAACAAATTGAAGTGAGAGATGTGATGTCGCTGTGCGCCCCCCGCGGCGGTCTCGCTTCCTAAAGCTGTTTGGAGTTGATTGATGCACGATCGTTGCTGGCTATTAGATTTGCTAGATCGCCATATGAATTATGCTGGAAATTCTAGATAATGTATCAATTTTACTGACAGATGGTAACCTACGTATAAAAATATGAGTTACTTTCTCCCTAATAATTAAAATTTAAAAAAAGGAGGTAAGTACCTTTAAAATGGGGTCATTAAAATTGGCAACATTACCAAAGCTTGTCAACTTTACCCTATACAAAACACGTGTAAGCGACGGTGAGTAAAAAGCAAAGTTCATTAGCAATAATAGTGATTTTACGAAGTTAAGTAAATAACGAGACAAACGATTTAGTTGGGGTCCATAAAATGGCGAGTTTAGTGCTCCTGTCCTGTGTTTGCCCGCACAAGGGTTGCCACTTTTACAAATAAAACAATATAATTTTATGTCAATATTGTTTTTAAAATTTGGATAGTAAAATAATAAAGTTTTAAATTAAGTAGTCGCCAAAATAACATTATTTTAATTATTAAACATTAATAATATTTATCCAGCAAAACAAAGAAGTTAAATTACAAAGGTGATAACCCTAAGGTACGATTCACAAGGCGAATGACAACGGCCCGTAAATCTAAGCGGTGCCTTCAGAACCTTCGAGCGTAGCATTGAATCAATCATTATTATTATTTGAAACGCATTGTGTGGATTTTCACAATGTCCTCTAAAATGGTTCAAGTTAATTTAAATCAGTAATTGTCCACGACAGACCTTATTTAAATTAAATTCCCCCGTCACGATATAACAGTAAGAATAAGTAGCCTATTTTGGACGGAAATTCATTCAAACTTACATGAAAGTGAGTAACAAAATTGCCTTACATGGTTTTGTTCGCGATGGCCTGGGTTCGTCTTCGTTGCGCCGACCCGCACAGGCCGGGAGTAAATGCTCAATTATAAGCAATAAAACCTACTGAGCAGACCGCGCACAAAGCCTGCCCGCTTCCGCCGGCTCACGCCTGCCCTGTCCTTCCTATCTGTTACCGAACACCCGTCTAAAGCGAACCAGTATAAATGTGATCCCAACACACCGTGACAGAAGCTACACGTGTACTAAATACTGTGGCCTTCTAGCACTGAATTTTATGACCGTTTGAATTAATCACAGTATATATTCAATGGAGAAATGTGGCCAGTGTGCTGGCCTTTGCCAGGCAAACTTAGGTTTTGTAGAATTTATTTCTTTATTATTTGAAATCTGATTAGTAAAACGACGAAAATACTAACCTTTTATTAAAAAAAACGTAATTAATTATGTGCTAATAAGATATTAGTAAACACCGCGGTTGTGAACAATGATTGAAATATTTAGCTCTACATATCTATACAAGTCAGTATCAGAATTTCACCCATCAATATTTATCATATCACATTGATGGGCCAAGGATTTACATAATAAACATAATGTAATTTCGCTAGCTTCGCTCAACATTATTTTTTGAGAAACCTTAGTATATAGAAAAGATAACTGAGTATAAGATATCAGCTCTACACTGGTTCGTTATTGGCTAAAGATCGCCTGCGGTCTGTAGGTGATGGTAATATAACAGGTCTTTATTTCGATTGCCCTTATTATGATATAAAAATACCTAATTCATGAGAATGCGTTAACATTACCACATAGTACATTAACGAACTTCTACCGTATTTGAATAACTCATCCGTGGATAGGTGCTTATCCCTGTTTACGACATAGGCTAGTAATTATCGTTGGTATAATTTTCTGGGCATATAAAATAATTTGTGGCAACTTTGCTTTGAATTTTATACTGGTTTAAAAAGTTATTTCAAATAATAAATAAATCCTAGTAATCCGTTTATAACGTAGATAATGTACACACCATAGATTATATTTGAGTTTTTACTCAAATACCAGTATGGTATTACCCTGCATATTTCCAATAATAGTTACAATATTTTAAAACCATGTCAGTTTAAATAAGATAGTTAATGAAAATCGAATACTGTGTAAGCGATGATCGATGACAGTGTTTCAAGTAGGAAGGGAAGGAAAATAATCAGAATAAACGATAGATTCGTCACATGACACCCCCGATAAATACACTCCGTTATCGGTATCAATATATCGTTATTGTAATAATAATAATATATGAATGTGTGTGACAGTGGACACTGTAGGAGTGAGTGTTGCGGGTCGCGAGCTACCTGGGGTGCCATTACATTCGTTCAACTTCACAAGCGAGTATAAGCTCAGAACCAATATAAGAAAGCTTCGCGGTTGTCTGGTTTTGGTTTCCTGTCGTAACAGAGCTCGATTTTAACCAAAAACCAAGGGCTAGCGAACATCGGGTTACAGCGGTTACCCTAAAAGTCGCCTCGTCCACGCTCGCCACCATTGGGAATTCACTCCTTGACACGGCAGGGGGCCACCTCGACGTATAACTTATTAATTTATATTACACTTGCCCATAACATAACCACTGTCTCGAATCACCTGTCTACAATATTTGTTTTAATAACCACCTTATCTCTGACAGAAAACGTTAATTATTAAAAACATGAAAAACTCAAATGATTGTCTAAATGTAGTAGAGATTAACGTTCATTAAGAAGAACGGTGAGCGTTTTATTGAATTTTATTGGCTTGTAAACTCGAGTCATCAAAATCACCATGCTGTTATAAATTACACGCGAATTGTTAACGATGTGTACTTTGTACGATACTCGTAAGATACTCGTAGGGACAGGCATCGTGCGATCCGTCAGCCGGCATTCAGGTGATTGAATACCCATGTTCATCGACTCCAGAGGAACCAGCACGACCAGAAGACACCGTCAACCGTAACAAACTTTGCGTAATCAAAGATCACACGAGAACTGGTTTAGCTCAGCTGAACGCCGATGCGAATATCATCACCATTTCAAGCGCTCAGCTTCGAGCGCAGCCCAGATGAACCAGTGTAAAAGTATTCTCAAAAATGCATGGCTGTTGCCAAGCTACAGGGCATGATGTTCTGGTCAACTTTAAAACTTAGCACATTCGCACTTGGAATAGAAATCCAACAGCAACAACCTCGTTAATGGCATCGGCTTTTGGCTAACGACAGGCATAAAGTTACACCGTTTCTATAAAAAAAGCTATGCGCACATTTTAAGGAGAACATAAAAAAAACTTTGTGGCTACTTTTTGTATGTTTCGCACCTCTAACACGACATGGGCCTAATCAAGTTAAATGGACGAATGAGAATTACATTTAGAACAACGTCGTCTCGCAATCCAATTGAACAAATAAAAAGCTACACGCCCAAAATAAATAATTATAAATAAAAAGAAGAAGATTTTGTATATTAAAATAACTAGTAGTCCGCCTCGAACTGAGAACTCGCGATTTACTTGCAAACGAGTTGACCAATATAACAAGACCCTTCGCAGGATTTTTTTTCTCCTTCTAGCTCCATAACCACTTGATCGATCCTGCTCATATACGAACTTACAAATTTTATGTATCTGCTATAGCCCAAGAAATTTCATAAAGAGCAGAAAAACGTTACTAAAGTTATCGTCCGACAAACTATCGAAATCAAAAAGCCACCCAAATGCCGAGACGTCCCAGTAGCCAGGTGACTGTTGGGTCTGGAGTTGTTTGTAAGAACTCACTTCGCTTACGCTCCGCGAGTTCGAATATTTGCGGTGTGTCAGCCGCTGGATCCGCTATTGGTTGTCAAATATATTCCTTGTCACCAAAGTAAACGTTAACATTTGCTAAAACATGAAAAGGGAAAAGAGGAACTTTAAGTACATCCATTTGTCAATATAAGCCGACTCAGAAATTGCCACTACATTCATAAGTGTTTTATAATTGCACGTAGTTTTACTTAACTCAAAGTAAATACTAGGATGGTTAGACGAACATAACGATATAAGTTATATCGTTAAATACTAGGACGGTGGATAAAAATTTACGATATAATATCCAGTATGAAAAATGAAATAAGTGGTTGTGATTATGCGACGTGTGGCCTGCGGCGTTCATTCCGATTTTATCGGCCTCCTTACCATTAATTATCGTATAATCTATGACTAAAGGAACCTATTTTAGGCCCAACTACAATAAACTACATTAAGAAAAATAAAGGGTAACTTGTTTATTATTGAGGGAAAAGTGATTATGTTGCTAAAGTTAACTAGAAACGTGTCGCTTGTTCTGAGAAAAAGTTTAAAAATAATAAGTAGGTTTGTAATTTTTTACCGACTTCAAAAAAGGAGGAGGTTCTCAATTCGACAGATTTTTTTTTTATCATAATTTTTTTTATTATCATTATTTTTTTTGTATGTATGTTACTCGATATCTCCGTGAATCGTGAACCGATTTTCAATTTTTTTTTAAATCGAACTGGTATAACCCCCAGATGATTCCATTGTCACCATGTCGGGGTCTGATGATGGGATCCTGGAGAAATCGAGGGAACTCTTCAACTATTATAGGCACACCTATAGTGATTTCACTATTTTTTAAAGCAACTCGGCCACTTTTTCTTAGAATAGCGGATCCTAAGTGAAGTCGGTTCTTTTTTTGTTTAAAATTTTATTTACCTTAACAGAACAAGTTGAACAATTAAATGAGAAAACTATACAATCATTTTATGAAGTAGGTACCTACAGTGCAAATGGGTGTGACCGTGTAAAGAAAAGAAGCCGTAACCTCTGATATTAAACTGTGTAAGGTACCTACCTAGGTACTTACAGCGGGACAATCTCGACTACGGGAAAAAAGGTCAACAAATCTAAAGAGCTTTTCCGCACTATAAATGCAAGAAGAATGCAAGAAGTTTGGATTTTCGTATCTTTATGTCATTTATTCCGACATTATGAAACTCTATCTGCACGAATACAAGCAATTCGTTTTTAAGTTGATACGTCTATACAAGTATCTACAGGTCAAGATCGTACAAAACCAAACCAAATCAGTTCAATTGCCCTTACCATAGAATTCTATTCTAGGAAGTAGAATATGAGAATAATGTGATCGCACTGATTGCCACCCGCATTGCCATAGCTGCGGCACGGCACTATCGTGTAGGTAAGTACTTACGTCATCGCCAGGTTTCGTGCTGCCCTGACGAGTCCCATAGCACAGCGCACGAAATTATAAACCTTTTAGCTACCTATTTAACCCTTTAATTTACCCCACATGTTAGCATTAGGATTATTAAGAACTCGGTAGTTTAAAAATATTTATAACGGGTTACTCACGTAATTTTTGTCGATTTTTTTTACGTGAGTAACCCGTTATAAATATTTTTAATATGTTAGAGTCTCACGAAAGTTTTATAGTTAAAATCGGTAGTTTAAAGCTTTACCCCATTTTATGCTAGACATGGATCTTTTCATGAGTCTTTTTGGATTTTTTTACGACAAGTTTAAAATAATATAATGTTTTATTATCTTTACATTTTCATCTCATCCACAATCTATTTTATTTTTGCATGGGAACAGTAACTTAACATAGACTTCGTTGAATTGGCCAGTAAAGTTTATTTTTGGCAACAAGCGACTTACCTAACGGCACAGTTTTGTTGGTGCATGCATATCTACTTACATGCATAGGTATAAAGTCTAGATCCATTAATGTTTAATGCATTTGTTTTGCAAGTAGTACTTACAATATTATTTTCCTAATAATATGCCTTGAATTATGACATTCATCAACAAGCCGCAAGTCTAGGAGAAGACAGAATATTTACTTTCAAAGTGCATAATTTGACATACTCTACAAGGTAGTCGTTGAATAGTCGTAATCAAGCCGCAATAATTCTAGCACCTGGAGGCTCGTTTGCTCGGTATACCGTCGTGTTATAACCGAGTCCCGCTACAAGCCCAATAGCCCAGCATTAGCAGGGTTAAGAAATTACAAGGCTTATGAATGCGGCAGTTATTTTAGTATTATTCGAATACAGGTAGTTAAGTCGCGGGCCGATGATTAATTCGTCGGTTTCATGGAGTTTTTGTTCCACAATTAGTACGGCCCGTGCGTGCGGTGACGAGTTGCGTGGCCGATACTACATTGTTACCAATATTAACGAGTGACCCACAAGAATTTCATGTTTGATAAAATATTGCTAATTAGACTTTTTACGGTTCGGGACCGAATTGTACAAGTCCCCGAATACAAGAAATGGTATGATTTAATATTGATAAAGATCTGGTTTGAAAAACCCGGGTGGCGGTTATGTTAGTCGTGAAGTACGCGGAGTGGTGGTAGAGGTAGGACAAAGGGGTAACGAAACGGAACGTCAGAGGCGGGGCGCGGTGATGGATGGACGGTGCTCGTCGAAAAACAACACCTAATTGGCTTTCTGGCGACCGACCTAAATAACAGAAAATATTACGTGATGTAATAAGAACAGGCTAAGTATTTTAGCGCGCCTGCATTTATTAAAAAGTTTTGCGATTAAATTACAAGATATGAATTCCGTTGGTGTTAAAGTAGCTGTTTTATGGCCTGCATGCACCACTTGTTAATACAAAACATCCATCATTTGCAAAACCTAATTAAATGGTATAATTGCCGTTAGAGCTGTCGGCGACGTCTCGTTCTCTAATCCTTAATTAACATATCGCCACTGTTAGACTGTGACATTCATTGGCAACATAATCATGCCTAGTAAATAGATCGACCACTAATAGATGATATCTACGGTCTGATACAAATTAGTGCGACCCTCACATAATTTGTTGATCTTTACCTCAAGTGTAGGCCTTATTGGAATGAATTAAGAACCGCATTAGGAATTGTAACGGAATATCCGAGAGTCCTCACTAAAGTGGTTACGGTATAGTTGTGACATTTGCATCGCCACAGCACCTGCTATGTAATTCACAAAACATTTCGTCTCGAGTGTCAGCTCCTGACTAGTATTACTTGAGCCTGAGCTTTGTTACATCTGCATTATTGACAGTGGTGCGTCAAAAATATTCCAAGCATCCGGAGTCAGTTTACAGGAGGAAATTGCAGCTAAAATCTATTCTACTAACTATTCAGCGCATGTGAATCAGCAAAGGATTGAAGTGGGCCGGTATAAAGAACGGTGTGGTTGTCTAACATCTGACAAAATGAGTGGTAAATACAGTCGCCTGCAAAAGTGTCTTTTTCATTGTAGGCCGCAAAATATATGACAGGCTCTTATGGCCCTACAAATTATGGTTGTGGCAGATATTTTTGCGGTTTTCGTAGAAGAAGATACTATTGCAAATGACTATGCAAATGAGGTGCCCTCAAGAGTTAGTAACGCAACACTAAACGTAAGCAAACCAGCGATGAGAGCTGCCCCGAATTATACTGGTTAGTAAGAAACGGTGCGCCCGCGCAGATTCGTGAAGAGGCCACGTAGCCGGCTGTCGCGCGACATGTGCTACTCATTTGGAGCACTCATTACACTCCAGACGCCCGAGGTGTCCCCGGCACCGGCAATTTTACCCATAATTCTATAAATTGCCACCGCTTAAGTTAAAGGAAGTAGGACGTGGGATACCGAGACTATACACTATTGAAATTGTTTTTTACTTTAAATATAGATAACTGTGAACTGAGATAAATAGATAAATGTATTTCACACGAATTTACCTATTCAGAACCTTAAATTTGAAATTCACTGAGGCTCTTTGATGTATTTACGCCCCGAAATCATAATTTCATTTGTTCTAAAAATATATCGGAAGTAGGTAGGATTAAAAGAGCTTTTCAGCTAACATTATGCTAAATTAATCTTACATATTATATTTTACGGTTTGATAAAATTAAATTTAAACTAAAAAGACATCAGTCATGTGTCTAGTTCGTTAATTAAATCTGGCTAGATATTATATAACGATTTAATTTGTATATCTTATCGCAAAGGAAATCACTTCATTGAATTCTGTGGTCAGCATATATAATTACATGTTGACGGATAATTTATAATAAACCTACAAACGATTTATAACGAATAATTAATGTTTTAGGCAACAAGAATTTCACTTTGCCTTCTCTGAAATCACAATGTTATATAAATTTACCAAGTTTGATCACTTTTTTACCGACTCCAATTCCATAGAAGAAGGAGGTTCTGCATTCGGTTTGGTGTTTTTGTTTTATAGTATATTCACCGATTACTCCGAGACCCGTGGTCCGATTTGAATAATTCTTTTTTATAACATGAAAATTGGGTTTTATACTTAATTTAATTTAGTAGAAGTATTGTTTGTCTTGTAGCTAAAAATAAAAATATGTATTTCAGAGTTGAGCAATGAAGTTAAATAAATATTCACTTTTTGATAACAAGTAGAGATGACATCGTCAGACAATGATCATAAATACCTGATTTGTAAAATAATTCTTTATTGCACAACTATTATTGGTAATATTCAATTACATGTCAGACTTATTTCTATAACATAATGGTGTCTAGTTTCGGCTCCCACCTGGTCCGATTATAATACCTGATTATATTATTTTATTTGATAAAGGTTTATGCCAGCATAATTGCAACAATCAAAACTAGTATGTAAATACTCTACAGTTTTCTGAAAAAGATACCCTCGAAATTAAAATAGGATTTGTGATCACGTATGATCGTAAATGGGCTTTTTACCATTAAATAAAATAAAATAAATGTGATCTATAACGAAAAAAGTAGGTACTCCTTTTTAGTTGGTATTTACCTATGCGCCGCAGTAATTTATCATGCTTAAATAATTTCTGGGAATTCACACAAAAGACGCTGTATTTATTATTATTTGCATACCTACTAGAGGTTTACCTAATTATATTTATGCAAGTGTATTCTTATGTCATCTAGTTATTTCCCACTACAATTAAACTGTCAATTATCTGGTGTTGTACCTATTGTGTCCCACGATAATCTTGATTAAAATGTCGACACGAGAAAAACGTAAGATAAATTGAGTTTGCAATTAACTCATTTGTCATAATACATATATGTATACCTCACCATATACCGTATACATATACAACGGATTTACGTTTAGGTAGGTTTACCACTTATACTTAAAATAGCAAAAAAAAACTATATTGGCTCAATTAAAAACTTATCTATAGTTCAAAACGAGCTTTGAACTACTCCCGAAATTTTCAATAGTTGAATTTTGGCACCTATAGATATAATATCATTATGTGCCCGAATGTAGGTAAGGCTTTGACTACTTAGTGATTTTTTAAAGTCTCCTAACATTCTAGGCAGGTACCTATACTTTAAGTATGAGCCCTATGATGAGTATGAGGGTCATGAGTATGAGCACAAACATACCTGTCCATTCTTATCCATCTCGTTGTTGGTAAGCTTGACCTTCTCGAAGGAGACGACCTGCTTGCGCAGCTGGTCGCCGGAGTAGGGCGAGTCGGGGTGCGGGTAGAGGCGCGCGGGCGCAGGGGGGTCCGCCTTGCCCGCCACGAGCCACGAGGAGCGGTGGTAGGCGTAGCGGTACCGCTTGCCGTCCACGGGCACCACGTCCAGCAGCACCGCGTAGCGCGCCTCCGCGCGGCAGCCGGTGAAAGACACGCGCACCGTTGGGAACATCCGTCTGGAACAAAGGAATCGAAACATGAAAACCTTTATACCTACATGATAGATCAAGAGTAGGCCGTAGGTAACCCTACTTCATCCAGTAGCAGAATTCGGCTTATTTGTGTAAGGCATTCCACGGTAAAATATTATGTATTTTAGTACCTGGTAGCATGAGCCAAAATGAGGTCAGCAGCCTAGTCTTGATCAATGGCTATCAATTAAATAAACACGTTTGGTGCCAGCTACCTGAATGTTAGTGTTGGCATCGGTGGACTTGAAAAATTCTCCACGTTATGTTAAAAACAATTTGAATTTTCATCACATTTTGAATCACAAATATTTTAGTAGTTCCGATTTGTTTTCATGTCTCCAATTATGAAATGAATTTTTATCCAACTAGGAAATCAAAGGACAACAAAGACAGACAAACTTAACTTAATCCTTTTTTTTTAACTAGTTAAATTCAAATCTAAAAGCAATGCACAATACACATGTAATTTCGTACACAATTTCAAGGAATCGTTACATCACTCGTAATTTGCAAGACATGCACATACTATGTAATATTTTATTACAGGGTTCTAAAATGCAACAGAAATTAAAATTCAAGCCATAATCGTTTAATGGGACAGAATATTAACGTTATTGCGACAAATTATAACGGCATAAAACATAAAAAATTCAACTATAAATTTGTGGGCTCCCAACAAAAAGGCCCGCGCTAATGACCTCATAAGGACCGACCGAAAACCAAATTAGACATTAAGAATACAAAAAGCCCGAAAGTGCTTTACGAGACCAAAACACATGCTCGCAATAAAAAAAGATAATTAATGCATCTCCACAAAAACTGACCAAGATCCGGGCACGGGCGGTGACTTGTATAATTATAGGGTGAAACGCGAACTAGGAAATCAAACAAATATGATGTATTCGATTTTAATGCACCCTTAAATGGGCAGAAGCGCTTCCTGCCCGCGTCTCGATAACATCTCGCCTCTGCTTATTTACGACGAGTTTCTTTAATTTTTTCATTAAATTTTAAACGGCACATTTGTAAGGTCCCGAGCCCAAACAAGCGGAGCTTGTCTGATTAGATAACCGTCAGACAATTTGTCCGGCGATCGACCGCCAGACCAGGCCCGCGCTGCACTTACGAGTATGACACATTTATAAAGACTCATCAAACATGTCTAACGAAGGTACCTACAATAATCGGAATTTATTTATTGAATTCGTTAAGTGCGAGTAATAAAATCCAGGAGTGAAAGAATAAATTATTAGCATCCATAAAACACGGTCCGATGTCATCCCTCTTATAAGAAAGTATGATAATAATAAATAGAAGAGACCTATAAAATTCTCGGAGGCCGCACGAGGCACGACGTCGATAAAGCAGGCGTATTGAGGTTGTCGCGAGTTAAGCACTAGTCATAAATAAATCGTATTAAGGTGTGTTTTGAATGGTTCCGTATCGAGGGATCTCGGGTTCGACAATAAGCGAGTAAATGTCAACCTCATTTATGAGTGTGTCGTTAAGCGAGTGTCGCGACGCGCATGCCACCCACGGCGCGCGTGTAATGAGGCGCATCCATCACGGATAACCATCGATCCACGCAGCTTCCATGTGACACCCACCAGTTCCATGCTCGTCAGTCCTAGCTCATGAGATCGTTCGACCTTATTAAGCCACAGATGAGCGAGGTAGCGAAGTGGTGCTAAGTTGAGTTTCCATTTCTAAGCGCAGTTCTGTTATCGTTACGTAGGGTCCCAATGGTGTTTTATTCTGGTAGCAGTGGTAGCTAACTTGTACTGCTACGCTAATCGCTCGTGAATGCATATCCATATCCTTTGAGTTTTAAAAACACAGGCCAAGTACTTAAATAGGGCTTTAAATAGATTATAAGGACCAGTAAAAAATCCAGCAAAGATACACACATACTCGTAGCTTGTACATCTGCGCAATTTTATATCATTTAATTTGTATAGGTAGGCACTTACATTTTAAATATGTGCGCATAACCTGTCCGGAAATGATTACTTCCCCAATTTTAATTAAATATTTATCCGCCATGAAATCAAGAAAGTTCGAACAGCAGAAATATTTAAACAGCCGATGACGGCAAATTTTCAAAAGAATTACTTTGAGCATTAATTTCAATGAGCAATTAAAATGAATGTTGTTGGAACAAAGGTAACAATTGCGATATTAAAGTGGCATTTCACGAGTAATAAAGCTGGTCGCGTCGGTCGGTGGCGTATTTACATAATTCATTAATAAACGTCGGTTCGCGATGCCCTCGGATAAGCTTAACAAATACCGAATATCCACAGTGGAGTCGACAGAACAGTTGCGCGAACTTTGAAATATTATACACCGTTATTTTACCGCGACAACGAGCATGGTCTGGACGCCTTGGGAACATTTAGAGCTTGCAAGTGATGAAATTCCACGCAAGAGACAACGTCAAAATATGGCTTGTTAAAAATGATTAACGGTAGTTTGCATTGAAGACAAGTAAAAGATACAGACTGACATACTCGTACACTTAAAGTCGTATAGCGTGGCGTAGGGCCACTCAGCAGCTTAACTTAAGCCTCATTTAGACGGTCCAAGAACTTTTATGCAATTCAATCTTTTGTACCTCAAGATGCAACGATGTATATTTAGACGGTCCAAGAACTTTTATGCAATTCAATCTTTTGTACCTCAAGATGCAACGATGTATATTTAGACGGTCCAAGAACTTTTATGCAATTCAATCTTTTGTACCTCAAGATGCAACGATGTATATTTAGACAGTCCAAGAACTTTTATGCAATTCAATATTTTGTACCTCAAGATGCAACGATGTATATAAAATTGCATTCAATTTTTGGCTCCGTCCAATTGGGGCTTTACACTATTTTGCAAGCTCAATGAGAGTAGTACATGTCCTTGTAATACTAGTATGAGAATTGGTCGCATAATACACAATTAAGGTAAACCCAACTTTGTATGAAGACTAACAAGTTTTTATTGCTTTACCGGTCTCTGTACTCGTAGCAAAGTCTAAAGAAAATGATCGTTGAAGTCTTTTATACGACCATATTATTCGATGGTAACTTGCGGTTTGAAACGCATACACGCTTCCTTTTACTTTCGTATTTTTCGAGCGAGACAGCTTGAGAATTATAATAGCTTTGAAGTGTCCCCTCGGATGCAAGGTCAGAACTGTTTGTGTAGCAATTATTAGGTTTGTGGTACGCCGCAGTTTGCGACAGGAGCGGCAGAGGGCGGTAATTTAGGGGGGACGATTACACACAACCGCTTCCGGAGAGAGGCGCGAAACCTGCCCGTCTTCCGCACACATTATTATTTACTCTGTGAACTAATTTAAAGCCTAAAGATACCGAAATTGTAAGAAGAAATGTCACCTGAACTGCTATTCCTCCTAGTAACAAATAGCGTACTAGTAGTACACTAGTAACTACTAGGTGGAGTAGCAGTGCAGGCGACATTTTTTTTACAATTTCGGTTAGTGCAGGCAAAATAAGCATATATATGCCATTTTGGCGGCAAATTATGTACATCAATGAAACTTCGTTCATAACTTTATCTTGACACTAGAAATGAGGATCTGCTGAGTCCTACGAAAATTTAGGGGCCCTACCCCTTTTCGGGGGGTATGGGGGGAGGGGAGCTTAAAAACCGGCAAAGTGCGCGCCGGACCACCCATTATAGAGGGTTCCGTACCTTCGATGAAATAAGAACGAAGTAATGCCAAAAGGGCGTATCTACATAAGGAAATTTTTTTGGAAATGGCTCAAAAGGTCAAAAACTCAAAAATGGCTCAACCGATAATGTTTAAATTAATATCATAAAAAATAAGTGTTACGGCGTATCTTCTTGAATTTTTTCATAATTTTTTAACTTATGGTTCAAAAGTTTGAAGGGGAGGACACAATTTTTTTGGCTTTCGAAGCCATTATTTCTGTAAATATTTACTATTTCAAAAAATGTCTCAAGAAACCTTAATGTTATTTTTAAAGACCTCTCCATTGATATGCAACAAGTTGACATTTGAATATTTTTTTTTGTATTGAAAAATTTCCCACTCGATCATAACTCCCCGATATACGTAGGACTACTAAATTTTGATAGGACTCGGCAGATCCTCATTTCTAATGCCAAGATAAATTTAATAAACAATGTTTCATCGCCCAACTAGCAAAAGTAAGTACTATAAAAGTAACTAGAACGTTTTCAGAAACACCATTAGTGTTCATATATGTCCTATAACGTTGATGTAAACGTTTACAAAACCAGGTTTTGGCACAATTATATCGCAATTCCGTGACATAACGATGTTATTGCGGCTCCATACATCACATATTAGTACCATAGTCGTACTATAATGGTTACTGTAACACTTTTTAAGGTTTTAACAGTGATTGTTGTGCCGCTTACATCACTAAAAAGATACCAAAAAGTAATCACGGTGCTGTTAATGGACTTTTTAGTCCCGTAATGAAGATCATGGAGCTACTATAGTTCATCGGTAAGCTTGATGCGACGCAACGGTGCGCGGTGCTCCCAACATAATAAAAATAAGTTTCTGTGGGAATGAAGTAAAGTGAAGTGATTGAGTATTTAAAACATGATGGCCGCTTACTGTCTGTAAAGTCAGTGTTAATGTTCTACACGGCTATTTTTTTACTTGCGGTTGAAGTTTTATGGACAAAGTATACTATTATTATTACAAATTTTTCATGCGCTCCCTGAATTATTAGTATTTATTGAATTATAATAATAAAAATTTATAAATGTCTCTAGCGATGGTAAACAAGTCGTTTTGTGCTTACTATAGGATTAGTATATGACTATCTGTCAGGTCAGTCATTTGCCGCCATGACAAAAATAGGGTTCCTTAACACCAGATAAACCGTATGAGAAACCTTTGATGTCATACTTACTTTGGTGTGTTTTTTTTAATTGGTGTCGGGTGAATAAACTGTTACACCAAAATGAAGGGCGATCATCACGTAATTATTAGTGATGCAACGAATACCAATATTCGTATTCGGCGAATATCAGTGTTTTTACGAATATTCGTATTCGCCGAATATTTATTATGAATTTCTAAGTATGTGTCACCATCAATAATGTTGATTGGAGATTTTCTTCTACCGACCCACTACTACTACATACCTACGGTGGTGTTGTTTACATTCAGTATATTGATCATGTGTTACTAAGTGTTTGTGTTAGTTAGTAACACTATTAAATATCGCATGCACATCTGTAGGACTCACCATCAATAAGACTAAAACAAAATATATGTCAAACGCCAACGAAGAAATTAAACTCCGAATTGAGAACGATACTATCGAAAGAGTGGAAAGCTACATATACTTGGGAAGGCTATTTTCATTTAAAGACTGCATCTCAGAAGAAATAGAAAGAAGAACTACTAATCCTTGGAAACGATTCTGGCAAATGAAATACATATTTAAGAATAAAAAAATATCAATACCATCCAAAGTCAAAATCTTCAACAGCTGCATTATCCCAATATTTACATATGGAGCACAAACATGGGCTTTAAATAAGGAACTAGCTAGGAAACTAAAAATCACTCAACGAAAAATGGAAAGAATAATACTAAGGAAGAACTTGCTACACAGAATCCATAAAAAAGAATTAAGACGTAAAAGTCGCATGAGAGACGTCCTACAAGCCGCCAAAAAACTTAAATGGGAATGGGCAGGGCACGTGACGAGGTACAAGGACAACAGATGGACGCAAAAAACCACGGACTGGTACCCAAGAAACCTTACACGAGCGCAGAAACGCCCGAGAACCCGATGGCGAGACGAGCTAGATGAATACGCGGGACTCACTTGGAAAAGACTTGCTACTGACAAGCGAAATTGGAACAAGATGGGGGAGGCCTTTGCCCAACAGTGGGATTTACTGTAATACAGATTAAAAAAAAAAACTAATTAAACAAATTTACAAGAAAAAAACTAACTCATATAAATTTATATAATAATATATTTCATGTTATTGTATTACTTGGGCTAATAAATAAATAAATAAATAATATTGATCATGATCATACGTGTTATTTATTGCCATAAGGTTAATTTTATTAATATTCCTAAGCAATAAAACGTAAAGTAAATGAAGGAAGCCGTTACGAAAACGTAGAAAAGGATACAGGTTCCTAGTTAACTACGAAATGGGGTTCAGATAGTGATGACTACATTGACTACCAACTGAACCAACCTAACAATTTAAAATATTTAAACTATCGTTACTAATACTGACAGAATCTTGAGCAAACACATTACATGCTGGATTAATCGAAATATTTATTTTGTACGGAACCCGGCCTTGTTTCGCTCTCTTCACTTTACTGTTGTCAATTATCATGTTATATAAAAGATTTAATATTTTCCACTTTTGGACATTTCGGTTGATGAGCCGTGCCGTGAAATGCTACTTTTATGTATCAGAAAAGCTCATTAAAAGTAATAAAAACTCCATTACGAAACTATGTGAGGTAATAGTTCCCAAAAAACTCATTTTAGCACCATTCAGTGTTAAAACAGCGTACTCGGGGCTACTATAGTATCGGTCCTAAAGTAGCGATTCGGAAATACTTATTGCACAAATTTGACACATATCAGTGTTGCAAAAATCAACTATAGTGCATTATTATCCCATAATAGAGTTTATGTAACAATTTTAACACTTGTACTATAATAATCATTCGGAAGCGACTATAACACAATTGTGTCCTAAAGTGGTACCTTATATAACTTTAATAGGACCAGGAAGCACTATAATAGCAAAACAGAATCATTTATAGTGCTGCGTTAAAGGTGTGATTTAAGGATGTAATGTAAACGTTTACATCACTTTTTTATAGTACTAAAGTGCTCTATAAAATTATACAGCTGAATAGCTATATAAGATACTTTTATAGAACACATGGTCATAACGAATACCTTTATAACGCTTTAAAATGACTCTTTAGTGATAAACGATTACCTTAATGGACTATTTTGCTAGTTGGGCGATGTACATATTTTGCCTCCAAAATATGCTATTTTTCCTGTATCGGCTTTCGGACAGAGGGCGCAATCGACTTGAGCTTCAAAAAGTTCTTAAGCTGTGGTCGTCTATATCTCTAGTCTCTGTAGATAGGAATTGAAATATCGATTGCAATTCATCTATTTACTATACAGGAAGTCTTTTGGTAATTA
Organism: Pammene fasciana; assembly: GCA_911728535.1. Taxonomy (NCBI): domain Eukaryota; kingdom Metazoa; phylum Arthropoda; class Insecta; order Lepidoptera; family Tortricidae; genus Pammene; species Pammene fasciana. The sequence continues at coordinate 7,995,573 of OU452277.1, read as the reverse complement.
ATGAGTAGGTAAGGTATTTCGAGTAAAGACTGTATCGTCTGTTATAAATACAACTTACCACTGGCACCAATAGCATAACTGATGTTGAAAAAATTTTTTAATGCGTGAAAATTACTTGACGTTTCTCACAGAACCGATAACAGTAATTTTTCCTTGCCCATATTGTTACAATAAAAAAATGCGAGGTCTTACGCCACAAAAGCGAAAATCTATTGTGGACAAATGGTGTTCGGTTAAAGGTATTACTTACAGAAAGCTTGCTCAAATGGAAGGTGTTAGTGTAGGAGCCGTCCAAACTGCAATCCGTAAGTACGGTAACGAATATACCTTTAATGACCGACAACGACCAGGTCAAAAACCAGGTCCTTCGAACCCAAAATTGGACCAAAAGATCGTAAAGCAGCATTTATCTCTAACAAAGAGTTGTCTGTGGGAGATATTGCGAAAAAATGGGTACGAGTATGGGGATGGTGCAACGTGCAAAGAAAAGAAACAATTTGAAGGCATTTAAAAAACAGAAACAGCCAAAACGAAGTGGAAAACAAATAGAATCTGTTAAGAAACGAGTCCAAAAGTTGTCCGACTTGGTTTTGTCTAAAAAAGGCACCTGTGTAATAATAGCCGACGAAACCTATGTGAAACTGGACTACAAGTCTTTACCAGGTCCCCAGTATTATACGGTGCGTGATGGAACAGAGGTTATACAACGTGAAAAATCCATTTGCTTTGAGAAATTCGGCAAGAAAGTTATGGTGTGGCAGGCAATTTGCGAGTGTGGAATGAAGTCGACTGCATTTTTCACTACCTCTTCAATGAAAGCCGATATTTACATGAAGGAGTGCCTTCAGAAACGAGTATTGCCAATGATCAAAAAGCATAACTCTGAAACTATATTTTGGCCCGACTTAGCGTCTTGCTATTACTCAGCTAAGGTGGTAAAATGGTGTAATGACAAAAATTGAATTTTTTTGACCAAAGAATTAAATCCGCCAAATTGTCCAGAACTTCGCCCGATTTAACACTTTTGAGCTATAATGAAGGCTAGATTACGGAAAACAGGCCGTACTGCCGACACAGACCAATAGCTTCGTTTGGATTGGAACAAGGTGGCTCGTACTTTTGACAAAGCTGTTGTCCGATCATTAATGGGCACTATGAGACAAAGAGTCAGGAAACTAGCCAGAAATGAATAATTTGGGGTTTTCTGGCCATGTTTAGGTTTTCTGTATTATTTTGTTTTTAGTTTAGTATGATTTGTATGTTTAAATATAAATCATTTAAAAAGATATAGAACATTTTTCTTGTATTTATAACAGACGATACAGTCTTTAAGCTGAGACCGATAATGACCGAAAGATAAACACCGCGCGAATAGGATTGAGGAGTCCATTATCTATCAACTTATCTTCATAATACGAGTATGTGACGTTTTCAAATAAAAGGTACAATCATTGTCGGTTGTTAATAGTTTATTTCTAAATGAATGATTATGCCAGTACCATCCCTTATTGACAACCGGCAATGATGTACCTTTTTTTAGGGTTCCGTAGCCAAAAAAACGGAACCCTTATAGTTTCGCCATGTCCGTCCGTCCGTCCGTCCGCGGTCTAGCTCAGTGACCGTTAGCACTAGAAAGCTGAAATTTGGTTTGAATATGTGCATTAACCAAGCCGACAAAACGGTAGAATAAAAACGCGAGAAATATATTTTGTTAGGGTACCTCCCGTACACGTGAAGGGGGGGGCGAACTTTTTTTTCTTTCCAACCAAGTTGTGTGGGGTATCGTTGGATAGGTCTTTTAAAAAGAATTAGGGTCTTCTAAAACAGTTTTTGGATAAAACTAATACTCTCGGAAATAATAGCTCCGAAAGTTTAAAACAGGCCCCCCCCCCTCTAACTTTTGAATCGGGGTCCTAAAATTTTGAAAAATCATGAAACTGAGGCCTAATGAGAGTACCTTCAATGAAAACTATATTGAAATAAATCGGTTGAGCCGATTTTGAGTTATCATTCAAAAACCCATAGTGAAAGGACGTAAGTAAAAATGACGTAAGCGCCGCCAAATTTCCCGTAAGAAACGACCTTTTGAATTAATGGTCTCAGTTTACGGAACCCTACACTGAGCACGGCCCGACATGCTCTTGGCCGGTTTTTTTTAATGACATAAAGCTTTAGCGTTGTAAACCATAAAGAGGTTTCTAGACATTTACGTAAAGGACAGCTGGTAATTAATATTTTATTTGTAGATACATTCTTGAACCTCATATGTTCATAATATCATAACAAACACGTTGCAATTTTATAGATCTTAAAATAAAAGTTATAAACTGTGTATGCACATCTTGCGCATAATCATTTCGTTTTATGTATAATTTCATACTTGTTACACCTCATTTGTCATAACAATAAAAACTAGATACTTGATGTCGCTGTTTATGGGGGCCCATCTTGGGGAGAGCGAGTCACCGTCTTGCAAAGATAAAGCAAGCGTCCGATTTTTCACCCAATATCCCAGTGAATCCAATTCACCAACAGCCTAATATATTTTAGATTCCATTAACTCTCAATAGTCCTTGCATAGTAGGTACTAGTTATAAACATACATGCACGATCGCGAGTGCCGTCTCTGCGTGTTAGTTATATAATAAATTGCATCTCAAATGTCCGGAACTCCATTGTTAAATACATATGCGTGGAAAGAAATAATAGATTGAAATACTACATATTTAATGCCTTTTGTCGTAAACCTTAACCTTTACGTAATAGATAGTTAACATCATTGGAGTACCTATATAAGTTGAATCAACTCTTTGATCGACCTCATTAATTTATGAAATAAGTGGAGTGCATTAATAACGTTGATGCGTTCCTGGCCGCGTATTTCCATGGGCTGTGCAAATCGCACGCAATGCGAGTTTCTGTTTACCAGCGTATCGTTAATTCTATACACTTTATACAAGTATGTATACATATCAGTTAGTCTTTTATAACTACACATACATGTTAAGTGTTTATATGTAGTGTAGCATTTGCTCATGTAGCATTCATATCGCTTTGAACTCTCATTTCACTTAATTTGGGATAAAAAGTTTCCTATATCATTTTCCAAATTGTAATCTATACCTGTGTGTAAATTTTTTAACAAATCTGTTTACCCAACCAAACACGAACCAACATCAAAATATTTAAACAATATATTTTCGCATTAAAATCAGTAAGACGCTTGAATCTTCTCGCCCGAGCTCGTTAAGCGATTGAAATGACTCCTCAGCATTGCGTGCGCGCCGATACGACATTATGTATCGTCGAGTGTTAAAATATGCCGCGTTTTTGTTACAATTACTGTGCTCGAACCGGGTCCGTTTAGCAACCATATTAATTGGCTTCCGATAATTAATAAAAAACTAATTTGCGAGAACAAATTCTAGGAATAGAACTCGTCGCTTAATATGGTTATTCAGCTTTCTAGTTAGCGAAAAAATGTTTTATGGCATTATCAATCACCCTTTAATTGCTTGTGTTTAGCACCCAGCGTGTCGATACAGGCGTGGCCTTTCTACAATAAATATGGCTCTATTGAGCGAATCGATCGCTTCTATACTATGAATATATTACGTGTGATGACAAGTGATACAAGTGAGTAATAAATGTAAAGGTTGACTGGACACTGCCTAAAGCCCGCTATTTGCGATTATTTATCGTGCAATAACTTATCACGCATATTTTTATGCATTTAAATATTGGTGTAGCTGTAAATAAATTAAAATCGCAAACATATAACACGATATACTAATTAGTTAACAATGTAGTTTTTATAACGAAATACATATAAATGCAAAACTAATAAAACTGTTAGCGGATACTTCAAGAACACCCACAATTCTGACACATCAACCACAAGCACAATAAAAATATTACCGTGACCGTTTCTGCCAAAATGTTTAACACCTTAGAGCTGGCAAAAAACCGATTCGTCACGAGGGCCTGACACATGGACCACCTATGCGATTTGAATACGAGAGAATTTGAATCAGCTAGTTCATTTATTTAGATGTTAAAAGCATTTTATTTGAAGTAAATATGACCATAGTAAGGATTGAAAAATAAAATAGATGGTTATGCTGATGGAAACTATATTGGAAATGATTTGTAAGGAGGTATTGATGACTATAGCAGGTAATATAAAGTGATAACATATTAGGTACAATACTTTGTGAGATGTTACCTTACATCAAAACAATTAACTTAAAACGTGTAGAAATTCAGAAAACTGTTTTATGGTATTTTTATTTTTATTTACTGATCAAAGTAAATAAGTTCTTACTTAAGTACCCCGTATCGTAAGATTCGTAAGTACCTACACAGATAGAAATAATCTCTTCAACCAAAGAAACCTATTTGAATCAAGAGATATCCAGTTTCCCATATAAGGAAAAAATAAAATACTTTATTTTAAGATATAAAATGTTTCAAAGTTTATTACTTAACCTAATAAATTCAATACTTTATCCGAGATATAAAAATCTTCTTTTTAAAATAGCTTAATATTCTCACGAAGGGCGTTTGAATTTTGTTTTTGTATTGTATTTTTTTTAAATTGAACTTTATGTGTCTTAGTGCAATACATAAAGAACTTAAGCCAAGAAACTTTGTTTCTTGGATGAAGACTCGTAGTTTAAATTGAGAATTGAATTTCTCCACGGAAACAAGAAAACGCATTGGTTCAAGAGCATGTGTTACTTGATGTAAAATTTGATATTTTCACACCAAGATCTAAAATTTCTTGGCTTATGAAATCGATTACTTGAAACAAACAATAACATTTTCTAAGGCGATTATCACACTGGCGCGGATCCGCATGCGGCACCGGTGCGCGAGCGAGATAGCGCTCTGCATGTGTATAGCGCTATCTCGCTCGCACACCGGCGCCGCATGCGGATCCGTCGTCAGTGTGATAATCGCCTTAGTGTCTCAGGGCACTACTTAAAAAGCTAGTAGCAGAAACTGTGTTTCTCGGGACTAATCCCAAGAAAGGAAGTTTAACTAAAAGTAGATAATACAAATATAAATTATGATTATTTATATACTCACAATTTATAATCGTATTAACTAGAGCTGAGATTGCTATTGTGAATCTCAAATAAGCCCGGGTAAAGCGCCGAGGGTCATCAAGTTACGTCGAACAGACGTTCGCGTGTTCTAACCTACACGCAGAGACATCTATTGATGCGCAGGGTAACTAACGTCCAAGACTTAAATGTTTCAAAGCAAAAATTATGTGCTTCTTCTTTGGAATAGCTGTGGCTCTTGATTGTAGGTTGAAAACATCAAAGCAAAAATTAATCTCTCTTGCCTAAAAACTTAAAAATCTCAAATCAAACTTTTGGCGCTACTTCTTTGAATTAGCTTTGGCTCTTAGCTGTAGATTGAAAACATCAAACCAAGAACTAATCGCTTTTGACGTAAACACATAAAACTGTTAAAGGAAAATTTTGGTGCTTTTTTGCCGTAAATAATTATTATCTTAACTCAAATCATTACTATTCGCTTTAAAAATGGGTAAAGCTAAAGCTGAATAATTTTAATTCTTCTTTTAAAAATCATGATATTTTTAACTCAAGTCATGTTTATTGGTCTAAGGTATTTATTACTCTCTTTAAGAAACCGCGTGCAAGAGAGTTTTGCGTTTTGAATTAAGATATTATTTCTATCTGTGTACCTAGGTATCTATCTCTGGAAATTACAAACGGTACTGTCTCGTGTTAGATTTTATTGATAAGGCGGTAATTAAAACCAGCGAAACCTCCATTTTATGGACAAAGATAAACTTAGCGCATGCATTCTTAATGCCTACAATTATCCGTGACCTTCTAATATTCCTATTTATGGATAATTTTACAACGTTGTCTATATAAACCGGGCGCTATCATTATTTTATTGCCGCACAACTACGTAGTCATTAGCATATTTATATGTTTAATGATTGTGCTTAAAGGAGTTAAGCTGTGAATTTGAACTAAGGTTCGTTCAAACTAACTAGAGTAGCGCAAATTCCGCTAAGTAAGGAATGTTAAGAATAATCGAAAAGGGCCTGAATGGCTTCGGGAAAAGGATGGTATACGGCCGTGCCTTTGTTGTTGGTTTTGCTCGACTTGGCCCCCGGGCACTGCCGTGCATCCGGATTATTTTATATTTTTCAAATATCAACTGTAGGTAGATACGTATTGTGCTTTTGATATATGTACTCATGTATGTATATATCTGCCAGTGGCTGTCCTTTTCTCCATAAGCCCATAGGTGTTTAGACTTTTTGACGCTCTCCGTAGGTATCCGTATAAATAGTACTATTTGCATAAGCTTTTATATAGTTGCCTCTCCCGGTGTCTTTAAAAATTTATTTCATATACCTACCAATAGGCACTATTTTCGGTATTAGTTAATATAAATAATGTTGGAAACCATATGGCTATGCCTTAGTTGTTGACTAACAGTTTAATGAAGATTCATAACCCCGTCGACTTACGACTCAATCGTAAGCATCTGAGAAGTGAAAAAAGTACAAGCGGCCACAAAACCCTCAACAGTACAGTAGGTAACCTAATTTATTAATTGTTCCCATCCGAGGACTCGCGCAACGACGCGACGCGTCCTAGCGTTCGCGCATTAGTGTCGCGTGCGCCGCGTCAGCTGTCACTCACGCGTCACGTTACGTCGGCACGCGTCGGCTCGTCCCAAACAAATATCCAGTTACACGCCTGTGAAGTATGTAGATGAAACAATCCGGCATGCAATTACTTAAGAGCTGCTGATATTTAGCCAAATACCAACTGGTATGTGATCGAAATGTCTCCGCTTATCTATCGGTTGTCTTACATCCATATGAGCGTACGCACGCCTAACTGTTAATAACATCTATGTATTATAATATTTATAATCGTAGTCTCTTTAGGTATAATCTTATAGGCCATTGTCATCGGAATATGCTTTTTTACTAATGTAATTTTACTAAACCGAAATGAACTTCTTATAAAAAAAATTAAGTAACGTATTTGCATGTTAATCCAGTAAATAATCTCAACTAAACAAAACAGCAAGATCTTGCAAAACAGGACCGAGCGATGCGTCCGAGCGAAAGCCACGCGAACTGTCATCTGTCAAACCGCCATTTAAATTCCTTTGTAAATTATACAAATTGACACTTGACGTGTTTTGTCGTCTCCCGGGTAATCGTGCGAAATGGAACTCCTCATTTTATTACTTTTGTCAAGTGGAGGAGGGTCTCGTCTCGAGCTATCTCATCGTTCAATCTCGTTGTATATTTTCATTCTGTTAGCTACCGTGAGGTAGTCTGATTTGTCAAGGTGTCGAGCGCGCTGATTTATTTTCAAGTTTATTAGTACGTATTAATTTAAATCGTAAATATACGGAGCCTTCATCAGCGAAATTTCAATTTTACGATGTCGTTATACATGAAAAATAATGGAGACATAAATATTATGAAAAGTGACGTTTAGTTAACGACCTCAACGCAATGTGCGTAAAGTAGCCGCGCCGCGGGGCGCCGCACGCGGGAAAACGCTTTGCTAATTAAAAATACTTCTTTGTTTTGGATTTGTGTTGTGTTACGTTGACTGGTGTTTAATCTACACCAGTCAACGCTAAGTGCTGACAATTTTAATTAAAAGACCTCTATAAACATAGGTTGACTGGCTGGGTTCGGCCCGGCAGGTCAATTCAATACGCAATGAAGTATGTTTGTCGAAAACTGATTCGTCAGAATGAAATTATATGATGTCAAATTTCTTACGCTTGCAGTCTTCTGCAAATAGATTTGGAATTTATTCACCGGTATATTATAGACCCAGCATACACACTACTTATGTTAGGAGCCCAATACCTCGTTGACTGGACTAGTGGAATGTACTGATTTACTGGTAACATTACGCATTGCTTGCCTATAATGCCCATTGTTACTTAATTTCTGCTAAGCAGGTTAAGCTTGTTTCGCATTCCTTGGTAATTAACAGTTATAGTTAACTTTTTCTGCGCCTAGTATAATTGTCGTATTGGACTATAATGTGTATAAGTTCAATGCCAACTGCCAAACGAAAGAGTTTAAAATCATTGGAGTTCACACTCTTTTAAGCAGTTCAAGAAGAGTTTATTCATCCGCCGTAGTTAGAGCTTTGGCTTTCTCTGCAGGTCGTATTGAAACTATTGAAAGTAGCGCACTAACGTTGACAGTGGGTCCTGGCAGGCTATCATATCTTACGTTGTCCCCTGTCACTTCATACTTCGAGTCGCGCTTGAAGTATAGAGAGTCGGGTAACAAGGTAAGATGTGCTAGCCGTACTGGAGAAGGGGTCGGCAATTCTAAATGACATCGTGCACCTAAGACGAGCTGTGCCGTTCAATCTCGCTTAAAATTTTGCTGCCATATCCAAATTCGGTCGGATCTAATCTCTTTGGTAAGATAAAGATTATTTATCTACTGACATGAGATATGCTAGTGCTATGCTCGATGTAAAATAAAACAAGGAAAAATGTGTTTTCGTATTTTATACGGTTTATACCCGAATGCCAACTTTTGCTATGAAAGGATGATGTACTGTATTTAAATTAAATAAATCGTAAACATTCCATTAACACCTGTTTACATTTAAATTGCGAACCAAAACTACATTGGTAACTTAGAATCGTTACCACCTTTCGTGCAGTAAAGTTTGGCAAGTGGGTAAGGGAAGGTCAGAAATGATTTAGGGGTATGCATTAAAGTTTTACGACGCGACTGGTCGGCGTGGTTTTGTTTTATTATCGCCCCCGCTTGTGCATCGAATGCTCGAGATCAAAGATAAATCAAACATCGCGGAGTTGGATTGACCCCTTGCGTTGTTCAAATTTGAAATTATATTAGTCCAATATTTTTTGTAGGTACGTTTCAAAACATTACAGGCCATATATAACAGGGGCTCTAAACTGCGACTAGCGGGTCGATTAAGCCAGCGAGCCTGCCAATCAAGCTGCAGGTAAGAGCTAAGTTCATACAATCGGATTGGAGACCCCTGGCCTAAGTCGGAAAATTTGCCGGTCGGTTGTCCAAAAATTGCAAATCGGAAAGTGTTCTAAATCAATGCTTTTAATTTAGTTAGAATTTTCTGAGATATTCGAATTATACAAAAAGCTCTTTGTCGGACATCGGACACCTTAAAAAATCTTACAACACTTTCAGATTTGCAAATTTTCATGAAGGTAAACAAATATTTATGTGTCATTAGGCCCTAAAGTCTGGCAATACAAATTAAGACAATTTCTTTTGAAAGTAAACACATATCGTAGAACTTGATAGCCGACAATAAAGGCAAGTTACACATTGATTAATGATTGTTTCAGCTCTATTAAATATAGTACCTACGATAGTATAGCCTTATCAAGTGAACATCGTTTTTTAATATTTCGCTTTCCTGTACAATTACACTGATCGCGTGTTCATTTCGATGGCAAGGCCTGTAATTTCGCTAAGCACAAAAATTGCACACAACTTTGTTGCGCAAAAGTGAAACGCTATAAAAGTCTAAGATCCATAAACATTGTTACTGTCTTTTCGTTCCACTGGTATTAAAGATTATTTTTTCTGGCATTGGACGTCTGCCCGTAACGGACTCTATAATGTTAATTAATAAGAACCAATTATAAAACGGTTAGCATTAACAAGGCGCTCCTAATGATTATCGCGGGAATCTGGATGTCGGGTTTTATGGCGCTTCCGGTACGCTGTTAACTTAACTGCAGCTATTGTCAGAATGCATTCGCCCTCGTAAATCTACGGGTATGCTCATATTTGATGGTGTGACTCAAATAAGTACAAACGACCTGATAAAAAAAACACATCGTTAAATGGCTGGATGGTTAGTTGCTTCTAACTTTGAGGTAAGGCAGCGCAGGCTTCGAACTATCAATAAATTCTTGGGGATTGAAACCTGATAATTACAACTTATTTTCTTTGAATCCTATTAATGTTAAAAGCTTGTATAGTATACATATAACGAGAAATAAACAGGCAAAAAAAGTCGGTTTTGCAAAAAGTAGTATCATTAGGTACCTACAGCAGATAGGTATGTAAGGTACCGTCAAATGCTACAACTTTGCCTGGCTCGGAAAACATGGTTTTCTTAACCAAGCAGCTATTTATATCTTATTCCTGTATGTAAATAGCTGTTCGGTGAAGATACTCATGTTCAGCCAGGCAAAGTTGTGCATCGTAGGCAAAGTTATAGCACTTGACGGTAAATACGTACTATTGACTATACTATGGTGATAGTTAGATAGTACCTCTATACATACGCAGAAATTGTATCTCACACAATCGATTCTAGTACCTCGAATGAACTTTCTACAAAGATTAGTCGTATCGAGAAGTTGGAGGCCCGCGGGTGCTGATGGGCGGGCGGCAGGATTATCACCGCCCGCCCAATTGTCGCCTATCGACGTCACGCGACGGCTGATCGATAGCGACTTCTACTGACGTCCTTTCCACGATTAATAGGTACATTTAAATGAACATCACCCATAATGTTTTTGTTATTTAGATAAACAATTATAACTCTTTTTAACCGACTTCAAAAAAGGAGGAGGTTCTCAATTCGACTGATTTTTTTTATCATTTTTTTTTGTATGTATGTTACTCGATATCTCCGTGAATCGTGAACCGATTTTTTTTTTTTTTAATCGAACGGATATAACTCCTAGATGGTCCCATTGTCACCAAGTAGGGGTCTGATGATGGGATCCTGGAGAAATCGAGGGAGCTCTTCAACTATTATAGGCACACCTATAGTGATTTCACTATTTTTTACAGCAACTCGGCCACTTCCTCTTGGAATAGCGGATCCTAAGTGAAGTCGGTTCTTTTTTTTTATTATTATTTAAGCTAACATAGTCATTAACTGTACAAACACTATGCAACTGTGCCGAAGTATCGGAAACTCGAAAAAAAAACACACTTTGTAAATACCCCGTTGTAAATAAGTAGTTTTTGTAATTATAGCTCTTATTGTTTTTGTTGTTGTCATGCGCATGCTGACCAATAGTTGTTTTCGGCAGACCGTAAACCGTAAAACACGCATTCAGAATACGCATAAAAAATATAGAAAGGTTGGGAAAACCGCCCATATATTAGAAAATATATGTAAAGACGATTTTTATAACTCTCCTCTAATGCTAACAAAAACTTTACGACCACAAGTTAGTATCAAGCACTGCTAGCATTTTAATGAAATTCATCTTTTATTTATCACATTATCACTTATACCAGTTACCAACGTATGTATCGAAACGAAAACACTAGCGCACATTTCTGTACAGTTAACCAGAAAAAAACAACACCAATAAGATTGTGAGAAAGTAATAAAATAATCTATGTTTTTACACGTGATACACTGTCGATCGTACGATACAACATGCACCGATATACAATTAAATCATTTCTCATGCTCATGAATCATTCTTCCGGGAAATCTCCCGGAAGGATGGGTAAAAAATATTCGATTTTGTTGTTATATGGTAGAAGTTGTCAGTGGTTGATGATGATTTGAGTGTTTTTGATGAATTTAGTGATGTGAAACTAATGTGAAACACTAAAAAATATTCCTGAGAATATAAAACTCACGATATCTACCTACCACAATCTCGTGACCTAGTATATAGTTTGTATTGGAAAATAATTCCAGCAAATGCGCACAGATAATCGCGCCGTCCGCAGCGATTATCGCGCGACTAACATCCGTCCGACCGTCGTCCGTCCGTACGTGATAGGTCTCCCCGCGCGTCTATAATTATCGCGATATCGGTACAACTACGTACGTGCAAAACGTCTGTACAACTAAACATTAGCACTACATATCTGACATGTTAGAGCTGATAAACAAATTATACGCTTCAAAATTGTATAAAAACAGTGAAATATGTCATGCGGAAAATAGCTTTGAAATACACTAAGCTAATATTCATCGTAGACCAGCCGTACTCTACAACTGAAATAGTAACTGCCAAGTTGATTCACAGTTGCACTAAAAATTGATCTTTAACTATATTTCCTACCCTTATATGTAATTTTATGGTTTTATCGATACTTTTACGACTTTGTGGCAGCGTAACAATCATTTAATTCACTATTTTAAATCAGAACTTTTCTGTATACAAGTGTAGAAGGCAACATCAGCTCCAACAAACCTAGAAATGGGGAGTAATATTCTGTCATTACGGTGTTCATTATAACTGGCAACATCTCGGAGATTACCCGCCGTAATTAACTGTTTTACACGCTCCTAATGGCTTCATTTCGCTAATGACCGTCTCATCTCGTCCTTTTGGTATCTGCAGAGACCGCCCTGGCGCGAGTTAATTTATTCTATACTTTGATAAAAATTAAGAGAACGGAGGAGTTATAAATTTTATAAAAATGTCAAGAATGATTTTCTTCATTTAAGAATAAATTTCTTCAATAATACAACAGTGCAAATGTGAAGACCTATGTTTAGATTTTTTTTGTTCTTCTCTTGGTGCTTACAATGCTTACGTTGTACTGTATGTACATACAAACACGTGTGGACCAATTGCCCATTATAGGGGCTATTCATAAATTACGTCATTTCAAAATAGGGGGGGTAGCACAACGTAGGAAGAAACGGGGCCATTTGAAGCATAATTTTTGGATGATTTTAGGGGGGGGGTCATAAATAGTCAAAATTGATGACGTAATTTATGGACAGCCCCATACCCATTATCAAAAGGCCCTTAGCTTTTGCACTGCGCACTGCGGTTTCCGCATGCGGTTGCGGCGCAAGTGTGATAATCGCCTGAAATAAATAGAAATTATGTTGCAGAAATTGACCCGTTAGCAAGTTGTTAGTCGAAATTATATTGTTTTTACTATGTACATGCAAGTTTCTTCTAGTAACACACTGAACCTGAGATATTGCGATATATTTGAACCACCGCATATTCCATTAATCCACATAATGAATTGCGATCCAATAAAGATTACATTTGTGTCGAACGCGCGGCAAAAACGCCGGAGCTGTCGGCGGGCGTGCAATTATCGCATCAGCGTAACATAATGGCGTCGGAGATATCGTGCACAATTATTACTGCATTAGCGCAGTCCGTTGCTACCCGGGTAGTGACGGGATTTTACCAGAAAGTTCCGGGAATGTTATTAACCCGGGGGAATATTGATCAATACGGGTTGGGTATAAGGCGTCCTTCGCTGCTTTGCTGCGGTTTCCGCATGGGGACGCTGGGGCGACGTCGACGCTCGAAAGACGCTAGTGTGGGGTTAGCCTAAAGGTCAAACTAGTTGGACCAATTGAATTGGAATAAAGGTGGACCGATGATCTGGTAAAGTAGATAGGTATGTAAGAAACAACACGATGAAGGCAGCACACGGTCTTTAACCTCTAAAATGCGCGGTAAAAATAATCTTGGGCGGGATTGCTTTTTCCAGCACTAGCAGAGGCAGGCCTGTTGGAAGGTGATTAATTGTAGAAAAAAGAAACTAAAATTTATTTTTGTGTTAATGTTGTTATCGTATTCCATATCCAATGTTGTTTCAGAAATATTCCCGAGACGGTAAGGAATAGGTAGCATTGTGAAGGACGTCTTACGCGTCGGCCCATCACTAGTTGTTACGAGAACTACGATTGCAAAACGGTCCTGTACCTTATTAGTCTTATTACCTACAGGACAGCAAGAACACGTTCCAAGGGTCCATGTAACATTGTAGATTTTCACTGGTTTCGCCTTATTCCAATGTAAATAGAGTTCTAATTGTAGAGATATTATCGACGTGGACTCGTTCACGCGACACAGCAAGTCCGATCGACAAATTGCTACTTGCGGCGGAAGATCGCAGCACGTTAATCAACCTGTGACAACCCGAACACAACCGTGTTATTTGACGGAGCTCACTCGCCATTACGGACCAGTGGTTACGCAGCGCGGGCGAGTTGGAGTAACGGCGGAAACAGTGTAACCAGACTTCTGGATTTGCAACAAACATGCGTAATCGCATGTCGCTCTTATACTGGCATGCATGAGCGATCAACTCGCCAAGCGATCGCAATAGCGCCGCATTTTTTTATATACAGCATTAAATGTTCGTTTCACTTACGATATTGACATAGACATAAAATTTCTCTACAATATAACTTTATAATTAAGTTGTAAAATTACAGTCACGTTGCATTCTTTAATGGGGAGCGCTTTCGTATGTTTTAATACTATGTTTTTAAGGGATTGTTACTAAGCGTCGCATTATTTTCCTTGCGTAACGAGTTCGCGCTTGGTGGGTTTTATTGCAGCAGCGACCTGGCCTATAACCGCGAAGCACTTCGTTCCTCGAATCGTCTATTTGCATCACTCTCTTTCGTATATGCAAGAGCGATAGAGACGGGGCCATCGGTTTGTCGATCTTCGAATTTCGCGGTAAGGGGCCAGGGCTGTTCATTCTTATGCTTACATAGCTAGCACTCGCCTAAGAAGAACATGTTAAAGATCGTTTGCACCACGCACAATTAACGAACTGTTCAGCATTAAATATGGCAGCGCAGCTGTCACCCCATAGAGAATTGTCAAATTTTTGCATACAAGCAAGCAAGTTTCAACCATAACTATGACGTCAAAGGACGGTTGGGTGAAATAAGTGTGTAGTGATAAACTTCAGTAAACTGTTATCAGTTACTATAAGTTTTTGACGTTATAACGTCTTATAAATCGATGAACACCGGTAGCATGCACGAAAAACTGTCACGTTGTGGACAGATCTCCATGGTATGGTAGCGATGAGGACAGATCTCCATGGTTTACGTTCCGCCCACGTTATCACGCAAAATTATCATCCGTAAACCGACTTTACAGACAACCTTTTGAAATGGCAACCCTGCACGTTGTTTAACGCATTTATTTATATGTATATACATTGCTATTTCACTTTTTTACTTCCAGGCATTCATAAGTAGGTACTTAGATATATTTGTTTATTGTGAAACCTCGTGAAATGGGACCAGGTTAAAAGGAGACTTTAATTTATGATAATGATCACAACACATGTAAGATTTCAGTACCTACTTAGGGAACGTACCCAAACTACGTGACCCATTTTTTTCAGTTTTTGACCCCCCTTCCCCCCTCGGTGACCATCCGTAGTAATTGCCAAGACCCCCCCCCCCTAGTTGTCACGTAGTAAAACTCGCACATATAGTTTAGAGTGATGTTTTGGACATAGAAAGCAAAAAAACATAATTTTGCCTACTTATTGCCTTTTATTTACTCAACACTGGCCGCGTGACGCCAAAAGTGCATGGAAACCTATAATTAGAAGCGCGATATTTGAGCATAATTATTGACTACGTGACAGAACCCCCCCCCCCCCCCCCTCCCCCCTGTGACCTAGAGTAGTATTATGACGACCCCTCCCCCCCTAAACTGGTCACGTAGTTTGGCTACGTTCCCTTAATACACGGTCGTGTAATTTTACCGCAAGTAGTACCAATACTACAATTAACAGCAACAATGCGTAACGCTCGTTTATCGATTACACATATACCTACCTACCACAATCTCCACATCTGACTTAATGACATGAGTCTATCACGGACACGGACTGACATGCATGCACTAGCTATTTCTTTATTAGATGCTTAATTATATTTGTTAAACCTATGTAAATGGGAATTGAATAAAATGACTCTATATACTTGGATATCTCTTCTTGAAGAACTACGCATTCTTGTCTATCTTTAAGGATTAATGTAGGTATTACCTTTTTAAAAAAAAGCTTTTTTTCTTGCCGGTCAAAATACTTCTCGGGTCAAAGGTGTAGGGTTAGAACACTTGGAACCGGTGGTAGTTTTAATTTTTCTATCGTTCATAAGTGCATTGTGTATGGAATAAGCAAAGGAGATTTGAAATGGAAATCGTATATTATCAATATAATTAAATTATGCGTCATTATTATCTTCTAAGTATATTAGAAATTCTGGATCAAAATACACATTTTTTTTTATTATGAGAACAGGTCAATATAATAATTTATCTACTCATTGATTATGTGATCCTCCAAGCGAGACGGCCCAATCCATGAAATGGTAGGTACCTAGTCAACAACGTTTAACAAAATTTCATAGGTACGCGTATTATGTTAGTAATGTCATGTTACCTGAAAAAATATGTGACCTTTGGATATTTAGTATCGGTGCACCGTTTAATCGATAAACAAAAAAAACGCTACAATTAATAAATGTGTGATGACATAAGATTCCACTTATCCAGGTTTCTCTGCAAATAAACTCGTGGTAGCCGGTGACGGTTGGACATAATTCAAGGAGCATTAAGGCTTGTTACCTCTTATGCAGCATGCGCATATAAGAATCAAGATTGATATCAGCACTTAGTCGGAGTCTGCTGATGTAATTAGCGATGCGGAGTCCGTCTGCACAATGTACAATTTTTCACTAGTTTCAATTAACTTGTGAAAAATGGCGGCCACTCACCGCACTACTTAATACAGCCTTAGGCGGCTCGCTGCCGGTGTCATATATTTTAATCGGACTGTATATGGAAGTTTAATACTAATGATTTATAAATTGCTGCAGAAAACGAGGTCTTGAAAGACTGTCTTCATTTAACGTAATTGCGGTTTACAAGCATCTGTAAATAATATAAACAAAAGCGACTTTATATCTTTATGAGACTAATTAGAAACATTTTTAAGTTGAATTTCATATTCTTAGCCCTTTCTAATAATTAAATAACAGTTTTATTTAGTCGCATAAATGCACAACACAACTAATAGTCTAGTTCCATTTTTCAAAAAATCCATGTCGAGAAGCAAACGATATTACTTTTGGGCAACCGGGCTTTTTACCTGATTTAGACCCTGCTGTATCCGAATCGCCGGTTGCCTTCAAAGAAAATTTGTCCGGAAGTGAGATATTCAAGATGGCGGCCAAAAACATTACCCATTTTTTACTTTTTCTTAAATAACTCGTAAACCGTGTCCCCTACCAAAATATGTTCTTTTACTTAAATAATTCACATAAAATTCTCTATAAAAAAGGTTCTATACAGTTTTTTGCTGGGATCAAAGTTTAATGAGATATCGAGGGTATAAGACAGCCATTAAACATATAGACTAATTAGCTTTTTCCCGCGACTTTGTCTGCGTGGGATTAACATTCGCCATAATAAATTTATGAAACACCTTAGTGAAATCTTATAGCAAATATAAATTTAACGTACATACTTTTTTACGTCTACAGTAAGCAACAATTCCATACAAAGTTTCACCCCCCTTTTCACCCTTTCAAAAGATGATTTCTGAGATAAAAACTATTTCATGTCCTTTTCCATACCTCAAACTATCATCATGCCAAATTTAAACTAAATCGGTTCAGCGGTTTAAGCGTGAAGAGGTAACAGACACACTAACTGTTTAAAGATAAATTATATTTTAAATACTCTGGTTGAGGCTGCTAGGGGTTGTGTGGTATCATTTCCGTATAAAACAGACATGCACAATTCATTTTTGATAGAAAAAATATATAAATCTATATTTAAAAAAAGTTCTGCGAAGAGGGAAAACTCTCAAATCACATCAGAGGGGATTTTGACGTGAACGTCCAAAAATTTTACGGACCTCCAACAGTAAAAAATATTCATCGTGGGGCACTCTATCCATGGTCAAAAATTTAAAACTTTTTCTCAATGCGCACAATTTTTTCATACTAATATTATAAATGCGAAAGTGTGTCTGTTACCTCTTCACGCTTAAACCGCTGAGCCGATTTAGATGAAATTTGGTATGATGATAGTTTGAGTTATGGAAAAGGACATAAAATAGTTTTTATCCCTGAAATCATCTTTTGAAGGGGTGAAAAGGGGGGTGAAACTTTGTATGCAATTGTTGCTCACTGTAGACGTAAAAAAGTATATACGTTAAATTTATATTTGCTATAAGATTTCACTAAGGTGTTTCATAAATTTATTATGGCGAATGTTAATCCCACGCAGACAAAGTCGCGGGAAAAATCTAATTAGTCTATATGTTTAATGGCTGTCTTATACCCTCGATATCTCATTAAACTTTGATCCCAGCAAAAAACTGTATAGAACCTTTTTAATAGAAAATTTTATGTAGATTACTTAAGTAGAAGAACATTTTTTGGTAGGCGTCACGGTTTACGATTTATTTAAGAAACAGTGAAAAATGGGTATTTTTTTGGCCGCCATCTTGAATATCTCACTTCCGGTCAAATTTTCTTTGAAGGCAACCGGCAATTCGGATACAGCTAAGTCTAAACCAGGTAAAAAGCTCGGTTGCCCAAAAGTAATATCGTTTGCCTGTCGCATCGAAAAGGAGAGCGATTTTGAAATTTTGTGCCCTGTCTACATATAAGAACGCCTACGTTAGTTGTAAAATAATCTCATTACAACATATTTGTAGATTCCTCTCAATATCTAAAAGTACTTTATTTAGAATATCTAAGTTAAGATCTTAGCTAGTGGCGGATAACGGTAGCAGTTTATTTTCCAACAGTCCATAGAAATAGCACTGTTTTCTGATTTAATAAACGGGTTTTATTCGAGGTAAGGATTTTATTTGCAAAAATTCAATCGCGACGCTTTATGGCGGTTGACAAGGCAATGATTAATCGTATATTTAAAGCCGGCTCTGCTATTATACTGACTACTGTGCATCATGGTTGCAGTTTATTTCTATGTATTAAGTGATAGATGTTATATATGACATACTTTTCACCAAACTAATTAATTTTCGATAAATTTTAAATAAGTAAATATTTATTTGTAAAGCTACGTGGCATGCAGTCAAACATATGTGCGTTTTCAAGTAAAAGGTACATTATTGTTGGTTGTCAATAAGGCCTTACTGGCATAATAATTCATTTACCTAATAATATCTATTAACAACCGACAATGAGGCGCCTTTTACTTAAATTATAAAAAAAGCATAGGTAATTAAATTTTCTTTAGTAAATAACACATTCGGACGTCTTACTCGTACTCATCTTATTTACTATATTCGAGCTCAGTTACGCGGTGCTATGCATTTAGATACTTACAGATTTTTCCGATGATATGGAGGTAAGTACTCTAGCATTCTAGGTTCACGAGCTGTCAAGTGCATTGACTATGTTGAATAATAACATTAATAACATTAAACCTATCACTAACTTCATCAACAAACATCGAAAGAAACAATTGCAACGGTGTCTGTCCGTACTGAAGCCAGCGTGTCAGATGTCAGATCGAGAACGGACTATGTTAGGTACGAACATGTACACATGAGACCTTTTAATAGTGTGATGTTGGTCGTTAGTGCGCACCATTACGGATGATCGATGGGCATGGCGCTCCGATACCCGACAAATTTCATTTAGAGCACTAATGTCGTGTTACCTTAACTGATAAAGTGATTTATAGCGACAAATCTGACGATCTTGAAATAAAATGTGATCATCTCTAGTGATAGTCACATTGCAAAAATAGTTTGCAATACTGAGAATTGCATTGCATAAACAACGTGTAAATTACTTTATTCGAATAATACCCGATCAATTAGATTTCTCAATGAGCTCTATTAACTTTAACAGACTAGTTTTTTATAGTGTTAAATTGAACACTTAATGAAATTAACGAGGACAGAATGTCTTAAAGAGGTGAGTCTAACTTTGTTGTTGTCAATTAATTTAATTGGATTGCAATAAGTTGATAGAGTCAGTAACGTCGCGCAGCAGACAATATAGCATGCTAATCTACGTATTTGTATAAAATGTGACCTTTTCTAGCAAACATAAACCACGCAAAACAGTTGTAAGGATGTTAATTACCCTTGGGTTTACCCACCACGGTAAAAAAGGAACGTATGTTACGTTAAAAAAGGACCTTATTGTCGAAGGCGTTTACGCCATGGTTAACGACTACTCAATACGATTACGACGCCGCTCGACGTAAGCGCCATCGACAATAGATACAGCTTTTTCATAGATAATGCCACGTATGATGAACAGAGTTATACAGGTATCACTTTTTGACACTGTGTATTAGAAAGAAATAGACACTGTCCTTATAGCACTGTCGCGTCGATATCATAATTCTATCCTAAAGCTCTGACTTTGTCGTCTGATTATGTCGTGCGTTGGTTTACGGCCTGTATCTGTATAGTAAAACTTTTACGATATCCGCTTCCATTATTGGCCCGCAATACTTAAGCTTGTATTGTGTCTGTTAATAAACTAATTTACCTTTCATTTAAGTAAGTAATTTTTACGAAAACAAGTACAACATAATACCTACCTACAGTCCGAAAGGTTCTAAATACATAGGTTCGGTTAAGATAGAAGTTACCTCTAAGGAGTCTAAAGATATGTCTTTCTTTTGAAGTCCGGCAATTATTTTAACCGAGTTAATACAGTAAATTATGTTATGAGTATTATGACGAGCTACAGGACGAAAAAATGCAAGTAATTCAATGTTAATGAACACACTTAAATAAAAATTTGCAGATCGCTTGCAAAGATGTAAAATGCTTTAATTGCACACTTCGAGCTGTCTCGATCGACGAATCAACACCTTCGCTCCAAATTGCCAATTAAATACTTACTAAACTTAAATAACCGGAATTATCATGATGATTTTTGTGAGATTTGTGAGTGCGCGCTACATAGCACAAATTCAACAAGCGCAAAGAAAATGAAAACTTTATCATTATTGTACATGTATTTTTATAACATGTATTTGAATACTCGTAGGTAATATACAAACATAATGAAAAACTTTAGGGCTAAACTCAATAACTCATTCATTTTAACAGCATAGGTATCTTCATAGTTGTATAAACGCAGCGCGTGCCAGATCGTTTTAGTGTAAATATTATTCACGTAGACGTGGCTGGTATACGTAGGGGTATATACGGGGGGTGGTAAATGCAGTCGGTCGGGGCGCTAACGTGCGCGGGGGTGCGCGGGCGCGGGTCGAGGGGGGACAGACGTCGTCGAGAAACGGAGGCTGCGCTGGATCGATGGAGCGCGGACACGCCTCGCGCACTACGCGAATACTCGTAAGTACTTACATTCATTCAGTTTTTGTTGAGACAATCACTGAGGAGAAACAGGCGGCCTACCGCGAATATCAAAAATCAGGAAGATAAAAACATAATAAACGCTAAGACTTTTTTCGTGTTGTTGGGTAGGGATCACGCATAAAAGTGCTTATTAATTGAGTTGTTTGTTTTATGGACTGTTGCAACTTAAAGTTGTACAAGAAAAATTGGAAAATCAACTAGTTTCTTTTTGCCGTTTTTAAACATTTTGGTTTCCATAAATTTGGGATAAAATAGGCAATACAGCCTAAAATTCCGATTGTGAATAATATCGGCCAAAACCTCTCTATAAGTGTAGTTTTGTCTTTGATTTACCAATTCTGACAGAATGGACAAAGTAGATCTTACTTTGTCCGTATTTATTCGAATTCTTAATTTAAATATAAGGGGACGTGAGCCTTTAAATGGCTTTAAAAAAATCAAAAGCCAATCTCTTCTCTTGTATCGTAGATCCAAAGTCTACTAGGTATGAGAAACGTGTACAATTTTCTACATCAAAGAATCAATCAACGCTTCCATTTCGTGTCGCGGCGAGACTAATCTTTCCAACGTAAAAGGACACAAGTCTACAGATTATGAGCACACATAAGCTGCTTCCATTCTCAAGAACGGCTAGTCTCGTATTTAAGCAGATGAGCTGTCAGGAGATGTTCCGAATGCGACGAGCGTGTTAAACGACTGTATTGTGGCTGTCACTGGCGGTGGTCGGCCTCTTTGCCTTGATCGTATCTGCTGTAGTAGGTTGATGGGAGATATGGAAAGATGATAATGCGTAGTCTCATAAAGTAATTTAAATTTTAATAATTTTTGCATTGTTTCCTTTCCAGCCATTGCAAAGGAATAAAATCCACGAGTTAAGCAGCCTAGCAGCTTAGTGTTAATAAGTATTAATAACTTTACAATGTTACCGTAGCCGTAAAACTCAACAAATGTTCTCGATATTACATTTCCTAACCTATAATTAAAATTAATTACAACTAAGTTCCCAATAAAACATCTCTAAAGACGAAATCAACAGACGTAAAAGGTCTAAAAAAGACAACCGCCGATTTAAAATATCTTGCCGCTACATCAAGTCTTGTCAAAACGGTTAGCTAAGCGCGAGATTAGGCGACGACTACAAAACGAGCGACACGTCGCGGCCTGGTTGCGTCTCCGAGACACTGCTACTTGAATACTAAAGTCTAATACCATTGAAATAAGGTATAATATGGCATAATGCGTTTTATGATTAAGTTTTGTAAGCGTCGATCCAATTGAATTCCAGAGGACATAGATCCGTCACCGATAACGCACTTAGCGTTCGGTGACAACTCACTTATCCGCTTGTAATCCGATGGATTGAAAATATCTCTATTAATTGCCAGAGCTAAGGCGCGGCAACTCCAATTTCCCTTCAATTAACAAAGCGAAATATGAATATAAACTCTATAAATTCTTCATCATAGGACAGCTGGGTCGTTATTTACTGTAATAAAATAATAACCACGAACAGTTAAGCAGCTATAATGAGATATCAGTCCAAATTTCGTATAACGCTACATAGGCGTAAACAATTGCCGGAGGGCCAAATATGAACATCTAATGTATATTTATGTGAGCCCTATATGAGGTTCCAGTTCGGTGGGCAACGAGGGCTGCGGCGAGGGAGTGGGCTCGTGTATGTCAGTTAAATGTGTAAATTACGAATCGAGCGCTTATTCCGGCGTTACGGCGGCAGATAAGAACCACCGTGGGCTCGGGAGTGTTTATTCTACATTAGCCATGCTCCGGCTTGTAGGGACGAGGGCCGACGAATGACCTCGGGGCACGCGATATTAAGACATTAAAACTTATCAAATCCGGAATAGACTTAATTAGACCTGCGCTAATTGTTAAGCAGCGCGAGATTATCAGTCCAGGGCTGTCAATGTCATTTACTTACTACGAGACACGACAGGAGCGGCTTGACTGACACCCCCTTAGCAAATAGGTAGCCACCTAATAGGTATAGGTACCTAATTTACGTAGAAGCTTCTAAATTCTTAGCTTGACAACCTAAAACATTCAGGTGCTACAACATAACTAATCTCGTTATTTTTAAAACGTAGCAAACATCTGATATTTTTGACGGATATTTATAGTAACGGGATTAACGATTTGAAAGACGTTTCTGAATAACGCCATAAACATTTAAGAAGCAGGTAGTTGTTTTTACAAACACCCCTAGTTGACTTATGTAAATAAAAATGATAAAATTCATCATTCATAGTCACAAATCGATCAACCGGCCTCAAGCTGATTATCTATCCGAACCGAACAAGGTTAACAAAAAACGATGTTAGCAAACCAAATCGTATCCGTTTATTGGAGTGCTATTAGCTACTAAACAGCAGGATTACGGGGCTGATAATGTCATGACGTGTTCTAAATTCGAAGGTTTGACGAGACAGGCTGCACCTGTAGATATGGCGATCTAATTCGTGTGAGCTCCGAATACTAATGAGGACTGTTCTTATCGTTTACAGAGTTATCGCGTCAAGCGAACCAATTTACAAGGCACCACACGGTAATGTGTTCTCGGAGACCAGAATTATACTGGTTGCGATAAGGCAAACAGTTGCATATGCCCAGAAAACGAGGGGAATACAGAGGCCTGCGCAGGCGCGGGTCGGGTAACCCGACGCTCCACCTGTCCGGCCCCGATATGAAATAATTTTTATTTACGAAGCCCTCCGGAGATTATGAATATATCGCCGGCTATCGTGCAACATCGGACCGCATATTATGTTACGGCGCGTAACCTATGACAATCCATAATTTACGCAGCGGTCGGAAAATATTTCCTCTTGACACCTTCTCCAGTAGCTTTGACAGAAATATGTAGGTTTTGTATTACACGGATTTCTAAAGAATTTTGATGAAACGCTAATTCAAATTGAAACGTTGTAGCACTTGTAACGGTAAATTGTATAGGAGTGGTTGCGCTTCATTTTTTATTCCTTTAATTTATATTCTAATCATGCTAATTTTTTTGATTGTTTACGCTAAATAGCTGGCAATTTCTTACAACTAGGGTCAGATCGCGCTCATGTCGGTCTGACATAAAGGGCATAGGTCCAGATGTGTAATCCACATACCACCGAGCAAATACCTGCATTAACTAATGACTAACCATAAATAAAACTGTCTGTTTCCTTGTAAAATAAATTTACCAGATCGTACGTTCATTGATCGTTTACAAATACTCGGAATATTTTGTGTCAAGTTTCAAGTTTATTTTGAATCAGAACTTTAAAAGAACTTTAACTGGATCGCGTCACATGGAATGTTACTTTATGTTTGGACTGGTTGTCTCTATTTTGTGTTAGTTTTGTTGCAGCTTGGTTTAGGATCTGCGCGCGCGGTTTCTGCTGGTGGAAGGATCATCAATCATGGCGCCCGCGCCTCGGGCGGCGCCCCGTGACGAATGCCAACGCAAACACCTTTGTCCTGCACACACACTTACCTAAACTAAATAGTTTACAACATCCGAGGAAGAAATACATGTCTGCATAAAATAATATTGTGTTACACATTTCGATACTCTAGGTACCTACCTACATATATATAATTTCCGTTAAATAACATATATGATGTAATCTGCTCGACGACAAAAACGAATTAAAAAAAAAACTGAAATAAGTACAAACATTCCTGTTAGGTTTAGGTACCATAGGTTATGACTGGATACTGGATGACTATATGATAACCAAATAAGGCCCTTGACAAAAAGGCCTGTCCACATAATTATATCCATCTAGAATGTGTGTGCAAATGTAACATTTTGTACATATATTCTACAGCAAGTGCATCTATCCTCGCTATCTCATTGAGGCGCGCCTTTGTGGCTCGGTTGACAAGGCCATTGTCCTATAATTAATAGCTCTACACCTCATTCCCAGAAGTACAGGAGCCACCCGTCGCGATCAACTATCGAGTGGAAACTAAACGCTGTAAATGGTTGGGTGCCCTTTATCTGGTGTCGCCACACACGGTGCTGCAGAAAAAAGTGCAGTTCACACAAAAGTTTTATTTGTGTTTTTGAAACATTAAACTGGCGACAGTGCGAAAGTGTAAAGTTTATTGCTTGTTTCATTTATTCAACATGCAATTGTGCTGTTATGATGGAAATACCACATTCCTGAACTGTCTTCAATTTAAAAACTAAAATAGTAGAAATTAATTTTGTATTAAGCAGAACGTCTGCTAACGGTATCACAATGTTTAGAAATAAAGGAAAAGTAGAAAAATCCACTGCCTCTTAATAGTAGGAATGCCTGAATGGAGCCTGTAGAAGGAGATTTCTAGACATTTGGCTCAATGGTAAAACCTTTAAAATGTTCCTTATCAGAATCGGTTAAACTATTTATTGGTGTGATTCATTCCTAAAGGCATTCTTCTAGTTAATGCATCAATACCTATGCCTGCATGACTACACGCGTGATAAGGGCCGAGTCGTATTGAATCGGCCGCGCACCTCGGGGAGCATGTGCAATTAATTGGCTTATCGGCTATTGATTCGGTAAGGCGATCCGTTTTAATTACCGGCATCGCTCGTTTGTGCTGATTGGTTGCCATTATGAACGACGTAGCTTCAGTTTTCGTTAGACCAATCAACTCGCTACCGGGCATCGTGTGAAATTATTTATAACTAGGCATTTATTGCTCGTTGTTTGTTTATTGAAAAGTTTGCTAAATTTGAATTTTTTACCTAGTCACCGTATACAGTTTTTTCGGGACTCGATTACGAATGTCGCCACATCTATAACTCTATTTAGATTTACTAACTGTAACCTTATCTACGTGATCATGAAAGATCTAGATGGAATCACTTTTAGTTTTCTAAAAGCCTTTTTAATATCTAAGAACATCAAAACTACACACGGCCTGTATCTTCACATCTAAGTGGGTTTCGGATTTCGGAAGACCGAACATACCTATTGCAAAACACTGAAATGCAATTTCCGCCAAATTAACTTCAAACACTTCGTTGATTGGGATAACTTGGTGTCATAAACGTTTTCAAATCAAAGAAAAATCAAATTATCAATTGCAAAATGGCCGCATAGCGCTTAAAAATCAATTAAACGTAGTTGATAAGGCAATAGACAATTATAGATTGAATTTCCGTCCCATAAACTGGCAAATTGATGGAGATACGAACCATCGGCCAAGCTTACAGCAGACCAATCAAAAAGGTATAAAAAGTTATATTGACTGCAGACGGTGAACACAGGAACAAAGTTTACAATAAAACTGCGATGTTCTGGGCTTTGTTACACGCAACAACTATCCAACTAGAGACAAGTTATAATAAAGACTAATCATTTTATAGACAAGCTGGCGTTGGCATTCTTTACCATTATTTTAAGAAGACTTGCTTTATTAAGTATCAGTGAATCTCTTTCCATCCCGTTCTTTGATTTGCGTTAAACAAAGTTTTTTTTCATCACATCGTTTATTATAATAAGACAAAAGAATGGGATTGTTTTGTTTGTGATTCTTCATTTTGCCTCAAAATGAGATCCTCCTTTTTTAAAATGGTCTGTAACTCTTAATAACTTTTCTTTGGCCTAACATTTGCGTTATGTAAGTGCGAAACGTACGTAGAATATCACCGCGACGTATAATTTTGTATCGTAAAAAGGGTAACAAATATAAAAGTTGGTCGCTGGGCACATGTCGTGCTATTACAGCTAATTGACAGTACGGCCTGTGTTTACTGCCGCATTTGTCACTTCCCCTCACTAATAATACACTCCACGAACCTTTACAAATAAACAAATAACTGCCATGTGTACGAACACACAAGGCTATAGAAAGGCTTCAAAATAGCTAAGCGACAGTCCGTCTCAAATTGTTTCATTAAAATACAAAGTGTTGAATACTAAGGAAATTGCTAGACTTGGGTTCTTACTTTACCTGTATTAGGTACTAGACATGTAACGAATGTCGGTTTTGGAACATTCGCGAATGCGAATGCGAATGCGAATATTTTTAATTAATATTCGCGAATGCGAATGCGAATGCGAATATTTGGGTTTTCATACATTTCGTAATTTCACCACATTTTGCATGTATCGCGATAACATTTTATTGACGCAGTTCATAACCGGGCGGCGTATCTTAGGCGATTATCACACTGGCGACGGATTCGCATGCGGCGCCGGTGCGCGAGCGAGACAGCGCTATACACATGCAGAGCGCTATCCATCTATTGCAGGTTTTTAAATGTAAGCCAACCGACATAGCGGTAGATAGTGAGATACTTTCTTCCATTTTCGGCACAAATAAGGTGCTAAAATATTCGCAAAATATTCGCATTCAATTGTGCGAATGCGAATGCGAATGCGAATATCTGAAAACATGCGAATATTCGCGAATGCGAATGCGAATGCGAATATTCGTTACATGTCTATTAGGTACGTTACTTTGAAAGCACGGAATGCATAAAGCCTGTAATAAAAATGTGGAAATTAACGCCTTTCTAATGGCGAACAAGAGCTACTTGTTTACTACGGTACGTAATAAAACACGAGTACAGTCGCCATCAAAACTATGTACTATACAGTCCGTTAAAAATAACACATTTCATAGAACCGTGGTAAAGATATTCGTGAGCAATTTGCTCAATTCAATATAATACGAGTACATTATCATGGCGACTGTTTCTCGTTGTGAATAGAAGCGTACCGGGCCCGCCGAGTCGTAAACAAAGTTATCAATAATCACGATTTCGTTAATCGCCCGGGGTAGCCGTATCCGACACTCATAATAAAGATATAATATGCTCTCCCGAGGGTGACGAATCGCTCGTCCGATTAACTCTTAAACGACAAATAGAGGAACCTCCCGCGCCCTCCCGTTGGGGGAAAACTAAGCCACGACTTCCGCTAATTATTCGGGGAGCTAGCGCCGTCCCCCTCGCTCTACACATCTCCGCAAAAACTCCGAAAACCAAAAATTTCCCTTCTCCCGACGGGCGGTCATATTTCTTCCCTCTCACTCCCATTAAACACACCGTAAACGCTTTCCTTTTTTCACGCCCTCGGTCTAATAGAAAGGCAAATTACGAAGTTACAGGCGCGGACGGGTGGCGATGTACGAAACCGCGGGTGCTGCGTCCCTCTCGCTCTTATTGGGAAACATATTTACGTGCCGCTCTGGGAAACAGTCGACGCCGACTACGTGAAGTTTCACATCATATGCTTGTACCTACCGCCGAGTCTGTGTATTACTGAAAATGCGAAGCCTTACGTGTAATATTTTCTATGTCTGCCTCGAACAGTTTCTGCCTCAGCCAGAATGCATTTGGTACAATATATTTGGTGGACCATGATATATTCCTCCTTGAGAATATATGACCACAAATTGTATATAGCCACATTGTAACCAAGTATTTAAGTAATAAAAGGGAGGCACGGAAGTACGTTTTATACCTATTATATTCTTATCAGATACAGACATAACAGTGATATCTACATTGTATTGTAACCAACCACGCGTCCACAGGCGTGTATTTTCCTCATAACTTGTCAACCCCGAGTGAGTGATAAAGCAGCAATAAAACAATATCAATAAACCTGACGAGCGGCTTGCGTGACGTCACCTATAACATTGTCGTAACCCTATGGAACAACACATTTCATATTTTAGACTAATGACTTCTTTAACGGTCGCTCGACCCTTGCGCATTTTCTAGGTCATGTCATAGACGTCATAGTGCCGTAGCTTAATTATATACTAATAATTTTAAATGCCAATGTTTTAGTACTGAGAACACCTCACTCGGTAAGGTCTAGTTTAACTAGATTGTTTAGAAAAGCGTAGAGGTAGAGCTTCTTGGCCCAAAGCTCGGCTAGGGCAAATACGCGCTTTCGTTTGCGGGGTCCCATGGTACCAATTCATTTTGTGGTAATTGTTATCGTTATTCGACGAAACATTGGTATCGTATCTCTTTCCTTTTTGTGGCAAACGAAAGTGACGAGACCCCACAACCCACAACTAACACAACGCAAACCCAATACACGAAACATTAAATTCGCGGCACCAAACATACGGCAGCTGATTTACTATAAAAAAACTAGTAAGCGTTGAGGTTTGTTAAATTTGTGCTGTCTTTAGACCTAATTTACCGCGATACCTCATAGGGCAATTGCGTGGCTCAAATTGCCTCATCATTGACACAAGCAAAAGCCTCAAGTCCATTCGATAATGAACAGTTGAACACGTGCCGACAGATTGCCCGCTCGTTGCTACGAATTGCCGTCATTTTCGAGTTATCGACTTAGCACCGCGGAAATGGAAAATAATGTCTTCATCAGTGGGCGGCGCCCGGCGACGAATATAATTTGGTCGCATTAGACGTCATTTGTACGAAAACTTTCGTGGCAATCATTATTTACGCAGTTCCCTGACGGACCCTTAGTAATAATATTCCTATTCCAAAGGCCGGGTATTATTGACCGATGTTGGTAAGGCACGGCCGAACGTAAGGTTAAGTCATGGTAAGAATCACGAGACAGACAATTTCTTTTTCAGTTCAAATAATTTACTTTGTATTTTTAAAACAAAAAGTAGGTATATTCTCAAAATAATGAGTAAAAATCGTGTGAGTTTAAATCAGTGCGTAGATATATTGTATAATACTTATAGAAATAAACTAATTTTATAGCACGTAATGCGTGTAATGTGTGGCACGAAGGCACATTGGCGACTCGATTTGTTACAACGACCATAAATTAGCATAAACACGATAGTTTTCCTTGTGAAAAATGCACCTCTTAACAGGCAATAATGTTAATCCCGGTGATTGCAATAAAATAGCGGAAATTCTTTAAATTCTCGCAGTGCATCTGTCTGTTTTACACTAAGCGGCTAACCCTTACTTCCGCGACAAACCGAGCAACGATTACGTTTTTGTTACTCCTTTGGCCACCCGGAATCGACATAAAAATAATTTATTCGAGCCGAGGGGTGGCTGTGAAAATTCTCCAGCTACGTGAAAAAAGTGACACCACATGACGAAGTTTAATGTGGTTTTTATCCTTCAATTTCGTGTACAGTGTGAAAGGGAGAGCGAGGTCGTTTTTTTGGGAGATTGCCTGAAGCGGTGATTATTGCGATTAAAAAAGTTAACGGTGCAACTGTCGTGTAGTATTGCTTCCGTGTGGCGTGATGTGTGGCCGCTAACGAACCAAGCTAATTAGTGGCTCGGCAGATGACAAGGTGCCGCGTTAAGGGACGAAATTGAATACTAATTTCAATACTATCAAATCCATAGGGATAAAACCACGTTAAAGTATTTAGTCTCCATATAGGTACGTGTTGGAAATCATTTTAGATACCTATTTAGGTATGTCAATTGCACGAGAATGGGAATAAGCGAAGGATCTTGATCAAGAAGACACGCACGTGACTAATTAGTAATTAAGTACGTGCCTGCTTAATTGCTTTTTTCCAACTTCTACTGGCAGCAATTTGTGTTGCAACAAATTAAAGTACTGAACTAAGTTGAAAAAGTCAATAACGGAATGTCAGTAATTAGTTGAACAGCTCGAAGCTACTACAAAACTAGGAGTGTAGAGCAGAATACAGTTGCTCAGTTCATAGGAGTACCTCATACTAATACTAACTTTAATTAATTAAGGTACTCCTATGAGTAATATGAACTTTGTTGTAATAAAAAAGTGACTACTTAAGGTGATAGATAGATACATAAGTATGTAAACTTCTCGTGGAGACGAAACGCCCAGATAAATACCTACGATAGACATACGATAGAGTTTTTGTTCATAGGACAGCCACTAAATTATTGATTGATTTTCTTTGACCGCGACAAACCCTACAAATACTTTCGGGTGACAGCTTGAGTTGAATAAGATAAATAGGCCGCTAGAGATCATCACGCTTCAACGCGGAGGCTTTTTAAAGTCTCGCCCCCTGGTTAAGTTTCTGAAGAAACTTTTCGAGAAGTCGCCGCGGTTTCTCAGGTCTCTATACCCGCTAACAAGAGTGTCCAGTTTCGGGGCTGGAGGTCGCGTGTAACGAGCCGGGTCGCGGGTCGCGCACAATACCTCGTTTACCGCACAAAGCCGCCCCCTCGCGGCCCACTTCATTACGCGCACATTGTGCCACACACCGTGTACTTATTCACAACGACTGTAAGTAAACAATTTGGAAGCAACCAGTCTAACTGTGATACCGGCATACGTATAAACTACGCGTAATCGGAAAAGACTTATATCGGTTGGCCTGAGCTTTTCACTTGCCCGCGCTTGGAAAGCGATTGGAACGAAACTTGGGCTGTTCTCAGCGACCATCAAGTAAGCGATCGTTGAGAGGAACCAATTTCAAGTCTACAACCAGAAAAAGTAACAACTATGCGTAATAAGAGACTCTTACTATTGGTTCGCCTGTAAAGATAGGGTGACGAGAATAGAATAACATTAAGTGTACTCAGTTGGCCCACTTGGGCCTCACCTACCGCCGTCAAAGTACAGTGTTCATGAAACAATTAAGCCGGCACCTTTGTGGGATATTAAACAACTAGAACAGACTCTCACAATTAATAATTAACGAAGTTTCGTGATACTTTTAATTACAACAATACTATACCAAGACGAACTGTTCAGCTTTAATTATAATTAAGGTTTTGTTATTGTTGCTAAATATATAGTGAGGCAACACATTGATATTAGGCATAATTTTAAACTATTTAAAACAAGTACATATCTAAGAGTGAACTACAAAAAAAATGGTAGTACACTTTTTCATCAGTCGATGTCACATAGTGACAATCTGACAATTTGAGGTCCACCAAGTGACAACGTTGTTAAACACCGATGTGTACCTTACCTACTATTGATCTCATGTTTGGTCCTGAATCCGGATTGGACGAATAATAATCGAACACTTAACCGACAAATAACGGTTAAGTACCTTTATAATTCAACATAGTTGCAACCATTGATCATCTTCATTAAGTATCAAAATGCTCCCGGCATACGTCGGTTACTAGGCGAATTAAAGCAATCAATCACAATGAATCTCGTAATATACGCGGCAATATGAAATCACAGGCTGTTTAAACATCGAAGCTAATAATGGTACGCAGATAATATCTCATTGAGTGCGATTGGGCACAATGGGCGTAGGAGCGGCGCCCGCGCAGCAGCAGCACAATGGTGAGCTAATTGTGCGCCGACAGCCGACAGATACTGGCTTTGTTACTGT
Organism: Pammene fasciana; assembly: GCA_911728535.1. Classification (NCBI taxonomy): domain Eukaryota; kingdom Metazoa; phylum Arthropoda; class Insecta; order Lepidoptera; family Tortricidae; genus Pammene; species Pammene fasciana. The sequence continues at coordinate 7,963,142 of OU452277.1, read as the reverse complement.
AAGAACTAAGCCTTTCGTATTTGTTGCTTTTGTTTATAATTTCATATACACAACAGTTGGGAAATATGGGACAATTATAAATTTAATTTTTAAATTATTTTTTTTATAAATGGATAGATGCACGGAAAAAAAGCTTCCGGGATATTCTCAATCCAAGACATTATTATTTTCTTGAAAATATTTCCTCGTGACAAGTATTTATTTCCTTTACCAAAAATATGATTCTTCGCTTAATAAAACCACGTTTTCTTAAAATACAAATACAAAAATGTATTGTTTCAACAGTATATTGAGTAAATAAGAGAGATTGTACTTTAATCAAACAAGTATTATCTTAGGTAAAAGAAAAAGAGAAAATCTGTAAGAATATATTCGCTTCGTTATATTTAAAACTTTAATTTATTTTCGTTAAAGGAAATAAATGCTTGTCACGAGGAAATATTTTCAACATAATATAATAATGTCTTAGATTGAGAATATCCCGGACGCTTTTTTTCCCGTGTGATTTACCACAGAATTTAACAGTATGGCATACTGATCAGATGACGAGGAAATTAAAGACTTTACTTATCAAGATAAATCATAGATAGAAATAGTTTATTCGTAAACATATACACATAAAAATAAATAAAAGGAAAGAAGACATAAAACGAGAGAGTGCCACGAAATGGCCTCATCTCACCATGATGCTGACGGTTGTCAGCGCTGATCTTCCGATGAGACCATCAGGTGAAAACTATTCACGAAAGGCAACTCAAAGATAATCATATTACCTACTGATTAGGTTTGGGATTGTTACGGTTGATTATCAGGAGACGATTGTCATCAGATGTCACAACATAACATTACACTATGTATTTATTATATAGAAAACAATTGAAATAATTACTGTATTCAACTAAAAATACTACTAGGTATAGTTGTTAATAAAAGCTCTTATCAAATATAACATATTTGTCAGGAACTTGTTTTTATTTATTTTGGTTGGCTGGTCGAAAGTAATAACAGATGGCGCCAGCATAGCTGGTACCTGTCAGTCCTACAAATAGTATCAAAATCTTGTTTTTTTTTTTACCTGGATGGGCTAGCCTTTAAGCCCATACAACAATACTAGTAAAAGGGACCTAGCTATGCTGGCGCCATCTGGCCAAACCGTTGACAGTTGCCAAATGCCAACCCCATTTTAAATTACCAAAACACTAGGTAAGTATAACTATAGTAAGTATTATTTTTTGAATGGGTATTTTGACTTATATGAGAGGCGTAATTTTAGTTCTTCTAGTTTTTAATTAACGGTCAAACGTTAAATTATTCTGAGATGAAGATGACGCCTATTATAATCATCAAGTTACAATCAATACAAAATAGAAATTTAAATGTCCAATAGTTACAACTAATCGGATATTGAGTAAATAAAGTGACCATACAAAAATTACCTATTCAACCTCAACAAAAGGAGTCCCAAACGCAATCATAACTTTATAGCCCAGAAGACCATCCCAAACACCATGTATCTCCCAAATGTGGCATCAACAAGGCGTGAGATGGATGATGATTACTCTCTATGAGATTCCCGAAATCACCCGTTGGCCATGATTACGTAATCAATCTCCGTCGCCCGACAGCCTTTCAACGCCGGCGCATCTTGTGTTCAGCCTTTTACACCTTTTTGCGTAATTATTTAAACTCTCTTATTATGTTTAGGCGTTAATGGCTCTTAAATGAACACCCTTGACGCATCTCCTTTATTCGACCTCATTTTGAATAATCGCCATTAAAGGCTGTGGTTAAATTTAAATTGCATTCTGAAGCCTGGGAACAACATAAACACTAATTGCATATTCACAAATCAGAATTTCATTAGTAACCATTAACTAGCTCAGGTATGAAGAGTCCGCATATACCTAGGGTTGCCATACGTCCCGTATATACGGGACTGTCACCGTATTTAAGCATCGCGTCCCGTATTGTTACCCGTCCAGTTTTTGTCCCGTTTTTCAATCATCAAATTCGATGCATCAGTACGGACCTCGGTTGTTTACACCGGTTTTGACAAAACTTGCGTTTGTGCTATTGCTAGGTTTAGGTCCCGAGGTCCCGTATTAGTTCCCAAAATTTATGGCAACCCTAAATATACCCTCACTCGTTGTATGAGACAGCAACAAAAATAATCGTAGGCAATTGAGCTATATATGTATATTAAATAAATACACACGGGTTACTCACGTCTTTTAAGTCGAATATTGCTCGTGTGTATTTATTTATATAATATGTCTGATTCTCACGGAAGTTTTGTGTTTCAAATAGATAAATACTTTTATTGCAAAATAATCTTCGCAAATATAGAACAAGTCACAGCGTAAAAGCTTCACCTTCGTGCGCTAGTCGCACAGAATTAGAAGAATTCGTATTATTTCTTACCTACTTACCCTAATACAAAAAAGAACATACTCACCTTAAAGACTAAACTCCACTTAACATTCACGGTACGTACAAATCGTACAATGACTGCAATTAGGGCAAACGACAATCAAATAATCACTAAGATGAAACCAGCAATCGTAGCGATGCATATTTGTCCTGTCCCATTCTAAAATGACCTTATAATTGATGGCGCTTAGGTCAGTATTAATAAAGCTCCAATATTCACGGCGCGGTTCGCGACATAAGCGCCAATTGTCGTAAGCTCCCTTTTTAAAGGTAACGAGTAAGTACATTTGATAAACTACTTGCGCAAGCGGCTCCCGGTAGCTGCCACTGACAGCTCGCGACACGCGTAGGCAGCACTGGCATTGTGTACTTCATTTTCTCTCATTGACGTTAATGGAAGTAGCTCCTTGATTTAGTCATGGAGGAATTGCGAATCATATTCACAAAGCGAATAGAGCTTTAGATCTATGTCTATTTCTTTGTCTATTTTTCCAGTTTGGTATCTAATAGCAAAACCATTTTTTTTCCTTTATGTCTATTGTAGTATCTTACCAAACCGGCGCCGAATGACGAATTTTAGTTTAAAAAGTAAATAAAAAAATGTTTTTTTTATTAGATACCAAACTGGTATAAAGGGTTCGAACCATCTTATCCCGCATACATGTCTGTAAGTACTCTGTCTTATCATATTTACCATAGGTACGTGTTGTCTTGTATTTATTAGAACTCTTATGAACATCACGAATTGGTTGCGTATTGTAGCAATCGTTACAAATAATTACTTATCTATTATATCTTAGTGTAAAGAGAAATTAAGAATCGTAAAACAAAAAGTACTAAATTGAATTAAAATAGCAGACCTAATAGCAATTGCGTGGATAGACTATAGCCTATAAAACTTTTATTGCTAAATAATTACTCTAATATTGAAGAATTAATTGAAATAAAATGTCAATAGTAAAATATTATTTTGCAATAAAAATATTAAACAAATACAGGTTATTTTAAAATAAATAATTATGGTGTTCGTGTGCCAATTAATAATTGGTACATAATTGCGTTTTATTGAACTAAAAGCAGCTGACCGGTTTCGCAGTTTTTATTTTAAATGGCGTAATGGAATATTTTATTACACTGTCATTGATATAATATCCGGGTCATTCGTAAACTTTATTGCAACGAGATAAGGTCTGAGATTGTTTGGTTAAATATGTTGGTCTAAGTACCGGTATTTACTGCATTATTCTTCTGAGATAGTTTTATCAAGCGGCGCATCGCGGCCGTTACAGAGCGTGCGCGAGCGCAACACGAAAGGCCTCAACACCTCGACGTATCTTGCATACGAAAAAAGAAACATACAGGCAAATTATGTAATTAATAGATACCGATGATTGATGAGTGCAAAAAATACGAACGCTTGCCCAACTATGTAGCGCGGAAAAAGCGATGAAATCGATTTTCTTTACTTTTCAGTTTTTTATTTTATTTTGTTTCTTCATCAATATCAGTTTCTTGAACCCGAATTACCATTGAAACGTATAATCCAACATTATTTTTGGGATGAATGAAGACATGAAAGCGGATTGCACCAACTACCTACATTTGGCAAACTTGTTAAAGTAACGCAGCTATCATCCCATAAATAACTGTCTAATTTTCGAATTTCCAGGCAATGAAATGTAAGCGAACGGAACTATTTTAGCAGAGCTCGAATTTGTAAAAATTGTGCGCATCGAGAAAAAGTTGTGAATTTTTGACCATGGATAGAATGGCCCACGATAAATATTTTTTAGTATTTGAGGTCCGTAAAATTTTTGGACCTTCACGTCAAAATCAGGGGTCCTGTGAAATACGTTATTACTCTATGGTTAAGGCTGCTAGGGGTTGTGTGGTATCATTTCCGTGTAAAACAGACATGCGGAATTCATTTGTGATATTAAAAATGAAAAATTTCTTATTAAAAAAAAAGTTGTGTGGCGAGGAAAAACACAATTTTTTATTTTTTTTTAGAACGTCATATAACTAATATATATAAGTTTTTTTTCTAATAATAAAAAATATTATAAAGGAGCTTATTTAATGTAGTTTCTAAATATATGCAAATTTTAGGCTTATAGTATACAAAAACTACGCGAAAAAAAATGTTTACTTCGTGGTGTATATGTTTTCTCCATAGTAAGTATCGATATTCAATGTGAACGTGAACATCCGTAGCGTACTGACCTTAAAATGCATGTATTGCTTGTTATTAGTAAATTTTATTCATAATAACTTCACAAAATGCAGAAATAAAAGAATACAATAAATAAAAACATATTTTTCCTCCTTAACTTTAACATAAACCGTCACAATTCAAACGACGCGACGTCTGTTTTCCGTTACTCAACTTAAGTAAAAAAAAACCCAGAAGTTTTTTGTATTAAAGGTGTATAAAATGTATATGTTTCTATAATCTATATTAAATATGCTTCTTTATATTATTTTTTATTATTTGAAATAAAGGATATATATTAGTTATATGACGTCCTAAAAAAATAAAAATAAAATTGTGTTTTTCCTCGCGGCACAACTTTTTTTTTAATACGAAATTTTACATTTTTAATATCAGAAATGAATTCTCCATGTCTGTTTTACACGGAAACGATACCAAACAACCCCTAGCAGTCTTAACCAGAGAGTAATAACATATTGCACGGGACCCCTGATTTTGACGTGAAGGTCCAAAAATTTTACAGACCGCCGATACAAAAATATATTTATCTTTGCTCACTCTATCTATGGTCAAAAATTCACAACTTTTTCTCGATGCGCACAATTTTTTTCGCATTTGTACTGAGACAAAACCCTACTATTTGTGACGTTTTCAAGTCTGAGGTACAAATCAACTCAAAGGTAAAATTATTAAGGCGATACTGGCATAAAAACCATTAAAAAAATACACTACTAAAAACCTACACTGACCGACTTACGATTTCTGGATGTAGGTACAGTCAACGGCAATAGTATCTTCCTGCTTCCTACACGAAGGCCGCAAAAATATGTGACGCGCTCTTATTTGTAGGGGTACAGTTTCGCATTTATTACCTACATTATATTATTAGCAGAGATTTTTATAAGTAGAAAATGCACATGGCCGCCACGCCTGCGCCGTACGAATTATCGCCAGCCGACCACCACCTGACTTGGCAATTATCTTATCGCTGTCATGCGTTTTATTTCACATTATGTCTGTGAGTAATTGATAATTGGCAATACCTTAGTTTTATTCTACGAATTGTATCTTTTACTTTTTTCTGGGGTGCTAAACTGGCCAATAATGTGTAAATTATTCGACGGCACTTGATGACGACACAGTATTTTATCAAGGTTTTTTTATCGTTTTGTTTACGGGGCGCTTTTGCATATAAAACGAATACTTTGATATTTATAGGTTCATTTATTAGTTATGTTAATTCGTTAAGCAACTAAAATAATCGTATAATATAATACGGCAGCATTTTATTGCTAAGCTAACTCGGGCACCTGTTGAAAAACGCTCTGACGGCAAAAACTGCATTATAACCGCTCATAATCGACAGTAATCATTGACTGTAATAACTGTCAAAACGGCACTAAATATTGTTTGTTAAATGCCATAAGTTTTTTATTTTTTATAACGGTCAACACCTTTGGAGCACAAAGGAGTGGAAGCTAATCAAAAGGTGGCCGGGTCAGGTGGCTGCGTTCCGTGCTCGCCTGCTCGTCGACGCTTAAAGGTTGCTCTACATGATGGGCCATCACAGGGACGCAGCTATACGACGGAACGAGATCGCAATATCGTTGGCTCCCTCTAACGCATAACTGCGTCCCTATGATGGCTCATCATGTATAGGAGCCATGATTTAGATTTTTTTTAGATTTATTTATTTCTCAGTAGTAATACATTACAGTACCTAAGTAATAGTAATATTAATACATACTAAGATCGTCAAAATACATATATATATAACATTTTGAATAGAAATTACATCAGATAATTATAAAGTAGTTAACAATTTTACTTACACTAAGTTTAACAATTTTTATCAGTAGTAATAATTTAGAATGTAGGGCTACACAATTATTATATACAAGGAATTACAAATTATTTTAAGCATAAAATAATCGTATTTAAAATAACAATAACGTATTAATATTTGTGGTTCAGGAATTGTTGTGTTTGATATGAACTTACGCGCTCAATAACAAAGGAGTACATTACAATGGTAACTGTCTTATTAGAGGCTTTTAATAAAGAATGTTGAAAGCATAGCGTAGTACCTATACATGTGTGTTAATCGTTATTGAAATAATTCTCATAAAACTTTCAAGCGTTATTATTAGGCTTTATGGATTGAAATTTTAAGGATAAAATTGAGCTTGATTGTGTTATCGCAGTGAATAAGTGGCCTCAGTAATAATTATCTATTATTGAATTTATTAAAAAATTATAGCCAGGTTACTTCAATAGACCTACTTATTTATTAAGTAGTTACTAGAGTAATATTTTATGTAGTAATAGGTATGCTATCCGACCATGTCTTGCGTGGTGACTTAAATAGGTAAATAAAATTCAAATTATTGATATGTGACTCACGAGAGTTTTAACATTACCTTACGGAAGGGTTGAACCGTGATCTATTTAAAAAAGCAAACTGAAAACCCCACGCTAAAATAAAGTAAGGACGAATGAGACATAGTCGGTTCCCAATCAGCATCAGCACACGTCGAGGCATTATGCCGAAGTCGCTGACCACAACTTGAAATATAGCTATGAGGTTGTTAACATATAAACGCTTCGGGACGTAAAATGAGCACGTTATGGCTTAACATTCAAATATTTTGGACAAACTCATTGTCCCAAAAGGTGGAGCATAAATCGTCCGCCAGTTAGTTTCCTGTAACAAAGTCCACGGCAGTAAAGTGGCCGCTTGTAAATCAAAACGACAAATGGAAAAAATCAAAAATAAAGAAATCGGGACGGGCGGACATTTCTCGCCCGCTATAGTGCCGAGGAATCCCGAGCGATTATCGGAAATGACATCTCGAACTGGGTATTATCGAAAGGTAATGCAAATAATTGAAATCTAGGCATGTACATAAATTTAAGCCCAACAGAGAAACAAAACATAAGTATCTATTTAAAATTGTACTTCTTAAAATAATGACCTACACCGTGACTCTAAAAAGTTATTTTGACAACAATATAAACAGGGGCAGAAGACAAAATAATTCGCAAGCAAAATTAATAGACAATACATTGTAGAGCTATTTAAAAACACGCTCCACCACCCTCCCTCGTGAAATTTGTCCCTGATATCCCATTTTGATTAGACTGCTGATTTATCTCTTGTTCGGCCAGAGTGTGAAGATTACACGTTTTTGATACTTTACTTTTCTAACCAAATACTTTACGTGTCGCTACAAACATTTACTTAAAAATGAATGGCTTAATTATGCAAAGTAGGCATTCCGATGCAGTTAATTTTAAAAAACAACCGATAACCGTTTAAATTTCTGTGCACAAACATAATTTACGGTAGCCCCGTTACGTTAGTTTAAGCTACTTTTTACAGACATTTTTTCACTCAGATCGTGGTCATTAATCAGAAAGATGAGTATCAGATTAACATTTAACAGATGAACACTAACTTATCATACTTGCTACCTACGGTCGTTTCGAAGACACTAAAAGTTTAAAAAATATCTTATATGTTTTGTTCACAGAACTATTGCAAAAATGACAAGCTAGAAAAGTGTAAAAACTTTCATGTCAGAGATCTTTTGTTGAGAAATGTTAATTTAGAATAGGTAGTAGGTATCAGTGGCGGCGCGTCCATAGAACACGATTCCCGTCGGCTTGCCTAAGTTTCAGGCGCCTGAGCAGTTTTCCTACAGCTCATGAAGAAATTTTAAGCCAAATTCAGCACCGGTTGCCTAATAAAAATTTAGAACCATCGCCACAGGTTAGTAGAGAACATAAACAGTAACCAGCGTAAATTATATTAGAGACCAACTTTTAAGGCAGAAAGGCATGCAATTTTTTCTTTCTCGTACATATCTACATGAAGCGCTTGACCATAAATTAAATATTTTTTATCGTAGTCCCTATTACAATATCTTAAATTATAATATATTCGTGCAACAGCTACCACAGCATCCCTAAAACGTGTAATTAGTACTAAATGCGCATAAGTACTTACATCAGTATCAAGATGTGACAGTTCTATTACATGCGAGGGCGCAGCCCCTATTCTCTCGAGATTGAATCCGCCGAGTACCGGCCAGTGATTTAGACTTGCACTTGTTGCCCCCAGTGTGACACGGGGCTAATAGGGGCTTATATCCGTTGCGTACACTTGCTACACTAATCGCTTTTGTTCTAGTATGCGGTGCCCTTTATTGTTTAGTTTTTTTTTAAATGCTTGGTTCGCCAAAAATGTCCGTCAATGTTTTTACATAATTTCTATGTGTATGTTAGTAAAACAGTTGAATTTATAGAATTATTTTATTTATTTATTTATTTACCATGATGATGATGTCAGAACACCTCACACATGATTTTATCAATAGCATCAAAGAAAATTTCTAAGAAAAATATAAAAATTATAAATTAGGGTAGAAAAGTAAAGCGTGTTAAACATAGTTATTTATGTCAGAAAATATCGGAGCGCGAGCGAAATAAAATACGTTTAAAAGTCAGTAGAAATTACAATATTGCACGAGTCTCCAGGGACTAACTGGGCCTAGTAAGTAGAGCTGAGCTATTCCAGACTCAAAACCAGTATTTGAAACCTCGATATCCATATAGTTGTTATGGATCTTGAGTCACAGTTGTACTGGTTGATGCAACTCAAGCACTCGCTTTCGCCCGGTAAAGAATCGCAGCATAGGGTCTGCTCCGTTCGACTTCGACCCCCCGACCGTACACAATGTCAATTTTCCGCTCACCGCCGCCGACTACGCAATTATTTAGATAAACCTCTCGGCGTGACTATAAAAACATCTTCCCCTCCCCCCACAGTTTGTTGTCTTTGGGGCTTTGGGAATTTATAGCCCGGCATTACGCTCCCGGTTAGGAAAAAATGTACTTTTAATTTATCTCGTTAAAGGGTTGAAGGACGGCCGGTTCGCGAAGTAATTATTCCGGAATTGGCCACTTTGCCTGATGAATTCATTCGGATGAACCCTTTGTTCAGGGGCGATTTTGGAGTGAATTAATTTATTTTTAACTCTGATCTTAGCGAAGTGAAAGATTGCATTAGCTTGATGAGGAAATTAATTCTTGCAAATTGCCGGGATCTTCTTTTGTTATTGTAGCAATTAATAAGATTTAAGAACTTTAAAAAAAATAGTAATGTATCCTACCAAGAAAACATCATCAATGATTGTTAATTTCTCCCTAAGTATCTCAATTCGTCTTATAACAACAACAAGTGGTGCAGGGTGCTTTAAAAATACTCATTGTTACCAGCCGGGAATAGCTACATTAGCTACTATCTATGACCTTGCCAAAGGAACTCACATTATGGCAATAAAAATGAAGCACTTGCACTGCACAATGAAACATGATCTTCTTTGCGAAACTTCCCTATTTCTATAACAGCTTCCTTTGCAAGTCTCAAGTGATGTGCTTACCTCCCAGTCTTGGTGATGATCATCTCGGTGCCTAAGTCATGGAACTTGTCCCAGAGTTCCTTGGTCTCGAGCTGGCAGTCTACCGTCAGCAGCTCCTCGCAGTTACAGGAGGTGGCCGGGGGCAGCGGCCTCGCGGGGGACGGAGTATCGCGCTCTCCTAGCTCTGAGGGAGAAAAACAAAATTAATGTATGTTTGTGTATATTTAACGAATGCCGGCGTGACATAAGATTCACCATCGTGCTTATGCTTATACACAGAACAATAAAATAAAGCGAGATCGCTGCGCGGCGAAGAGACTGCAAACAGCGAGGGCGAGCGAGACGTCCAGCTTATTTAACCCTTTGTGTCAAATTTTTGTTTATTGTAATAAAGGCGTAATGTTTGAAGATATCTATGGCTTGTGACTAAAAAAGGGGGAAAACACTATTATTTTTTACAGTGAATTTCGAAGGGAATGAATGTAAATAGGGTGGTTAGTAGAGATGACCACCAGGACGAAAAGGGTTTCTACTGCATTGGAACTTTAGTTTTGCCCCACTATAGTCAGACATTTGTGTAGAATAAACTCATAACCTATTACCAATAATAGAAAATAACATTGAAACAAAAATAACAACCAGATTCGCTATGAAACGAAAAACCACTGGGCGTGTGATATTATTCCTCCCATCGATTTATGTAGAATTGTCTGGTTTTATAAAGTTAAGTACCTAGTTCGTAATAAATGAGTTTTTATATCGTTCCATTAAGAATTATATATTTATTTAATAGTTATAAATGATAATAACAAGGCGTCTCGCACGCAGCATTATTATAAAGTAATCATACTAATAATTTTCTAGCATGCCTACTTGTGAAAATTTAGGATGGAATATCATAAATGGATTATCAGTAATGAAATGAAAACTTGATTCAAGTTCATACTACCTAAACGGAGAAATGCTATCGAACCGCCAATAGAAACAATACAATTGAGCATAGTTTACGACGTCATGCAATATAACTGACGATATCTACGTACCTATCTACACGCACTCAATCGCATTATTGTGAGAACCAAATTGTATGAGAAAGCTTGTCTACTATGCTAACAGTAGCTCTAATCACAACTTCAATTTACTTTTTACGTCACAATGAATGAATAAAAAGGTAATGCCTTTCAAAAGACTTATCTTTACTAGTTTAGAAATCATGAAACAGATGGTGAAGATATAATTTAATAGAACTATTAACATACAGATGAAAATTAACAATTAAGTATAACAAAAATTATGATGTTTATCTCAAGGCATAGGCCTACATAAAAGCAACAACCGGCATATAAATTGCCATTTTGGATATTACGCACTGTTTTCAAGGAGTTTAAATTTTCTGTATAACCGTAAAATCTTGTATAAGTGGACTATTAAGAATCTCTGAAAGTCGACTTTTGCAATATTTTGAGAAATTTGCAACATAGAACAATTTTATGAATTGGCAATTATGTTGGTTAATTGTTAACTGTAATTTCTTGAATACGATTAGGTACCTACATCCTGGCAACTTTATCTAATTAAATATATATGGTATTTATTTCGTAAATATAACAATGTTAACTTATATATAAAAATATAACAAAACTAACAACGACAAATAATAACAATAACTTAAATATATCAGATACAGAAGGCGGTAATTCTGGACACGGCGCGTATAGTCCGAAGGTTCCTCTCTCTGCGGCCCTAACCACCGGCAGCCTGGGCCTTGCCCCGTTGCCGGCGGCACCCTAGGTTAGGTTTTTTATAATGTTTTTATTGTTTTTGTATGTTTTAGATGTATTTTGTATTTTACTTTTATAAAAATATTGTAAAAAACCTGACTTAAGAGGAAAGACAAATAAAGAAAACTTAAATATAAATTTAATGCTAATTACTATAACTTTATCTAATTACTTTAATTACAAACAAACTTGAATCCCTCCTTCACCACAACACAACTGACATCTCTTGGTATGTTGTTACCTGAGGAAGGCACCGGGGAAGGAGCAACACGACCTGAACCGCCCTCTCCATCAAAACCCTGTTCCACGTGGACATCCTCGTCCACGTTGGGCGCGGGTGACCGACAGCTGTTTGCCGTCTTCTGTATTCAGCTGTTTTACAGCACAGCTAACATTTTCCTATCAGTATAACTTACCTGAGGAAGGCGCCGGGGAAGGGGCAACGCAACCTGAACCGCTCTCTCCATCAGAACCCTGTTCCATGTGGACTTCCTCGTCCACGTCAGGCGCGGGAGACCGACAGCTGTTTGCCGTCTTCTCTATTTAGCTGTTTTACAGCACAGCTAACATCTTCCTATTGGTATAGTTACCTGAGGAAGGCGCCGGGGAAGGGGCAACGCGATCTGATCCGTCCTCTCCATCAGAACACTGTTCCACGTCGACTTCCACGTCCTCATCGGGCGCGGGAGACCGACAGCTGGACGCCGGCGAGCTGAGCGAAGCGGGAGAACTTTGCCGCGACACTGAACCTACCGAATACACTTAAATGAGTACACATTTACAGTACATTTTAAGGAACAAAGTAGTATATAGGCTATATACAACATACACGCAAAATTTCATCAGTCAAATCTCCCTGACTGTTATGCTTTAGTGGAGGCAAAACTTTTGTGTCTGATTCATAGTATTCATACCTATTCACTGCATGCAGCATAATTTGAGTTTTTAGGGGCACCTGTGAGGCAGGTCAGATTGGACGGGTTGTGTGTGTATGGTGTTATTTTCTTTACATTGTTACTGGGTTATTTATGCGTAGAAACTAGATCAGCACGAGATCTGAAATGAAAAATCCTATGGTCCCTATGCACTCTACATTTAAAAAGGCTAGTAGGTAGTGGCAGACAGATAGACACAGTTAGTATGAGACAGATAGACACAGTTAATTCCTCACAAAAAGATGATCGAAACAGCGTCTGTTTGTGTGAAGAATTTTAAGCGTTTTTTTTTTCATAAAGAGCTCCCAGTAAACAATCTGATAAAGTACGTAGTTTGTTTTGCACCATGTTAGAGCGCTGAAAAAAATGTTAACATAAATTTGTTAAAATAAAAGTACCTACATATACATACATACATACGACAGGATGGACATGCGCCAGCGCTTGTTGCACTTGTACGACAGTTAAAAAGGGTGTTTTCATTAAAATACAAGGTTTTACTTATTCAAAACAGTGAAACTTACAATCTACAAATTAAGGAATGAATAGGTAACAAAGGTGCGTCATTAAACTCATTAAACCAAATCAGGAAACTACCTAAACTGAATATTCATATACGTGTAGAGGTCCCTAAATGTCGTTTTGAAATGAAACTTTATTGTCATTACCTCAGTAAAAAATACGACAAATAACCCGCATACGAGCAAAAACCTAACTAAATATAAGGTTATTTACAAATTAACCTAATTTTTTTTATTTTAAGGAAATTTAAAGCCTTCGTTTTAAGCTTGAAGTTAGTACTTAGTCAGTCTTACAAGAAAGTTCACAGCAAAAGTTCAAATGAAATATACCTAATTTAATCAAGATCTTAACGCAATACAATAGAGTCTAAAATGTAACTAACATAGCTAACTTGAAAAATATTTTTATTTTTAAGAAACTCAATGTTGATGCCTGTCATCTGCTTCGTCAGCATTCCAAAGAGAACAATGACATGTTCAAACATTTGTAGAATCGTTCGAGCGTCTCCCAATGGATAAACAATATGAACATGTTTCTTGCAAGCGAAATCCAGTGAAAAAACATGGCTAGCATATTTTTTGCCGTCGCACAGTGAGAGGACGCAACGGTAAATGACTGGTGCATGTCGACACGACGGCAAAAACAGCAAAAAACAAGAAATGTGTAGCGATAAGAACCGTTTATATTGAAGTTCGCAAAGCCGCTGTTTGAGGCATTTTACAGATATTACTGAAGTCAGCAGCAGAAGTAGGTAGCTTAGCGTGCAGTATGTGCAAAATCTTGGCACGACTAGTGAATGTAATACCGGTATGTTTTGTATGAGCAATCCTGGTAGTTATACCGGTATTGGGCCATAAAAAATACTGGTATTTATTGCATTACATAGACACGAACTTAGTTTTATCAAGAGCGTGTTAAGACCAAAGGTGGTCCAAATGGGCTGACCACCTCACCCGGTTTGTCACTTTTGCTGATGATTTTAACAGTCACGTGCAGTAATGTCTTCAACAACAAAGAACAGAAAAATATTTAATCTGACACAGACCTATTTGTAGGGTCATAAAATTACCTACGTTCCGGTTTACTTTATAGGCCAATGACGGCCTCCTAGCCTAGTTGGTAGTGACCCTGCCTATGAAGCAGGAGGTCCCGGGTTCGAATCCTGGTCAGGGCATTTGTGTGTTTATCACAGATATTTGTTCCTGAGTTATGGATGTTTTCTACGTACCTATTTAAGTATTTATCTAAATTTATCTATTATATATATCGTCGCCTATTACCCACAACACAAGCCTTATTGAGCTTACTTAGATACATACTGTGGGACCTAGGTTGATTTGTGTAAGATTGTCCTAATAGGTATTTAAGATCTATAAAAAGCGTTTTGAGGAATTAATTTCCAGCACGCTGCAAATCGTTTTAATACCTTCATTTAGTCTATAATCCGAGTTTGCGCAATCCCAGGAGGTATGCGTGTGTGTGTGCATACTTATTTATCTACACAGATAGAAATAATATCTTAATTCAAAACGCAAAACTCTCTTGCACGCGGTTTCTTAAAGAGAGTAATAAATACCTTAGACCAATAAACATGACTTGAGTTAAAAATATCATGATTTTTAAAAGAAGAATTAAAATTATTCAGCTTTAGCTTTACCCATTTTTAAAGCGAATAGTAATGATTTGAGTTAAGATAATAATTATATACGGCAAAAAAGCACCAAAATTTTCCTTTAAGAGTTTTATGTGTTTACTTCAAAAGCGATTAGTTCTTGGTTTGATGTTTTCAATCTACAGCTAAGAGCCAAAGCTAATTCAAAGAAGTAGCGCCAAAAGTTTTATTTGAGATTTTTAAGTTTTTAGGCAAGAGAGATTAATTTTTGCTTTGATGTTTTCAACCTACAATCAAGAGCCACAGCTATTCCAAAGAAGAAGCACATAATTTTTGCTTTGAAACATTTAAGTCTTGGACGTTAGTTACCCTGCGCATCAATAGATGTCTCTGCGTGTAGGTTAAAACACGCGAACGTCTGTTCGACGTAACTTTATGACCCTCGGCGCTTTACCCGGGCTTATTTGAGATTCACAATAGCAATCTCAGCTCTAGTTAATACGATTATAAATTGTGAGTATATAAATAATCATAATTTATATTTGTATTATCTACTTTTAGTTAAACTTCCTTTCTTGGGATTAGTCCCGAGTAGGGTTGCCAGGCCCAAAAATACAAAAGCCGGACTTCGCGCTTAATTTAGCCGGACATTTTACCCTAAAAGCCGGACATAACTTTTTTGATAGCTAATTTTAGCCTTTTATAAAGCCGGACAGTTTTTCGAAAAGCCGGACAACAGTTTATACCTAATAAAAGAAACGATTACTTATTTATGTTTAGGGTTATTTAGTCAACCAGGAACTAGGAACCCTAATAGTTTCGCCTGGTCCTTCTGTCCGCGGCTTAGTTCAGTGATCGTTAGTACAGTCGACGTCATTTAATATGTTTACACTTTTTCATCTTACTCGTTTGCAATAAGGTGCAAAAGTATAAACATATCTTTGACGTCGACTCTACCCAGGCGATAAATATCCATTTGGACAAAAACGAATACCTCTTTTTTACTTAAAATTAATGAGTTCTGCCTTTTGGCAAATGATAACTATTTTAATACACTTATTTGAAAAATTTTATCAACTTGTTAACAGCCCTCGGAGCAGTTGCTTCTTTACTTGCGGTCGACTTTCGACTCGTACCACTCGCGCGGCAGTCAGGCGAAAAGCCTAACAAAAGCCGGACAGGCCGGACGAGCAAATATTTGGCCGGACACACCCGTAAAAAGCCAAACATGTCCGGCTAAAGCCGGACACCTGGCAACCCTAGTCCCGAGAAACACAGTTTCTGCTACTAGCTTTTTAAGTATTGCACTGAGACACTAAGGCGATTATCACACTGACGACGGACCCGCATGCGGCGCCGGTGTGCGAGCGAGATAGCGCTATACACATGCAGAGCGCTATCTCGCTCGCGCACCGGTGCCGCATGCGGATAACCGCCTTAGAAAATGTTATTGTTTGTTACAAGTAATCGATTTCATACGCCAAGAAATTTTAGATCTTGGTGTGAAAATATCAAATTTTACATCAAGTAACACATGCTGTTGAACTAATGCGTTTTCTTGTTTCCGTGGAGAAATTCAATTCTCAATTTAAACTATGAGTCTTCATCCAAGAAACAAAGTTTCTTGGCTTAAGTTCTTTATGTATTGCACTAAGACAGATAGAGTTAAATTTAAAAAAAATACAATACAAAAACAAAATTCAAACGCCCTTCGTGAGAATATTAAGCTATTTTAAAAAGAAGATTTTTATATCTCGGATAAAGTATTGAATTTATTAGGTTAAGTAATAAACTTTGAAACATTTTATATCTTAAAATAAAGAATTTTATTTTTTCCTTATATGGGAAACTGGATATCTCTTGATTCAAATAGGTTTCTTTGGTTGAAGAGATTTTTTCTATCTGTGTAAGGTCAATGTGGAGAAGACCGTCATAAAGGCAAGACTGTCTACGCAGGCCATATAGACCAGGCAATAAGGAGGTTGACCTCGCATTAATTCCTCAGACAAAAAAACCTTTACAGTATGATAAAGTGTCATGAGTAGATGGTGTATCAATGTTTTTCCAAAAAAAAAATATCCGTATTATTTTTACTGCAATAAGTTATTTCTTTTAATATTTTTTTTTGGAAATTCGTAAATATTATGTTAAAATATGATTAACATAACAACCACTGTTACAAACTTGACTGAGAAATTTTCCAAACAAAATGACGAGTGTCAACAGATATTTTTAAATAAAGATGACAGTTTTTATACTTTTTATTGACATTTTTTTGGAACTTTTCCTAGTATCTGGCAATGATCAAAAAAAATCGTGTGGTGAAAAAAATATAGCCTGAGAAATATTCCAGTACAAATTATTAAGCTTTTTGTACATTTTCGTGAAAATACCAAAATTGGCAAATGTTTTTTTTTTGGAAAAATTATGTTTGGTATTTGTTATGATCTATACTATATCCCAGCAAAAGAATCATCGACTGAGGAATTAATGCGAGGTCCCCATACTACGCACCGCCAGATTTCCCGGCCTAATAACTGGTGTTTGCAGGTTGCTACGAACGCCACTCATACCGCCAACGCTACCACACAGACAAACAGTAACGTACTACCTAGCGTACTAGTAGTATACTAGTAGCTACTAGGTGGTCTTAAATTTTCAGTATCTTTAGGCGGCTTTCGGATTCGGACAGAGGGCAGTTCTTAATAGGCTGTGGCCGTCTATATCTCTATAGTCGGTGGAAATAGGGTACCTATAGCCCGACCCGAGTAGCCGGTCTTTCCTATATGACGGTCTTATACACCTGATTTTAAGTATGTAATGGTCGTCAAGTTGCCGTTGCGAGTTCTGGCATCTTCTGACCAAAATCAACGCAATACAAAGACATTTCCGAAAACAATCAAACAAACACACGACTAACACAAGGCATTATGGCTATTTATTGTATTAAAGTAATTTGTGTGTCGCAACAGTCTGAGTGTTCGTTCCACGCAATTAATCGGAAATAACGAACGCTGCAACACGACCTGGCCGGCTCTCGGCGCTAACAGGCGAGTCGAACCAGAGTAACCAGACCTCACCACTCCTCCTACTGTTGCACCAGTTAGAAGCCTATAATCATTGATTTAGTATGTAGGTATTCTACTATATGTGACATCTAGAACAAATGTTGTGCGCCATGTTTGGCGGTTGATAGCTATGACTGAATCAAAGCGTAGTATAGACTTGTGGCACACTTGTGGTGATTTTCACTACAAATTTTGGGACAAAAAAATCTTAGGGATGTCATCTCCTGTTACTCAATGCCTATAATACAGTGTAGTGTAGTGTAGGAATAACATCCCTCTGCCAATGTTTTTAGAATGACATCTGTTATGTAAACGTGTCAGAAGATTAACGCGCAACGCGCAGACTTTGCATTTCTCTATGCCACTCTCAAGAAACAGTAAATGGACATTTTCACTTAACTGTGTAGCTGTGTACCATTAGCGGCCGGTTAGCAATCGTCACAAAACTGACGGTCAATATCAAATCCTATACATTTGGTCAGGAATGTGACGGTTAGACGTTAAATACTGAAACACGACTTAAGTCGTGCTTTAAAGTACAAGTTAAAATAAAAATGCCTAAATACAGGCGTCAAAGAAGGATTGCTTTCTTAGTTTCTACGTCGAGGCCAAGGTGAACTGGTTACTTGAGCGTTCGTCTCGCGCGTCAAGGGCTGTCCAATTAGCATCCAAACCCTTGTACTTTCCCCCGAGACTTTTATAGGTTTCTTAGGAACTACTCGTAACATAATAACACTAATATTCATGTAATAATAATAGTTATAGCACTATTTATAGAACGTGACATGATTTATTTAAGTAGCCAAAGTAACTCATACATAAGTAGTTAAATGCCCCGTATATTGGTATGCTTCATTGTTTTCATACTAATATAATAATATATGAATATGTCGTTTATTAGGTACATACATGGCAGTAACGGTGGGTCAACATTTATCTTAGGCAAGCCGGAGCTTAAATTGGCTTAAAATTTCTTCATGAATTGTAAAAAAACTGCTCAGGTGTGTAAAAATTAGGCAAGCCCAAGGGAATTGCGTTATATGGACGCGCCGCCACTGATACATGGTATTGGTAAATTAGTTATAAATTATTTTAGATACCATGTGAGGTACGATTTGATTCTTATATGAATAAATTAGGTGCAGTTTTTGATAAATTTGAGTAGCTAGGTACCTACCTATGTAGCTATAAGTAGAAACTCAATACTTATCTTATCTACAATACAACAAAAACCTACCCTTAAGGCCTGGTTACACCTAACGAGTACAGTGGCGAGACAGCAACTAAATGCTACTCGGCCGAGAGAATAAACTGGTCCGGCCCAGTACTCGGCGATGCATTGCGAGTACTCGGTCGAGAGTACTGACTCGCCACTGTACTCGGTAGGTGTAACAAGGGTATTAGGGAAAGTATAACTATGGGGCATTTTGGACTTTCAGACTGTTGGGACATAAGAATATAGGTAGTACCTATTTCTGACACGGTACTTGACTAATATTATTTGTGGACGAGTTTAGTGCAGTGCAAGGGACCACTTTGTCGATTACAAAGACATTTAATTTTTTCACTATCAGATAGTGCATATTATTGCGTAGTTTCAGAAAATACTAGTCACTCCATCTCCATATCCTGGACTGACACATTTGTGCAAAGATAAAGGTACCTACACCTAGGTAGTACCTGTGTCGTTATTAATACGAAAGAGAAACCTAGATAGGTAGAGCTTCGATATTTATCAGATGGTGTCTGTTTGTCTTTGTAACCAAAAAAACTAAACAGATTACTTACTGTATGAGTATGACCTACCTACCTGCTGCTTTTAATAATTTTTTGAAGATTTTGTAAAGTTAGATCAAAATAACAACAATCCAAAAAGATCAACATGGTACTGGTGGTATTTTTACTCGATAAACAATGATACCTAAATTAAAATGCAGGTTTGGGCATGGTACCTAGTGTAAGTCCGTATATCATATACCTAGCTACCAACTTTAAGGTACAGATTTAATTTAATACTATAAAACTACGTAGGTATAGTCTTAGGGCCAGTTGCACAACCACTTCTGACGAACTCATCTGCGTCACCCGGCAACTAGGCAACTATGAAAATTTCCATACAAACAAAATTTTGCGAACGTTTTACGATTACAGACGATTTGGTCCAACCTAATCTTAGTCACTACTATTAAATTGAAATTTTCTTTTCATCTTGCAATTTCATAAAAAAACGCTTTTACCTCATCAGACGAATTTTCCCCCGTAAACCTTACAAGTTTACAACTAGATAGGTAATAGGCAAGTAAGTAGGTAGATTAAATAAATAAATAAAAAAAAATAAAAAAATTAGGACCTATCAATTAATTGTAATTACCTACCTATTTAAATTTAAGTACCTATAGACATTTAAAATCGGGGGGTCATTATTTCATTTTATTTCATTTCAAAATGCAAAATTTAGGTTTTCAATACCTACTTCAGTTTCAGTTTTTAGTTTTTCAGTTGCTGGATTCAAAATCAAACCAAAATGCACTTTAGTTAAATATATTTATTTAAGATTAGTTTTTGTTTAAACTTAAGTTTATTGTTTACTGTTAATCTATTGCATGTTTACTCCAATAAAGTCTTCAATTTGTATAGGTATATAACTTTAGTTAAATTAATATAAAGCACGCAATATACTTAAATAACTACTTAACAGTAACTCTACCATTTCAAAAGTACTTATTTAAAATACTTAGTTGGGTTAAATATTTCAAACTATAACATTGCCTACCTACCTAAATAAGTATTTAATTACAAAATGAAACTAAATATGTTTTAAACTAGGTAAAACACTCTCAATAAAGAATAGAAGAGAAACAAAAATAGGAACCAAACGAAATATTTCTCTTATACGTGGTATTGGTATCCTTTCACGTTTGCCGGCGGCGGCGCCGGCGGCGGCGCCGGCGGCGGTACCAAAATATTAACACTCAAGTAATGCCGTAGGGAGGTACCTATAAATTGCAAAGATATCTCTATATATTTTGGAGCGGTTAGTTTAGTTTTTTTTTGTCAGTTTTTCCAGTATGAAGCAGTTTGTAAGTTACCAGTGCGCGTCGGCGAAACGGCGACGGGGCTGCGCGGCTCCCCGCGGGCCATGATGGCCGCGATGCTGAAGTCCGTAGCGCGGGCCTTGCTCTCCTCCGCCACCATCCTGGCCCGCGACCAGCCCTCCGTCTCCACATCCATCAACACTCAGTACCAACCGTCATTTCACTCAACTGTCTCCGTTTCAAAACCATTGTCGAAGAAAAGTCCAATAAGATTCTAATTACAAATTCAATCACGTATTCGACATTTTTTTAGTTTGAATTTGAAATAATTAACGTCCGCTACGCACTTTTTTTTAAATAAGGAACACACATTTTTTCGCGTATGTTTTGTTAAAAGCGGAGTGGGGCCGTTACGAGCGGGTAGCGAGGCGACGAGCGCGAACTGAGCCGCGCGGCGCGGCGCGGCGGCGGGCGGGGCGCGCAGGCGGGGGGGCGGGGCCTTCCCCCGGCGAATACACGCGCTACCCGCTGTCGCCTCTCCCCCCACCTACCTGCCTCTCCTTCGCACACGTTAAAAATTAATACTTTTGTATGCAACGACTATTATTCAAATTTTTAATTAATGTAACGCTGTTGAACTGCATGTTAATAGAAAATTTCCTAAGAATAGTCCATTATTATTAAAATTTATTTTGAGTAATTTCTCAGTTTAAGAAATAAGTAATACAATATTTACATTTAGTATAATTCTAAACTTTAAATTAAAATTTGAACCACCAAAATGGCAAAGAGAACAAAAATATTACGATCAGTGTAATCGATATAAATTGGCTTGTGAAGATGTCGAAAGAAAATTTGATAAACATGCTTGGTTGAAGTAAAAACGCGCGCGCATCGCAATGAGTGCGCCGCCCATAAAACAGATGATTGCGCGAGCGAGCGAGGTAGAGCGTTATTCGCGGCGTAGAGGCGGGTGCGAGCGAGACGGGGTATGTCATCAATGCACCGTACCGCAAACTTAGTGCAGCGCGAGGGTTGAAGTAATGGCGGGAAATTCCGATCGGTTTTTGTGAAACCAGTGAGTGGTACGAGAAAACGTGATATTAATTCGTAATACCACGCGATGTGATTGTTGAAAAGTAAAAAGTATCTACTGACATATTGTAATATACAGATATCGTGCTAAAATATTCATATTATTTTAATAGTGCTATATTATGAATTTAATTTACTTACTTTTTTTTTTTTTAAATTACTTATGAAAGTACTTACTTACCTACTCAGATTATGACATAAAATCAGTTTCACACAAAAGTCACAATTCACGTCTGAAAATAAGTACTTATGTGGGTACCTATACCTACCTAGGTACTTAGGTACCTACATTTAATGTGACAAAGACATGTGTCATGGCTAACTTATTTTTGTCATTAATTTTATCAATATACCTACCGAATTCTTTACTGAACTCGAGACCGTGTGGGTAAATCGGCCATCGGGGCTAGGTAGGCACACATATATTAAAAAAAAAATTTTTTTTGACTCTATTAACTAGGCATCGATTCTTCCATCTTAGTATTTAGCTTACCCACCTAGATCTAACGATCATGGATAGATATTTGAACACTAATCAGATAGGTTCGAGCCTATCCTACCTGCCAGTGGCGGTTGATCAAATTTTTTCTTAGGCCGGAGCTTAATTGCCCTAAAATTTCTTCATGAGCTGAATGAAAACTGCTCAGGTGTCAGAAAAATAGACAAGCCGGTAGGAATCGAGTTCTAGGGATGGGACACCACTGCTACCTAGCTACCTAGCTGCTGTACATGTAAAGGTACTTACCTATGTATTGGCTTAAGTACGTCTAATACTTACGGTATAATTTTCGAATAAATTCTCACTCACATTATGTTGTTGTGTGCTTAAATGTCGTGAGATTGACCTCACCTCTAAATATGGACTCGTTCACAGTTTCCTCATTACCATACTTTCGTATAGTCGTATAGATAACATCCGGTCTTTAGTGTCATACTTATGACATAGTGTGACCATAAGTTTTATGTAGGTAGACGCTGTAGAGAGTAGGTACCTACCTGCCTACAAATTTATTTACAGGTCAAAGAAAAGGTCACGTTGCTACTGCCCCTTTCTCTGCAATCGGGGGATAATCTCTTTCACGAAATGTCAAAACTGATAATTACTTACATAGTTTTCTGTAGGCGATCCAAGTGCTGTCCAAAAGGCGTAAAGTAGGAGAAGGGTTTTTAGTCGTCGATACTCCGACATAATTTAACTTTGGCTTTGTTATAGCATCCTCCTCGAAATAGCAGGTACCTTACTAGCAGTAGCGGAGCGTCCATAGAACTCGATTCCCACCGGCTTCCCTTATTTTCAGACGCCGGAGCACTTTTACAATGGCTCATGGAGAAAAGGAAGGCCAAAATAGCCGCGGCTTTCCTTCGAATTATTTTGGCGCGCCGCCACTGCTTACTACTACTAAGTAAACAACAGTTACAAGGTATGGTAGGGTAGGTAACTACCTCTACCTACACATGGACGTCTTCTGATCTGAGCCCGAGACGGTCAGTATCGGGTATCCCTCAGACAATCAGCGCCTCTTATGAAACGTTCTGTACCTTCCTACTTTTTAAGGACCCGTGTTCGTGTTCTCCAATATTAAATTATTTATACAGTATCGTTGGCACAGCCGAGCTGCAGACGTGAAGGGCAGAGGGCGCTATTTCGGTGCGTCGGCGCAGGGCGCAGGGCCGATTCTAACCGCTTACCGAACACGCATTGATCAACTTGAAGTTAAACGCAAATACACCGTTTTTTCAATAACTAGCCTTATTGTGAGAGGTGATTAGGTAAGTCACACTGAACAACTTTTTCAATGAAACCAACCCCGAAATCGCAAAAAAAATTGGCCTCTAGAAAACGTCGACGTCTGATCGGCCAAAATGTAGGAAACAGCCAAAAATTTGTTTGAGATTTCGTAGTGTGTCCCATAGTAAAAGTTGCTTAGTTTGGCCTACTAAATCACCTCGCACAATATGGCTATTTATTGAAAAAACATCCTGTAAGAGTAAGAGTACTCGTCGATGACGTCGATTACGCATTTCCCTGTCTCTCATAAAAATAAAGTTTGCTTCTCAAGTCCACTTCGATTTTTATTGTATATGTGTGAATCCATTTAAAAGGATAGGTAAGTACCTATTCATTACAGGCACGTGTATCCATTCTTACGAATATGTCGTCAACACACTGCTATAAATGCTTTAGAGATCTGCTTATGATCACATTTAGAATGTCATCAGGTCACACTGTTCAAATTGTTTTAGATAACTCATTTAGATTGATATTAAATTCTCTAGAACTCGTAAACATACATTATTTTGTATAGGTAAGATCAATGTGGATAATTCCGTCATAGGGACTATTACGTCTAAGTAGGTACGAGCGTATATTTATTTCTTTGATTATACATCCTAGGAAATAAACAATTGGCTTTTGATTGCTGAAACTAAATCGCTGTTTTGTCGCTAACCGTGTATATAATTTTTTTGAAAAATACTCAATACTTGATAGCAACCAATATGGATTTAGAACCAACCGCTCCACGGTTCTAGCGGTTTTTAATTACATACATGAGACCCTAATATATATAAACCAAAAAAAATACGGGGTGGGACTAATGCTCGATATGACCAAAGCCTATGATCGCGTATCACACAAAATTTTGCTCAAAAAATTATACGATATGGGTATCCGTGGAATTGCGCATAAATGGTTTGAATCGTACCTAGGCAACCGCAGGCAGTACGTACAGATCGAACATCATGATGCTAGCACTGGAGTAACGCGTCTAGTAACTTCGCAAATACGATACACATCATGCTCAATTCCCCAGGGAAGTGTGATTGGATGTCTTTTATTTTTGGCATATATAAACGATCTCCCAAAGATTATAGGTACCAAGTGCGTTATGTTTGCTGATGACGTATCTATATTATTGGGTTGTAAACATAGCGTTGAATGCAATACGCAACTACGAGAAACCATTACAACGATCACCACCATGGCTACATGAACACAATTTAGACATGAACTTAACAAAAACAAACATAATTCAGTTCAAACCCTACCAAAAGGAACCCATGCATTTACAACTACACGTTAATAATAGCACCATTGACGAAGTAAGCGAATTTAAATTACTAGGTTTAACTTTAGATTCGGGTTTGAACTGGAAAACACACATACAACTTATCATATCCAAGCTTGCTTCGCTTAACTACGCACTCGGTGTATTAAAAACAACAACTAATTTGGAGACCGCTTTGTCGGCATACTACGCGTTCGCGCATTCCTGGCTGAAATATGGTATAGTCCTATGGGGAACCAGCACAGACGCACACCAACTATTTCTTATGCAAAAAGAGTGTGTCCGTACCCTAACAAATACATGCTTACCAAACACTAGTTTACCGCATTTTAAAAAACTTAAAATATTAACTTTACCCTCTCTGTACATAATGGAGGCGGCACTTTTTGTTAGAAAACACCCATATCTGTTCGAAGGAACGGTAGTCTACAGACCTGAAACTAGACGGAAAGTAAGAATAGTGTTACCGCCTTCTAAACTTGAATTAGTTAAGAGTGGGCCCCTCTACCGATGTGTCCGAATAATGCATAACATACCAGAGTCAATTAAACAATTAAGTAATGAAAAGACATTCAAAAATATATTAAAGAAAATGCTTATTGAAAAAAGTTATAATACAGTAGACGAATTTTTTGAGGATAATTTATTAAATTATAATTTTAAATCTTAAATAAATATACATGAATTAGAAATGTGTTATGATAATTACACGTAAAAACAAAAAATAAAATAAAATAATAATAATAATTGACATTATCTATAACCTATGTATTAACCTTCCTGACGTGCAACGACCTATTTATATCTGTTAAATAATTGTTAAACTGTAATTTAATTTAATTTAGTATGTTAGTATGTAAGCATAGTATTAAGTAATTTTATGTCCAATATTGTACGCCCTAACAGGGTATCATGTACCGACTAAAATAAAATTAAGACCACAATTTTGTCCTGATGCACATGATGACAATGGTTTAAATGAATATGAATATGAAATGGATATGAAATTATCAATTTTGTTCGTTGTTCGCGAAAAACGCTAATGGACGGAATAGTCCCTATGACAGAATTAGCCACATTGACTCACAGTTACACGATTATCGTAACCACATGGATAGGTACACAAGACATGGAACGTGCTAAGGATCTGGTAGGTACAGTTACACTGGTTTCAACGAGCATTCAACTAGCCTGCGCTCCCAGTTGTTAGTTAACAGGAACTCTCGGGCAGGGAGCAGGAAAGTAAGCTGAAACTAATCCGGGCGCGCGGGTGGCCGCAACCCGACACCGCGCGCGCTTACATTTGTCATTTATAATGCGCGCAATTTGTTGCTCCTCAGCCTCAGCCTCACCAGCCAGCCTTTCTTATTCTTTATTCAAATATTCAAACGGCGCGATGTTGGCAATATTTTTTATGACACTTTATGGCGTTTTTGTGCCTCTGTGATATGTTTCGGAATAAAAAATAATGAGGAATGTAGTGACGTTGTTACAGTGAATCATAAGGACGGGAGGACATTTTATTTCAATTTCATGGTCTTATGTGCTTTGCCGCGAGAAGATTCGAATATTACCTAGCCATAGGTAGGTCAAAATCACAATTAACTATCTGGGACTTCTCATTATGGCTCTTCTTTAGATTATAGGTAATTTAAATGAACCTTTAATAAGCAGGTATCCATGAGGTCCCTGCTTCAAATATTCAAGAGTAGCGTTTAACAGCCATAGAGGCGCCTACATCCATATATTCGAAAGTTAAATAAGAAAAATGAATCTATTGTGGAGTTGTGGACCTGCATTAAATTTAGATTAGATTAGATTTATTTATTTCATAATAGTAAATTATATGTAGTACAAATGGTCTTCGCCTAATGGTCTTAGTTTAAAGCTTCACGTTTGTAGTGACGTTTAGTAGGTAAAGTAAAGTAAATGGATAACTAGGTAGGTAGCTAATATTTTCCCCATGGATGCAATTACCCCGACTGACCTTAAGTAATATCTAAGCCACATGCAAGTTAATTATGTCACACATGCATAACCCATTGATTATCCGCACTCATCGGCTGAAGCTGAACACTCCATTTCACGCTCGACGTGTAGCCGATTTGATTTCATTAACTTTTTTAGGCGAAAACTCGTAACTTTTGCTTTCTAATGTTGCACAAACGTCCTGTGTGGTCGCCATGTGTGTTCCGCTTGGAACAAATATTTGGCATTCAAAAGCCATTGATGTTTTGACGTTCAATTTTCAGATTGAAAAAATGGGCGCATAGACGCTTGGAACCAAAAGGGAGTAACTGTATATGAGCTTCGTAGAGCAGTACTACGTTTTTTACATAAGATGGTTTACAGCGGGGGCTCTTTGCGCAAACTGCGTATACGCAACAATGGGGTAGAGCCTTTATTCTTAGCACTTGCCAGAACACGGTTGTGAGCGACCAGGCTTAACGTGCTATCTTATTGGTAGTGTTGGAAAATACACGATTTTTTAAGTCCTCTCATTTCGTCGACCCGGGCAATAGTAAGGTTCCCCCAAAAATTATGTAGGTAAGCCTTTATCGCCGAAATCAACATTTCATGTTACATAGGTACGAGGGAATCTTACCTCGAGAATCTATTACCTACTAATATTGCGCCACTTTTCAAAGAGACTTAATTAGGAATAGCTCCAACTGAAATCTAGATTTCGGCGATGAAATATTTACAAAGTCAAGGTCAAAGTCAATATTGTCTTTATTCAAGTAGGCATAGCAACAAGCACTTTCGAATCGTCAGTAACAATTTATCTTAAATAATTAAGAGCAATATATTGATACAATTGTAAAAAAAAATATATATACATGTTGTATATGTCAAAAATAATAATAATAAATTCACAATAAGATCGTCAAAACTTTAAAAAAAAATTGTATTAAAATACTAGTCACTAATCATTCTAGAACAAAATTTTATGTCACAAGGAAAATCTCAATTGCAATTTAATCCCACGGTGTTATATCATCCATGTAGTCTTGTATATTATAATAGGCTTTAGAAATAAGTTTACGTTTTACATAGTTCTTGAATTTGTTGATTGATAATTTGGTAATTTCTATCGGAAGTTTATTATAAAACCTTATACAATTACCCATGAATGAATCTTTTATTTTATGGAGCCGAGTGGAGGGAACTGCTAGTTTATGCTTATTTCTTAAATTATAATTGTGTATATCACAGTTTTTCCTAAAATTAACATTGTTTTTATGTACATACACAAGATTTTCATAGACATATTGACTATGCACTGTCATTATATTAATGTCCTTAAACATATCTCTAACTGAGGCTCTATATTTCATCCTGTATATCTCTCGAATAGCCCTCTTCTGCAGAACAAAAACTGTATTAATGTTAATCTGTGAAGCACTGCCCCAAAGTAAAATACCATATGACATAATGCTATGAAAGTAACCAAAATAAACTAATCGGGCTGTTTTCACGTCTGTTAATCGACGTATTTTGCCCACTGCAAAAGCTGCAGAACACAGTCTATTCGAAAGATTATCAATATGGGGGCCCCATTGAAGCTTAGAGTCTATTGTTATACCAAGAAAAACGGTACTATCGACTAGTTCCAATTCCTCACCTTTCACAAATATACTTGCCAACTCGTGCTCAACGTGATTTGTGACAAATTTAATACATTTAGTCTTTTTCTCATTTAACAACAAGTTATTAGCATTGAACCAATTTAGAACTTTAGAAATAGTATTGTTTACATAATTACAAGCTTGTTGCTGTCGGTTGACTTTGAAGACAAGTGAGGTGTCGTCTGCAAACAATACTATATCATGGTGGGTCTTCGTAAGATAAGGCAAGTCATTTATGTAGATAAGGAAGAGGAAAGGCCCCAATATTGACCCTTGTGGTACACCCATTGTGACTAATGACCCGGGTGATCGCTGTCCATTCACGTCTATCCTTTGTATTCTACCTAATTATTAAGGGGTTGTACCTCGATAGTTTTAACTTATTTTGAGCCACTTTTACCAAAGAGAATCAATTGAGACTTGCTTCAAAAATTACGATAATGAGTTGCTACTGAGTTGCACTAATTCTGGTTGTCTATAGGCAATGTAGTTTTTAAGTAATGATACGAATATTTTCTATGTCGCTAGCCCGACCGCTGGTCGCACTTTTACGAGCTGCTGTTGTGTTGATCTTGAGAATGAGTTATGACTTCCGATGCCATGTCGATGTTGACTTTCTATTGATTTTTTTTTTTGAAAACTATCGTAATAGTCTCAAATTCAACATTTTTTTACAAGTAATGTCAATTTATAGATGATACATACAAGTTGTACAGTTGAAATTTGTACCTAATAACTAAATAGTTAATAGTTACCTACTAAGTATACATCCCTACTTAAATTTGTAACTAACAGATGGTATCAACACTATTTACTCTGCCTTTGATGTGGACAAATGGGAATAGGTTTTTTTCTTGGGATTCATTCCAATTAGTCCCCAGTCCCCACACTATACCATCCACCACGCGCTACAGATGCGCGGATTGGTGGAAATACGCGGTGTTGTCTCACCTCTCACTTTTAACCGCTTTACGTGACGTATTTTCAGTATATATAAATAATTCAGAATACGTGAATGACGACGGGGCATAAAACATATCCATTGTAAGATTTGAAAGAGGCACTCTACAAAATGTAAGAAGTACAAATCTCCAATTGTAGGTTACTTTTCAGTACTAGCAGTCATAAAGGTGAACTGCAGACACCATTTCACCAAATTGAAAAACATCGGAGTGCCTCATAATGCTTCATAATGTCTCGCCCGGAGAGTTATTGCTCCTTAAGCACGCAATATTTTTCATGTGTTCTCTTCTCAAATAATGCGCGTTCGAGATGCCTGGGGTTGTAGAACTTGTAAGTAGATATGGGTTTTTGTTTTATGAAATGTATGTACAGTGGACGTGAAAATGTTTACAGTTTAGGACCTTATTACAACGGTGTAAGGTGCAAAAGTGTAAACATATATTTGACGTCAACTGTACCTACAATCTGACGAAGATTGAAGAAGCGGATCTAAATCCTGTAGATACGTTTTATCTATGTAATTACTTAATTAGTTCTAGTTTTGTATTGGTTAAGCAGATACGTATGTACCTAACCTTTACCAAGTAACAAAAATAAGTTTCATCTAGTTAGTTGTAAAATTTGTAGATTTCATTTTCATTTTCCTATCTACGTAAACTATTTCTTTTAACATATATATGGTCAGAATTTTCAAGAAACGACTTAAGGTTAAAAATTTTAGATATTTGCTCCTGACTGTAGTACAACACTAAGGGCTTGTTCCTGCTTGTTCTCAACGATTCGTACTTACGTAGGATGGTTAACGGCTGGCGTCGCTTAGGTTAGGTATTACCCTTGGGCCGCGGAAGAAGGCAATATTTCACTGTTTGTTCCAGTCCAGTGGTTCCCAACTGTTGGTACTTAGGTACTGCTAACTGTCGACATCACTGTTCCCGCCGGTTCTCTACGATTCGTACCCGCGAAGTGGGGAAACGGCTCGCATCACTTCCCCGGAGCTATGGGCATGGGCATTGAATTTCACGGAAGTGTTGAAAGGCCTTTTTGGGATTAGTCTAGAATCCTCGATAGCAAGTACTTTTAATTATACTTTTTTTTTCACCGAAGAACAAATCCTAAATACAAACCAAAGTTTGGAAAACACTGAACACGTAGTAAGTACATGAACTGCCTCATCGCCTGAACCGCGTTGTTCTCTCATTTCACTTAGGGCGGAATGAATTTCTAAAAGCCTCTATGGATGTAGAGTCGCGTCGTAAAGTATGATACATTGCAAAAAGATAAGTGTGCAACTGGCGGCGCCTTATACATTTATCGCCGACCAAGAGAAGCACCACAGTTTCAGCTCGTGAAGGTATGCTTTCGTAAGGTCTGTTCTTCTCTTTTTTTTTGATAGCGTATGTTGTGTCCAGTCTAGTCCCACTTGAGCTAGGCGGCCTTAGCATCACCCAGATCGGCGGCTAGGCGGCCTTAGCGTAATTCGGTGTTCCTAGCTTACACGATCGGTTCTGCGGACTCCGAGAATGCTGTGCCCCATTGGTCGCTGGCCAATCTTGAGTCGGAACTTCTGAGCTTCCGTCAGTGACCAAGTTTGGGCGCCGTAGGTGATAGGCAGGATACACATGTCGACGAGTTTGCACAGTAGTGCTAGTGGAAGGTTCTCTACAGGAGCCCTAATAGACATGGCAAAACTGACAGTCGCTAGTGAAACAACTATGCATGATAACTTGATGAACACTTTTGTGACAGTCGAAATCTTTATGGATTCACAAAAGAGTGATATCCACTTACGACAAAATAAATATAATACTCAAGCGAGACCTACTGTAAAGACAGGTGCCGATGCGTGGATATATATCACTCTATCCAGTAGCGATCTAAGTGTGATATCCACGTGTCACAGTTTCGGTACGCTAGAGTCTTATGACTGCTACGACGCTCCCACAAGCATATAACATAAGCGAGAGGTTTAGGAAGAGAGTGATTTAGTCGTGCAGGGTGCTGGGGTGTCGGGCGCCTATTTTTAGAGGTAATCTGAGATTAAGAAGCTTTGTTGTTTGAACGTATGTAAGTACTAGAGGGAGAACGAAGCAAAGCTTTATTAAAGCGTTTGAAGTGTTTTCGAACAACTGGAACTAAGTCCGTCAGATTTTTTGAAATATTTTCTGGTACTAAACCTGGCATCCTTATTCTCGTCACCACGAAGGACGACGTTAGAAGACTTGTGACTTTATACTTGAAGCTCAAAAAGACTGTATTGTAAGTATTTGTGAAGAAAAAAAATCAAAATCAAAATCGCAAAATCTTTACTTAGTAAGCAGACATTTCAGACTGCATGTTTCATAAAATCCCCTGTCACGGTTAAAATTTGCTAAATTTTATTGTATGAGAAGGTTAATTGAATTCCCCTACCCTGAGTAATGTTGATCCGGTTGATCAGTCCATCAATTGTAGCTGGTGCTGCTAGCTTAAACGTATTTTATGTTTTCATAAAAACCTAGAGAACTATGTTTTTGTTAGATGAAGGATCAGCCTTAAAGATCTAGCAAATATAATAAGGATTCTAAGCCGTTTATGCAAAAAATATACACATTCCCATTTCCCAACAGATGAGGTATCGTGAAAGTCAAACACGCAGGAAAAATCGTCCGTAATCTATAAGCCTATTGCTATTGTAGACGAGCGCGTGGCCGGGCGCGCGTGGTCGGCCGATTTGTAAGGTGAAACCTGGGAAATGGGCGATAATCCCTCATTAAGCTGGCTCGTGTTACGGCCTGTTCAAACTGCCAGCCTAAGTACTTTCTAATGGACCGAGTGATTCAGATTTTGGAGAGATTTATTAAATAACTTGCAAAAAACTGAAACACTGAAACAATGAACGCTACAGGAAATTAGGTACTATATGTCACAAAGTCACTTCGCATATTTATTTTGAAGATATATTAAAATATGCAAGTTTTGGGCAAGATAAGACATTCTAGGAGCGTTTAAAAAAATACTTATGATGAGGTCATTTAAAGTGGTCGTGGATATGATTATAGAAAATCTATAGATGGACTAAAAGATCTATTCGATAGAAGATGTAGTAGAGCAGGATAGAGGCAAGTATCGGACCACGCGAAGTGTCTGCGGCCCATTGAGCGCCTCCCGCGCCGGCCACACAATGCCCAGCAGCACAATCGCCTTCCATTGAATAATTCCCACTTGAGAGTATTTAAGCTTTTATCGAATACGGCTATAAATCCCTGCGCAGACGCATAATCCCCGCCCCCGCTCCCCTCCGTCAGCTATAAACAGAAGTCAACGTGTTGGCCTTATAAATCGTGCGCTTAACTATTGTATCTCACGCCACAATAATGAAGTTAGCTCGTTCAGGAAGAAATACGGGGACCACGTGGGTGGGCGACGCGGTCGGAATAAATCCCAACAGATTATTGCGTACGAATCCGTTTAGCTGATTTTTTGTGTAAGGCGGTAGTCGTCAGCAGGGCGCAGCCGGTGAAAGGTCCCTTGAAAAAACAAGTGACGGAGACTAACGGGGATCGAGCGATGACGAGGTGTCGGGTTGCGCTCGCTTGCTGTTTTACGCTAACGTTAAATGTTTTACATTCCTGTTTCTGCTCGCCTGGTGGCGGAACTCAACCATACTACATAAATTATTTTAATATATAGATACCCACATATATTTGTAAAAGGGACTGTACCGTAATTGCTCAAATTAGCGTAACACATGTCTTGTTACAGTAAGTAAGAAAAGCTGGGACGTGAGAGCGGTCGTGACGAATGTCGCCATTGAGCTCTACGCGTGGAGAGGCGTGCGTAATCGGCCCTATAAACAAACACTCACAACACTAAACCTGATATATTTCACCAAACTTTTATATCCGTTCGCTCCAACTTAAAATATATTACCTTTTCTTTAGCACCTTTTGTATCTTTTAATGCGTTGTGTCCCCGTTTTTATGGTTCGTAAATCATTGTAGTGGAAGTGCTAGACTCGTAAACAAGGTGCGTCCCGCGGTGCCGCTCGCCTGGCTGCGACAACACGGGATTTGCGCCGTAATCTCATTCACTGCAAAACGTGCAAGTGTCGTGTGAAACATGTGATCTTTTTGATCGGAACACTTGGGTAATTATTTCTTGAATTTAGTAATCCTTCATTAGTGTAATCCGAAATAACGTTGCAAAATACTTACCTACCTACATGATGTGAGAGAACATTGTGTGTGACAGTGCAGGGATGCACAACAAATATTTAAAATGAGAGCTAAACTACGTTTGTATGGGAACGTGAGTTCATGCGAGCGTCCTGGCGACTCTTAAGAAATTGGCCAAATCAGTCAATCAATAAACAAATCTCAAATGAAACAAGTACCTATATGTATGGTACAGTCAGCATATCTGAGCGGTCAAGGTACTCAAAAATATCTGAACGTGCACTTATTTATTTATTTACACTTCACTTGACATATAGGTAAAGGCATTTCTTCTCTCAGGTGGTAATAGTGCTACGAGGTCCAGATGGGACAGTCCAGCTGCCAAGTTTGTTACTCTTTTAGCACCACCCAGGGATCACGTGTAGGGCTGTCTAAGGCGATTATCACACTGACGACGGATCCGCAAGCGGCGCCGCGCGCCGGTGCGCGAGAGAGATAGCGTTCTGCATGTGTATAGCGCTGTCTCGCTCGCACACCGGCGCCGCATGCGGATCCGCACCAGTGTGATAACCGCCTAAGGTCTTTCCTACGGACGCAGAGTAACATTGACCCCAAACGTGCACTTTATTGCTTTTATAATAGCGGGGTTTTGTGACCACCTAAGCTACGAATATCTGATGGTGACTGTACCGTGTACCTACACTTT
Source organism: Pammene fasciana (assembly GCA_911728535.1). Classification (NCBI taxonomy): domain Eukaryota; kingdom Metazoa; phylum Arthropoda; class Insecta; order Lepidoptera; family Tortricidae; genus Pammene; species Pammene fasciana. The sequence goes on along the minus strand of OU452277.1, from coordinate 7,928,509 downwards.
GGATACAACAGTTATATTTTTAGTTACACGATCTACACTAACAATAGTTTTATGTTAATTATGGATGGGAATGGATACGCTATCAACAAGCGCGCTCGATCCGCGCGGTCGCAGCAACACTGTAAATTAACCTTTATATCATTTTTAATGATCGTCTCAACGGTGTTTTGATTGCGGCGACCGCGCAGGCGGCGGAGGCGTCGACAACTCGACACGGCGATAAGGCGACAGTTAACGCGCGACACAAAAAACGCGCGTTTAATAGCCAAAAAACCTACTCTCACGCTGCGAAGCCCCAATCTATCCAACCAACACCCATAACCTAATACTTTTATGTGAATTCCAACATCGCACACTTCACTTTATGAGCTGATTTTATGGTTCATCGTTAATACGTTTTAAGTACCTGTCTAATAGTAAAATTTTGAAACTAATGCCATTTGGACTTTTTCACTTGAAATCGTGGCTCGCGCTGCGTTTTAAGAAAAATTTCACGGTCTATCATTATTTTAACTGATAAAATTAAACCGTGAAACGAGGCCACAAAATGCGTAAAGACCGGAGAATGATAACAAAAACCGGCCATTAATCAGTTATTGTGTTCCTCCGGCCCTCGGTGTTTGCGGACTCGTCCCGCAATACAAACACCATTTCATATTCTACTAGCCTTTGTCGTTTTCAACTGGGTGTGAGCGCACACAATGAATGCTACAAATGGGGCGAAAATAACTGTCTATACATCATCGCAGTGTACACAGATCGTAAATTAAAATAGTTAATAGCCAGCCCAGAAAGGAAGTTAACAAGTTTAAAATATTATCCGACTGACTTCACTTACTATACGCGCCGCACGCAAATGATAAAATACTACTATGTTGGTATTTAATAAATTAATAAAATAACCGGTAGTCTAACACATAAAAACAAAGTGTCTTACGTACCAACCACGAAACTTTTTTTTACAGAGACCGAAGTATTTTAATTTTACAAGCGTCAGACAATTTCCCGTAAGAAGCATAACTAAAACTCGCTTTGGGACCAATCCTTCATCAAGCGTTGGAATTCGTAAACGAATTTGAATTCTTTTGACAGTCCGGTACCGTTGATCCCACGAGGTCCCCCGGGCCCGCTTCCTTCTCATGCTCGTCGATTGACAGCACTGACATGTGACGGCCATTGTCGCCCTGACATGTTGACACTGTCAGAAGTTGACTTCTGTCCGGATTCCGCATGTAAATCATAAATACGGAAACATTACCCGCGGCAGTGGCACAATGTAACGACAAATTAAATAATGGAATAATAAACTTCACAAGTTTCGCGTAACAGCTGCCGCTTGTTTGCTTTTTTGGCATAATGTCAGCAGGAGTATTGTCATACAGTTAGACGTTTGTGCATGACGCATGCCCCTATTTACCGTCGCCTAGCCTAGGCACATATTTAGCTTTAGTGCGCGATGCAGTCTATAGGTACACTTCGATTCTTACATCCCTATTCTAGAAGAGTATGAAACATAAATATTAGACATTTTTATGAAACTTATTGCCATATTATCTCGTAAAACGTATCCTTCTCTAGGTACTTACAGACAGATATCACAGGAGGAGGGCTATTCGACATGCTAAACTGTGACAGGTGGATATCACAGCTGAATCGCTACTGGATAGAGACGATAGAGTGATATCCATATCTCCACACGTGTCCACACCTGTCAAATTTACAGTAGGTCTTGCTAGAGTTTTCTATTGATTTTGACGTAAGGGGATATTGTAAATCCATAAAGATTTCGGCTGCCACAAAAGTGTGAGAGTTGTCTTACTAGCAACTGTCACTTTTGCCACCTCGAATCGCGGTCCTGTAAATAATCGTCCATTTTCAGGAAAACATCAATGTCTATACCTACTAAACTATCAGTAATAACTTATATTTTCAGGGTTTATCTACAGGTACCGGGCAATAGACAACTGTGCTACTTTATTTAAGTAGGTACTGACATGCTTGTGAAATTCCCAAAATAATTGCGACTCACATTGTAGATAGTTTTTCTCAAAAAAAGACTATTTAAGTAGGTCATTTCCAAGTTTCTTAAACCAAAACTGGCATCATTGTGATGTGATCACCAGTCCAAGGAATTTACATATTTTTATGAAAACAATTTACCAAACGAAAAAAATCTTGGTGACAAAAAGTTGATAGGTATTTGAGGCGAAGTCAAAAATGAGGACTAGGCCATGAGGCCCCCCGTGGCGTCCCCTGTATGCCCTTTCGACTGCCCGAGGCCCATGGTGCCTTTTCTCGACCACGGTGACAAAGTGTCAATTTACTCATTCAGCCCTAATGTTGTTTAGAGGTTTTTGAATGGCTGAACAATTCCATTTATTTATGGTCGTGTTGTGTTGTGGGCGCAGCGCAACAAAGAAGGAGACGTCTTTGTTTTTTATTGCAATTTCATTTCCGGATTCAACGCGGCAATATTGTAAACTTGAATGTATTTTGGCTGATTTATCGTATTTCAACATTTTCAACTATCGATGCTTATGTAGATATAAATAGATAAGTACATAAATAAATATTTGGGGACAATCTTACACAAATCAACCTAACCCCAAACTAAGCAAAGCTTGTACTATGGGTGCTAGGCGACGATATACATACTTAGATAGATAAATACCTATAAATACATACTTATTACATAGAAAACATCCATAACTCAGGAACAAATATTTGAGATGCCAGATTAGCACACAAATAAATGCCCTTACCAGGATTCGATCCCGGGACCTCCAGCTTGGTAGGCAGGGTCACTACCAACTGGGCTATGGAGGCCGTTGATATGTACTTAACTTAAAACCTACATTTATAGAAATTAATAGTGTTTATTAGTAAGACCAGAGTAAGACGTTACAAGAGTTTTTTAGGTAGAGTCACGCCAGACGTAGGCATTTTGATTAGCCCATAAGCTAACATCACGCATCACCGAGGGCACCAAGAATATCTAAAAAAAAAGCTAGCTGGAGCAGGCCCACAGCTGCATTGCTTAAAGGACTTAACATAATCCGGCAATGGGTATTTTGTGCTTAATGATATTTTTTTTACTTGACAATTCATATTTAAAAAATATACGGACACCAATAACTACAAAAATTTGAGGAAAGAATAGGTACCTATTTAAGGTCAAATATCTAATAGGCTGTTGTAGTGTAAGGTTGTATGGCGGTGTGTCGATTTGCTCAATCAAGTTCTACACACGTACGGAAGATAATCTAGATAGATAGTATACAATAACTTTATCTCTGGAATCTTCTTTTAAATCAGTTGTTAGTTAGGTATAAACTTAATCATACCCATTGATTAAAGAGCGATTGCAGCTTTACCGCGTAAGTTACTAGCATAATAAAAGGAACCAACATCCCCGTGGCCCCAAGTTTCGATTACAACTCGCTTCAAGTTCCATAATCCCTCTAAGTCACACAATTATTGTAGATAGATCTCGCATCTCCGCCCCTCCTATTAGCCTCACTTACGTTATCTATTCGCCGTGCTCCCCTTCGTTTGTCCGTGATCCGGCGGGGAAGTGGCTAAATATCTTGTGCAAATAAACATTCGCTTGATCCATTGTCAGGGGGCATCCAAATCGGATTAGGCGACCGCGGCGTAACGTATCGCTATCATAACTACTGTTCCTAATTAGTTTATGTTTGATTTATTGTTATGTTGTGAGTATCGTTATGTTTGGTATGACATCTGATGATCTGGCTTGAACTCTCTCTTATAGGGCCCACCCACTATCAGTCGGCCTGACGATATTGGCCTGTCAGTTGTTCGGAGCTGTAAAATTTTTGTTCTAACTGACAGGCCGATATCGTCAGGCGGACTCTGATAGTCGGTGGGCCCCCTTAGAGGTCGATCAGACTGACAGAATTTCTATGTTCGCGGCAGGCACTCTGTTCCTAAAACGTTTTTACTAAAGCCATTTTTTTTATAAGTTTTACAAACGTTTGCCAGTCTAAATGCATTGTTAAATATGTAGAAGGTTTTTGCCTTTTCATATCGTTTTGGTTGATTTATATAATTATTTTTGTTCATAATGTTAATTGTTTACAGCTTTACACCTGTTGAGACCGCTTAAGAGGCTGATAAGACCCGATGACCTTCAAATTGACTCTACTTAAACAGTCATATAGCTATAACTACTTGTTTTGGAAAAGTAAAAAAAATATATGTTAATATTCATTATATTCAAAAGAACTTGGTTAATTCCAATACACGATTGGACGAAATCGGCTCTATAGAAAATAATTCCAAAGTTACATCTAAAATTAGCTTAAAACAATTGCACGTCTTTAGTTTCCTGGCTTATATGTCTGTAATTAAGGACAACATTCCACCACACTAATACTAAAAAGTAAAAACTTCGTTGCCTTAAATTTCTCAATTAATGTATAGTTTTTTTTAATTCATCATTTTGCAAAATTTGCAATGAGCTCCCATACTAATCGTAACGCAGTGTTTCTCTTTCATTCGCGCTGAAAAAGATAGGGAGGGAATTTAGTTCTTATCATCCTCTTAACATCGATGCCACGACAAACCAGTGTTGTTTTTGTTACCTCATGTGGCAAAGTAAATTAATCAAAATGAACTCGAAATTTTTTACGATTTTTACCAACTGCGCTCCTATTGTTACAAGTAGCTTTGTACATCATATATTCTCTAATATTCCGCGCAGCTTAATGAGTCCCAAACAAAGCTACTAGCTCACATACCAACAAGGTGTTTGTTTAAGGCTGCCCATTAGTGAACAATGCGATGGAATGATCATTGTTCGTACGAGTCGCGAGACAGGTCTCCGCCCATACGAGGACTCCTTGCCACTCTAGAGCGTGACAATGAAATATATCATATTTTATGTTAATACACGACATGTTTCAACTTATTGGCTCGATTTGCATACCGCTGACAAGTAAAAAAATATCGAAAGGATATGACAACATGAAAGTAGCTTGTGATTTAATATCATCTTGGTTAACAGTACTTGCTTATGTTGTCTTGGTTCTTCTAACGAACAAGCATTGCACGCAAAACACAAGTCAAAATTGATTGATTGTTTTGTGTTGCCTGTCGTGGCATCACCAAGTGGGCCCTACGGAAGACCAGCGCTAGTTAACATGGTAACTAGCATTTTGCTGAGCACCCATTTCGTGATGCTACACCAATACGTTTTTTATTTTTATTTGTCTGTTTGTAATATTGTGTACGTCATGACATGAATAAAAATCTTGAATCTTGAAAATAATTTGTTCAGTTTACAATTTAGAATGTATGTTAGAAGGATGTTCAATTTGAAATTGGTTTTATTCTTGCCGCAGGTATGCAACTACATATTAACATAAGTAGGAGAAATACTTAATTGCAGACTATTACAGCGAAACGTGGTGCATGTTTATAAACAGCTCGTAATACATGAAACGCGATTAAAAGTACCAGTTTCGAAGACAGATGTATGTCATGAGCATAGAAGGGGAGGTAATCAATATCGAATTAATAACGTTATCTGCCACTGCACGAAAGATCATCAACGTCAATGAATTACTAATTAGAACTCGGAGCGCCGGATGTGGCATAAACGATAAATTATGCACTCGGAGAGAAGTACTAATTTTGCTGCCGACAAATTTTCCACAAGCTCGATTTTGATGCGTTTCAAATAATGTCTGCTGTAGGCAACGCTAAATGATAAATCGTCAAGGGAACGCCCATGAGAGGAATTCAGTATAAGTGACGGAGGAGGTCTCGCTCGGTTAGGGAGGAAAGAAGGGAGACGAAGGCGTCTGGAAAAAAGAAATAAGATAGGTGAGAGCCGATGGTTGTGGGATAATAACAGCGCGGCTCGCGAGGCCTTTGAGTCGCCGCCGTCCGCTGCCGAATATCACCATCAATCGCAATTTGAATATTATCCTAAATGCGAAATTTTCAATATTGCATCTGCCTGCTATTAAGCGGTTAATGGGATATCCGGAGAGAAGCGCTCTCGTGGTAACCCTTGGCTGAAGTCCAGTAATTGATGGACCAGCATGACCCCCATGATAGTATTATATAACTACCAGCTGAAAGTTTCTATAATCTGTAAAGCATGTAAGTTGTTATGTATGACAACGTTAGACCTAAGTACCTACACTCGCCATCAAATACCGGGTGTTTCCTGTAATAGGAGCAATAAATTAAAACGTAGATTCTACTCTTCAAACCAGACAACGTTTGTTCAGCGACTATTAAAAATAACTTATGGTTTGATTTTTAGGACACTTTAAAGTTTTTCCGGACACGCGATGTATTTCGAAATTGATTATGTCTGTGGGGTGACAAGCAATGTCAAATAGACGGATTTTAACGTACATTGAAAATACTATTTATTTTGTATGAAAAAGAGAATCTAAAAAGTACATTATTTTTAAAAGTTGTTGAACAAAAGTTGTGTTGTTTGAGGAGGCGAATCTACGTTTTAATTTATTGCTCCTATTACAGGAAACACTCTGTATATCGTAGCGATCAAGGTACTCAAAAATATCTGAACATGCACTTTATTGCCTTGACAACAGAGGCGTTGTTCAGATACTTGTGACCACCTTAGCCGCTCCGATATATCTGATGGCGACTGTACAACGAGTAAGAAGCTTTAGGGCTCAGTACGTCCAAAGCTTAAAGCTCCTTAAGACCTCTCACGTTAAGTACGACATATTGTAAAAGTTCCGTAAAAACGTAAAGCTATGCTAATTCTTAAGATTCAATTACCAAGCAACACCGGAAAAGCGTTAAGATGAAGACGAATCGCAATTTAAATCTGCGAAATTTTCAATATTGCAGCCCGCTATTAAGCATTTAATGGGATTTCCGGGGACCGAGGGTATCGGGTTGCGGAGTCTGCACGAGAGGAATGCGTCCCGCCGGGTCGCAGCCGTGGGTCGAGTAAAACAAACAAGTTACATAATTGTATTTATTCAAATGCGGCCGCAGCCGTTGCACCTCATGAATAGGCATGGCGGCCTTCCTCGCTATGTGCAGCGCCAGACCACGAGCCTCTTACAAATTCGGCTGGATGTGCGATGTGGAGCTGTAAGCATTATGCAAATTTCAGTCACGGCTTCAAATGAGAAACTTGCTGCGACTAGCTCAAATTTATGTCGAAACTGAAGGAAACTCGATTTGTAGAAGCTTGAAGAGACACTATCGAACGATTTTGCTACTTGGTCCTCTTGACTTGATTATGTATTTAGGTACCTACTTATTCAGTACTGGTATCTTAAGGCCAAAAGTTAAAGCTGTAGAAACACACCTCCCTGACTAAATTAAATTTAACGTTGATTTTCATTTTGTTTCAGTGGTAAAGTAAAGTATATGTATGTACATACTTTACTATTTTTGGTGCGTTAAACCTTTTTACATCATTTTAAAGAAACCGCGGCATCTACATTCCATTGTTTTGCTGAATATTTTTACCTATTTAAATATTATTAATAATCAGGCATATTTTGAGAAGCATGTATCTGATGCATCCTAAGTCATGTCCGCATTGGGAAAGCCAGCAAAGAGCGAGCAACAAAGCGAGCTGGACCTATTGTGCCCACTTACCGAGAGCCCCACTCATTGGAACCATTAAGTATACACCTATAATTTTGCATATTTACAGAATAGAAAAGCTCTTGAATAGCCAATACGCACCAGTAAATGACAGACTTAACAAAGTTAGTTTGAGGATCTGGACTACATCGAAAAGTGGATACCTACTACAGGATAAGTGCAGCGCTCAAAGGCCCTACGATTGTTGGAATGGAAGTCTCTTGTATCTGCTGATACGGTTCGTTGGTTCATATGAGGCCAGTGTAGGTTATGATACTAATAGCACTCCGCCTGGAGCCTGAAGAAGCTGTCACGCGCGGCGCGAACACGTGATGAATATGTATCGGCAACCGCGGCGCCTTGTAATTTGAGACTCGCCGGTAATTATTTACGTGAGAATGGACCAGCCCCCCCTCCTTCCCTCACCCCTCCCCCGCCGGAACGAATCGTTGATTGCGAGATGCCGACATCAGATTGCGGTGCACGCTCCGATGCGCGCTGCCCGCTACTCGACTAGCCTGCTTGACTCTCGCGTGCCATCAAACTTGCTACGAACTAGAAAAGCCAACTTCAATTTGCGCTTATCATTCAGCTGGCAGATTTAACGAAAGAAAGATAAAACTTTAAACAAACAGTTGCCTCAAACTTTAGATGCTTATTCGGTCAGCCTCGATAGGTTACATTATGTTTTCGTCTACTCCGAGCATTTTTTTAGGCTCTTTCCCTTATGTACCTAAAGTACAGTCGTTTTAGATCAAAATTCAACTCCGTTGTATAATAATATTACAGTATTTTGATTTTTCATTAAAATATCCTACACCACAGTACAAATACCCATTAATCACTCCTATTTATTAGCCCCATTAATTAATAATTAGAATATATTTTTAAATCATTATTACATGTGGAAATTGCTTTGTCCTAGACGAACTGTTATGTAATGTACCATCGGGTTCAAAAATGCATGGGCAATTTATGAATGAATTCATTGATAAATTGGCCATGCAATTATGAACCCGATGGTACCTATCGGGTTCTAGTAGGTAGCACCGTTTAATTTTGGTATCGTTCACGTTGTGTTCTAGATATGTAGGTAGCGCAAACCTTAATGATGGTTAACAGAGAGCTTTGCAAAGCTCTTTAAAATCCTATAGATAGTAATCTTATAGCGATGTAAACTTCGAAACAAAAACATACGCACATATTATTATTATTATTCATTACTTAATAAGCATATATTTAACTTAAAAACTAGTACATTGCCCCACAAAACTATGATAATAGTTTGACTATGGGATCGCAGTCTCATCATTATATAACATCTAAGTATGAGTAGACAAGCTATTACACTAAGTCTAAATAATATTTTTTGTAATCTTTTCTTAAATATAGTGTACTCTTTCTAATCTAAATTAGACATACACATACAATCTCAAACATCTTTAGATAATAACGAAACACAAAAACAAAAGGAGCAAAAAATAAATCACATCACATCTTATTAGCACGACAAATTAACAGACATGAGATAAAACATCCCGGACCTAAAAACCTTTATCGTTTACAGAAATCAGTTGTGTGACGACGGTGTTGTGTTGTGACTGGCCCTGACACGAGGATTCGGGCTACCTGAGATGCGTGTGGTGAAAAATTGACGTGGACCAAAACTCCTCTTAATATAAAAGTAGCGATATTTTGAATTCGGTGAATAATTCGTCACTGGGGAAATTGTCTTGCCAAAGGTGCAGATACAAAATGTTTAGATGTCTTGGAGGGGCAAACGGTGGTTATTAAAAACCAAGCTTTTTACGTTGGGGGCTCGGTGTAATGTAAGCGACAAGGAGGTAACTATTCTTGCCGTTTTGGATCGAAGGCTCTGAAATTGGGTGTTACACTGTGGTCACTGTGATTTTTAAATGGCCTGGCCTGACTGCATCTTACCGCCATCTGTTGCCCCATGCGGAAACTTGGGTTAAGCCGCGGACTCAAATGGGGCTAATATTCAAACAGGGGCAACGGGGATTGTGAATTGTGATAGGATAGAATAATAGGATAGCACCCATAATGTAACGAAATATAAATACCTTTAGTCGAAGTATTACTTACATCATTACGACCTAAAACAACACCACGCTTTTTTGCACCTAGTTAATTGATAAATATGGGTATCTACATTGCACTATTGGAGATAGATACATGTACTATGAAACCATTTAAGTAACATTCTCGTGACAACCTGTTCAGTGATATCATGAACGTCATGGTGCACGTCTTCTCCTCAATATCCCAAATAACATTGACCACGAACATCTCACTATTAATAGCAGTCGGTAGCTTCGAGGGTGATAAATTTACTCAACACAAATTACCTTTCTAATTTCAATTATCCTGTCTGGCGAGTGTTTGTTTAAATAACAAATTTAAATTGGCTGCTTTCAATAAGTGGGCAAGCGGACGCGTCTCGGCGCGCGGCGCCCCGCAGCGTGCCCCTAAACATACACACGCAGACCGCGGGGCGCCCCTTCACTAATAACACCGTCTTTCCCTCTGTCATGCCTTATTTCATCCGAACATCTCCTGTTTTTCAACTTTTTTTTTCACCATCAAACATTAACAACAAAACGAGTCCCTGATGATACTAATCCTTCACTCTCATTGTCTTTTGGCAGTTTCGAGGAATAAAATATGTTGAGCCCTGCGACGTGATATCTGAACGTCATAGTTATAAATGGCGTCGCTTAAAATATTTTAATACCCTCTACATCACGGCAATATTAATTTAGTACGGTTGAGTTGAGTCCGTGCCACCGCTTCGGAATTTTAAATGACGGATTACCGACCAACGAGATCGAGAGATAACTCGAGATCTTGTAGATTCTATCACTGCGTGCCCTTTGCTCCCCGCCCCTCCCTCCTGTACACCCCCTAACTGTGCAACGTACTTATTTAATTAATTATCTTTAATGTTTGACAGGAAAATTACTGGCTGCTCCTAATAATGCAATTTAAAATAGGTCTCCAGTAATTATGTACTAGCATGGGGTCGGTTAAGGTCAGGAACAGTTATTAAGCAATTATTAATACTGTGTTTTAACTAAACAAATATTCAGGGGGGTTGTAGTAGTAAGACTAATCCTGTAACTATTAATGAAAAACATAGCGAAATGTTAACGCTGTGGTAAGATATTATCACACTATTATCATAAAAAAACCAATTTGCGCTATAATTAACAAGTTCCATGTTTGCTTCTAGGCAAGCATTTAATACTTATTTATTATTTATAGCGAGAATAGTAAGACAGATATTGGGTGCGTGCTTAAGTTAAAAAATGTTTTTGCCTTTGTTCAGAGTTTGTTGGGTAAATATTTTATGTGCAGAAAACAGTGTACCATTAAAAAAAAATATGTCGCTAATTTTCCATACAACATTACTAGTAATTAGTCAGTTTTTTGCCGGTCCATACAGACTGTACTGTCACGAAACTGACAAAAATATTTGGGACACCTTTTTAGGGTTCCGTAGCCAAATGGCATAAAACGGAACCCTTATAGATTCGTCATGTCTGTCTGTCCGCCCGTCCGCATGTCACAGCCATTTTACTCAGAAACTATAAGACGTATCATTATCAAATTTCTACATAAAGTGTATTGTGTGTGCAGCTACTTAGTTTTGTAGAGAAATTGCAAAAAATATTTTATGGGAGGCACTCCATACATGTAACTGCTTGTCAAAATTTTTTTTTGCCAAATATCAACATGATGCACATCAATCGATAGGTCTCTAAAAATAACATTGAGATTTCTTTGAACATTTTTTGATTAAGTGGACATTTTCAGATATAATCGCTCCGAGGCCGAAAAATATTGTGTCCCCCCCCTCCCCCCCCCCCCTAACTTTTGAACTGTACTTCCAAAAATTATGAAAAAATCAAGAAGATACACCTTTAAATATTCTTTCAACGAAAATTATTTGAATGTGAATTTGAATATTATCGGTTTAGGGCGTTTTTGAGTTATCTCCAAAAAACTACGTACTTAGCCAGATACGACCTTGCGATAATAATGTTTTCGATAGTAGCTACTAGCTAGCTTTTTATAAATAATGGTACGGAACCCCTCATGCGCGAGTCCGACTCGCACTTGGCCGGTTTTTTTATTATTTAAATCTATAATCCTCGTGACTCTGAGTAGAAATAACCTAAAATATGTACCTACTGTTTAAAAAAAGTAAATGCTTTTTCTGAAAATGCCCACTTATCAAGTACAATATACACATTATGTTTGCCTGTTTTACGAAGTAATCCGTTTTTCACCTCAGCAGCTCGAACAAGCCTACTTCCCTGCGAAAAAACAGTGACGAAAGCTTTTTCGCAGAGAATCAGGGAGGCTTGTTCAGTCGCCATCAAATATATCGGAGCGGCCAGGGTACTCAAAAATATCTGAACATGCACTTTATCGCCTTTACAATAGAGGCGTTGTTCAGATATTTGTGACCACCTTGGCCGCTCCGATATATCTGATGGCGACTGTTCGAGCTGCTGAGGTCAAAATAAATGTGGTTAACTTTACTAAATCAACACTCGCAAGAAAAACCAACTTTCCTCTCCTGGTGCACGAGTATTGTCTATTAACAACAATCTTTCGTAGTAAGTACTTTATGTATAGAAAATGTGTTATCTCACTTGTGTGGAATGTTCACCACTTTTTATTGAAAAAAAAAATACAAGTGAAAATGGATGAACATTCTAAAAGGTGTGAATATTTTTATAGTGATAGAACAAAAGTTAAAGAATTGTCGATTGCGCCCTTAATTTTGTAAAATTTTGAATATTTTATTCCATCCCCTGCCAGCCCTGTGCCCTGTTAAAACCTGACCAGGAAACCAGGAATATAATATATTATTGATATTATGACCATTTTGTGCAGAGGGCGCTATTATTCTCTTTATTATAGATATGGCAACAGTTCAGTACTTGTAGTCAAAAAGCATATTAATCTCTATGGTATAATGTCATCTTGTCAAGCGGACCCCAAGCAGGGATAAACGGTAAGGTATAATGTCATCTTGATTTGTTTAACCTTTTCAACGCCAAGAGCCATTAAAGTGGTCGAGTACTGTCGTGCCTACCACGCCAACAACCACTAAGGGCTTGTGCACAAATCACGCGAGGTTTTTTTGGCTACTTTTTGACCCCCCCCCTCCCCCCTGGTGATCTTTGGTGAGGTTCTAAGCTCCCCCACCTAACCTCGCGTATATTTATTGAATTTTTTTTACTCGACCTAATTTTGAAATTAAATATTCGAAAATCTTGTTTATTTTTCTATTTTCGCAATTAATGTGATGTTATATTTGCCATATATTTAGTATCCGTTGATGCACAAATGTATTTGTGTAATTTTTACTACTATCTCTGAAAAGTTGACTCTTATTTTGAGGTAATAGGTATGGTTTTTCAAAGTTCTACATTCGCCGATTTAATTTTAGCTTTTATTACATTTATATTACAGGTGCTACTGACGGGTACAAGAAAAAAAACCGGCCAAGTGCGAGTCGGACTCGCGCATGAAGGGTTCCGTACCATTATCTATAAAAACCGGCCGTAGCTACTATCGAATAAATTAATATCGCAAGGTCGTATCTGTCTAAGTAGGTAGTTTTTTGGAGATAACTCAAAAATGTTCGTTGAAAGAATATTCAAAAGTGTATCTTCTTGAATTTTTCCATAATATTTGGACTTAAATAAGGTTCAATTTTTTTGACTTTCGGAGTCATTATTTCTGAATAAATCCACTTAATCATTTTTTTTTTAAAAAAACCTCAATGTTATTTCTAAAGACCGATTGATGTGCATCATGTTGATATTTGGTAAAAAAATATTTTTTGACAATTACTTGCATGTATGGAGTGCCCCCTCTAAAATGATTTTTTTTTCAGAAATTTAACTACATATCTAAGTAGCAGCACACAGAATACACTTTATGTAAAAATTTGATAATGATACGTCTTATAGTTTCCGAGTAAAATGGCTGTGACATACGGACGGACAGACATGACGAGTCTTGCTCGACGCGGTGAATTTTTCCATTTTTCCTTTCAATTATAAAATTGAATCTATAAGGGTTCCGTTTTTTACCGTTTGGCTTATAGCGCAGTAAAATAGACATATTTATTAATATAATTAAACCTGTTTTGAAATTAAATCATTCGTCGGTCCAGGGATTGTTCTGGTTCGTCTCTAAACGTTACAACAGGGCACACATCTTCAGGCAGGCAGGTAGCGGGCATACATCCTTCGACATCGTCTTCGTCTTGCCACACGACACGACGTCGTCGTTTTCCCGCATTACACAAAGAACTTCCCTTTGGGATCTCGCTATAGTTCGCCGCGTTAGAATGCGCGTTGGTCGGCCTATTTTGTCATTACGATCCCTTAGTTTTTTTATATTTTTCACGGCTTCGTTCATTATAGAAAATACACGTGAGGTCTCCATGTACCCCCCCACCCCCCACGTGATCTATCGTGATTTTTTCGGGACCCCCTCCCCCCCCCCCCCCTTTCGAACCTCGCGTGATTTGTGCACAAGCCCTAAAAAGGCTATGGCAGACGCTGTCAAATCAATTTTACTGTTGACAGATAAGGTTTAAATTAGTATCTCACTAGTTGAAATGTTGGCGTGTATGCCACATTTTGATGCGAGAGAGAAAGCGTTGAAAAGGTTAAATTTCAGCTCTGATGTTAATTTGTATTTAATTGTTTCGTAGCGAAATAGTTTCATTTCCCAACCGTTTTATTTGAAGCAGTTTATTACACACATTATTCACAATGTTTTGCACTTGACTGCGAATAGTTATGGGCATTTCTTGTGATTTATTATTTAATATTCAATACTTTACTATTAGTCCAGGCATTTTATTTTCACTTGTATGGGAAAAATATAAATTTGGAAATCATTTATAACAGCAGAAGTATTTAATTGTATAGCTTAAAAGTCATGTTAATCATTGCGTAGACAGAAAATCCTACAAAAATTTGAACATGAAAAAATCGTCATTTAATTAATTTCTAAATAATCGCCTAAATAAATAAATAAATATTTTATTATTTATTATGGTTCCTTCAGACGGGTTATTTATGGATGACGGAAAATCAGACAAAAAAAAGAAACGCATCGTATATATTTTGATGAATATTTACTTCCCGATGGAAAGTTTGTAGGATTTTTCGTTCAGTCATTTTAGAATGACATTTTAAAACTCTATATGTACAAAAAAATCGCTGTTATAAATTAATGTTTGAAAAAAAACGTATCTTTACTGGAGTATATTATCATTCAAGGAAACCGCAACAATGACACTGACAACAGTGACAACCTACCATTAAAAATATTGCCAGTCTAAGAAATTAGTTCCAATGACATTATGCAACATGGCGCATGGTCATAAATTCCTGGCGGCTTAGCATGACATGCGTTGTCGCGCGCGACTCCATACTTCGAGTCGCGCCGCAACATAAGTCATGCTAGACGTACTGGTCTGGCTGATACGGTTGATACGGTTTAATACGGTTGATTAAGCAAGTGATAAGCCAAATATTTAAAAAAAACACCTGATTTTGACAAGTCAAGTTGTCAACTTCCTTATTGGCTAGACTTGTCATCGAGGTTGCGTGACACGCCTGACATTACATTGTACTAGGTACAGACGTTCGTGCAATTGCTCAGATATTTGTGTTATGCCGAACCACACTTCGCTATGCGTTATTCGTTATGCGTGTTATATCTCTCTCTTACTGCTACTTGTTTTATCGTATAGAGAGAGATAAAACACGCATAACGAATAACGCATAGCGAAGTGTGGTTCGGGCATTACATCTCTCTCTTTACTATGGAATAAGAAAGAAAATGGATCGGCACTCGGCGAACCCCGCATATCTGGTCACGGCTTTATGTTTAAAGTGTTTCCGCACTACGTCCGATCCGAATCCGATCCGAACCCGTGAAAATATGGGTCTAGAAAACTCGGATATTGCTTACGCACTAGTCCGATCCGAACCCGTGAAAATATACCCGTGAAAATGCCTGCCGCTTCACGTCACCCCGCCGCATACCCCGCCCGCCCCACCGGCTCTCTGCTCGTACGCAGCTCGGCTTTAACTCGGACGCAGTGAGCAAGCGTTCATACAAATAATACTAAGGCTACTTCGGTCCGTCAAAAATCTTGTCCGAAATGTAGGTTCTACAATGACGGAAAGAAATCGGATGACGGAGATCGGATCTAGTGCATAAACTACCATAGAATTAGTTCTACGGCTACTTCAGATCTTATTTTCACGGGTTCGGATCGGATTCGGATCGGACGTAGTGCGGAAACACTCTTTTGTTTACGTTACCACGACGTTCACCATGGCGACAGTAGTGATGGTAATGTTTTCTGTTTACTCTCTTATACTGTTTTATTACATCTATATCACTATTGCGTCGCATTACGAGCCAAGATATTGATAAAAATGGTGAGAATAACTGTGGAGATGGTGCGCGGGAAGGCAGAACACCATGAACGGCTTCTGGCGCCGCTGGAGGAGATCGCCCTGCACCAGGAGAACATCGAGAAGATAGAACACATCCAGGACTGGTGCCCCAAGCTCAAGATCCTACTTATGCAGAACAATCTCATCGCCAAGATAGAAAACTTGAACAAGCTCAAACACCTCAACTATCTCAACTTAGCTCTCAACAACATAGAAATCATAGAAAATCTGGAGAGATGCGAATCTTTGAAAAAACTCGATTTAACCCTCAACTTTATCGGTGAAATAGTCAGTGTTGAAAGCCTTGCAGGCTTGTATAATCTTCAGAATTTATATCTTACTGGAAATCCGTGCACTGACTATGATAACTATCGGGATTTCGTGATTGGAACTCTACCTCAACTGAGCTACCTTGACGGAGTTGAAATAGAACGATCAGACCGCATTAAAGCCCTACAAAACCTATCAGTAATTAGACAAGACATATTGTTTGAACAAAACCAGTACAGGCACCAGCGTCGAAAGCAGAAAGCTCGTCTTGAACATGAAATTCAATATAAATGGGAAAATGAGTACAAAGATATGGAACCAGAAGAGAGAAATAAGAAATTTTACGCAGAAAAATGCGAGCATTCACCTGAAGTCCGTTATGAAATGGAGCATATGCGTCAACTGAAGCTGAAAAGCTATGAAACTGAGAAGAAACCACAGGAAAAAAGGCAGTACAAGTTCTTTGCTCCAGATGGAAGGCCATTCAACATAAACCAAGCTAAAATACCGTTCGTATTCACTGATTCTGACCCTGAAAAATTTGTGTTAGATCTGGCAGTTTACAAACACTTGGACACCAGTTTAATAGATGTGGATGTCCAGCCAAATTACGTCCGAGCAACAATTAAAGGAAAGTTATTTCAGCTCCATCTGCCGGATGAGGTGAGCACTACTAACTCAACGGCGCAGCGCTCGCAGATAACTGGCCACCTTGTCGTGATTATGCCACGATTAAATGTAGCCGTAAAAACACAGATGGCGCTGAAAAATTATGTTAAGAAAAAGGCCCAACTGTATACAGAACATCATGTATCGGACTGCCAGGAGAATTCAGGTCAGTCAAAGCGAGAATTTCTAGAAATAGGACCCTGCGATAAGGTTCTCGATTTTTCTAAAATGACTTCGCAAAGGAAAGCGCCTGATTATATCGATCCGCGACTACAAAGAAAAGTTAAAGAACCTTCACCAAATTTCATCGATAATCCCGATGTCCCAGATCTTATCTAATTTAATTATGAAATTATTCGTACGAACAAATGATATTATACCTACCCAGTTCGGTATTTTAAGTATTTAGGACGTTGGATAGGGAAATTTGTTCAGGCAAAATAAATTCCAACCTTAGAACGATGTCACAATGGTCTCCTCAGTCTCTGAGTTTGACTGCATTGAAAATGAAATAGCCGTGTCTATTTATTAATAAAAAATATATTTATTGTACTTGTTCTCTTAATTACTTACTGTTAACGAGGAAAAGAATTTATAAATACCTAGGTAATTTAGTTCTGACTTAGACTATATATACTCTATAAAATTATAATTATTAGGCATAGTTAACAGCAGAAGTAAGCTTTACCAGAGACTATAGAGATATAGACCACCACAGCCTAAGAACTTTTTGAAGCTCCTGTCAAAGCCACCTAAAGATACCGAAAATGTAAGTAAAATGTCATCTGCACTGCACTCCACCTAGTAGCTACTAGTGTACTACTAGTACGCTATTTGTTACTAGGTGGAGTAGCAGTGCAGGTGACATTTTTCTAAGAAAATGTAAGAATAATGTCACCTGCTATGCACCTAGTAGCTACTAGTGTAGTACTACTAGTACGCTATTTGTTACTAGGTGGAGTAGCAGTGCAGGTGACATTTTTCTAAGAAAATGTAAGAATAATGTCACCTGCTATGCACCTAGTAGCTACTAGTGTAGTACTACTAGTACGCTATTTGTTACTTGGTGGAGTAGCAGTGCGGGTGACATTTTTCTTACATTTTCGGCATCTTAGGTGGCTTTGACATAGATGGCGCAATTGACTTGAGCTTCAAAAAGTTCTTAGGCTGTGGTCGTCTATATCTCTATAGTCTCTGGCTTTACCTACAAAAATCTTCAAATGAACACGAGAGTAACTGTAGTACTTACCGCGATTAGAAAAAGATCGAGATAGCTGACAATCTATATTAATATTGACATAGATAAGTATATGGCAAACCTGTCAGTCCTATTCTGATTGCAGCATTAATAATACTCTTTCTAATTGTGTACATTTCCTTGGTTTCTTTTCGCTGCAGATTGTTAGTAGTCACTAATAAACGTGAAAACTATAATACCTACATTTAAAGCTTTACATAACGCACCTAAGATAGCAACATACAAATACTTATTGTCACTCATTATGTTTAGTAGAAGTCACCACATATCAGGGGCGGTGCGTCAAAATCCTAGTGAAGTGCAGACCTTCCAGAGGTAGTACATATATGCTTATTGCCGTACGTATCAACCTCTGGTCTTCAAAAGGTGTTTTTGACTGAGTAACCAGCATAAGTCTACATCATTAGTATCACCACTATGAATATTGCGCATTTTGTTTTGGAGTTTAAAAATACATTAATCATAATTTCAAACATGTAGCCAGGATTATAATCCGTTTGTTTCCGAGTATCCGTTGGTCTCCGGGGGCGCGACCATGAGGATCAGGAAACCATCGATATCGTGGATCTCCTTAGAGGTGAACTTGGCTGAGATCTGATGCCTTCCTGCCCAGGGTGGCGTCAATTTGAATTGCGCGGTCGCGAACTCGCCGGGCGGTACATTCTGGAAGTAATTATTAGAAGGTTAATTTAGTTTGAATCTAATCATGAATCATTACGCGTGATTACGCTAAAGTTATGTCCAAATAATTCCGAAAGAAAACTGCTTATCATCACGTCTGCGTTTGAAAGAATGGATTAGAATAGATTGTAGCTACGGACAGTCTCTGTGGGCTAAACCGCACTGTTTGCTCCATTTGCGCACAGTTTGTGGTAAGACAATCAGCGTAATATAATAAGAATCATATATTTCGACTTAGTCCTCAAGTTAGCCAATTTAAAATCTTACTATTTTCAACACAAATTCATGATTCTGAGTCGAACTAGTCTATATATTAATGATTACAGCTCTAATCCTCAGCTCGTAGCTGGTCTTGTTGCGAATATATTCCACCACATTTGCTGCTGGTGTGACGGTAACATTCAGGCGTGACACGTACATAATTAGAATGGTACACTAATTTGTATACTTAATGAATAAGATGTTACCTCATCCAGGGCGATCTTAAGCTGCTCATCCAACCCCGGGCCCTGGATGTAGAACTTTCCATTCTTCAGCGGCACGGGCAACGGGTTCTCCAGCTTGACGGTGACAGTGAACTCCTTGCGCGACACCGGCTTGCCCTCCACGGTGATCTTGATGTCGGGGTTGCGAACTCGGAAGTCATCTTGTGCGA
Source organism: Pammene fasciana (assembly GCA_911728535.1). Taxonomy (NCBI): domain Eukaryota; kingdom Metazoa; phylum Arthropoda; class Insecta; order Lepidoptera; family Tortricidae; genus Pammene; species Pammene fasciana. The sequence continues at coordinate 7,908,834 of OU452277.1, read as the reverse complement.
AGTAGTCGAAGTTCTTGTCGACTATAGAGGCTAGGCAGGCGATGTTGAAGGATGCCTGGAAGGAATACCTACAGGTTAAGGTTACCCGTACACACAAACAAAATACATTAAGGTTGTCTCTAATGGAACACCGCCTGCATCATTGATCTGCAGGCTAATTTCGTAAGTTATCTCGCGGAATCTTAAAGATTCATGCTAAATCCAACTTCTGATACGGACCCCAGAAATAATATTCCAGTCAATTACGCATCTGTTTTGCCTGCGGTAGTGTCGTTTTGATGATTTCAGTCGTTTTATATTCAGGGTTATGCTTTAGCACATTTTCAACCAAGGTATTTAACAAAGGTTGATGACCTATGTTATTGGCTAGGGATACACGCACAGATGTGTCCGCCGGATTAGTCTAACGGATATGCCCGGCGGACAGATTCGTTCGTGTATGGCGCTATTCAGATGTGTCCGCAGACAAATCCGTGTCAATACACGCACGGATTTGTCCGGCGGGCATATCCGTCGGACAAATCCGGCGAGCATATCTGTGCGCGTATCCCTAGCTATTCCGATGACATTCCTCAGACATTTTTTGTCCCAACTACTCATTGATTCAGTCACAGCTCGCACAGCTGTCAACCGCCAAAGATGGCACATAAAGATATCACATCTAGTAGAATATACATAATAAATCAATGCTACACGGTCTCGCTGGACTTTCAATTTAAGTGCACTAGAATTTTAGCACTCTCCATGTTAATGCAGTCTAGCCAATACATGACCCTCATATGTGGGAGTACTCTCACCTGGTCCACAAGTCGCTTGTAGTACTCGTCGAAGGTGACGAGCATGGTGACCTGCGTCTTTGCCTCAGGCTCCAGGGTCTGGTCGAAATCATGTCGCTTCACGGACTCGCCAGTCTTGCCGGTGTACGTCACGGTGTCAACTCGCAGCACGCCTTTCACTTGATGTTTGTTCTCTAATGAACGGTTGTTCATGTGTAGGATCTGAAACATATTGATTGGTGCTGTAGCATCTCTCCATCGAACGCACTATTATCAATTCGTATAAGAAACGAGATAACTAATCACATTTATTTAATTAGTTACCTAGTAGTGTGAAGACTGAAGACAGATTGGCAAATTGGCTTATTGTGAAATGAAAGCTCTGAATACATACAGTATAGAGCATCGGAGAAAGTGAAAATTGTGCTGTGGGGAGGCTCATCAACTTATCAAGTCACCAAAACTGTTAACGATACCCGATTAAGTTCTCTTGATTCAACAGACAACAATTCGATTAATATTAAGTGTCTGACAATATAGTTTAACAATATTGATGGCTTTTGACTAAGACTGCTTTCTTCATGTTATGTGGTTTGATAAAAGGGTAAATATGACTTACCACGCTGAAGTTCTGTCCGATCTTGATATCGTCTCTCAGCTCGAAGTCGAACACGACATCATTAAACGCGTCGTTGAGGTAGTACCGCGCGAAGATGTTGGATGAACGACGGAGAGCCTTTTCCATCGTCGCGCGTTCCTCCCACGTGCGCTCCGGATATTTGTATGAGTCTGTTATATCCTGTAAATTAATCACATCTTTAGAAATGTAGGTTGCCTGGTAACTAAACTCGTAATTGTCTCTCGTAATTATATCATTTTATTTGACCAATTTGTAAACAGACTTGACCACCTAACTCAATGTAATAAATAATGCTAACATTGCTAACTAATAAAAGCGAATGATTACGAGTAACGTACGAAATATATGATAACTATAAGGTCATCTAAACAAGTGAATCCGGATCTTTATAACTCCAGCGCCTACTGGTTTTAAAAAGCAACGACTGGTTATTTATGATATTGCTTAATTAACGACGAGAATGGAGTGGAGCGACGTAGCTTACCTCGCGTTCCATTTTTCCTATGGCTTTAGTAGATATATTCTGCCCAACAGAAGTCGTGTCCCGAGCCAGTAGCTTGAGAGGCTGGATTTCTCCAGAATATTTCCATAATACCTGGAAAACAACATACATTTAGTAATAAGAATACTAAGATAAGAGAAGGCCCGAGGTGACCTTTTCGCAATTGGCTTAAATATAGCGTTTTATATGCGCAGCTGGCGCTTGTGAAACATCACTTTATGGCTAAGTCGTCGGCATGAATGTAAAAATAAGCCGTATCGCCATGTTATTTAGGCACAGGCATTATAGTGAAGTAGATAGTAATTGGTTATCTTTGGTTTTACGTTTATTTCCTTAGAATTCAATGTGTCTTAAATATGTTCAGTAATTTGATATTAGTTTTAAATTGATATTGATATCTTCACAAAGGAGAATATTGATACGAACAATAATTTGAAATATTTTAATGCATTTTTAATCCGATCTAAAACAAATGGGACAAGAGCAAAAGAATTATGATGATGATTTAAGCCTATCTAAAATATGTACCGTCATGATAATATAATTTTTGCCGCGGCTAACAAAGTTAATCAACGCAAGAGTTTGAACGTTTACTGATTTTCTCTCAGTGACAACGAACGCAGGCAAGCTAAAGTGCGCTCTCATATAATTACTACAACAATAAATCGCGTTCCAACTTCAGAAATAAAAGTCATTATTTACACATGCATCTATCTACTACCTTCAATATTTTTATATCAACTGACCTTATCAGCATTGACTTGCGCAAAAACGTATCCCGCGTCATACGGTTTCTGAATGTCGGCATCGCGCACCGCCCGGATGGAGGCCGGGCCGCAGCGGAACATGTCCTCAGACATCTCCTGCGGCGTCGAGTCGATGGCCTGCCAGCCGCCGTACTCGGTGCCGACGTCTGGCCTCTCCATCCATACCTGGAAATAATTAAATAAGGTTGAAATCCCACTGACAATGACTTGTTCCAAATGAAGTTATACTAGTAGTTCGCCCCGAACTGTGAACTCGCGAATCTTGTGTTTCGCCATAAATGTGCAATAGTAGAATTACTACAAATACCAAAAATAGGTATCGGGTATTTTTTTCTCAACTAACCATCACGGTGAAACTAAACGTCCATATTAAATTGTGCGGTTGATGCGCAAAATTTTACCGCGACGAAATCGCTTCAGATTTAACAGTTTTTGTCTCATCTTAATTTAAATCCACCTCTCACATGCCTCTCACTCTGTTGCCTTGGCATGTCGTTCTCATCTGTGGACCAACTATATAGGTTTCGGTCACCATCATTATGCGTCTATGGTAACTCTCTCTAACTAATGTAATGTGTTAATGTCAGTATGCTGATAGCGCTAGCAGCCAAAGCTCTAATAAATTAAAAAAAAGTCAGTTGTCAAAATATTTACACCAAAATCAAAATATAATTGAAAATATTTTTGAAATCAATTTTATGTTGCTAATTGTTATGAAACAGTAAGCAGTTAATAACGATTTGACGAGAGTGTTAATCAATACCTTTCGTTTGATACCAAACTCAACCATACTTGCTCGTAAAAGTAGCAAATAAGATGACCAATGTATCAGGAACCCTTTACAAAACCTTTTTAGGCCTTCTAATTTCAGAACCCCCGTCTCAATCCAGCTCATATACGAACTCGCAAATTTTGTTGGTCTCTGCTACAACCCCAACAAATTTCATAAAGATCGGAAAATCGTTACTAAAGTTATCGTCGGACAAACTATCTAAATCAAAAAGCCATCCAAATGCCGAGACGTCCCAGTAGCCAGGTGACAGTTGTTGTTTGTAAGAACGATCTTCGCTTACGCTCCGCTCGTGCGTCTATGGTAACTCTCTCTAACTAATGTAATGTGTTAATGTCAGTATGCTGATAGCGCTAGCAGCCAAAGCTCTAATAAATTAAAAAAAAGTCAGTTGTCAAAATATTTACACCAAAATCAAAATATAATTGAAAATATTTTTGAAATCAATTTTATGTTGCTAATTGTTATGAAACAGTAAGCAGTTAATAACGATTTGACGAGAGTGTTAATCAATACCTTTCGTTTGATACCAAACTCAACCATACTTGCTCGTAAAAGTAGCAAATAAGATGACCAATGTATCAGGAACCCTTTACAAAACCTTTTTAGGCCTTCTAATTTCAGAACCCCCGTCTCAATCCAGCTCATATACGAACTCGCAAATTTTGTTGGTCTCTGCTACAACCCCAACAAATTTCATAAAGATCGGAAAATCGTTACTAAAGTTATCGTCGGACAAACTATCTAAATCAAAAAGCCATCCAAATGCCGAGACGTCCCAGTAGCCAGGTGACAGTTGTTGTTTGTAAGAACGATCTTCGCTTACGCTCCGCTCGTTCGATAAACAAAAGTGTAGGTAGGTATATGTATCTACCAAATTTTTTTCTACGGGTACAGATTTACGTATCCAACAGAGAGTTAGTTTTTTACTGATTATTGATTAAAAACCATGTTCCCGTAGTCTCGCGCTGGTATCCTCGTTCTATCACCAACATCATGCTGTAATCATGTTCATGTACAGGTCGACGACAGGATGTTTACACTTATTTATTGCACCTTACTCCATTGTAATAAGGTGCAAAAGTGTAAACATATTTTTGACGTCTACTATACAGGGTGTAACAAAAATACTGGTGATCCGTTTAAGGGCATAATTGGTATTGTATTGCGAGTAGGAAAAAGTAGGAGAAAAAATTTTTGGACGCGAAAAAAAAAATCTTTTTGTATGGGGCGAGTCGTCCCAGCTGGTCCAACCCTCCATACAAAACCAAAAATTTTTTTTGCGACAAAATTATTTTTTCTTAGTTTTTCACATAAGAATACGATACCAATTATGCCCTTAAAAGGATCTCCAGTATTTTTGTTACACCTTGTATAACGCAACGATCAAGGTATCTATGTACGGTCAAGGACTTTAATTGTTGAGCCATTTAGGGTTCACTTTACATTGGACATTTCATAGAGTAACTATTAAACAAAAGAAGATAGCTTGAACGGTACCGACTGTACCTAACTAAGTAGTCAGTATTGTTGAAAAAGGTAGAGCATGTTTTCACCATATACAGTCAGCAGCAAAAGTGAGCTAAGCGGGTAGGATGTTCAAAATGAGCTGGACACGACTTTATTGTTAAGTGAATAAGTGCGTGTGTAGGTCATTTTGAACACCCTACCAGCTTAGCTACTTTTGCTGCTGACTGTACATATTCATATGTAGTTGTAGAGATACCTATGTACACTACCTACCTAGTCGACCTGCTCCATATACAGCCTTGACCAGAAGTGTTGAGCACCAATGCGATTTTCATACAAAACTGGAAAGTTTAGTCCATCGTTTCCATCTTTGTTTAAGTTATTTTGTCAATTAATTTAAACTAATAGGCATGTTTTGTTGAAGTTAGTAGTAACTTCTGTTTTCATATTTTTTAAGTAGGTAATACCTTGAAAGTGTTATTAAGTGAAGTTTTCTATATTTATAAATAAAATATAACATTTACCGTTACCGTACATTGTTAGGATAGGGAAATAATGCTTAACATCAAAATTGTAAACAAAAAACACCTATGCTCAATACTTCTGGCCAAGGCTGTAGTTTTATTTGTATTGTTATTGTGGACTTTTATAATAATCAATACCACCAATTTTAGGCAAACAGGCTGTATCATATCATAATAATTAATAGAGCACCAAGGCTGATGACGAATCACTCAAACAGTTGCGTCACAAGCTTACGTTACGTGTAATTTATATTTACACCGAATGGAGATGATTCAAAGTGGGCGCATTGAACCGGGTGACCCCTTTTGCATTCCAGGCAAACGGATTGGGAAGCCCCAGAGCGTATAGAGATTTTAATTTTATAATTGAAAGAAAATGGAAAATTTTACCGCGTTGAGCAAGATTCCAGCTTGCAACCTTTCGGAACACCAGTCCGATCAGCGAACAACGAGCTTACTCGACTTCAACTCATCATAAAATTGAATTTCGCTTGCAGACGTTTTCTGCTTAATACAAAAATAATTTAGCTCGTATTACGGAAATGTTTCAATAAAATCTCCGGCATTATGAAACTGTCCAGTCTGTTGACTGTTTCCACTGACACCAGTATGTACCTACTGTATGAGTTTCATTTGCTTAACATGCACGCTCCCCACACGAGCGTCCACTCAGGCCTTACACTAAGGAATACAAAGGCACGCACCTCGTTCCAAACATGGTAGTTCCAGACGGAGTCCTCCGTGAAGTGGTCAAGCGTGTTCCCGTCCTCATCCTTGATGATGTCGACGGTGAGGCTGCCCTGACTGTCGTGGGCCGCATCGTAGCCGGTCACCGGCCGGCAGGGGATACCCAGTGCTCTGCAAACTGAATAAAGGTTCTTAAGCCTCTACGAGTCTTAATTGTCTGAACAAAATATTATGAAATTCGCATCGCATAGAGGCTTTTTCTAGACTTGACTAGGTTTTTTTCTGTCCAATGTGGAGATTTTAGCCCATGCGTCACTCACTCGTTCAATTAGTATTTGTATTCCAATTGACATGTTTACATCGCCAGTTCTATCACCTCTTCCGCCTTTTGTTGGTAACTGGAAAAGTTGTTTATCTAAAAAACCGACAGTTTAGAGCAACTTACTTGTGGTTAAAACACCTGCGTAAACCCAGCATTGCGCGTATTTGACGGGTTTCTTCTTAGCGTAATACTTCTGCAGTATGGCGAGGGAGCCGACCCACTTCAGCGGATGTGTTCCACCGTCATAGTCGCTGAGCTCCGCGCCCCAGTTGCCGTACAGCACTCCGTTGTCGTCCTGAACGTTTATGGCGGCTGATAGTGCTCGCACTGTCCGGATGGGATCGCTTCGAGCGCGACCTTTTACCTGAAGTTTAAGAAAAAGTTTATATTTAGTGAAGAGCAGACTTGGTATTGATCGAAATTAATATATATCATCAATAATTTTAGCCTATTTGGTTGTGACCGTATCTGATATTTCTAGAAAGCTTGTTGTTCTGGATTTATAAGATGAGGACTTATTATTGATATTCCCATATAATTATCTAAATAAAAGGTATCATTCACCATATCTAAACTAAATTGACTAAGTAAATAAACTTTATTTTCAGCGAAATGGATCCTGTACATTTTTAGTAAGTACCTAATAAAAATTACGTTGATAATTCAACTAAATTGTTCAAATACAGACATACAGAACAGACATGCCTTGAATCAATTAAAGAGGTCGCATAGTCTCACCTCTTAAATGAAACTTGCAATGATTGACCCCTTAAGTATTACAAGCGTCTAATCAATTTTATTATAATGAACTACTTATATGCCAATCAATTATTATAACATTACCTTTCCGATGTCTCTGACTAGATAAAGAGCGCAGTCGAGAATGTCTTTCTCATACTGAGCGTAGTTCCATGGAGTTGGCTTTATTCTGTTGTAGACGCCTCGGTACATCAGACCACCGTCTTCTTGAACATATTCTTCACGATGACTGTGACCTATGTGAACAGATTAAACTACAGGTATTTATAGATGGTATATGTAAATACTTATGCTCTCAAACACTCACGGGCAATACCAAAACTGGTCACAAGGTATGGTATGTTCTACAAGTAGGTAGGTACCAAGACAATTTCTTTCATAGTCTTTGAGTAAATATGTGCACGTCGAAAATATATAGATACATTTTGACATGTGAAAAAATTTAAGTATCCAATTTATGCCGTGGTAATTGAGTCGTGGTGTGGCTACATATTTTTGTCACATTAAATGTAAGTACCCATGTTTTCAAACTTGACTGTACCTATACAAGCAAACTTTTATACAAAAATCTTAAAACGGTAGGTACGACTTTGTTATAGTTTTTAATCATGATTCATAATTTGCCAGCGGAAGATTTGACGCCAAATAAATAGTAACATGACAATTAAACTTACCAGGCATATAAACCGGATCATTTAAGCACCAAGGATTAAATAGCACGTAAATAGGCTGCGGATGCGTATAGCTTAAGGACCCTCCAGTCTTGAGCTTCGTGTCAATGTCGAGTCTCCAAGAAGCGACGATGCAGTTAGCACACGCCGTGACGGCAACCATCAGGTGGGAGTCCATCTGGCCTTCGTACACCGCTGTCCAGGAGCCGGGCATCTCTGATCCTTTGTCCAGCAGGGGAACTGCTGCGGATGTGTCGTCTGATGGCCCGCGTTTCTCCACATCTGTTTTCGATATTAACATAATGAAATTAATAAACAATGATTCATTCAGCTATGTCATTCCCTATCATAGGATCGATATTTGGTCTGGCAGTTATGTGTCCTTTGTCTAATTATTAATTAACTTTAAAAACAATAACATTCCACAATGGATATAGGTACTTAGGTAATTTTATTATCAATAAAAACTTACATACTAATAATTTTTTTAAGAATAATCAATTAACAGTTAATTTAGGTCACAACCGGTAGATTTCTAGGAAACAAAGCGTGAAAATATTTCAAACAAACTTGCTATTTCGTGTTGTACATCAACATTGCGAATAATAACATTATTAGCATGTGTGGCGGCGATACTAATTTTGTGCGCGGTATGCACAACAATCTAAATCGGTTTAAGTACTAAAACTATGCATTGATTCGTTATAAAGCGGTCGCTTTTAAAACGAAGGCCGTTCGCTAAATTCCCCATAATATTTGTTAGGATCCATAAAAAATGATATTAATCCCAAATAAATCATTCATACCTAAATATACCATCGCGTCATAAGGCAGAAGCAGTATACGATGTTCCTATATTTTCCAGGAACGCATCCGAGAAAAAAATATAATAAAACAGTATGGCCTTTCTCCTTTTTAAATGGCTAATCTTATGGTCGATATAATTATATCGGTGCTACCTCTTAAAATCGCCATCGGCATCCTGCGTCGTATTAGTTAAATATACTACGCGTCTACGGTATGTCGGGTACGGTACGTCTTATATTTTTAATACATTACAAGTTTTTGATTTTATTTTATTGAATGTTATGTTACCAATAATTCCTACAAATGTCAATGTCAACCGAATTTATAGGTACTAAACTTGTTAGGTACTTAATGCAGTTGCATTATAATATAACTACGCCGAAATTTACAAAATACTGCAACTGCTTGCATCAATGATATCATCTAAGCCCACCCACTGCAGTCACTGCGTAGGCCAAACTGCATATGTATAACAATGTGACAAGTATCAATGTATAATTATTGATGTATTCATACCAGACACGTAGAAAATAAAGGACAGGGCGTCCCTAGAGGCGTCGTAGGGCCGGTTGAGCAGGAGGTCCAGCTTGAAGGCCTGCCCGCGCCGGACCACCAGGCAGCGGTCCACGGGCCTGGTCATCAGGTTGAACTTGCTCGTGTGATGGTTCTCCCCATTGGTGTCGTTGCAGAAGTCGATGCCTTGGACGGCCAGCACGCCCAGTCTGGTGCCGTCAGTCACATCTGGAACAATATTTTAAATTAAGTATGATCGTTGCTTGGCGGTAAGCCAGTTTATAAGACAGTTTAACATTTTTATGTGCATATATATGTCTCATATTGTATAGAAATAATATTTACATTTAATACAGAACTTTTCCTCATCTACGTAAAATAAAATAAAAAACCTGTTAAAAATCAACACTACTAAAAACGTTCTTCAGCAACACCTTTAATTGTCATTGACAAATTAAGAAATTATAATAGTTAGAAACCTTTATAATACCTGGCTGAAATGGTACGATAATATATTTACGCCGCCTTCCAAATCGTTCCTTCCACCAATTTTTGAAATACTCCATTATTGTTTAAACTTTAAAGATTATTGCCGAAACTTATCAAACATTCATCACTAGAATTCAGTCGAAACTGTTCGAACGTTCATTGGACACCGGGCGTGATGGTCAAAACTTTAGCCGGCACTTGCTAATTGTTATCACAAACGTCTGGTTCTTTTGCCATTCTGCTGTGCACTGTTTTAGCGTAGGATTATATCTCGCCATCGACATAACGTATATGTATATAACTAAACTGGCCAGATGATGTCATGGTCTCATAGTCAACAAACGCGAAAAGCTTCCCGACACCCGGAAACAAAAAAATCATTGACAGAACCAAGGTCCGGTGCCCGTTACTCACAGTCAGTCTGTTTCTGCGACAGCAGATCTGTCCAAACGTTAATGGATGATCTCATAACAATGACAATTCCTCGTAAACCATGATAATTAGAACATAAAGTAAACTGAATCATGTCGCCCGTACCGTACAAGGGACCGCGCATGAGCTTTACGAAGTCATCGAAAGTAACATATATGAATTAGATCATATTAGCAGTGTATTGACATTTAATCTGATAGCTATTAGTTAGACCTGTAAAGGTAGGTCACAACAACTGCAAACATAGATCTGTTAAGGGAGCGTTCAAGTATTACGTAACGCAATCTTTGAAAATTTTTGAAGCCCCCTTCCCCCAGTAACGCGTTTTTTCCTTTGTCGGTAACGCAATTTTTGAAATTTTTGGAGAACCGTTTATATCTACAAGTTACCATTGATATCTACAAGTTCAAAAAGTAGTTCTTCGAGCTTCGCCAAAACTTAAAAGAAACTATCATATCCGGAGTATTTTATGACGATACGAGTACCTATTTGGTCTTAATTACCGGTGTGGGTGAATCGTACTGGGACATTATTGCCTTGAAATAATAAACGTTTAATAGGATTCCCACACACGAGTCGGCTGGCGTCCGCGTGGGCCCGGCTCAAAAGGAACCGTAGACAAGCATAGATAAAGTAGATAACATGCTAGATGCGCATTGATAACATTATTGAGCTTTTGTTATGCACAAACTGGCAGTTGCGCATACAGACTGGATTAATTAGTATCCGTTATAAAGCCCCAGATAATATAAATAATTGTAAGGCACTGTTTTATAAATATCCATTCAATTTAAAGTGTCAAAATATACAGATATAATTGGGCTAAATATAAATTTTATCCTACCCATTTTTTATGTTATATCCGCCTAAAATAAAGTAAAAACCCACACAGAAACTTCTGAACCGATTTTGATAAAACATCTACATCGCTAGAAAATCTGCTTTCAAATAAAAAATCGCATTCAGATCAGTTCACCCGTTTTGCTACGAAATACGATGACACAGACATAAACATATAGACACACACACACACACACACACACACACACACACAGCGGTAAAACTTTTTACACCTTTCATCACACATTTTCGTCACATTAAATGTAGGTATCAATATTTTCAGACGTGACTACTACTACTACTATTTACCTACCTACTTAAATATTTATAAACTACGAGTAAGTCGGTTAACTGATATAAGTATATTACATCTTATTTAACTACAGTATAAAAAAATGTTATTTGCTACCTATCATACTTTACGATCTCATAACACTTTTTTATCTTAACAGAAGAATTATTGTTTAATTTATTGAGTAATAAGCTCATTCGTCATTATAGTTTATTATGGTCGTAAATGTAAAGACTTTGTTTAATAACAACTTCACATAACAAGAAAACAATAAAATAGCTGTTCCTTTGTTGTTAAAAGTAATAAAACTTTTCTTTTCTAGTATTTTATTTACTTTTCTTTCATCTGAATCGTCCGTGACATATATTTTGGCAGCCAGAATTAATTTAGACGTTTTGTAATTTGGTATCAATATTATATTAATGCATATTAAGTTTGTATTAGGATACCAGTTATCGTATTGTTGTTTAAGATTTGATCAGCTTACGAATTTATAACATGCTCTTATGTAGGTATTCCTTTAGGAATTTAATATTAATACATTGTACTAGTTGTAGACTGGAACCGCTATTCTTTAATGGATACAACATTTCGTTGTATTTATATAATATTTGTGCAGCCAGAATTAGTTTATGCATTTTGTAATTAAATATCAACTTTAGATAGTTTTTGTTAGGATATCGCGATCATACTCGTATTGTTGTTTATTGATGCGATCAACTTACATAAGCACCTACGTATTTAATGTATGTAAGTAAATACGAGTATGCACATAAATAATAATTTACGAAAAAAGATTAAAGAAGATTATTACGGACATTAAGTTGTAGACCATGATTGCAACTCTGCTCAATGGTTACCGACAAGATGTAATATTAGATTACTTGTATTGTATTGTATTTGATTTATTTCTGTGAATATTTATTCATCATTAGATATATTTTGCCACCTCTTCGGAAATGTCTACCACAAATCATCAGTCTGGTCATAAGTAGATATTTCAATCTAAGTTCATGAAGACAACGTTAAAACCTGTATGCACACGAAACCACTGTTTAATTTGGTACACATTTTCATCCGTTTCAATATTTTTCTACCATTTTCGGTAAGATATTGGTTTACGAAAAACACAGGTTCGACGTGTGTTAAGCCAACATAACATTGGTATTGTACGACGTACGACCTAAGATAAATACGACAAAACGTGTTAACACCACTTGCGTAACTGGTGATTTCATTCATTCATGGAATACACATATTAAACATTATACTAGGTACAACAATGTTACAGTGTGCACTTAGGAATATTACGAGTACATTACTTTGCTTAAAAACTATAAGATAAGATATGTTGTATATTTTTATTTTTTTTCATCTTTGTTGCACAAAAGACAACTTTGTTACACATTCTTTAATATGCGGACTTAATGCTATAAGTAACATTCTCAACCAGTCAACAAAAGCAAAGCAGATAAGACCTTTTTTCATTATTAGGGCTTGCTTAATCTGATAGCCCTTCATTCTTTAAGTTTTGTTTTAGGGACATCCTGTATATACCGATTACCTTTACTTGTGTCTACGGATATACCTAACATATCTATATATTAAAATTGTCTATTCTCTATTTCACTAGTTCTGGGTTTAAACCATTCAGCGGTAAGGGACCAGCTTGACAAAACGTATTTCTTGCCATGGACGGATAACGTGGGATGTACCGAATAAGGATAACAAATGGTTGTTTTGTTTACAAACCGCATTCTACCGACATTAAAGAATGCCATATACCTACTAATATAATATGTGTCTTATTCAGGACAACATATCAGATTTTAATATTTATTTAACTTAACAATTAAATACAATGTAAAAATTATTAGGCAACCTATTCTATTTGTACCTGCATATTATTATGATAGTATTATCATATGCTATGCTGATACATTGAATTATAAACTACCTAAGTATAATTATAAATTTGTAATACAAACAAATATGAAATATGCACATTAAAATATAACAATGCACTTGGTTTTTCCAATCATAATAATATGAATGAATTTGAGTCAGTTTAATTATTCCTTTGTTGCATATTTATAAAGTTATATTTGTCAGAAAAAAGTCTGTCTTTGAACAAGGATATACCGCACCAGTATTACTCTATGTAACAAAAACTCTTGATAATCACAATTATTGATAACCTCTCTTTATTACACATTTAAATTATTATAGAACTTTAATGGTTCATGAATACGTCTACCAATACATTATTTTTTATCTACCAGTTATTATTATGTCTACTTAGTATGTACAATGTTATCTATTAAAATTAATTAAACGGTAGAATTATAACAACTTATAGTATATGTAATATATGTATAATTGTATATCAAAACATACCGTCAAATAGCCCAACTTTGCCCCCATACCAAACTTTGCCCAAAATTACAATTTTAAAGAAAATCTGTTGCTGTAGAAAATGTAATAGCTTTCTGGCAACACCACTATTTTTAGTAGAAAATAGGTTATAGGCGTGGCAACATAGCCTATCATATTTGTATCTAACTTCATTCAGTTGCTTGTCAGAACTCGTTGAGTTCGGGGTATTATTTAGCGGGCCAATTTTTTATGAAAAGTTAAAGTTCATATCACAAAATAGGGAAGCCGATGGTGAGTAACACCTATGACTTGTAATAAGGCAGTAACTGTAGATTGTTTATATGTGTATTTCAACTAAAAATTATAAATTAATGAGGGAGTTGTGGCGTTGGGCAATGTTAAGTAGTAATGTAGCAACCATTGACGCCCAACTTTGCCCACGACCAAAAAAGGCTTAGGGTTGTCACCTTTGTCTTTTAACCACTCGGCGCGAAAAAGGGAGGTTATTGTTTTTTAAATATATACCGTTTTGGAACTGTTTTAATAATTTATTATTAAATTAAATTGTAACGAAAAACCATAGTATTCAATCTATCCAATATTACAAATGATAACATGCCAAGCATTACTATGACTGGCTCCTTATAATTTTTTTCTATTAGAAATATTAAAAATTAACTAACTAAACTATGTTTCATTTAACACTTGCACTGATGCCTTGAAAAAAATTGCATAACTAAATTGAAGAAATTTTCTCAAAAGTGACAACCCTAGTACTTTGGAAATGCTTGGGTGCCCCTTGTATGGAAAAGAGTGAAAACAGGTACCTAACATTGCCCACCCGATTTGTACAAAAGTTTACGTACTTATCGCGTAGTTATTGATAACTCAAAATCTCGCTGTGATTCTTACATTACAATACCTTAAGAGCTGTATTTAAGTGCAAAATCGACGTGGGCAATGTTGGGCGCAACCCGACTTAACTTTACCCGCCTTCAAAATCGCCAAAAAAGTGGGTAAAATCATGATTAAAAAATTCTTTTGCCAACAAATCGGATGTATATGATCCCTATGGACTTAGTGATCTAAAAAAAAGAATATGTTATCATACAATTTTTTTGAGAAATTCGTGTTTTTCCGAAAAAAGGGGGCAATGTTGGGCCATTTGACGTATTTTTAAATAAAATCCATTAGTAAAGCGTATTTGTAATTGGATCATACTAAGAAAACGATATAATATATATACACTGATACATACGTACATAATTACTTAAGTATAAACTAAGTACAATAGTATAAACCTACCTACTTACCTGTTCGGAAATTCAATACCTACATTGTTTTTTGAGTAGGTGAACACGGGAGTGGATTTTTTGGATTCATTCGAGTAGATCAGATTAAGATATGACTTATGAGTGATATTTTCATAATATATACCTAAACATCTTTTAGCCGTGTAGGTGTGCATATGTATGTGAGCAGTTAAAAAATCCATACGTAAATTGGAGATTTTGTCATGTAGATGTTGATGCTTTAATTAATTGTTGAGATACTTATTAAATCTGACAAATATTTGTAGAATTTATCTTAATCTGTTGGTTACACTTTAAAAAATCAACTTTTTCACGTCTTGATCACGTATCCCTGCTATGTATTATTAATTAGGCTATACATATATATAGTTAGTATATTTAATCAGATTTATCCATGATTTGCCAGATAACTTTAGACCAATGGAAAAACTAATTA
Organism: Pammene fasciana; assembly: GCA_911728535.1. Taxonomy (NCBI): domain Eukaryota; kingdom Metazoa; phylum Arthropoda; class Insecta; order Lepidoptera; family Tortricidae; genus Pammene; species Pammene fasciana. The sequence continues at coordinate 7,893,428 of OU452277.1, read as the reverse complement.
AAAGGTCACGAACTTTCTAAATTGCGGGCATAGTTGATATAGAGCGTCGAGGAGCTTGAACGTCGACGATATCATCACCATATAATACCTAGTATGCTGACATTGCAGATGTTATTAATTTTACGTGGACATTGAACGTGCACGATATATTTCACACCGTGGATGGTAAACGACAACCGTCATACAACTCCATTCTTTTTGGTCCCGTGCTTTATCGTGATTCATGATGATATCGAAGACGTTTACAGGAAAATATTGTATTGTATTGTAGTACTTAGTAGTGTAGTATTGATTGGTTGCTTTAGCAATCACTCGAACGCTGTTATGGTCGTAGGACGCGTCCGCGCCTGATCACCTTGAGTGCGCGCGCGCACCTTACGCGACAAGTCATCAAAAATTCTTTGAATTCACTCTTGGCCACTGAGGCTGAGGCCCTGAATTAATTTAGTGCTCTATACACAATGTATTGGAGTACGCGTTAAATATATATACCTGGGTAGTGAAAGTGTACAATTATTTTAAATTTACAAAAATGTAGAGAATTTACAATTAGGTCAGGTAGAGTAAGCGGCATTTAGAGGAAAAGCAAAATAATTCATAAACATACTAAGTATATAAATAATATACCTTAGAATACTAGGTACTTTAGAGGTATCCGTATACTGGGTGTATAGTGGTTTCTGAATCAGGTAGAACACCTTTTGCCTTTTTCGTTTTCTTGTCCTTCGTTGAGCATAAATCTACATTCTACACATGTATATTGTGCAATAAACAAATAAATGAAAAAGAGGTAGTCTCAATATTCTAACGGCCTTCATAGCCCAGTTGGTAGTGACCCTGCCTACGAAGCTGGAGGTCCCGGGTTCGAATCCTGGTAAGGGCATTTATTTGTGTGCTAATCTCAAATATTTGTTCCTGAGTTATGGATGTTTTCTATGTATATAAGTATGTATTTATCTATCTAAGTATGTATATCGTCGCCTAGCACCCATAGCACAAGCTTTGCTTAGTTTGGGGTTAGGTTGATTTGTGTAAGATTGTCCCCAAATATTTATTTATTTATTTATTTATTTTATTTATTTATAAAAGGTTTAGTTTAGGCCAAATATTTGGCTTATTTTAGTAAACTCGTCAGATAGGTATTCGAAATAATTACACTTAATTATGCGACTACCAGTAGTTGCATTGTGATTATATGATAATAGAAGCAATTTATGATCATACGCTTAAAGTCAATACTGGTATGATATACTTACAAACAGGTTTATAAATCCATACTAATCAGATAACTGCCGATCTATTTGTAGGAAGTTTTCCAACTAGAAGCATAAGAAAAGAGCGGTTTATTTTGGGATATTAATCGGGAAACGTATTTGAAGCGGAGCGCCATCCGGCCAAATGTGAACGTTCCAATTTGTGGCGATGGCGCTGGCGCCACGGGGTTTTATACCATTCTACACTCTGACTCCTATTTTTAAGCACAAAAACGTGCCACTTATAAATTATTTTTTAAGGGCCCTTTAAAGTCCTAAACAGATATAAATACATAATAGTAGAAGACTGTAACAGAGAGATGAAAAACACTGATTTGCAACGAAATATTTTGGCCAATAGTTGCAGTGAAATGGGTGCCTTTTACTTATATACCTAACTGCTCATATTTAGTTGATACAAACCAAGATGCATATAAATTATAAAGTTAATTAATTAGGTAACTTGGTCAATATATTTAAATGAGAGTATTTAAAAAGAGAATAAGTACTATAATTAATTAACCATCAGAATTTAGGTGCACTCCGCATTAATTGGTTTAGTCATCTAAAAATGTTTAGCATATGTTTTAATAGATAAGTAAATAAAGAGTGTGGTGCAACTAGTGTGTAACTTTGTAACTAGGTATTTTATTTGAATAGATGTATGACGTGATCACACTGGTCACGAACGTATAAGTAGCGAGCGGCTGACTATTAGGTGAGAAATGTATAGCAAATATATTAGGACCGGGTTTTTTTAGCAAACAACAACACTGGGTAGTTAAACTAGCTCATATCATATCATATGACTCTACCAAATGGCGAAAGATGTCTTCTATTGTTACAAAATATGAATAGGTGCCTAGGTACAGTTGATAAGTAAAAGGTAGGTAGGTACATATTGTAACACCTGTCTACTATGCATAATTTCTCCATTGTCAACATTGCTATATTTACAAAATAAGTAATCCTATAACTATCTACTAAATGCTCGGTTTTGGAATTGATTATAAGATTGAATCGATATACCTAAGAGGCTAAGAGAAGGACTTATATAAATATACTTTTTTGTCAAAACCAGAATTTAGGAGAAGGAAAAGGCCTTATCTCCTCAATATAAAACAAAACGTAATTATTGTATAACTATTTAAAACGAGGTTTTTACGGGGTTTATAATATTTTTTGTAACGTTAATGATCACGTTAGCTTAAAATCGTAGACATATACTCGTATGTAGGTAATTATTTATGAATATTTTCCCATTGGACATTTTTTTAAGTACCTAATTTATTTCAATAAGTTTGTAGTTCATTTAATAACAAAAAAAATTCGTGTAATTTAGAGTTTTTCAAACTTCAGACATCCAGAAATTCTTCGCGACAATTATTTAGCGCGCCAAATCGATAAATTAATAGGCATAATAGTGTGTGGCGTGGCCTAGCTGTAACTGTAACACGAGCAAGAAATTAAAACGTGTAGATTGTACTCCTTAAAGAATAAAACTATTGTTCAACAACTTTTAAAAAGAATGTTGTTTCTAGATTGTCTCTTTTTCATACAAACTGAATATTATTTTCAATGTACGTTAAAATTCGTCTAATTGACATTGGGTGTCAGCCTTGTCGCCCTACAGACATAATCAATTTCGCAATACATTGCTTGTTCAGGTAATTTTTCAAATATACTAAAAATCAAACCTTAGTTATTTTTAAAATTCGCTGAACAAACGTTATTTAGTTTGAGGAGTAGAATCTTAGGTTTTAATTTTTTGCTCGTGTTACTGGCCACACACGGTATACATAATACTAGATGTAACAAAAATGCCGGTGATCCTTTTAAGCGCATAATTGGTATAATATTCTGATTATGAAAAAGTAAGAAAAAAATTTTTCGCGCTAAAAAATTTTTTGATTTTGTATATAGGGTTGGCCAGCTGGGACCACCTGTCCCATACAAAAAGAAAAAAAATTTCACGTCCAAATTTTTTTTCTCCTTCATTTTCTAAGCCGTAATACGATACCAATTATGCCCTTAAACGGATCACCAGTATTTTTGTTACACCCTGTATAAGGTACGTGATACGTACAACGTAACGTCCAAGCTGGTAACAAAAAAATACGATACTGATGGTACCTTTAATTAACGGCAAGGTGCTAAATATATTAATACTAGCATAGCAACTATTGATGTTGACTTTTACACGAGTCTTAAACTGCTTTAAGATTAAAAGTGAAGCGATAAGGCATCAACCTTGACCTACCGCTGGGCTTGTTTGAGGTGTCCAGTCTCGGCGGGCGCGGCAGCTCCTTCACGTCGTAGGACTCCGACCGGCCACAACACTTGGGGGGGCACGAGCACAGTCCCGCCAGCTTACTCTTCACACTACCCATGGCTACTACACTCTCATAGAACCCAAGGATTACAGGTCACCGCTTTATCACTAATTATCACACTAAATTCCAACGATTAGATCATAGCTGATTTTGAACCACTCTTTGTATAGTCTGCTACAAAGTAAACAAACGATCAACTGTTACGCTTATTGGTTTAAAATCGAAGCAGATAAACAAATAGCTTAAAATGAAGAGTATTATTTTTTGCGCGTTTTTTCAACGCGTGCGCACCTCCGCGCGGAGTGGTCTCGTCTGGCGCTACCTTCGTGGTCGGAGGCCAGTATGACCTCTTATCAAAATTGCGAAACTATATAAATCATTCAGAAAGTCTCATCCAGAATGACGCATTCTCTTGTGAACTGAATAGGGTAAGCAACAATGCGGTGAGAGTCATTTTTCTGACAAACTGGGAATCACCGTTGACGACCATTCAGGTATGTACTTAGGTCAATAACATGGCCCATCCCATACCTTACGTGAGTAATTTAATTATCTAGGTACATAGAATATTTTTGATTCACTAAATGTTAAAAGCAGAAAAATCACACATAACTATTTTACATGAAAACCTGTCAAAGAGAACAAAACTAAATAACATAAGAGCTTCTAACTGTAACCTGTAGATAAGTAGGAAATGAAAGCGAAAGCGGTATTGAAGCTTTAGTGATCATCTATATGGGTCTAAGCAGTGACGTAAGCTGGTTTGTAGCTTTGTAATTCTATATCTAATTCTTTTGTGAATTCTAAATATTTTATCATCCATATGTCTATCTAATTTGTAAAAGAAAGTCAGACTAAGCCAGGTTTGCTACCTGCTAGATAAACTCATGCCACATTGTTTACAACTTAATTAGATGCCGTGCTTTGGCGCACATATAACTAACGGACGATTACTACGATTAGGCTAATATATTACGATGACATCATACGTTGACCGCGAACTGCTACTACAAGTACCTCATAATATTTGTCAGCAAACCAACGAGAAGAGAGGTTTTATTAGTATTGGTATTTTCCTTGGATAACCGTAAATTACGTTCATGACTGTGTCAGTAAATTTTAAAGAATTGTGAGACATGTATGTGACACATCTTCGATTTAGGATTCTCATTAACGTTTAAAATTTAATGAGGTAAATAGCGTAAAATATCCTGCTTGCGCCCAATTCCAATTCACTGTCATATACTGGGGATAACTTTATTACATTAGTACCTAACTAAAGGCAAGTTCATAGTTTACGTTTCACATCTGAACTTAGCCGACGGTGACCCGGCCCCTATGAACTAAAAAAGAAAATGCATCGTTGCTAACAAATTTCGGTAAAAGGTAAAAACACACACTGTCATATTTATTGCGAATGACTTGAGTTTCCTGTTGGGCACTCAAGAATAAAACCATTCGTTATTTAGTAGCTAGGTAAGTATACGTATGTGGTGTGTAGTTACAGCACTGTTAGCTAACTGGAGCCAAAGCACGTTCGTAGGCTATTTCAGAAGACGGTAAAGTTTACACTTACAGTTAGCGATTAAAATTATACAATTTGTTTATTGTTAGTTATACCGATCCTACGGAATTCTAAATTATATTTTAAATAGAGTCATAAGAACCTACAAACATACATAAAGGCGTATAAGTAGGTATCTGGATATTATATATGGAGTCGGTTTTCTAACCTTACATTATCGTAGAAGTGTTTTACAGAATTAAACAAATATTCAGTGCATGCTTTTTTTATTTTTGAGATCCCAAAAACACACAAACACAAGTTTTTTTTGGTATTTTTTAAATATTCTTGAAAAAGTATATTTGTAGATAAACAAATAAAATACATAGTTTTATTAATATATTCTTAAAATAAGTTCTTAAATCTATATTAATTCTTTTATAAAGAAATAATATTTATTTTATTATAGCAAAGATTATGGCACTCGAAGCATCGGTCTTCTTATAAAACATGTTACATTTTAACTATTATTATTGGCATATTATATTATTATTGAATACAAGTCACTCCGTGAAAATTGTGTAAACATAAACATTCTTTTTTAGTTTTTCATTTAATCTGTGCTCGTGAGAAATAACCCATAACTATAATGTCCGTTGGCGAGTCCATGATCGTCGTAAAAGTCATCGAAGAGGCAGTCGACGGGTTGTCAGCCCCATAAAATATTCTTAAGGATAAGTTCATAGAAGAAAAAAAAAAGTTTAAAGAGTCTTTAAAACAACGACTTGTTCCTCTTGAACAATGACTTGTTGTTCGGGCGTCACGTAGACGTAGGAACGTTCCATTTGTGACGTTAGAGGTGAAGATGGGCCCGGGGAGCGGCGCGGAGAGGCCGCGCGGGGCCCGGGGCCGTGCTAGCCTCGCACGTTCACGGTGGTGCAGCCGAAGATCTCGTCCATCTGCCGCGACGAGAACGTCACCACGATGCGCCGCTCGCCGTGCCGTCGGGGTACGAACTTGTCCTGGTAATTCACGAATTCGCCGGGCTTTACGTCACGGAAGCGGATCTGGAAACATGCCACCAGTAAGCAACACGCTTATCAAATTCACCCAGATGTTTCACAGGTACTCAATGAGTCCAAGTGTTAAGGTATTACCTGTCGCGGCCTCTGTACTCCGGGCCCCTCGAAGGTGAAGTAGCAGTCGGTGAGATGGACATTCAACGGGTTCTGGAAGCTGAACGTAACGGCGCATTCCTGGCCTATGCAGGGTTGGCTCCGCACCTACAACAATTTATTATCATGAGTTGTAAGTTTGTGTGCAGGCATGAAGGTGTAGGAGTTTTGCATTGGCACAGCGCCCAGAGAACTGGATTTCCACCAACTCGTCAAATTTTCAGCCAAGGTTTAGTGCCTACTTTTACCACAAATCTTGAAGAAAAGTAAAGCCAAAAACCGCTTCTCGACGAATATGTTTGACACACCACCACTGCTACCACTAGAGTCTTGTGAAACATTTAGGCCCACAATTTTAGCTACGACCACTATACGTCGACCAGTTTATGGGCAAGTTAAGTTATTAGGTTATTTTATCCTTCGAGACTAGCTAGGTAGGTGGCAGAGTAATTTTTTTCTGCTTGTACAGATGATCCAAACAGACAAAATCTTATTGTTTTGATTACCATCACTACTAAAAGCAAAGCAAGTACGACACTACAGCGAAAATTACCTGCACTTGCATCCTCGGCTTATGCAGCGGGAAGTCATCTTCATCCGACCACGCCTGGCGCGTCTGCTTTACGTAAGCCATGGCATGAACCTTGACCATCGAGTGGTCGACCAGCTTATCCATGTACTCCTGTGGCGTGACGTGCAGCTTGAGGACCTCGCGCTGGCCGGCGCGGACCACGAACTCGCCCTGGGCCCGCCGGAGACGGGATGCGATCGCGCCAGTGTAGTAGCATGAGGAAGCGGTCAGGACGCACCAGATGGTACGGTCTTCGTGGGATTTATTCTGAGAAAAATAGGTAAATAAATCAATATTTTGGAGAAAGCTACAAGATGAATAAAGAAAAATATCCTAGGTCTAATATATTAAAGTCAAAATACACATCCTCGTAATTGCGGTCAGGGTAATGCTGCAGATGCTGGCAGGAGACAATGACTGCGAGCCAATACGAAGCAACGCTTTATAGGACATGTATCTTTACTAACCTGAATATTCATAGTACAATCAAACGGCTGGCCGTACGGCACGATATCAATGTCCATAAGGTCGAAGTACACGTCCTCGTAGTTGCGGTCAGGGTACTCGTAGTACTGCTGCAGGCGCTGGTAGCCGCGGCAGGAGGCGATGACCGCCAGCCGCTCAGGGGACGAGCTGTCCACGGTCTTGTACTCGTGCGTGATCTCCAGCATGTCGCTCTCGCCCTCGTCGTCGTCGCGGTTTGGATTCTTGGTGAGGATCTTGCGGCCAACTCTGTTATGTAAAGTGAAGCGAGTAATGTGAAGTAATTACCCTTAGATTTGCAGTAGTCCTTAAGCTACGGTGACCGCTTACCATCGGACGGGCTTTTATTAAGTTCAAATGATCACATCAGATTACGAGTAGTTACAGTCTATGGTCTATGTCGTCGTTACTCAGTCGTCGTTTATACGATACTTAAAAGACAACAAAAGCGTGATTACCAAAATATAACGTATTAGTAACACTCACTGATAATTATTTGACGCCATCCTAATGAATCCCCACTCGGAATTCTCCTCCTCTTGGAAGTGGCATAGTTCCGCATTGATCTGGTTGTACAAGCACGGCGTGTCGTACTGGAAGCCCACCTCCCCGCGGCGGACGGCCTCAACACTGGCTGGACCACATTGGTACACTGATTCGGCTTCTTCCTGGGGTGTGGCGTCGATGATCTGCCAGCCGCTGTAACCTGGACAATAAAGAACTCATGCGACAGACTGATGACGCAGACTCCATGGTGATCTTCGCTATTCTTACAAACTTAAGTTCTAAGTAAAGTTCTGCATGTTCGTACGTAAAAGATATTGGCTTAAGTTGTGGTTACCTATTTAGATAAGCATCAAACTCAATTGTAACATAGATTTAAGAGCATGTAAGATGTATTATCTGTTGGTAATCCTAAATAAATAAATAAATAAATAAATAAACTTTGGAACAAAACATGAACAAAAAATTTGGGTTGGGTAAATCATGCTGTTTGATAAGCTTTTATTATTATAACTTACGCCCGCCTATTATTTTGCATAAGGAATGCTCTTTGATCTGATTTTGCATGGTGAGAAGTATATAGATATTCCCGGTTTCGACATCGAATTTGTACAGAAAACAAGCATACAGAGAGCACGCAATAGGTATATTTTTGTATCGGTATTTAAAAAAAGTATAATATGCACCTTGCGGCAAGTCAGGTCTTTGCATCCAAACATCGTTCCAAACGTGGAAATTCCAGCAGGAATCATAGCAATCCTCGTCGGGCCCGTTGGGCACCTCATTCCCCTCGTGATCAAAGTACTTGTCCACAGTAAATGTGCGGTTAGTGTCGTGAGCCGACACATAGTTCGTGACAGATCGGCAAGGAATACCTAAAAATAAGTGTTTACATTTAGTTAAGAGGTACGTGAGTAGAAGATTTGTGATTATGAAGTATAAGTACCTAGTAGGTTATATAAATAACTTACCAAGAGCTCTGCAGATTGTAACGACAAGACCCGAGAACACCCAGCATTGGCCATATTCGACAGGTCGGCCACCATCTGTGAGGTACCGCTCGAGAATAGCCACGGAACCAGTCCACGCATGAGGGGCCACGCCATCTTTGTATTCGCCATCGTAACGTCCCACCATGAGCCCGTCGTCATCATGATTAGAATTTATCTGACAAAATGAGATTTGCATTTTTGAGAAACAGGACAATAAGTATAATTTAAAATCAAAGAAATATTAATGTATGGGTAATTTGCAGAAAAAATGTACCTTTACTTTTATTTTTATTTGATATATATTTTGAGTCTATCCTATGCAGAATCATGAGCTCTATCGAGTCTGATAGATTAAAGTAAAGGTACATTTTTTCTGCAAATTACCAGTATAAGTAATAAGTGTAATAACTTTCTTACCATAGCGGAAATAGCTCGAGAAACTCGTACTGGGTTTCCTCGTTCTGAGTGCTCGAGACCACTACGCTCCAACAAATACATACAAGCTGGCAATACGCAATCATCAAACTGGCCGTAAATCCATTTGCGGCCCTTAGGCTGGCGCCAAGTGCCGCACCATATCTTTCCTTGTTCATTGAGGACGTACTCCTTTCTAGAAGATTCGTTATCCATGTAAACAGTATCCTCCCTGCACCAGGGATTGAAGAGCATGTAAATATCTTCATCACACTTGTAATCGTGGCGATTGTCGCGCTGACCGACACGATTGGTTTGTACCCAGCAGTTCCATACACCCACAGGAGCCGTGGCCGGTACATGCACTTGGAATGTTATGGTGTTTCCATCTTGGCGTTGAATGCTAATGTCCCATCTGTCCATTTCATGGGCGAGAGAAGCAAGGTTCTGCATCGAGCCGTGACGGGATCCATGGCGTGAACCGTGCCGTGATCCATAACTACGGCCGAATGAGGAAGAGTGTTGAGTCGTTCCTCCGTAACGATCGATCATAGGTCGGTCCATTGGACCGTGAGGGCTCAGAGGACTATGTTGGAGCGGCAATGGTTCATTACTGAATGAACTGCGTCGAACGCCGTAGGTCGTAGTTTCCCTCATTCCACTCATAGGACCTATTGGTCCCATAGAGCTCATATTAGCCATCGTGCTCATCGGTCCCATAGGACCTATAGATCCAGCTGTAGCTATGTTGCTGCTAGTGTCTGGCATACGGGATAATCCCAGACCCATGCCCAAGCCCATACCCATACCCACACCCATTCCCATCACATCACGAGAGTGTTGGAACACTCCTTGTTGGTTGCTCCAATTGACAGGTAAAACAACCCTAGTCCCCTTGGTCACGCTCGGTTTAGGACCTGAAATCAATTGTTTTACCGAATAATAAATATTTAATTATTAACAAAAAATATTTTGGAGTAGGTGTCTGATCACGGTCAGCCCTAAATTAAAACCAAAGGATTAAAATGATTTCTTACCGAAGCAGAACACGACGCGAATCATATCCTGCTGTTTATCGTAGGTCCTGTCGAAGCGAACCGCGAAGTAGAAGTTTTGTCCTCTTCTGTATACTGGGTTCGGCAAAATATTGTCATTGACCAAATCATACTGATCGGTATGATGATCTTTCGAATTATCCCTTGAATAAAACTCGGTCAACTCCACTTTCAAGGGTTGCTGCGAGTAATAACTTTGGGGAATAACATCCAAAGTATCTTGACGGCGTCGGCGTTCATTCTGGTCAGCCATCTTGCAAATAAGGTTATGAGTGTATTGCGTGTTGGGGCTGTTCCTCATCGAATGTTTCATGCGATGCAGGGAGCCGGTACTGTGGGAGCGCCCAGGCCGATGCTGCGCCGTCGGCCCAGCCCGCTGCATGGGGCAACGTCGGGTCTGACCGGGCCGCTGGCAAAAGCTGGAGATATTATAATACGCCGATAACCCCGGTACGTAGTTGGACGGCATCCCGCCAATTGTCATTTGCTGCTCCCTCATACAACTCAATGTACTCATTCCTGAAGTGAGGCCCGTTATCCCGCCAAGTCCCATTCCAGTCATGCTGGATGTCATGCTGGAGGACATCCTGTCCATACTAGAACGCCGGACCATGGACATCTTGGCGGACTCGTCGTTTATTCACTGAGGAGTTATATGGAAGTTATCCTAAAAGACTCCACTACGCTCTTGGTTGAAACCAGAGCGACTGTTGCGGTTAGGTGTCTGCGAGCTCTTTATATACGAAAGTTTAACAGAGGGATCATTCACCAGCTAGGTGTCAGTTGTCAACGCAGGCGCCGGGGTCGCTGGTTTCTGAAAGCGCTTTTGTTGATGCGCACTGACTTGTGGAGAAACTAGAACTTCACAGGATCTAACTGCGTGAAATGCGTCAGTACACTTGTAATAATACCTGCCAGTCATTGTCCAAATACACAAAAGATATATACGTAAATACTAGCCTAAGTAGCTACCTGAGAGAGCTTTAGTTATTCTCTGCTTACCTCGGTATAGATACTTACATTAAATATAAGGGTAGGTACCTAAATATTTTTTTCTTATGTTTTTGAACTTATTAACAATTTATTTTGTTTTTTTTTATAAAATACGCTAAGTAAAATGGACATCCATATACATAGGTAGGTACTTAACTCGTCGTCGTTAATGAATCAGTAATTAAGAATGTATGTTAAGTTAGCATTATCAACGCATCAACTCGTGCCTTACTGATGAAAATGATAAGATTGATAAGAATTCCACAATGAGTGAAAATTTTCTTAGTGTGCGGAAATATTTTAGGGTTCCGCATTAACTCTTTTTGTAGGTATATCCGTCGAATAGCTAGGGATACATGCACAGATCTGTCGCCGCATTTTCCGCCTGACAAATCCGGCGGGCAAATATGTGCGTGTATCCTTAGCTATTAATACAAACTTAGTGGATACCTACCTACAATTTTGAAGATTGTGACATCTGCACCGTACAGTGTAATTGCTGGTCAGTCTTTATTTATACCAATCAAAAATTATAAATTTTATTCATGGTCGACCTTTCTTTGTTTTGGTGCATATCTCTAAATTCAAAATAAAAATAACCTGACAAAGTTTTAGGTACCAGTGGCGATGGGTCAAAATTTTTCTTTATTAACCCGAAGCATAATTTGGTTTAAAATTTCTTCACTAGCTATAGAAAAACTGCTCAGGTATGCCTGAAAATGCGGTGCGGCAAGCCAAGGGGAATCGTGTTATATGGACGCGCCGCCACTGCTAGGCACCTATCCCGCCCTTTTTGTGCCGAGGGTAAGTAAATACATTAGGTAGATAGGTATATGTATAATCGAGATTTTCTCGCTCTACCATAAGTTATGGTCCATAACAGTTCAAGGCAAAAAAAAGCTTTATACTTACATATAGGTATTGTCGGATTTTGTGTTTGCTGGAAGGTCAGATAGCAGTCAGTAGTCACTTTGTAGAAGCTAGTGCCTATGCCAATTCATGGGATTAGGTTGCCGAGCAGATCGCAGGTTCAATAGAGCCGGGACACACGTGGCAGGACACAGTAGAAGGACGAGTTATAAATAGGTATTACACGGTTTTTCCTAGCGTAATTCATTGTCATAGCGTAGTTGAGTTTACAAAAGGTAGGTAACTAGGTAAGTAGGTACAGTCACGTCTGAAAATACATTATGAATACATTTCATGTGACAAAGATGTGGCCTCGACTATTAGTATAAGGTGTAAAGTCTTAGACACTGGCGTAGCTACCAAAGGGCTAGGCGGGGCACTGCCCCGCGGCCCCCAAGCTTGAGGGGCTCCCAAAACCTGATTAGCAAACCTCTTATTGAATATAAAGAGCTGTGTGTGTATATAGTTTAGGGGTCCCAGTTTTTTTTGTGCCTCGGGGCCCTTGGTCACCTAGCTACGCCACTGGTCTTATATACCTACCTACATGTTTTTGTCACATTAAATCAATGATTTTATTATATAGGCAGTTCGGTTGTTTGTGCCTAAAGCATCATAATTCATGAATTCATGACTGAGACCATAGAGTAGAGTAACTTATATAATAGAGTCTAAGAACTTTTTGAAGCTCATGTCTGAAAGCGCCATCTAGCGCAATATAAAAATAGAAAGAAAAAGCATCGCAGGGTCATCTAGGAACGAGTAGCGTACCGTAGTAAAACTAGTTTTTTTCCTACTTACGAGCTACCTTTAGGTGGCTCTCGAGTAGATGGCGCTTCCAGACATGAGCTTCAAAAAGTTCTTAGACTGTGGCTGTCTATATTATCTATAGTCTCTGCTGAGACTAAAACAAAAGCTATGGTTACATGATACCTTGTCAAAGTGGATAAGTGCTGAACCTAAGTATATATACTTGTCGCTCAACTAATATGGTTTGTATAAGTCTTTCTGGATTCACCTCTCTTTCTCTTTCGTACCTACTCAAGTGTTCAGAGCCTGGTATGCTGAGTCAGCAGCAGAAGCAACTAACCGGGTAGGGTGTTCAAAATGAGCTGGACACGACTTTATTGTTAAAAGAATAAGAGCGTGTGTAGGTCATTTTGAACACCCGGCAGCTTAGCTGCTTCTGCTGCTGACTGTACCTATAGAGTAAACAATAGGTTACTTTGTAGATTGCATATTTAAAAAAAACATTTGTTTGTGAAAAATTATATTAAATATTGGAGTTTTTACTGACCTCCACACTAGCCATTCTAGCCAATGCCTCTGTGGTGTCTATGGCCTCCATACAAATAATAAGCTACCATTGACAAATTTAATTAAGGAACCATAGAAAAATTTAAGCATATTGTCTTAATTCAGCTCAGGTGTTTGGTGTCCCTTATTCTAGAAAAAATCAGTACTAGTACAATCAGCAGCAAAGCAAAAGTAACTAAGCGGGTAGGGTGTTCAAAATGAGCTGAATACGGCTTTATTGCAAAGAGAATAAGAGCGTGTGTAGGTGGCCCAAAATCACCAAGGTGGGAAATTCGTGTTGGAGTAAAATAAATCAAAGAAGTTTTTATTTTTTATTGAAATAATGATTCATACATTATTCAAATCAACTTATTTAATCAGTACATTAAAACATCTTTAGACAATAATTTGACGTGGAAAAACCAAATTGATTCTATTTGTAAGAGACTAAATTCATTTTCATATGCATTGTTTCATTTGAACAAAATAGTAAGCCGGGATGCAGTCATCACGCATATGTTACAGCTACTCTGCGATATGGCATCATGTTCTGGGGTAATTCAACCGACCGAAATCTGGTGTTTCAAGCCCAAAGGGACTGCCTACGATCTGTTTGCGGGCTGTGGAAAAGTGATTCATGCATACCTTACTTCATCAAACTGAAAATTTTGACTCTTCCTTGCCTATATATCTTTGAAATACTTATGTACGTGAAGTTAAATAAACACCGATTCTCCAGTTTTAAAAGTGTTCGTCAACAACACAAAATCGGGTCTACGAAATCAGATTCAGCCTTACCTACGCGCTAAAATGGTATTCGGCATAGCACCTAAATTATATAATAAATTGCCCAAAGACATAAGAGAATCCGAAATGCCTCAGTTTAAAAATAGTTTATTTGACTATTTAGCACGACATGCATTTTACTCAGTTAGAGAATATTTAGAATATACGCCATCTCTTTATTAAGTTAAACATATTAAACTGTCTTAGTCCATGTACTCGTGTGTTGCATGCTTATGGTAAATTTAGTCGTAGTTTTAAGATTGTATAATATTTGCATGCCCAACAGCAGGCTGAATACACTGCACCCAAAATGTATTTTGTGAACATCCACTTGACATGTATTTAAAGCAAATAAATGAATTGATTGATTGATTGATTGATCTTTTCTTAATTTATTGATTAAATGTTATTTTTTTCAAAAATTATCCCCAAAAAGTCATTCCGTGAACGCGTCCTAAAGTCGTAATCCGCCGAAAACAACAGTTAAAATGCATGTTTAAAAAAAAATGAATGCCTTAAAAGTACTTCTTATCTTAGTTAGCATTATAATAAAATGATATCCTAAGAACATGGTAAAAAGACTGACATATACTAGGTATCGAAATAAGTGCACAAAAGCCATTCTAAAAAGTAAAAATGAACATGATAAGCAGAGTATACTAGCTTGCAATAAAAATATTAAAAAGATATGGGATAGGATTAATCATATGATGGGTAAAGAAAAACAATCATTAGACTCTACAATCTTAATCAATATGGAAGAAACCAATGAGAAAGTTATCTGTGATAAGTTTGCTACCACGTTTACAACCGAAATAGAAGATATAAAGCACTCGTGTGCAGATACTTGGACTGATAGGGACAGTTATGTGCGGAAGTCGAAAGGGAGTATGCGATGGCAACCGGCGTCTAGCGATTTTGTCATGCGAGTCATTAAGAACATGAAAAGTGATAAGTCACCAGGAAGCGATCTCATTCGAATGTCCGACCTTAAATAAGCCGTAAATAATATAAGTCCAGTTTTAGCTAAACTAGTTAACTTATCGGTAAGCCATCAAAAATTCCCCCAAAAATTAAAACAGGCAATACTTCGCCCAATCCATAAGAAAGATAGCCGCAAAGTGTACTCGAACTACAGACCTATATCCATACTATCTAGCGTAGACAAAATAATAGAAAAATGTATAACTGATCAAATAGGACGTTACCTTCAAAACAATAATATAATTTATAGTAATCAACATGGTTTCCAAAAACAAAAAAGTACCAACACTCTGTTATCAGCCTTCACAGATGAAATTAATAACTACTTAGCAAACAAACAATTCGTAGTCGCTATATTCTTTGATTTTAAGAAAGCATTCGACACACTAGAGACAGATACGCTTTTGAAAGCCATGGAGGAGTGCGGAGTGGGGCGGCCGCTGAACCAATGGTTCCGCGACTACCTCACCGCGCGGTCCTTCCGCGTGAAGGTCGGGTCTGCGCCCAGCGACGAGAGTGCCCTATACCACAAAACTTACAATTACAATTTGACAAGTGTCAAGTTACAAATTTGTCATAATACAAGTGTGTGTACCACAAAATTTACAAGTTACATATTTGTACTGGAAAATTCCTACAAATATGTAAATTGTAGCAAATATCTACAATTTACCGTATCACAAAACTTTACATACGTTACATATCTTTTCCGGAAAACGTACAAATTTGTAGCTGACAATTGTTTTGTGCTACATTAGATTGTAGTAATAATTATACATATGTGAAGAATTGTACGTACAAGTTAACAATTCTCTAAACGTTTGTCACACCCTCTTACAACTATATTAAATACTAGTCAATGATTGCTATATAATAAAATTATAATAATTTATCACATTTAGCGACGAACTTTTTGTACCACGAAATGTTTAGTCCAAGTAGAAGTGATAGTGTCTTGAAGATTTAATAATGCGACGTCCTAGGACATATCGAGAACGTATAGATTTATGTCTGACCATAACGGATTTTACATTTAATGAGAGACTCAGAGTAAGTAAATCTACCGTCGAATATCTCCTACATACTATTGCTGGAAATCTTAGACATCCTACTGACTGTTTTAAGATGGTTATATAGGCTCAGGTTCTCAATATCACGTCACTGGCGATGCTCATGGTGTTTCGAAAATGACAATGTCTCGTTCTATTCACGCCGTATGCACACAAATAGTGGACAAATAGGAAGCGAAGTAAGATGGCCAACAAATGGAAACTCACTTTCTGAAGATTTTATTGCACCATCACATGTAAATTTTCCCAGGGTCGCAGGAATTATAGATGGATCATTAGTACCGATAGATGCACCATACCAAAATGAAGCTGGGTTTGTTGATCGTCACGGAGATCATTCTATAAATGTAATGGTTGTCTGTGGACCGAATTTAGATCTTTTTTATGCGAATGTACGATGGCCTGGCGCTGTTCATGATTCGCGGGTTTTAAGGCGCTCATCGTTATGTCAGCAATGGGATTATGGATGGAGACCTTTTCCCAATGCTTTAATATTGGGAGACAGTGGATATACAGCCTTGGCCAGAAGTGTTGAGCACCAATGCGATTTTCATACAAAACTGGAAAGTTTAGTCCATCGTTTCCATCTTTGTTTAAGTTATTTTGTCAATTAATTTAAACTAATAGGCATGTTTTGTTGAAGTTAGTAGTAACTGCATAGAATATTTGCAATATGTCGCACCGACTTAAGAGTCCGGTAGTGTTTTTTTTCGATTTCGCTCAACTTTTTGATGCGATTTTGCAGTAACTAACATAACTTCTATAATTTTGTATACATATTATGAAAGATCGTTTCTTTTTGGATGGAATAAATACAACGATTTTTTAATTTTATGCTTTATTTATAAATAATTCACCCTAATCTAACACCTGTTTCGCGATTTTTGCTTGGAGAGGTGAAAAGAGTAAGGTTTTTATTGATTTAAATTAAGTTATATAAGTACGTAAAATATATAAATACATTGGAAAATGAGTCGCCTGAGGAATAAGTGTAACAGTTTTTTTCATTTTCATATATTTTTTTTGAGAGAGAGTGTGTTTTGCTAGAGCAATTTTGCTAAAAATTGCCGAATTTTAGGTGATATTTTTGGAAAGATACTAAAGTATTTTACAAACATAAAAATACAAAAATAAACTTCATTTCATGCTTTATTCAGATAATATAAAACATATTAGGGTCCATAACAAATAATAATTAAAAATCTTACGACAAAATTACACGAATCAACGTCCTCACTAAACATGCTCTGTAAGAATCGAGTTTTAAGGTATTAAATATTAATATATATAGACCTAAAGTACATTTTTGCAATAACAAGACTTCAAGCTATCGTACCAAATGCAATTCATGTGCATAATGTCATTATTAGCGATTTTCGTTTTCAAATCGTTACCGGACTCTTAAATTTACATTTTTGGTACCTTCTGTTTTCATATTTTTTAAGTACCTTGAAAGTGTTATTAAGTGAAGTTTTCTATATTTATAAATAAAATATAACATTTACCGTTACCGTACTTTGTTAGGATAGGGAAATAATGCTTAACATCAAAATTGTAAACAAAAAACACCTATGCTCAATACTTCTGGCCAAGGCTGTAGTTTAAAAAAGTGGTTAATAACCCCAAATATTCCAGCCCGCATACCAAGAAACGCAGCATTGGATCGGATCGGATATATAATTGTAGTTGTAACATTACAATTACTGACTTGTATATTTACAAATCAACAATCCTACAATTATGTAGCTGTCATGACATAGCTTTATTCTTTGTGATACGCTTTACAAAAAGTGACACATTTGTATACCGCAAATTGTAACGAAAACATATTTGTAATGATTGTGGTACATTTTATTGTTTACAATTTAACAATTTTGTAGAATTGTGCACTTGTAAAGTTTTGTGGTATAGGGCACAGGCCGTCTGCTGCGGGGTGCCGCAGGGTTCGGGCTGTGGGCCCCTCTGCTACCTGATGCATGTAAATAGCCTGTGCGGGGTGCTGCGCCACTGCTCTGCGCACATGTTCGCGGACGACCTGTGCGCGCTGCGCGCCGGCACTGACCTCGAGCAGACCTGCCGGCTCGTACAGGAAGACGTGGACGCGGTCGTAAAGTGGTCTCACGATAATGGAATAGTGCTGAATGCAGAGAAGACCAAGCTTCATGATTATACACTCTCCATACTTAGTTCCTAGTGATACCATCCCATCCATGTTCACCCATAGTTTTCAATGCTTTCATAATAGTAATAATCCGAATACTTGTAAATGCCAGCCGATTGAAAGGGTTCACAATGTCACCTATCTTGGTATGCAAATAGACGAAAACTTCTCTTGGACGACACATGTAGATTACATTTGTAGTAAGTTAAGAATTTTGTTAAGTAAATTTTATCATTTAAGTTTTAAAATCCCTGTTAGTACGCTAAAATGTATATATACATCTTTGGTAGAGTCAATTATTTGTTATGGTCTTGACAGCTATGGCCTTACGTTTAAAACTAACATAGACAAATTAGAAGCACTTCAGATCAGGTTTTTAAAATACTTAGTTAACAAAAAAACTAAAAATAGCTGTAAAAATGACTATAGGAAACTATTTAAAATCTGTAAAATTCTACCAGTAGCATCACGACTGAAATACATGTTAGCTTTAGAATAGAATAGAATAGAATAGAATATTTTATTTGCTCTCACGTTGGTGTTACAGAATAACAATAAACATGATACCCTAATAGGGTATTGCAAATGTAAACTTAAACTATATTACTATAGGTACTTAAAACTACAGATATATCCTGGTAATGAGATCACAACCTAAATCTAATTATATTTTCATACACTGCATTACAATTTAAGATTCACTAGAGTCAAAGAACTCTAGCGTTGAATAGAAACATTTCTCTATTAAGTATTTCTTTAACTTGTAAACAAATTTTGTATATTTTTGCTCTTGTGTGATATCTTTTGGCAGGTGGTTAAAAATTCGTATGGTCATCATATGAGGGCTCTTATTGCTCATCTGCAAGTTACTTGACGGTAACGCCAGTTTGTCTCTGTGTCTTAGGTTTTGGGTACATTGCTGACGATCTTTGGCTTTAATATATAAGTATTGGTGTTTATGTACAAATTTACTGGCTTCTAATATATACAGGCAAGGTAATGTTAGTATATTTAATTTTTGCTTTGAATAACCATGGCAGCAAGGTACACATGCATTTAGTCGACCACAATCATAACACCAGGACACTGACCGCGGGCAAATATGTCGTACCCAGAGTCTCAAATTACTACGGAGATAGGACGCTAAATAAACGTGTACCCTACCTACTTAACACTCTGCCCTCGGACATTGTGCGAGAGGCCAATAAAACCAGATTTAAAAACCGCCTTAAAAGGTATCTCTTGGGTGCTCTATAGGGGAATCGTTCACCTATGGAGCATACAGGACATACCTACCCTACCACACATTTTATTTCATGTAATTTAATTTTAATTTAATATTATGTGCTTTTAATTAATGTGAGATTATCCTGAATATTTACTGTAATATATATAGGAAAACTTGAGACTGATACTTGACTCCACAGTCAAACTTAATGTAGTTTTGTGGAGCACTGTAACCGATTAAATTTGTAAACTTGTGTTTTTAATAAATAAATAATAAAAAAAAAAAAATCTTTTCCAATAATTTTATTCAAAGTCTGTCCGCCAGTTTGTGCGTCATTCCGGGAACGCATACATTTTTTTAAGATCTAATTTGTCCGCGAAATGCATGTAATAACACTACTGGATAATTATTTAAAGCACTTGAGTGCAAATGTATGCCTGGTGTGTTTTTTATTAAAATGTAAAATTTCTAGGAGGTAAACATGTTTTTGTTTGAAATTTTTGCACCGTACCTTAATTAAGTGTCATTCCGGGAATGCCAAAAATTGTTAGAAAACAAAAATAATTTACGCTTAGTACAATATTTCTTACGAGATTATTGGGACCTCTTTCTACTAATCTATTTTTTATTTTTTACACACTTTTATATAGAAACGTCATTCCCGGAACGCGTAATTCCGGGAACGTGCCCGGACATGTCGGTGTTCCCGGAATGACTTTTTGGGAGTAATTAATGAAAAAAAACATTTTTTAATAAAAAAAATCTGGTTTTTTTTCCTAATCTATGACTTAAAAAAGTTAATGTAACTAGTTGGCACTAAATTACTTTAAGATCGAACGATATATTAAAATTACATAAATTTAATAATTTACATGTTTGGAACGAATTTAGTACTTTAATAATTTAATTAGTATAATCTGTGTTATGAAACGTTGCGATTGGACGATTTACAAGATATAACAGATAATTTAAGGAATTTTAACGTATATATTTGAATAAAAAAACCAAAATTTCATGCATTATCGTCATTTCGGGAACGCTTATAAAAAGTTTAGGGCAAATTGCCAGTCATTTTACACCTGCAGCCTATGGATCAATTATACTCAAAAAACTTACAGCGCCCTGCGCGTCCAACATAACAACGCCTTCAGGATGCTGTTGGGATTCCCGCGACATTGCAGTGCGTCAGGCATGTTCGCAGAGGCGCGCACAGATGACTTTCACGCGATAATGCGAAAACGTGTCGCGTCTCTGCTAAGACGTATCGCTGGTAGCCCCAATAGCCTCCTGGAAACAGTGGCGGGACGGTACGATGGCCCTTTTCACTACCACTGGAACCAGATGCACATGTTGTCCACTTAGGATTGTAAAAATATGCTAGCATGTAAACTAATTTTAAGCTTTGTTGTTAAAAGGTTTTTTTACGAAAAAAAATACTAAATTTTTTTTTGTTAAAATATAAGTTAAGTTTTAGAATTAAGTAACTAACTGTAACTACTTAACACAAATTATGGATTTTTTCTGAAATAAACTGAATTGAATTGAAAAAAAAAACATATTTAAGCGTGGCCCATTTGGGTATTGATTGAAAATAAGTTAGTCAATAACAGAAACTGGTTTTTAGAACAAAAATTGAACTTTTTTTTTTACGAAATTTAGCAGCCGGAATTCGCCACCTTGGTGATTTTGGGCCAGGTCATTTTGGACACCGTACCCGCTTAGCTACTTCTGCTGCTGATTGTACGATTCAGAATTTGCATATGCATGAAACAGCGTCAACTACCGTGTTATTTGTAAATATCACATAGTACGTATGAGATAGCAATATCGCTTACTCCCTTTAAAGGAACCACAGGGTTGTAACAATTTTTTAAAGAATAATCTATATAATATAATGACTGCTCTATGTGATGGGCCATCATAGGGACGCTGCTATGCGTTAGAGGGAGCTAACGATATTGCTATCTCGTTCCGTCGTATAGCTGCGTCCCTATGATGGCCCAACATGTAGAGCAGCCAAAAACACACGGTCGAATACAATGAAGTCCTTGGTATGGTCCGTACGTACTACATGGTACGTACTGTGTTCGATCGCCATACGCAGTAAGACATAAGCTTTATGAGTAAGGCCTCCCTTTCTAACTCACAGCCGCATCCTTTTCAAATAGTGCCATGTGCAACAAAATCAAAAACCGCAATGTATTAAAAATCGCAGGTTATAGTGGCGAGGTTAGTATAGACTCGTCCCACGATAACTCTGCATTAACAGTCAGAGTAACTTGCTATACCCATCCCTTTCTTAGAGGCGACAGTACTAGCATTATAAAAAGACAGTATGATTCTCTTTGTCTAATTGTAATGCAAAGTTATCGTGGGACGAGTCTAGTGAGCCTAAGGGACAAACACACCTGGGCTGAATTCAGCAAATTCATAGACAAAATGCATAAATTTGGCCATAGTTGCTTAGATTTGTCTATGGCATCCATACAGCTTCAAGCAATCATAAGGAAAATTTAAGCATTTTGTCTATGAATTTGCTTAATTCAGCTCAGGTGTGTGGTGTATCTATTACATATATTTTATGATATCGTCTCTTGCAACACTGGTTGCTTGGCAACGATATTTTGTCTTTTGTTGACAGACGAAATGTCACAACCGTCACAACATCAACAGCGTTGTAAAATGTGTAAATCGATACTTTGTTTATCTAATTAATTTAGGAATACCTAGGGAATAAAATGTTAACGACAAATAAAGGAATATAGTCGAAATCTACTCCATTATAGAGATGAAGTTATTTACGTTATTTACTTACAATGTGGAAATTCAGTACAAGAGCTACCTCTTATCAAGAGCAATGTTCTTTATATTGCTGACAAACGGACTTATTATTATTTTGCCGTTTGTGTTTGCATATGGTGGACGAGGTAAAAACACTAAATAAAAATCCTCTTTATTCTATTTCGTGTGTTATGCACTAACCTGTTTTAATTTCAGGGTTTTGGTTAAAGTCCCAGAGTTACTTCGAGCAACCAGTGGTACATTTTACATATGACTACTTGTTAGTAGCTGAGACTGATGATCCCAGTCAGCCAATAGTGTGTGGCAATGCTGAATACGAACATGATGAGTACTGTGCGGAATTCCAGGTAAATGTGATAGTCTAGAATCTAGATGAAATGTACCATTTCGCTGTGGGTGCTTAGTTTTATTGCTTGCCTTCTGCCAAATGGTATCCTTTTACATAAAAGTATCGTAAATATACTTTTGATTACTCTACCTGTATGGTATATAGTTTGCTGTTAGTTTTTCTTCAAACATTTTAATTTCTTCTTAGGTAGATGAGCATGATAATAATGGTGATGGAAATAATGATGTATTGGAACTAAAGTTCCTACTCCATTTAGCTCCAGCCAAGACATTAGCTTCTATAGTTCTAGTTTTAGGAGTGGACTTCCAATTAAAGGTGAGAGCTACTTACTTCTTCCTGTCTAACATTAGCAAGTTCTTTTGAATCTTATTACTCTTTCTCCTAGCGTTTATCCCGGCTTGGGGTCCGCTTGACAACCTAATCTCATGAATTGGCGTAGACACTAGTTTTTACGAAAGCGACTGCCATCTGACCTTTCAACCCCGAGGGGAAACTAAGTCTTTTTGGGATTAGGTCCGGTTTCCTTACGATGTTTTCCTTCACCGAAAAGCGACTGGTAAATATCAAATGATATTCCGTACATAAGTTCCGAAAAACTCAGTGGTACGAGCCGGGGTTTGAACCCGAGACCTCCGGATTGAAAGTCGGACGTCTTACCGCAAGGCTACCAGCGCTTTTTATGCAACTAGAGTTATAAATGTCACATCAGCCGAGCCTTTAATTTTCGATCTAACAGATATATGTTCCTCCACAGATGGCAAAACTGTGCAGTAGATAGATTTTGATAAAAACCATTTTGTAATGAAAAAACCTGCATTTAAATTGGTTCAGCTGTCTTAGCTCTATGGTGCCATAGCCAGACACAGTAGCAGTCAAATTTATAACACCCCTATTTTTGGGTTGGGGGTCATAAATGACTTTCTTTGAGTAAAATAAATTCAAATATTCTGCACAATATAATACTAATCTCATTTCACTCTTCACAGACTGTATGCCCTCTTCACATGCAAGGTTTGGCAATAATAACCAAGGAATTTTCACTTCCACCCTCTGCACTAATATACTACGGAGACTTGACATTTCATCAGGCCACCCACCTACCATGCCATGCCCATACTATAGATACTAAGTACAATACCTCTTTATTTAGATACTTGGAAAAGACAGACAAGGATGTTGTTGATACTATTTTAGAAGATTATTTTATAAGAGAAGGTAATTTAAATATGCAGTATGTTAAGTACTGAGTACTTAGAAAAAAAAACCGAATACAATATCAATTTTTTTTCTGTTGCAGCTATTGTTGACACTCAAACATTACACTCAAGAAGCCAAAATGGGCATACTGGAACAATGAATATCAAAATACGACTAAGAATACCTGAAGCACAAGTATGGTATACACCAAGCATTCTACAGGAGTTCAAATGGGCGTGGCCACAGTACCTTTCAATGGCAGCAGTGTTATACTGGTTTTTTAGTAAAATCAAGAAGTTTGTTTTCAGTAACCGCTTGCTGATGGCATGGGAAGTGGTTACATGGAAAAAACTTTAACTATTTAGTTTTGTTTTGTATTGCTTCGTAATTTGACACAAATATTTTACCAAAGATAAAATAATAAGCTCCCAGAGACTGCTGTACTTTTATGCTGTGAGTGTGATAAATTAGTAGGTAAACATAAAAATATTGCTGAGGTTTAATTTAGAATTAGGTAAGGATATCAATGTAATAATTTAATGTAGCTAATGTCATAATTGATTAAAAATAAAGAAAAGGAAAAATAAATTTGATCAACAATTTATTGCTATAACAATTAGGTATGTACACTACTTATCTACATGATATTTATTTACACGAGTATATTCACTGAGTAAGTGTAAGCGTAGGTAATTGACCAACATAATCTTTACGGTCAAGCTCAGCGCGGTTGTCTTCAATGATGAAGGTTTTGCCGCTGTAATCGTCTAGTTGCACCAACAAATACCGACACTGGTAGTTGCCATAATCATTCTGAAATCGAACAATGCTCTTGTTTATTAACATGAAAATATATTAAAATTTATCATATCTTTTGAAGCTTTTACTTAACTTTTTTTAATATTTATGAAAGTATCAAGAATACACTGTACTACTATTTCTATAACTGACCTGTTTCATATCTAATTCAACAACAGCCTTGTTCCTAATTCCTTTGATATAAAACCTCATTCTCATGTGTTTGACCCCATCCTTCTCATACACTGCATGACTGACATGTGTGCGACGCCTCCTTGTTGTCTCTTCTCCATAACCCTTAATTGGTGCACCCAATGCATCTTCTACCCTAGGATCCTAAAACATATAATTGTTCAAATCAACTGATATTTTAGAATGCAACAACAGATTGAAATTCTACAATATTCTAATCAATTTAACACATGAAATGCTTGACGCTCTGAGACTTATATCCTAATCAAAATGAGTTTTTTTTAAGTAGAAATATACGTAGGAAACAAGACTTACTTGCTTGCATTTTTCCAGAGCAGTCGAATAAATGCTATTTGCGCTGTTGCTAGAAAATAACTCTCTGAAGACGTAATAAAAAATTATGCCGGTGACCCCAACACCGAGTAGAATAACGCCAGTATACGACACCGTTTTAGTGGTCTCCTTTATTTTTTCTCCTAAAGGTCGGACATCAGTGGAAACTTCGGCTCTTTCTTGACTCTTCGTTAAACCACTTTCTCGTTTATCATTAGAATAGGATCGTTTGCTTGTAAAATTATTTCCTTGAAGAAGTACAGGTACCAATTGCAGTGGTTTTGCATTTCTTAGACCTGGGAGAAATTTCGATATAATCGTCATTTTGTTTACAGGTTTCAGGGTATGAATAAGGAATCTAGTGCACAGAACAAATTATATGTTTTGTTGTCAATATAATATTTTTATCTTATCTAATTTTAAGGTTATTTTTATTTTTGACATTAATATTTAATTGACTGACACTGACGCTATTGACAGGACAGCGATACAGCGATAGACATCAAAAGAATGCGTTTAGTTCATCTCAGATGAACTAAACGCATTCTTTTTAATAGTGTTCAAATCTACAATAAAATGGAATTAGGCATAAAAAAGGAATATGACCTTCTCATTATTCATGTTTAATTCTTCAATATATATATAGTAAATATAATAATTAACCCCGTCAAACTAATCAAGTAGACAAAAAATAGAAAGTACGAAACGCATTGCAAATGAGGAAAAAGCGTTCAGCGTTCATAATATATTTTTGCAATATTCTTGAACATGAAGCTTACCAGTGCAACAGCAAAGTTTTTATTAAATTTGAACAAAAATAGATTTAAAATGTTTTATTTTTTATGCCATTGGTTTTACTTATCACTCATGCCACCATTTATTCTAGATTTCGTTTCAAACGTTGTGACTTGTGTATCATCGTGTGAAATCTGAACGTTTCTTGTTTTGTCAAATCGATTTGATTCGATGAGGATTCGATGACACTAAAAGCGGTATTAGACATTGCAACCTGCAGGGCCCAATCTATCAGGTTGGAAAATGTAATTAGAGGTAGGGTCCGTCGGGAGATGAAAGAGGAGTAGCGAAAGTCAGGGTACACAACAGATTGGGCCCTGCAGGTTGCAATGTCTAATAGCCGTTTAACGATGACATGACATGACAAACTAGCTAGACTAGACCAATAATCAATTTTCATTCCAGCAGCTTATGCTTAGGTTTTACAAAATAACTAATATATTTTTTACCAATCTAGCCAGTGTTTTTAATAAAAAGGAAATGTTTCGTAATGATGTCCTTGAATTATAGTAATGGATTTATGTAATACTAATACAGTTAAATGTAAAGGTGCACGATTTATTAATTAGCTTCAAAATATAGAACGTAAAAATGGATTGGATTATTTCTGATGAGTTGGGCTTGACCGTCGGGCACCTCGTAGGATGGGGAGCTGCTGGAGCTATGATCATCGGTGGCGTAGCACCATACATTCCACAGTATCGCCAAATAAAAAGGACACAGGATGCAGAAGGGTTTTCTCTTTATGTTTGTTTAACTCTTCTAATAGCTAACACACTCCGAATATTATTCTGGTAAGTGCATTATGTAAAAATGTATAATACTTCCTAATAAAATATTACGTATGTATTTTAAATGCTGTATTTTTTTTTAGGTTTGGCAAACGTTATGAGTTGCCACTCCTGATTCAAAGTATTGTCATGAACATTACCATGTTTGTAATGATCCACCTCTGTGTTACTGTTCGCAAAAAGAACCAAATCATTAGAGCAAGGGAGCGAATATTTACAGGTGAATAATACATTTTGCATGATAATATTTACTTAGCCAGAAACTGATTTCTAAATATGATTTACTGATTCTCTACCCGATAAATGAAATGTGATTTTTTTAAGCATGTCATGTTTTTTTTGTACATTCTTTTAAGCTTTTTATTCTTATTTTTAATTTATTTATGGTACAAATATATTAATTTGACTTTAATTTGCACTTCATATGTAGGTTGACTAATTTTCTTTGTTGTTTTTAGCATATTATTTTATTTTTAACAATATTTATGTTTTATTTGGTGGTTGGTGTATTGATGGTGACATTAGGTGCAATATTCATGTTATATATCCTATTGTGTTGTGTGAACGGCTCAGACCAGCCAGACGAAACGGCCCGCTGGCTGGAGCAGCATAGTGGAGCACCCCGCGGGGAAAAGCCCCACCGGTTTTATGGTGAGTGTTGCCGTCATTTTGTATTGAATGCTAAAACATTGTGTTTTGTCTTATCAATGAGTTCCATTTTTGTTTCAGAATCTGCTTACACATTTACTTTGCATTCATCATGGTTGTGTGTGGTTTTCCGTGCATTTTGAAGGAGTTACTTGACATAATGTGTTTGTGTCCATGATATTTCATCATTTAGCTTTTATTTACATACACTTGCATGTGGTGGTTTTAATTGAAAGCTTTATTTAGGTATTAATTAAATTTATATTACTAAAAGTATCAATTCCACAAATTTTTGTAATATCCATAGGTATATTTAAGTTCAATGCACTGTTTTATCTGAAGTTATAACCTAATTACAAAGTGATACAGTATAGTTGTAATATAATTGTATAATCTCCTGAGAGCAACAATGGGTCAAATCTATTGTATGTCATATTATTATCTTATCAATTGATGTCATTTGCCTCTGGCATGAGAATGGTGTGCATGAGAAAGCTTATATTGTGGCTTCCCTGTACAAGAGAGAGTTAGCTTTGAATTACACATCATGTTTCCTGTAGCAATGTACCTACCTATGCTTAAATATTTTTTGTTATATTAAATTTGTCAGTCAATTATATACCACTCATTTTTTGTAATTGTTAAAATGGTTTGGATATTTTAATGCATTATATTTTTTATTTACTTTTAAATTTGTGTTATTTATATCCCATCATCCAAATATATATTAATGTATACTAATAGACTTGCTTCAGCCTATAGTGCTATATGTGCCTAACAGTGGTTATCATGGTATAACAATATTAAATAATCACTCTTTATATGCCAATTGATAAATGGAGCAGAGGCATTATTAAAACCACAAATAAACCTATTAAAAACCCTTTTAGTTTTTCGTTTGATATTCTATGTTTTAAATAATTTACAAACACGATAAAGTTGTCAAGGCAATCGTGTCGGTGTATTTGATCAATTTGATCTTTGAACGTTCAAGCACTAATTTCCTTATATTTAAATTCCAGATATGGAAACGAAGTACTTCTGGGCCTGGACCGATTTCCAGAGCTACGTGGACTGCATGCTCGTATTCTCGGTGATCGGGGCTGCCGTCACGTACCTGCTGATCGAGTTCGGGCCGTTTGTCGAGCTGATCGGCTTCATGGCCGTGTTCACGGAGGCCATGCTCGGGGCGCCGCAGATTGCGAAAAACCATCAGAATAAGAGCACTGAGGGAATGAGGTAAGCATGATACATTCACTTTATTATAATACCTTCAAGAAAAATGAGTATTGGAAAACTGTGTGGACAGATGCGGGAAATATGTTAATTGCAGCATGAGCTCAAACATTTTTTTTTTATACATATTCGCGCAAAACCTAGAAACAGTTTTTCAATACTCATCATTCTCTTAGCTGTTGAACTAAGCTTGATCTTACTTTATATGCGATTTGTTTATCGTGAAACCATGCCTTCGAGATTGGTCATCACTGTAAAAGTTATTTAGAGAAACCTACATTAAATTAAAACCTCACAGTTAATGGGTAAATCATGTCTATTTTAAGGTGTGCTACCGTTACAGGTTTACTAAAATAAACGGTACTGGAACTGGGAAATTTCGGTTCTTGCCATACAAAATCAGAATCGGAAGCATGGCTCCGATTTCTTGATTTACATCGCCATAGCCGGCAACATGACGATATATGCCCTTGTTCCAGCTTGAGCATGGTGATAATGTGGACTTGCGGCGACGTGTTCAAGACTGCTTATTTCGTGTTGAGAGAAGCGCCCACGCAGTTCTGGGTGTGCGGCTCGCTGCAGGTTGCGCTCGACGTCGTCATACTCGTCCAAGTAAGTCCTTTTATTTTACCCCCCTAATAAATTACTTTTCTCAAACATGCAATGAAATGTCTTCGTTATGTGCGTCATAATAGGCTTCAAAGTATCACGTTTAGGCGTTTTTTTTTTTTTTTTTTTATGTTTGTGGCACAGGATCATGGCATTCAGCCATTAAAGGTTATAGGCGATATTTACTTTTTGGTTCATTTGACATTCTGCCACTACTTATGCATATTAAAAAAAAACAATAATCGATTGTAATATTAGTTTTCTTTGTTTTTTTTTGGAAATATTTTTTTTTGTAATTTTTTTTTGAATTTTTTTTTTCTTTTCTTTGAAAAAATTTTTTAGCAAAAATTTTTTTTTGTCTAAAAAAAATTTTTTTTTTTGGTTTTTTTTTCCTTATTTTAATTTTTCCTTTTGAATTTTTTTTTGGATTTTTTTATATTTATTTCATTGCATGTTTGAGAAAAGCACTATACATACCTCGGCGTGAAAAGGGGTTGCCAGCCTCGTAACTATCCGGCCTCGCTACGCTCGGCCGTCTATATAACTCAGCCGGCAACCCCCTACTTCCCAGCCTCTGTAGTAATGTACTAATATCATTACTAATAACAATGAACTCTACTACACGTGGATATTGATAACCAGTCTATACTAATATCAAGTCTCTATTACGCTTATATCTGCAACATTGTGGGTTCAAGAGTCGGGTAACGTTCCTAATTAAGTACATCGATAACAGATTGATTTACCACGTCGTGTGTGCGACGCTGAATTAATGATGTCACTTATGTACCTTCACATGCTATGCTAGTTTAAACCTTACATCTACTACCGTAACGTTGGCCTTAAAGTGTTGCAACCATATACTTTTCATTAATATTGTATCGAACACGCATTAATGACGTGTTGTTGTTCTATTTTCAACTCTATTTACAAGGAGATAAGGTATAATTGTTATATCAGCTGTAGACTTATATTCTAACTATAGGCACCTTATTGCCTCAAATGTCTTTATTTACATTAGATTTTGTTCTGCATATCGAGGTTAAAACGAGGGAAAATGTAACAAGGAGATATAGGTTAAATTTTATTGGGTAGGTTAGGTTATACATAGTACATATATATTTGGTTTTAATTTAGCTGCGTACGGTGCACGGTGCGAAGACTTTTTAACCGACTTCAAAAAAGGAGGAGGTTCTCACAGATTTTTTTTTATCATTTTTTTTTAACCGATATCTCCGTGAATCGTGAACCGATTTTCATCTATTTTTTTAATCGAACGGGTTAAATCGAACCCCTAAATGGTCCCATTGTCACCAAGTCGGGGTCTGATGATGGGATCCTGGAGAAATCGAGGGAACTCTTCAACTATTATAGGTACACCTATAGTGATTTCACTATTTTTTAAAGCAACTCGGCCACTTCCTCTTGGAATAGCGGATCCCAAGTGAAGCCGGCTCTTTTTTTGTTTAAAATTATGAGTACTGCTGTAGACGATATTTTAGGCATACGTCGTTTGGGCCGGCGTAACCATATTTTTCTACAATTTGAAAATGTATATCTCGTTATAGGTGTGGCTATACCGGCGCGATACGGCTGCGGCGCGGCGCGCGCGGCGCGGCGACTAGCAGTGGACCGAGAGCGACTTATAGCACTCGCAGCGCTCAGACTCCGAGGCCCCATCGCGCGCTGTCGGTACTGTTCTATACAATGGTACCGGAACCAGCAGTCCCCGGTTCTCGCTATACAAGAACGGTACCGGGAGCATGCTCTACGCGGCCCGCCCCCGTTTCCGCGCGCGCTACCGTCTCTTCGCAAGTGTGTTATGATAAGTACCTACACAGAATTGACAGTTTTTATTTTAAGTTTTTTGTAACGTGACGTCATAACAAGGGGAAACTACAATCGGTAGCCAATCTACATATTGCGAGGTAATTTCCCAATATTTAGGTACTTACCTACTTAGTATATTGGTCTATAAGATTTATATATATCAGAATACGAGAGATGACCTGCAAATGGTTACAGTAGTTGGTTACTTTATAGTGCTGTTATATTCTGAACTAGATTTTTAGTAAATTACGAACCCCTTGAAATTGATCGTCACGTATTCGCACTTAACGAAATGAGGTGACTCCAGGCTGTGCATTGTATACTTATACTCAACATTTCCAAGAAATATCGTGACGTAGAATACACGACGACGCGTGAACGCGTCTTTTTGCATTATAAGAGTGAACAAGGGTTTAAATGACCACATATGGTGCCGTGTATGCTGCGTCTTAGAATTTCTAGTAAAAAGATGTGCCAATATTTTTATTTTAATCACAAGTGACTTCACAATTGTTGGAACAGGCGATTATTATCGCAAGTCGGTGCTATAGGCTCGTGCCTCTCTAGTGACGTGATCAACGGGGTTAAGATGGACACGGAATGAGGTTAAAAACAGTTGAAGAAAATGCAGATTACGCCTTTGGGGATTTCGAAAGACGTGAACTGCCAGGGTTAAAAAAACGAATCCACAAATTTGCGTCAGTTAGCGCCTCGAAGTGCATAGTTTTCACTATGGCGGACGGCAGAAAAAAACTATTTAAAACTGTCAAAGGAATGCTATTTCCACAGCGCCCTCTGTAGTGAGCATTCGGCAGTTTTTAGTCTCATTTTGAGATAAGTTAGATCTGTGTTGGACAGTAGTGCGTGTTGATGTCAAAATATGTTTTTGCGAAAAACACTGATTTCCATTTAAAACGATGTCTTGGGTTTTTCATAGAAAATTTACTGATGCATGCCCGATATCGATGATGCATTGGGGTACCTTCGGATAATCGCATTTTATATTTTAGGAACACATACACTGCGTCTAGTTTTACATTTAGCGATTTTTAAATTACCTCTCTTCCGAAGCTACCCCATTGCATCTTATA
Source organism: Pammene fasciana (assembly GCA_911728535.1). Taxonomy (NCBI): domain Eukaryota; kingdom Metazoa; phylum Arthropoda; class Insecta; order Lepidoptera; family Tortricidae; genus Pammene; species Pammene fasciana. Next base: position 7,861,049 of record OU452277.1, on the reverse strand, counting down.
GGTCAGTGGAAAAAAAGTGTAAAAGAGAAAGAAAAGCGTGAAAGAAAGAGACCAGATTAGGAATTTGTTGCTTCCGTTATTTTTAGAGCGCAACCTACTAGTCGTACGTCCTTTTAGGATACTTTCCACCAGAGCTGTACTGAGCGCCGTTTTCAAAGAAGCGACTGGCTTCAAATTCAAAGCTGAGCTTGACCGATTTGTATAAAAAGTTCAAAACGTAGCGCTCATTAGCTCTGCTATAAAGTTATTTTTAAAGGACGAAATTGTACCCGTGCTTGCTATATTAGCTGTTATACATAATTGTGTAATTAAGTATCTTTATTTGTACAGCAATATTATATTGGTATTTGGTAGTTATGTGTTGTTTAGATAGGTCTTAGTTTGAATTGATTAAAATAGGAACACATTACAGAGAAGAAATAATTAGTTCATGCCAATAGAACGCAGCCTTGCGTTCTTGCATTGTTTTCCAACTTATGATTATACTACTACATAGTATATTTTGTATCAGCAGATAAAACAGTTTAATATAAAAGCAGATTTTTAAAACTGCTATCTTTACTTAGCATTTATTTAAGCCCATAAAAGCGCACTTTTTACTATATGTAATGTAAATATATATTTTAATTTATGAAGGTACCAGGGGGTAAAGTTTCCATAAGTATTATTTGTGATATGTAGTACCTACAAATACGCGCATAGGAAGTATGAGCTAAGTTTGGACCGTTTTGACTTGAATATGTATGGCAGCGCCTAACTTGACGTAGCAATAGCTATGAAAAGTTGGCAAGGTTGTTGGGCTCTAAGCAATCACCTGTATGTACAAATTAAATGACCTGTCATGTTCAAAGTATTTTTATTCGAGTGAGATATAAAGCACATTTTTGTTAGTTTGAAACAGCTTGTTTCTAAGGTCTAGTGCCTATTTTATAAGCAACAATTTGCAGTTTCGACCAATAAAAAAAAATGCATTTTGCAATGTTGCCAGATTAAATTCATTGTTTTTCTAACTTGCTGCTAGTATAGCTTGACTTGACTTTGACATTGCGTAGTTAATTATTTATATTATTTTGAAGTCATTGAGGGTTAGGTTGCGGTGTTTCAGATTATATCTGAAACTTATTTTAAGAAGTTAAATCTAGTCTTGTTAGAACAATATCCATCATTGCTAAAAATGATGTTTGAATTTCTTCCGATACGACATAATTTTATGTAAATAAAACAATTCCACGTTTGATTATAGGAATTGACTACACCTATATTTCGACAAGAAATTGTAGGAATCAAAAAGTGGCAACATCGTCCCGTTTTTTTAGATTTATGTGAAAGGGACGACACTACGGCGGTGTTGTTACTTTTTAATTTCTACAATTTCTTGTCAGAATATATTTGTGTAATTTGTGGTATACTTAGTTAGCTGTGTGTATTGATATGTAGAAAAGTACAAGTATGTATTTCCTTAGTGAAAGCTTCCAAATGATATTTTAAGTTTATTGTTAAGTATCCGATTTTATTAACATAGTAGCTGTAGACAAAGGTAGGCTTCTCAGTCTTCCTGTAAGACCTCGTGTATTATTTGCATTAAGGGAAGACATTGTAAGAGCAGTTCGCGCTCACAAAGTACCAACATAGTCTATTTTGTACGCGTTATGTCCAAGTTTTAGAAACGACTATTGATCGAACATCGTGAGAGATATTATTAATTATGGGCCATCTTTTTGTACCCTCAACTTTTTTAGGTGATTTCTATTCAGAATCACGAGCTCTTTCGATTTTATTAGGACATAAAATGTGTCCTAAGTCTTTTTTTCCATTCCGTTACCATTTTTTCCATTAGACGGCGGTAACGGAATAAAACGGCGGATTAAAAAAAAAATACAAATATTTTGGGACACATTTTGTGTCCTACTCGGATCGAAAGAGCTTGTGATGCTGAGTTGAAATCATTTAAAACTTTCCGAATAAAAACCTGTGGGTACAAAAAAATGGCCCTTATTCACCATGTAAAGAAACATATCATATTTATATGTAGTATCATAAGTGTAAATTGAGATCCGCATAGACATATTGTCAATTAAGGAATTAATTGTATAGTGACGTAATCGTATGTTGTGATTTTTATGAGTTATCATTTCTTATATGCAATAAAACTATATAATTTGTTAAATATTTCACTTTCATTTCTTAGCATCGCCTATTTTAAATTTAATGTTCATATAAAATACACGTAGAGCAGAGTAGAAGTAGGTACAGCTGACGTCAAAGATATCTTTACACTTTTGCACCTTACTTCATTGTATTAAGGTGCATAAGTGTAAACATATCTTTGACGTCGACTGTACTGAAGTAGTAGAGCAGTGCGTTAAAAATATTCGTAGGGAAGCCGGTGGCGATCGGGGTCTATGGACGCCCCGACACTGTAGTATGACTGTAGTCGAGTAACTGTACAGGAAAGACTGCTGTTTTTATATTTTGTTCTTTTATGTTATGTAAGGTTAGTTATTTCTTATTAACTAGCTAAAAATAAATTATACAATCGCAAGTAGAAATGAATATTCATATTCTGTTGTTACCGTCTACCTTAAGCACTAAGAATAGATATTATTACAAAACCAAACTCAGATGCGGTAATATTTTAGGCTTTCGTCTTTATTTTTTATGATTTGGTACGAACTCTATACGGTACGTATCTAGAATATCTAGATTGATAACAACAGAATTTGAATACAAATTCATTTCAACTTGCGATTGTATCAATAAAGAACATTTGACACCAACACATACAGTATAGGCACACACGATTATACGCTTTACGCTACAGCCATAGAGGCCGTTAATCGTGCTTACGCGCTAACGGTCCTCGTATTATAAGTTATCGTTAGCGCGTAAAATGTGGCTCGTATTACACTCGTAATAAGGGCTAACAGCGGGGTTGTGACGGAGGGTGGATCGATGCGGGGTGGCCGGCGCCCTCTCGCGGCGCGGCCCTCGCTCCCGGTGTCCCTCGGTGCCTCAGTGCGCGAGGCAGCGGCCGCCGCGAGCCCGTGTGCTCTGCTCCATGCCCCGTTCAGCCGTGCCACTCGACCGTCAGCAGCTCGCTCGACACGAGGTGAGTACTACACCGCATAATCCGAATAGATGACATAATACCAGCGTGCGCTATGTTGTTTTAGGAAGCTTGTTTAATGTTTCCCCTCTTATCAACGTCAGGCGGCGCCGATTATACAGTGACAGCGGAATTGATGGGTAAATTACATGTTTGGTTAGAGGGTGACACCTCATTTATAAACAACTGAAATATCTAACTATATCCCAAGTGTTGTTGAATGTTAACTTTTAATACTTAAACAAATTTAATACCTACTTACTTTTTAACACTGATGCTAAAAGAGGAGTGTTACAAATATATTTGACCGACATCTATGTGTGCGTGTCTGTGGGATTGTAGCGATAAAACGGTTGAACCGATGGAAATTCGGTTTTTATTACTATTTGAAAGCAGGTTTTAAGTGAGTGATCTTAGACATGTTTTATCAAAATTGGTTCAGCCGTTTCGGGGATTTTTCTACATTTTTAATTTATAATATATAAAAAAAAATCCCGCCGCCGCCTTTCTCCCATCTCAGGTATAAAATATAAATAGCTTATAGCCTATACATAGATAAAAGTTTATATATTAGGTACAAAGACTTACAAAACTATGATTATATTATAGAAATGTGAATCTACATTAGTACCTACTTACATCAAGTAGTAAAAAAGCCGAGCTCCGATTACAACAAATAGTTGCTAACCGCGATGAACTGATTTGAATGTAAACAAAGCATAATTCCATTGTCCGCGCACCGGAAAGGAAACGCGGTGTCCAGTTACCTACTCGCTCGTATCAGGTCGCGGTCGTATCCAGGCCTACAACCGCGAATCACTTCGTTCGTCGAATCGTCTATTTGCATCACTCTCTTTCGATTATGCAAGAGCGATACAGATGGAGATAAAGATAACGAAGTTATCTCGTATTATAACTTTATAAGTTATCGTTAGCGCGTAAAATGTAGCTCGTATTACACTCGTGATAAGTGCTAATAGCGGTGTTGTGATGGAGGGTGGATCGATTATTGATTTTCGAAGTTCGCGGTAGATCTTCAGATCATGCCGCTCATGATGTTTTCCTATAAATGTAATAAAACTAATATACTGTACCTACTCTACCGCGATGGCGAGATGACCTCGATGCCTTTGATAGAGAGCAGTGGTGGTAGGGTTGCCATATGGAAAAATCGAATGTCCTGATAAAAATCCGGACATCACCACAAAAGTCCTGACATTTCTAATAACAGCGATTTAGCGTACTTTTAGCATACACTACGCCGGTGGTAAACAGCCTGCTTGATGGTAAGTAGCTACCGTAACATATGGACACTTGCAGCTCTAGGTGCCTCATGTGTGTTGCCGACCCGACTCCTTAGAAAAGAGTATTCACTGTGTTGACGGCTAACGAGAAAATATAGTCCCTGTCGTCAGCACACTGCATCCTTTCAGAGCTCTGTAAGGTCGCCAGAGAACACAACACTATGAGTAAGGTCTAGTGCTATTTCTGTAATATGAAGGTACTTCCCCAGTCGGGCTCTGCTCCATATTTGATCGAGTTCACATTAGCTGAGCTGTGCCCTCACATGACATATATTCGCAGTACCCATACCCTCTTAAAGCTTGAACTCATAATTATAAATAACATGACTCAGAGTTTATTGGTCAAAAAGTATTCGCGTTCTTTCCCACATTTTTTTACATTTAGAAACGTTATAGTTTTTGATATACCCAATATTTTTATATTTGTCATAAGAGCAGTTAATTAATGAGTTTGTTGAAGACATCAACAGTTGTCATTAAGTTGTAGAGCGACTTATTTAACATTCGGCTTTAAGCCTTCCAAAAAATGCTTAATACGTATTTTGCTAAACTAAATATTATACTGTTTGAAGTATAAGTAATACGTAGGTACATATTTAATTAAGACTTTATATACCTACAATTTTAATAACAAAATATTGTCAAATTCATTATTGATTTGTTGAAAATTGAATAGGTACTTGCACTTTGTATGTATTTAAATTTTGTAATAAGCGTATAATGAGGTAATTTCTAAAAATCCTGACACTTGCCAAGTCCGGCCGCAATCCTGACAAAGGGACAAAAATCCTGACATGTCCGGACAAATCCTGACGTATGGCAACCCTAAGTGGTGGAGACAGGTGGGTCAGGTCAGGACAGGACTGTGATAGCTTTGGGGAACGCGAGCTGCAGGCCTTTGTCCAGCAGAGGGACACTCTAGGCTCATGTAAAAAAATTAATATAAAAGTCGTAAAAGTTAATTACATTTTTAATTTTCATTCTTCTTCTGCCTAAAGAATAGATTTCCCAGCCTGTTACCATACAGTCTCCGCTTTCCGTGTGGTATTATTCCCGTTGCCCGGTCTTCATCCTCTAGCATCCTCTTTCGTGAGATTGTTAAATATTAAATAGATATATAATATATCTATGCATTTATGTCAAAATTTCCATCATCACAGTAATCGTAACAGTTCAAACAGTCATAAATACTTCATGAAAGATTTACCTACTTAAAACGATTACTTATGACTACTAAACTTGATGACAATAAAATTATAATTAAACATGTACATATTGTAGATTGCGAAATTGAGAAGTTATTTTGCCACCTACCTACGTTTGTATGCACTAAAAACATCCTTCGACTTTTGTAAACATAGCACATTTATTTGTAGTTTACGTAAGTTCTCTATCAGCGTTACCTACTTGTAAATGATTACTCGGAGCTCGGCTAAAACAACAGCACACACACACAAACTATTACTAATTAGTTTGTTCATTACTAAACATTGCTTAGCTTAACTATGCCATTTATTAACTAATTTTGTTGATCAAACCATTTTATTGACTTCCTCGATACGCACTACAGTTGTTCACCTCCAATTTTAGTGGCTTACTCATGAGTCTTCCATGGAAGACATTGCTAATTTTAGTGTCGATTATTATCTAAGGAACGGCATCCTTTATGTTTAAAGTCTCTAACACAGTCTTTGTGTTGTGTAGGTATTTACCTACAGGGTTATTTTATGTGTTACTTACAATTTACAATGAAGGCAATACGCAACATAAGTTGAATGTTGCTCATGCATACCTCTACAGATCAGGAAGTAGAAGTTATTTTCTGCGCAGATTGTCAGTTGCCCATGTCGATTGAATAGCAATAGGCACTTACGCAGGTAAAGTACCTAAGTGGGTATGGTATCTACATACAAAGAAGACCATATTTGTATTCGTAATTAGCTAATTTATTCTTAAAGGTTTAATTCGCTTCAAGATTATTAAACTGCTTTTGCTTTAAATTAAATTAACTTCGAGCGATGTACCTACATAAAACAATGGTACTTATTCTATTTGAGCAATATATTTATAATAAGGTATGACCTTAGTTTTCACAACCTTTCTATACATACATTATTATTTTAAAATAAAAATATAAGTTTTTTTTAGACAACGTTTACCTGCAAGTAAACTAGAGAGGAAAGCCTCTCTAATAGTTTACAGCTTACAATTTACTCGATAACTTTTATGCTGAGGGCGTTATACTTTTCCTGTCGACAACTACTTGTAAAAATAGACACGTGTGTAAAGCTGAAAATAATTTCTAGGTAGAAAAACTTGCAGTCAACGGATTATAGTGCCGGTAACTCAGTTGGTAAAGGGGCGAGCTCATGTCCCGCCATCCCGAGGTTCAAGTCTCGTCCTAGGAGCTGTTTTTATGTTTTTTTATTTATTTTAAATATCCTGGAGTCGTTAGCAGACATATTTCATTGAAAAAATCATAAAATACTCAAATAGGTACCTACGTACGTTGACATTGAATAGACTCTTGATTTACTCAGAATAATGACAAGTTTGCCTTGTAATCTCGTCCAAGAAGCTAAATGTAGCGACAAGGGAGATCACAGTAGGTAGCTCTTGCCCGTTGATAAATAAATAAGTAAGTACTTATATAATGTAAGTAAAATAAAATCCATCCAGCCGTCTGCTGCGAATGCACAAAATTCTGGTTTTATTTTAGTGTTGGTCATTGGGCACAGGAGGCCTTAATCACTTTCGCTTGCGACATCTAAGTATTTGAGTTCAAAGGTATTTTACTTAGTATTGTGTTTACTTAAAAAATTGCACATCTAAATAATTAAGTAAATAATTATTTTTTTCAATTGTTTGAGTATAAAGAGGATAGAGCTGAAAAATCAGGTACGAGTAGATAGTAAAAGCACGGTAAACCATTGGAATCAGACAGTATAGTATGTAATCCTAATTTAATAAAAAAACGGATACCTACCCTATAAGTAATAAAATTAAGAACGCAATTAAAGTGTCGCATATGTAAACTCGAGACTACTCGTAGTAGATATTTCATTATAATTAAATGTTATAATATATGTATGTAATTATGAAAAAATCTACTAATCTTAAACATTTCCTTTCATAAGGGTCCGACAATACGCAAACACAATAATCGCCGACAGGCCATTTACTCGTACTATACATAAATATCATTAACCCGAAGCGTCGCTATTTGCCATTCTCATTTAGCTTCAAGCAGAATGCGGGAGTCGACAGATGGAAATAAAGGAGCGCGCTAGTAATAGGCAGCCATTGTATGGTAGAGCCATAGGTACTGAGTAGTCTCACTGAAAAGCTTTATAGGTAGAATTCCGAACAATAGACTCGAAATAACCCCGTGTTTGATCTTACAGCGGCTGACTCGTCATTTACTGAACTCGAAGCAGGGGGGTGATTTTGGAGATTTTAAAACTCCGTGTAAAACGCTGAAATGGTGTTTTCAAAATAACAGCGATATGAATCTCAAATCATGATTATTTAAACTATTAATTTAATGTGAAAATAATATCGACAAACTTTTGTGTGCGATTATTTTGGAGTTTAATTTTCGAATCTCTAAAATTGCCCCCCAGTTCGGTTTGCAGGCTACAATAAAAACTTTTTACAAAAAAAAGATAAACCGACTTCTAAAAGGATAAAATGAATCATTATATTATTTATATGCGTTACCAACTGATATGTTTGAAGTCGGTGCCAAGCCAAATTTGGAAGAGTTAATACGAACGAGGCGATGTGTTCAGTGAATTGTTATTTTTACTATATAACTAATCTAATACGGTATGAGTCGCACGTAGATATACATTCGTTTCGACCATGCGTTAACTGTTAGGCAAGTAGGTACAGAAAGTATAATCATGCATCCTATGTTTGTTTGTTAACACATTGTTGGGACTATCCGTATGTCGAACTCGAACGAAGCCCGTGGTTCGGTTTGAATTATTTATCCTTCTTCATCTAAGGTTCAATCCGAAGTATAAAGGAATTCAATTGCTAGATTAATTTTCCTATACTCACATATACCCAGTACACACGCCGTGTCAGTAAAAAGGCACGATATTCAAATTTTATATGGAAGTTCAATCCTACGCGTCTACATTTTTTTCTGTTTGCCGCCTTTTTCTGATTATTGACAAAGCAGATGTGTATCAGAATATATATATATATCGTTGTCGCATTTCATCAAAATAGGATTAGTAGTTTAGACATGAAAATGTAACACATAAAATCGCATTCACCTTTGCATTATTAGTACCGATGTTCTGTGATGTTCACACTTAAAGCTGATTTAATATGTGGCTTGGCACCGACTTCAAACATATCAGTTGGTAACGCATATAAATAATATAATGATTCATTTTATCCTTTTAGAAGTCGGTTTATCTTATTTTTGTAAAAAGTTTTTATTTTTTCATTTTTAGTGGTTATATATTTATCAAAATCGGACAAATAGTCTCGGAATAATCGGTAAAGATATTAAAAAAAGTTCATAATACACCCATTCTATCTAAGGAAAGGTCCACGTATCATATGTGGACTTCATCATTAGGTCCTCTCTATCAAATTGGTTGTTTTGAAAGAAAGAAGAAGAAAGAAAGAAAAAACATTTATTGCAGAGACCATCCAGATACAGCACCACATAAGTTAAGATAAATGAAAATCTTATTCACTAAAAGCTTAAGACTAAGTACATATCGCTTAAAGTAACGTACATTAAGGACATACATATATTGATGCTGTAATAGAGGCTGCAAAGGGTCACCACTCAGCATATGCTCTAGCATATTAGATATGCCACAGCGCTGGTCTTCCGTGGAGCCCAGGGCCAGAAGATAGATCAGAACAGAAAAAGTACCTAATAATTAACTAAACCTAGAAACATAGCATGGAAAGACTTGAAAGTGGGTGGATATAGGGTGGTATTTAAATACATATACAAATCAGGCACGCATTAAGAGGGCGTCGTCCAAAATCAGCAAAACAGCAATCACCGTTTAGGTTCCTGAGTTCACAATTCTTTACAAAAATCTATATAATTTATATCATTGTTATAACAAAGAGTGTGTCTACAATTTAAAGTAATTAGTATTCGATTATCATTTGTAGTTTCCTCAATACAATGAAGTAAAGTTGTACAAAAACTGAAAAATACGCTTGTGCGGTTTAGGAAAAACATGAATTAAAAATGCATATGCTTATTAAATAGTAATGATATTTTGAAAGCCAGATAAATGGACTAGAGAATAAAGTGTTATTCATATTTTTCCTTATAAATGCAACGAAGAAATTCAATCATAAACATAAACTTTCGTGAAATTCCCATACATTCGCCACATCAGTCAAATAATGTTTTTGACTCAGATGGCCGGTGGGCCTCATTGGAAGCACACGTGTCGTCAAATTACGTCCTGTGACATTTCATTTTGACAATTATTCTGACAGAAAATCATATATGTACACGAAAAGGGATACCAGTAGCCAGAATGTATTCCAAATGAATAGGGAAAACAAATAGAGACCGTGTGTCATATTAAATTATATTTTTTGATGTTTACAGGTCGTAATATTAGAAAAATACAACTAACGGTTGAATAAAATAAACTTTTCTACCGAATCCTCATAATTCGTTTCGTCGCAAGCTATTTAATGCGAAAAGAGTTTTAGGATTACCTTTTATTTACTGGAGTTTATGTTTATTATGCTGGTCAAAATATTACGACATTAAAAAATGTAAGAATGTCAATAAACTTGATTGACAATTTTCTTATGACACAAATTTTGTATTTTTTATAAAAAAAAATAATTATTTATCTTATTATATGCGAAATAATTACCTACCTGTAGGTATAAAATATTTCCGCAGTATATGAAAAATGTATTACTTATTATTTATTGGCCGTTTTACCGACTTATTTTTTTCTAATTTTTCTGTAAGAATATAAAAGATTGAGTGCACATGTGATGAGATAAGAAAATAAGATCAAGAAATTAAAATAATGACAAAGCCAGCAGATCTACCGAGTCTTTGTACACCACATGCGTAATGAAGAATGTCTCCGCCTGTAGCACAAACAAATTGAGAGACGTTCTTATGGACAGAGGGGCTTCATGAGCTCACGCCAGTTACGCCATGCCTCTCGATCATCTGGAGCGCTCATAACATCACTCCAGGTCGTCTGAATAGTTTATTCTTAACACAGTGCTGCGGAAGACGAGATCTAAGTTCGTCTCCTGGTAGGACCCAGTTGAGAGCAGTGAATTACGTGATAGTTTTCATCCCGGCGGATTGTGTGCCTGCTAAACTATCTGAAATCTATTACCTTTATACAAAGTACCTATTTATAAAAAATAAAACAATAAAAAATGTTGTTTTCTGATTTTAACTTACATACAGTTTATAGAGTTTGTCAGGAAACAGAAGTGTCGTGGTTTATATGGAAGCTAGAATATAATAGAGGATTTGTTCAGATACTTGTGACCACCTTGGCTGCTCCGATATATCCGACATGGCGATTGTCCAATCCGTCCTATTCCTATTACAGGTATACATACAGGTCATTTGATTTTACGCCTTATAGAGAGCTGTATAGAGTGGTTATTGGCATTGTCAATCTGATTAAGTGACTTTTTAGGTAGCTTTACAAAAGTCGTATCTCAAACCGCATTAAAAAAGTACTAATCATTTCATCAAATCATTATCAAACCAAATCACATTTCAATACGTCATATGTGACATAAACAGGACAAACAAGGAAAGCAAGATAAAATTGATTATTTCTCTGTCTTCTTGGAATGCAACCTACGGGTTCAGTTTCTCAAAGGAGGTGTAATCAAACTGATTATGCCAACTTAAAAAAAATAGAGGTGAATGACCTGTCCCCCCAAAAGTGTGGTAGTGTGCGTGAAGTCTGGACATATGTGCATCGGGGTAATTTGACAGATTCTGAAAATTTACCCTCCTCGATACAGTCTTAATAATAATGTTGATTCGGGTTATTTATGTGTGTAGGCAAGTCGAATAAATAAATATGTAATATAACATAATCATATAAATAAACCAATTATAGTAAATATTTAAATAAATAATATAAAAATAAACATAAGCACAATATCAACGATCTACCAAAGATATTTGGAACGGGAAGAACACGGCAATTGCAATCTAAAAAGATGTTGTTTAAGCTTAAGTTTAAAAGTGAAAAGTGTTTTGGAGTTACGTATTGGAGGAGGTATGTTGTTCCAGCATTTCGTAGCAGAGTAGCGAAAACTGCCACGAAATGCCGCTGAACTGCCGTGTCTTGGACAGAGAAGCCGAATGGCATCTCGTATGGGGCGGGTAGAGAACGTTAACTTTTCAAAAAGGTATTTGGGTTGTTGAAAATTTACCACACCGAAAAGTAAGGACGCAAAGTGCAACGATCGACGTGCCTCCATTTTCAACATCTTACCACTATTAAGATAAGCTTACCACTATTAAGTTTTCGTGAGAAAATGCTTGAGTAGCTTAAGAAAACACCCAAATCACTATACACGTGCCTTTAAAAATTGAGGAGTTCCCTCAATTGCTCATGAATCCCATCATCAGAACAGCTCCAGATAAATGTGGGACCATCTTCAAGGTAGTTCCTTTCAATCAAAAAAAAAATTATTCAAATTGGACCACGGATCTCGGAGTAATCGCAGAACATCCTGCATCAAAAAATCTTCATAATTATCATCAAAACAATCATCATCATCAGGTCCACTGCATCGAAATGGTGGTTTTCGTGAAAAAATGCTTGAGTCGCTTACGAAAACACCCAAATCACCATACATGTGCCTGTAAAAATTGAGGAGTTCCCTCAATTCCTCATGGATCCCATCATCAGAACAGCACCAGATAAATGTGGGACAATCTTCGAAGTACTTCCTTTCAAACAAAAAAATAATTATTGAAATTGGACCACGGGTCGCGGAGTAATCGCTGAACATCCTGCATATTTTTTTTTAATCATTATCATCAAAACAATCATCATCATCAGGTCCACTGCATCGAAATGGTGGTTTTCGTGAGAAAATGCTTGAGTTGCTTGAGAAAACACCGAAATCACCATACATGTGCCTTTCAAAATTGAGGAGTTCCCTCAATTCCTCATGGATCCCATCATCAGAACAGCACCATATTAATATGGGACCACCTTGGATGTAGATTCTTTCAAACAAAAAAAGAATTAGGTACTCAAATCGGACCACGGGTCTCGGAGTAATCGGTGAACATACATAAAAAAAAACACCAAACCGAATGCAGAACCTCCTTCCTCAATGGAATTGAAGTCGGTTAAAAATACTGGAATCGGTTTATTACAATTTATCTTTTGTCTATTGTTTCTTGATAATTTACGATGACATTTTACGAACACAATACATATATCAGGTTTCTTTTAATAAGTATTATTTTATATTTTATATAAAAGGGCAACGCTCGTCGAAAATGAATTTCGTACAAAAAGGGAGCTTTATTTAAAAATCAGTAAAATCACACACTTTCTAGCAACGCTGATGCCCGATACATTTGGTCCATTCTTAATTACTTTTATAGGTGTATGTTGAAGCAAATAATGAATAACCTTAGTAAATAGGTACTACAGTCGCCATCAGATATGTCGTAGCGGCCAAGGTGGTCACAAGTATCTGAACAACGCCTCTATTTTCAAGGCGATAAATTGCATGTTCAGATATATGTGACCACCTCGCTCCGATATATTTGATGGCGTCTGTACTAAAATTTACAGTAGTACAGTCGCCATCAGATATATCGGAGCGGCCAAGGTGGTCACAAATATCTGAACAACGCCTCTATTCTCAAGGCCACAAAGTGTATGTTCAGATATTTTTGAGTACCGTGGCCGCGCCGATATATTTAATGGTGACTGTACCTACAACAGTCATACTAAAATTTAATACTTAATTCAGTTTTCAACGGTGTGAATTTGGACCACACGTTTGGCTCAGCAGCTTTCTATGCAGCGTTTTCACACATCCAGCCCGCAACAACCGCAATATAATCCTGCACCCCTGCCTGTTTTATTTTTTTAGCCTTTTTACTAACTTTACTGCGGAGTTACACAGCCTGCTTCGGCACAAAGGCACGCAAAAGTGAAAAACTTGCAATTGTAAAATTCTTGCTACGAAACTACATTTGTATCCGAATAGAACGACACAAAATTAAGCATTTGCCAGCTTAATTACGGACGAGATGGGGTTGGCGACATTTTTATTAAACAATTTTGTTTCGAGGCACCAAATTGTAAATTATTGCTGTTGGCGTGACGTCGTTGGTATGTGGGCGGGCGGGGGTGGTCATATGAGGTGGCCCCTGTTATTCACTTATTAGACTATACAAGATTTTGCTTAGCGGACCAGTGTAAGTCACGGATTACGAATAGGATTTATGTACAGTAAGTAAGTCTAGGTTATACTGGTTTGTTAAAAAACGCTCGGAAAGCGATGTTAACGTAGGATCAGGGGTCGAAACAGCCATTGAGCGGAGTGACCGGCCATGGACCGTCCTCTCCACGCCATTTACTCGTGAGAGGATTTCCCGACCACGACCACAGCACTCAAGTCAAATCGATTTGAAAATTTAACTGGTGGTCTCGCTGTTTGTATGTTAAACAACGTCCATTAAATTAAATATTCGTAACGAGACGAGATTTTTAGGTTTTACCTAGGTTATACCAATGTATCCATATCTTTTCCCTGTTTATCTATGATGCAGGTTCGAATGTGATTAATTTCCGCCCGACCTATGTAGGAATATGAATCTAGGAATACATTCTTTAATTTTCACGAATGGCAATTATGTAATTATTGAATTTAGTATTTTTATTTACTAGATTTCTGGATCATTCAGAAATCGTAAATATTATGATCAGTATAAAATCACTTAAGTTATAAAAAAAAAAAATTTTTTTTGTTAACTTATATTATAACTGACGACGAAAAAACAACCAACAAAAATACAAATACTTTTCCTTCTCCAAACATCAGTTATATGACAAACTGTGAGTCTCCATCTGAAAGTTCATAAAAATCCGTGTGTGCAATTTTAGAGGCGTGCAATATTCGCAGTAAACGAGGATGGTGTATAAACAGCGGCAAAGGACGGCAAAGCATAGCTCGAGTTTCACGGCGTGCTCTGCCTCGAGGCTTGGGGAATTTTTATCATGCCATCCACTCACGTTTGTTCATATATTCAGCGGTTTTTACAGTTCTGTTTACCTACCTCCACCGTGGAATACTAAAACATCACTGCGTCAAAAGTTTGCACTAAAATAAAAACAACGCTTGTAGGTAAGTGTTCCATACGATCTGTTTCTTTGTATCGATGTGTTCTTTGCTTGAGATATTTGGGGCGCAATATTCACGTTTAAGTCTACTGTCAGCAGTAGATGTACGAGCTAAACGTTCCAGAGGGCCTACCGCGAAGTTCGAAAATCGACAAAACGATGGTCTCGTCTCTATCGCTCTTGCATATACGAAAGAGAGTGACGCAAATAGACGATTCGATGAACGAGATGGGGCCATCGTTCTGTCGATTTTCGAAATTCGCGGTAGGCCCCTCAGGTGTTCACGACTATATTGTCAGGCACTAAGTATATCAACTATTATTTTAGTACAGTCACGGGCAATAGTATCTTCCTACAATATGTAACACGCCCTTATTTGTAGGACCATAAGAGCGTGTCACATATTTTTGCGGCCTTCGTGTAGGAAGATACTAAGTATTGCCGGTGACTGTAGATGCCAGCACTCACGATCGCAGCTGATACTTTTCTAAGTATGGTAAGGAACTTAGTTGATAAAAAAAATTAGTATTATTAAGTACCTACTGTTCTTATAAATTCAAAAATTGTAGAAATAAAATAGGAAAGTTAATTTTCATTTATCACTTTAGCTAGCTATAACTTACCTAATTCCTACTCGCATTTTTATGCAAATGCTCTGGATATTTAACTTAGGTAACTAGAATCTATAGCACATCAGGGTAATCATGGATGAACGTACATTCAACACCATAAATACCTATGTGTACACCTTACGCCATTGTAATAAGGTTCAAAAGTGTAAACATATTTTAGGCGTTGACTGTACACTGAACTGGACACTATTTATTAGGATTGATGTCTCGCGGTCGTTTGCCTGTCGATCAACAAAAACCATTTGTCTGAAACGCTGAAGGCGAAAGAATCATTAGGTATACCGGGTGTACAATCCAAATGGGACTCCGGGAATCTGGGAATCCGGGAATCGAACCTGGTCAAAATCAATGTGTATATAAATTCTGCAAGTCAAATGGGTACCATTTTGAAGATTTACTGAAATAAAATAATTATCTCATTGGTGGGTTTTTCTTTCAATTATTTAAACAAGATTCCATTAGTGTTGTGCTTCTTGCGACTTGCAGAATTTATACACATTGATTTTGACCAGGTTCGATTCCCTATGAGAGTTAATAAAAAATTTTGAATGTAGTTATTATTAAATCTAAAATCGACGTCATGGTTCCTAAGAACAGATCTCGCTATCTCTCATAGTTTCCGACTTCTCCATACTGACCCAGGATTTGGATTGTACACCCGGTATACCCTATGTTGTATGCCTTGGAACATTTCCTCTTTGTCAGTCGTGTCGTGTAACTAATTATTGTTATCCAACAGTTTGTACCTAAATGAAACAGTTTTCGATCATAATTCATAACAATTACTGGATATAAGTATCTAGAACAGAATAACGGAAAGTTAAATTGCGCAGCTGAATTTAAGCCTTTTCACAACATGTGATAAGGTAAAACGGGATCCTCGTGGAAACACTTTATTGTTAGCAATGGACGCCGGAAGGAAGTATTCCCGAAATGTCAACAATCGTGAACTTTAGGGGCGATTTAGAAGTTTTAGAACCCGACTCACGTACCTACCGAGCAAGCACTCCCCACACCGCTAACCCTCAAAAATGGTGTTTTATTGCGTAGTGGGTAAGATAGCAACAACTATCAATGGCACATGTACAGTCAGCAGCAGAAGTAGCTAAGCGGGTAAGGTGTTCAAAATTAGCTTGATACGACTTTATTGTTAAGAGAATAAGAGCGCGTCGAGGTCATGTTGAACATTCCGACCGCTTAACTTTTGCTGCTGACTGTACCTAACTTAAAAAAAGCCACGTCTCAGATTATACGAAAATACGTTTAAAAATTCGTTATTTAATTTGCTCGTGAGCCAGGTACCGTGCAAGAATTTCGAAAAAGGTTGGATAATTTAACACTATTCAGTCAGTACACGAAAAAAAAAACCCCAGCACGAGTAAAATCGCTCAAAGGAATATATTACTTCCAAAAAATACAAATTGGTTCGAGTTATCTACGCGTTGGTGTCGAGCGATGACGTCATACCGGGAGGACCGGGAGCCACCCTCCTCTCACCCCTTAGCTCTTGATCTACATCACCGTTTTGGTGAGTTGAGGAACGTTTCACTGATTAATTCCAAGTCTGACATGTGGCAGGGACAATTTTGGGGCGCAATTCTATATTGTTTTTAATTAGCTCGTGAACGTACAAAGGTTGAGGCATCTAAATCATACAGTATTTACCATATAATACGGTTTTCTCTCAGCACTAAAGTGAATAAAATTGCGCGCGTCGCGAAAAAGTTGTGAATTTTTGACTATGAATAGAGTGCTCACGATAAATATTTTTAGTGGGTATTGGACGGAACCCTAAAACTAACATCTTATGTTACAAATCACAGCGGTCATGCTATCTAATGCCTCATCATGAATCGGTCTACTCTCAAAACCAGCTTGTTTTGGAGAATTTGCAGTCGTATTCAAAAACATCAAATAATTATGGATACATAGTACGTATGCAATTATGTATTGAATTTAAACTTTCGTGAGAGTGATGACATCAGATTGAGAGTGATGGTTACTACTAGAATAGTTAAATTTCGTATGAGTATGTGTTTTGAACACGCCGACAAAGTTATTAAAAAAATCTGAAAAAACATTATTTTTTAGGGTACCTCCCGAACACATAATGTGGGGGATGAATTCTTTTTTTACTCCACTCCTAATGTCTGAGGTCTTTTAATAAAAAATATGGGTTTTCTAAAATATTTTTTGGACAAAACTAATACTTTCGTAAATAATAGCTCCGAAATTTCAAAAGTGATTATCGTATTTCCTCGATATCTCATTAAACATTGATCCGAGCAAAAAACGGTAAAGATTATTTTTGTAGAAAATTATTTGTAGGCTAATTAAGTAGAAGAACATTTTTTTCGTATGAGCCACCGCTACTGAGTTATTTACGATAAACCAAAAAAGGGACCTTTTACATATTGTACAAATGACTTTGATTTGATTTGGATATTCTTTCAAGTTTGTTCCATGTCGCTTAGCTTAGCTTACGAAAATCATGTTTAGTCTATTAATAACCAGAATACTCGATTTTCTATTAGGTTTAGGTGTGACGGATCTAAGGTTGCATTTATACTGGTTCATCCCACGCATCCATTAATGGAGTATTCCTTACTGGACTCGTGGGCGGCAGCAAAGAGCTCGTTGTAACTTTATATACAGGGTGGCTATGTAAAAGTACCAATAGCTACATCATTATTTTTTTAAACTTTTGATATTGAGATGACCAATTTTTTGCATATTTTCAGAAAACAGGGCTAACATGTATACCTATAGATTTTAGAAGCCTGAACAATTGGTAAAGCGATCGATCCCCGGCAAGGCGTATCGATGTAGGTTCAAGTCCTGGGTTGATTGTTTTTTTAATGTTTTCAAAGTTTGTATTTGATTTAATAACACTAACTACTGCAAAATATCCATCGGAACCTGTAGGTATTACTTATAATTAAAATATTAAGCCTAGTACCCACAACACAAGCCTTATTGAGCTTACCACGGAGTGAGCTTACCGTGGGACTAGGTTGATTTGTGTAAGATTGTCCCATAATATTTATTGTCCCATAATATTTATTTATCTATTTATTATGTTTTTTCATAGCATTTCTCACTAAATTAATAAAAAACAATAATATTATGTTTAAAAACTCATTCACCGCTATGCTACGCGCGTAGCGCTACGCCGTAGCTGGGTCGAATAGGTTTCACTTACTCACTAATTGTGGCTGTAAGGTAATTGATAAAAAAAATGGTCTGGGGGTGATTTTTGAGATTCGAGCACTCGAAAGTGACATTTAAAACTCTGAATATAACGATGAAATAAAATTTAAAAATAAAAGCGATAGAAATTTAAAATAATGATTATTTAAACTATTAATTCCATGCGAAAAAATTGGCTACAAACTTTTGTGTGCGATTATTTTCGAGCTTGAATTTTTTGAATTCGATCGTCCGGCTATCAAAAATCGGCCCCTTAAAACTTTTTTAATTCGGGCGCTCGAAAGTCAAAAATTGGCCCCCTGTACATCATCAAAAAACAAAGTTACTAGTAATTATAATAAATAATTCACATTAATAAAGCTCCTATAGAGAGGGATAATTCAACTGTGAGGGTAATCACTCGAAATAAGGGCCAAGTAGTTTTTCTACTCTATTATTTTAATCTAAATTGGTATACCCCTCTTTGTAGTATGTTATTAATAATAACTTATTATATTACTCGTAATGATAATATATCGCTATGAGCCCGACACAATTCCTCTTCATTATTTTTATCTCCAAACCAAGAAAGACTTTTTGGTCAATTACGTATACCAAGAGATGAACTTTTTGGTAAATTTTCCTATACCCACTTATACCTAACCTAAATATAATATTAACGGTTACCATTTTCCCGTAAGCAACACGTGTTATATGCAACGTGTATTGCATTTACCTTATAAGCCAATCAATTATAGCAGTAAATGTTAATAATAAGTGATGGCCGGAAGTACAAGGCTGTGGGATGTAGTTAATAATTAGACACGTTCGCCGCGTCCCACATACAAGCAACCCGATCATTAGCCGGCGCTGCTGCTGATCAGGCCCAGGTTCTCAAGCGCCGCAAATACTCCACCCTTCTAAAGGATTACGAATTTGCGGCGCTTGCAGTCGAGACCTTGGGTCCCTGGTCGGCAGACATGAAGACTTTTATGAGGGCCCTTTCGTCCCGGTTAATCCACGCCTCAGGAGGCCCCAGAGCCGGCTCATACCTGTCACAACGAATTAGTCTCGCGATTCAAAGGGGAAACGCGGCTAGCGTGATGGGGACTATGCCACAATCTGAGCTGCTGGATGGGGTATTCTTTCTATGACTGGGCTGGTACTGTTGGTAGGTAAGTATGTTATCTTTCTAGTTTTTAGTTTAATTTCGTTTTATATAGGTTATTTATTAGCTATAATTATGAATTGTTATTTGAATAAATAAATATTATACCTATTAGATTTTAAGTTTCAATACCAGGCTGTCGTTATGTTCGTATTGGGTGCGCGAGGCGAGCTCGGAAGTTTAGTAAATTGGTCAGGAACCTTTTAGGCTGGCTCTACATGATGGGCCATCATAGGGACGCAGCTATACAACGGAACGAGATCGCAATATCGTTAGCTCCCTCTAACGCATAGCTGCGTCCCTATGATGGCCCATCATGCAGAGGAGCCATTATATTACCCGAATGCCGAAGAAAGGTTACGTTTTTCCAGAGTACTTATGTATGTTATGTATGCACGTACGTACGTATACATATGTATGTCTATTTTATTACAGAATTCATCCTCACTTGTCTTATAAATCTCATAATATAAACAAACACTTTTCTCTGGTATAATCACTTAAGGCTGGCTCTACATGATGGGCCATCATAGGGACGAAGCTATACGACGGAACGAGATGGCAATATCGTTAGCTCCCTCTAACGCATAGCTGCGTCCCTATGATGGCCCATCATGTAGAGGCGCCATAAGAGTCCGGTAACGTAACGATTTGAAAACGAAAATCGCTAATAATGACATTATACATATGACTTGCATTTCGTTAGATAGCTTGAAGTTTTGTTATCGCAAAAAAGTACTTTAGGTCGACATATATTGATATTTAATACCTTAAAACTCAATTCGCAGTAAGAATTGTTTAGTGAGGACGTTGATTCATGCAATTTTGTCGTATGATTTTTAATTATTATTTGTTATGGATCCTAATATGTTTTGTATTATCTGAATAAAGCATAAAGTGAAGTTTGTTTTTGTATTTTTATATTTGTAAAATACTTTAATATCTTCCCAAAAATATCACCTAACCTTTGGCAATTTTTAGCAAAATTGCTCTAGCAAAACATACTCTCCCTTAAAAAATATATATGTAAAAGAAAAAAAACTGCTACATTTATTCCTCGGGCGACTCATTTTCTAATGTACTTATATATTTTGCGTACTTGTATAACTTAATTTTAATCAATAAAAACCTTACTCTTTTCCTCACCTCTTCAAGCAAAAATCGCGAAACTGGTGTTAGATTAGGGTAAAAACATTTATAAATGTAGCGTAAAATTAAAAAATCGTTGTATTTTTTCCATCCAAAAAGAAACGATTATTCATAATATGTATACACAATTATAGAGGTTATGTTAGTTACTGCAAAATAGCATCAAAAAGTTGAACGAAATCGAAAAAAAGTTTACCGGACTCTTAAGATGTCGGAGAAGGTTCGCGCTTACATGTACGGATCTGTCTGCCGGGCATATCCGCCAGACAAATCCGGCGGGCGCATCTGTGCATGTGTCCCTAGCTATTGAACTTGATTATCCATAAGTTTTAGTAGGTGTGGTGTAGGTACCTACTCGACCTTCGATTCCTGATTCTTATCTTATTGGCAATCTGCCAAGTCTAATAGAGTAGGTATATACTTAAGCCGTCCTTACCCACTGCCAAGGACAAAACAAGGGCACCAATGAGCATGGCTATATAAAGCATACCTATAGGGTGTACATATAATTTCTTGACTTTTCCACGCAGTTGCATCGAAGGTGAATCAAAACAAGCCCTATATTATTGATTTACTCAAAAGGCAAATAAGTATGTAAGTAGAATGTGGGCTGATGTGAAAAGTAGATGTTATTGCAGGTTTTATGACAGAATTAATTATTGCACATTTTCATATTAATTGATTTCTTTGACCCGTCGACAACAATCACAACAATGTTATCGATCGTTGACTGTAAACGCTTCCGTGTGTCGGAGTAGGTAGATAATTATTAATTGCATCAGAACTAGCAGATTATCCAGGTAGGTACCTACCTACACAGTATTTTTCATACCTATTTGAAAATAAATAAACCTGGCTTTAGTCCACACGATCAAAAATAAATTTTAAAGTAGGTAAGTAGGTATATAGGAACCTACTCATATAAAGCGTTCTCTTTATCTTCTGTCATAACACGTCTGAGTATTTGCCTATTAATTAATAGGTACCCTACCTACCTAATTATTGATAGCTAATATGGCTTACAATTTAGATAATATTGATGGATAATATCCGGATAATTGCAAGCCCTAATAACTAGGTCCATCGTTTGATCAGTCTGATACTGATATTATGAATCGAAAATATTTTCTTATGATTGTAAAAAATATTAATTTCGACAGCGATCACAGCGACGATTATAAAATGGTATATATATAGAAAGAAACTCGTGCATATGAAGTAATGAAGAGGCACATCAATTAAGCATTATTTTATTGAATTATTTTATCGAATTGATAATTTATATCCACTTCACTAAATACTTCAACAACTTTGTTCAGTTAGATCCCCAGATCCCGTGCCGAGTAATTATAAGTACAAGGCCGAGATGTCCAGATTGTCCACACGCCGCTGAAAGCTTTGTGCGACACCTCGCCGACGTAGAACGTACATTATTGTACTGTTTTGTTCACCGCGTGTCGACCCCGTTCTTGCAATAATACCTGTGTTGTTGAAATGGTTGGTGAAAGCATCCTTTTCATTGAGATGGCACATAATACTAACAGACACAAAAATAGACGCAAGAAGAGAAGTAGTGCAAATTCATTCGTAGCCGTTGTTTCGTCAGTTGAACTACGTGGAGCCACATGACGCCATACATTGTTTTGCAACTGGATAGTCAAACATTCATGACAGCCTAGTTACCGCCGCTGTAAGCTCGTACAGCGTTATCAGATTAGCTTTCAATGTAAGCAGTTTAGCCGCAGTGGCTACAATAATTTGCACCACTTGTGTGTGCATTTTCTTATCTTTGACATGAAATACCTAGATGTCATAATATATTTATAGTTCTTTCTGAAAAAGTAACCAAGTCCTCCGGTGTCCGAGGCGTGTTTTGAAACGGTGTCTTCAGCTTTCGCGGCTGACGCCCTGACTTTTATCTACCAGGTGACCGGGTGGTCTACATAGAGGTCAATGCGTCAGCCGAAAAAGCTACATGAAGACGCCGATTCTAATCTGACCTGGGAAACCGATGGACTTGGTCACTTTTTGATCCGGTTTATAATTTATTAAGTTTATAATTTATATATTTTAGTGACTACTTAAAATTTGCAAATAAAATTAATATTTAACAAAATAATTTGATGTGCTTCAAATTTAAAAAATAAATAATTTTAAATAATGAACAACATACTAATTAAAGTAGAATTTATTAAGTATTGTAGTGGGGCGACAGAGAGGCTGAAGACATGATATGACGCACGTGATTCGATTTTAACAAAATAAAATGATTTCATTTAGAAGACAATGAAGTGTTTATAAGTCGTATTAAAAACACAGCCTGCCCAACATGAGATTTGATTCAGCCCATTACATTACATATTCACAAATTAGCTATTAATATTTTCCTTTGTTTCAGTAGGCTGGGACAGTCAAGAATTTCCAGCTGCAAGGCCAGCTGGTGCGTAATCTAAGGACTTTTACTTTGTTCCCGCGAGACGCAACCCAGTTCATTCACACAAAGAGCTGCAGCCGCAGCCGTGATATGCGCCCGCGCTGGCGCCCCAGCGTCCGCGCAGCGCGCGATAACCGCAGCCCACTCTGCGAGCTCTCACTTCGCTAGCTAACGCACGGGCTCGAAGACGCATCGCGCGCCCTCGCCACGAGTGATGCCGATGCCGGACTTTTCAAGTTACCAAACACTGGCAGCTTGCAATACGTAACCCATAAAAAAAAATCTGACGTTTGTGCGTCACTGAAATGGCGCATCGAGACGTGTTGATGTAAACAAAAATTGTGTAAAACATAACTCTAAAAGTTCAGTGCGATTAGGAGTGAATAAAACAAATAAAAAAATTGTGCAAAATGACGTCGCGCTCGAAGGAAAAAGTGGCAGCTGCGTTCAGGAAGCTGTTCCGGTCTCCTGAGAAGCTTGACAATGATGGAGCCGGGCCCAGCGGGTCCCCGGCCCGGCGCGGGCTGCTGCGGCGACACAGGTACGACCACTTTCATTCAATAATCCACTGTAACAATCTATTTGCCGTCAAATTCTGGACTGCACGCGTAGTATATAAATTACCTACAGTACATAAATTAAATTTCTTTATTCCCAGAAATTATAAAAATAAATAAAGAACGCGAAAATGGGACATATTCATAATATAGTTAAGATATTTAGAATATTTTTCATCGTAGGTTTAAAGGTGGCAGTGTCCGGTAACCCGTTATTATAGTGGGACCCATGGGACCTAGCTATTAGGTACTATATTTATTGGACAACACTACACTACATCAGTCTTCGTTTCACTGGGAGATGTTGGTTTAGCTATTTGTGTGGGGCGGTATTTGTGTGGAGCCGGGCTTCGGTATTTTAGATCTTTCGGTGCAAATGTATAAATCCTTAATATGTACCTTAGCTATCAAAAGCAATATAAGAGCGTTTCGATTCAATTAGGTACCTACTTTAATTACAGGAGGTAGGGGTCCATCCAGCAACTCTATCGCAAGTGAATCCCGTTCCCACTGTATAGCGACTATCGCTGCCATTAAAATAAAAAATATATCTATTACTGAGTTAAAAATAAATAGGCACTGCGAGAGTTATACAATATACTTATAATTAGGTACCAGACTGGTACTACCAGTTATTCACTTAACATACGCCTTAGTCCCGCATCATCATTATATTTTAATACCTACATATTTGTAATGTAAGCTGCAATAACCTAGTTTTTGGCTTGTGTGGTCCATAAAATCCTGAATCATCAACATCAATCGGGCGAAATTACATCTATATTTTTTGTTTGTGAGCAAGTTGATGCTTCTTAGAATTCACTTGCATTCGGCTGACACAGTGTTTTAGTGAAAATTGCGCGTAACTAAACTTTTTTGCCAACGTTGGACCAAAGTTAAAGTCATGGTCCTGATTTATTGCCCCCACGGAGGTAAAATATATATCTTTTCATTGGGGGTAATGTAGCAGGCAATTAAAACGAAGTTATGGTGTTTATTTTCAAATCATTTTAGGTTGGAGAGTCTCGAAATGAAACTAAGGTGTTCGTGGTGTGGTGTTCACCCACAAAGGTGAAAATTGTAATATAGAGCAAATTTGTAGCCGGATATGTCCTTCAACTACGTCCGGACACTGGTATGTCCTCAAACTACGCCCAAAAGAGTGGTATGGGTATGGTACTGCGAATGTGATATCGCTATGTGTGATAGGGCACAGCACAGCGAATGTCAACTTGCTCAAATCTGGAGCAGAGCCCGACTGGGGAAGTTGAATTTGCTCTTAGGAAACCTTACAGAGTAAGGTTGCCTATCAGCTCAAAAAGGATCCAGTGTGTTGACTATGAGGGACCCTCTTGTTCCTTTAGCCGTCAGTGAACCCTCCTTTTTGTAAAGGATCGGCAACGCGCATTTGACACCTCTGAAGACTCTGAAGTTACAGGCGTCCATAGGCTACGGTAGCTGCTTACCATCAAGCAGGCCGTATGCTTGTTTGCCATGCCATCCTCGTGGTATAAAAATAGGAAATTTACTAAAATTCATTTGTAAATTTGAATTGAAGATTTCTTTAACATGCAATGAAATATTGTCGTAACGTTTCCTTATAATAATAGACTCGGGAGCTGTTTCAGAGCTGTAATGGGATTTCGTACCACTTTTCAGGCCTAGACCTTAGGTTTACAAATAACCTTTGCGTCAAAGGTAGCGGCAGGTTTCATGAGCAGCTGATTTTGATCTTTGTTCTTTCTCTTTACAGGGTGGTTACCTTATTCGAAGTGAGAATAATAATAATAATAGAATTATACGGGTAGACAAATACCTTATGAACGGACCTTATTTTTTTATAGAAAAGCATTAAGTAGGTAGGTACACATACTTTGGCGTGAACTTGTCCGGTAATCCCTGTTTTCACGGCATTTGCTATAAAGTATCCTACATTACTTTTACTTAGGTACCTACATACTATGTATATTAATTTTAAAAATATTACAAGTAGGTATGCCAAATAATTACTGACTCGAACGTTAGGTAAACTTAATAGCTTGTCCAACAGTTAACACTTAAATAGTTAGCGGATTACTTAATACCAGTTATAAATAAGTTTCGTAATGACTAAACGCGAATGGTTAATAGTTAATCGTGAAGTATCAACCATAGACGTATAAAATATAAGGACGTAAAAATCTGAAGATATAACTGTGATTCCATCATAAGCCGATTTCCCCGTGACACGTACACAGTCCTTATATTTTATACGTCTATAGTATCAACATAAAAACTTAACATGTAGGCAGTCACGTAGGTGCCCGTGCGTACCTACATGCGTACCTACTTAGATATTTGCGTGCCTACCAAAATCGGCTGGTGATTGCCTAATACAGGACAGGCCCCAATATCTCATAATATTAGACTGGTCATTTTTAATTTTTTAATAACAACCTACAGTGTTTTTAAATCGTGTGAAAAATATTGGAGCCTCTGTCGACATTGTCCCTAAATTGGGCAATTTTTATTTAACTGTATTAAAAAAGTTGTATTAAATTATAAATATTATAAAACCTACTTCTACTTACATATTAATTTGGTCCATAGTTGTTGTGTGATATAATTATGTACCTACCTACCTACCTATACATAGTTATCGCTGAGTTATCGAAAATCCATTTATTTGTACTATACTATAAGTTCCTACATAGATCCAGTCGCGTAACTGCGTATAGTTACGCCACTACATAGATCCATTCATAATATAAAACATCTTTCAGTCTCTGACTGTCTGATAACGTTTCACAGCTATACTAGTGAATTGATTTTGATAAAAGAGGAAAGCTTAAAATGACGGAATAGAGACAAACAGTTGTTTTATTAATTCCTCCTTAAATACATACTTATAATGAGACAAGCTGGATGAACTGAATCCCACACGGACACAGCTAGTTTCGTATTAAGAAAGCAAACACATATAAAAAAAGTGGTCAATGTCACTCTCTACCTAATACCGGACACAAAGAGCATGTCTCTACATTACATTACAGTCGACGTCAAAGATATGTTTACAATTTTGCACCTTACTCCTTTGTAAAAAGGTGCCAAGGTGTTGCATATCTTTGACGCCGACTGTACATGCTTTACAATTAATAGCTAAATTATATTGTAGTTGTTGATTAAAAGCAGGAAAATTGTAGTAAGAATATTTAAAGTTTAGATCGGGCCTTGGGAGCAGGCGATTGACATAACATTAACAATGTTATGCTATAACAGTATTTAACCTACCTACCTGATTTTGAATGGAAATGGAAAGCTTTATGGTGATTGGATATAGGTAGGTACTTAGTTGTTACTCGATTTAGCGTTATGCAATACATAATTATGTTCAGGTGGATTCTAACTTGTAACCCAAATATTGCGATAACGAAAACTGAATTTCGAGTAGGTACCTAATTGACTACTACCTAATTTTGAGGCGAGTAGTTTTCCATCTGCTTGTAAATAAAAGGAAAACCCAATTTTCTCTGGCTTGCCAATGAAAATGTTTGATAAGCTAAGCACTAGATAAGCTATAAGTTACTTTATTGTTGGTCACGTTGGTCTTAAAGATAGTCTTATTAAATCAAAAAGTTAAGTAAAAGCGATTAGATCACTGAGCTTTTTCTTACGTCTACGTAGTTTTAACCTCCTTCTAGATAAATACCTATCTTTTTACTTGAAAACGTCACATTTCGTTAGAGATACACCTGCTTTTATTCAAATTCTTACCGTTATTATTGTAAAACTGTATTGTATAGATACATTCAGGTATTATAACTATATTTGTTCGAGTTACATCCTTACAGCGATACGGCCCAATAACCTTTCAAAGTACGGCTATACTGTTGGTATTAAGATCAAGGTGATAAGTCGAAACACGCACTTGGTCCGGACATTGAATGGCTAAGGTCAATTTTAAACTATGCACGTAAGCAAATACTTACGCAAGTACGTACCCTCCCTCTTAATAGTAAATAAAAACAACGCAGATTGGGTACCGAAATGCCCGCGGCGCCATTAAGTAGTTAATGAAAGCTTTACATAAAACGTAAATAAGTATGTAGGAGATAAAATCATTACCTACATTAAGATAAAAGAGATTAGGGCACTTTTACGAATTTTAAGTGTTTTGGAGAATACTTTGGTTCTTAGGTAATTGCTTGGTGTCATTATCTTGGTGTAAAATGTTTAAAATGTTCAAAATTATTTTGTATGCACTAACATGTAGCATAAGGATACCTATTTACTAACAATGTTCATGGAATCGCAATGTTCTGAAATAAAAATATTTTTATTTTTTTACTTATTATCATTTACAATTCCCGGAAGCTCTAAGATGGTTTCTTATTACATATTTGAGTTCTGGGGAAGGATGTAAAATATTTATATCCCCGAATAATTTCGGGATCGGAATGGTTAAGGGATGAAGAGGGGAGTGAAAGCTTGTATGGTGCATCAATTACCGACGAAGCCATTTAAATGAAATTTGATATAGTTTGAGTTTTGCGGAAGTAAATATAAAGAATATTCATTTATTTAAACTTGCACAAAATACAAATAAAATGTATGTACAAATGGCGGACTTAATCCCAAATGGCATTCTCTACCAGTCAACCATTGGGCCAAACAGAGACATGTACAAAAGGTGCAAAGAGAAAAATTGAGTTGAATATTATAAAAAGAAGACTTATGCCTACTTACTATAAACTACATATAGTTCTACATACATAAATACATAAATAATGTATAAAATAAATAAAAATACAGCCTTGGCCAGAAGTTTTGAGCATAGGTGTTTTTAGTTTACAATTTTGATGTTGCATTATTTCCCTATCCTAACAATGTACGGTAACGGTAAATGTTATATTTTATTTATAAATATAGGAAATTTCACTTAATAACACTTTCAAGGTACTTAAAAAATATGAAAACAGAAGGTACCAAAAATGTAAATTTAAGTCGGTGTGACATATTGCAAATATTCTATGCAGTTACTACTAACTTCAACAAAACATGCCTATTAGTTTAAATTAATTGACAAAATAACTTAAACAAAGATGGAAACGATGGACTGAACTTTCCAGTTTTGTATGAAAATCGCATTGGTGCTCAACACTTCTGGCCAAGGCTGTATATAAATATGTTATAATACTATATATATATATATATAATAATTATATTGATGGATACTACTCTGATTCTTGTTGTAGCAGATGCATTCGTAACATCCGCTTAAAAGCAAACTTGCTTGGGGCTTGTCGGATGTTGAGGGGAAGCGAGTTGCAGGCACGAGTAGCCTGGACGGTGAAGGAATTAGTCATGAACCCAGTGTGGTGAGACACGGTATCGAGAGTTTGAGAATACGGGATGTACGCAGCTCACACCCTGGGCGAGGGGTATTGAAGAGAAGCTTACTTTTAAGATAACCAGGAGCAGAAGGCTCAAACAGGATTGCAAAGAGGGTGCACAGAAGCCTGAAGGATCTGCGACGACGAATAGAGAGCCAGTTGAGCTGACGGCGGTAGAAGGAGACACGATCATACTTACGAAGGCCGAAAATAAATCTTATGCAGTTGTTGAGGAGACGGTCAAGTTTATTAAGTGATTCCTGAGTCACAATACTTTTATCCACGAAATTATCTCTTAAGGGGGTAAAAAAGTGGTCGATGTTTGTATGGATATTGGATAATCAATAACCGCTGACCACATTTATAAAAGAATTAACATGGGTTGAGTTTTGGATATAGGTTTTTTTTCTCCTTAACTTTCTCCCTTAGTGAAAACAAGGGAATTATGACGTGTTATCTTTCCCGATTTCACGTCCTCGCTCATGTTTAGTCTTCGGCAATTACGTGTAGGTTCCTACTTAGTCGGAGTTAATTATCAATTCTGAACCGAAGCTATTTGAGCATCAATATCAAACACAGTAGTTTCAATGCGGAATACTGGAACTGCGTACATTACCCACAATGTAAGCAGCAACAAAGATAAGAAGGCAAAACATTGCGCCATATCACAATGGGCCCGACATTTATCCCCCTATTGTTCAATTACGACACATTAGTTCAGTACTAATTAATAGTAATGAAAGCGTGAGTGGTCACAACTCATAGCCATGTCACGGAAATCACCGTTAGGCCTGGATGACCTCTACTTGAGTTGTGTATGAGTTGATGCTGCGTCCGCAATGCCTGACTATGTCGAAGCCAGGTTGAAGAATGATTTCGTGATTTGGCATACAATTTTTGAACAACAGTGCCTGGTGGGAGTTAAGGGTATAAAAACAATCTTAATTATTGTGTCAAGTAAGTATGTTGTAAATACCAAATTTCTTAAATATTTACTCCAAAAGTCGCAAAATATACACTATGGGGCCCCCTTTTTAGCTCTCTGGCCCACCCTGATCAGTCCCCTTGACGATATCGGCCTGTCAGTTAGAACAAAAATTTGACAACTCCGAACAACTGACAGGCCAATATCATCAGGCCAACTTATAGTGGATGGGCCCCATAACTGTCCATAACGTAAATGTCTACCGACTCGCACTTGTCCTTTTTACTCGTCTGCCGAACAAAGATTATATTTGTGTGTGTATGTACCTATGGTTTTGTTTATTTTTGGCACGCTCTACTCTACCACAGAGTAAATAATAGTACTATACAGGGTGTCCCAGAAATCGACGTCAAGCCGTGAATGGATGACTTACTTTCCGTCTACTGAAGACGTCAGTTATCAGAAAAATACAAAAAAAATCTATCACATGTTCTTCAAAAATTATGGTCACTTTAGAAATTTACTAGAAGTTAAGAGACCAGGGCGTGAATATCCTAGTAATTTTTTAAAGTGACCATAATTTTTGAAGGACATGTGATAGATTTTTTTTTGTATTGTTCTGATAACTGTTATAACTTGGTCTATCATCCATTCACGGCTTGACGTCGATTTCTGGGACACCCTGTATACAGGTCTTTCTGTGACGTCACAATCATGTTGTTCCTTCTTAGCGCATGACAAGTTCTCTTTTTCACTTGTGCAAACGTATCGGATACGTCGTGTCAAACTCATTTTATTTGACAGAGACACACACCCTTGTAGTCTATTAGTACGGGAAAAATAGCTTATTTTGGAGGCAAAATATGTACATCAATGAAACTTTGTTTATTAACTTTATCTTGGTATTACAAATGAGGATCTGCCGAGTCCTATCAAAATTTTGTTGTCCTACCTCCACCGGGGGGTTATAATCAAGGGAAAATTTTTTGAAGATGCAAATTTTACAAACTAGGCGAATGAAGTGTCATTTTCCATGTATTTATTTGCGCCGAATCGAATGAGACCATACCCATTCTTATAGGATCAATATTTTGCGAAATACGAAGAGTTGTAAAAAAATTTTTTTTCCAAATATGGACTTGTTGTAGGGTCAAGGAGGGTACAGTCGCTAGGATTTTTTCAACGGGCTGTAGCATGAAAAGTATAAATGCCTGAAATATTTTGGTAGGCACAAAAGCAACGGTTATTATTTAAGTTTTATATGTAGTAAATAGATTTCCAATAGCTTTCACTAAAAAGGAGATAACGACCTTTTTTTTAAAAATGGGAATCGAGCCACTGTGTACTACTATAGGTACACAGATGTTCTCCCCCCCCAGTACACAGATGCTCTAACAGTACACAGTCACTGTGTACTACCCCCTGTATACAGTGGTTCTAACAGTACACAGTGGCTACGGATGGAAAACTTCGTATGTTTCGAAAATTATTTTTATTCGATTTTAAAACAAGTGACTAAAATATAATGATGACCAACGATAGGTTTCAGAAGAAAATTATTTTTTCCCATAGAAAAAAAGATGACATCATAACTCTTCTCGGTTCTTTTTTTTGGTGCTACGGGTCAAATTGATTCATATGGCCTAAAGACCAATCATTCCGATTTTCATACTTTTAACACCATTTGCAGCATTTTACCGAATTTCGGAGTGTACCGCACTATAACAACAATTTTTATTCGACATTTATTAAATTAAACTTTTTCGGTATTATTTTTATAAGTTCATACGTACACAGTGGCTCGCGAGCCTGTGTGTACTTCTCCGAAACGAGCTACTGTTGACCTTGACGCCATTTTGGAATCAAGATCAAACTAGAAACAAACGCATAGAGCTAGAGCATTGAATTATCAGTCAATACTAAGTAGATTAGACACACCTTTCGACAAAAACAACAGTAATTAAGAATCTCACACAAGTTTACTTAAAAAACGAAGAGAAACTTACGTGAAAATGTAAATTCGGCCGAGTAAAAAAAAGAATACGCCATCACACAACCGCGCGGCGCCGGAGTGGCTCACGGACTAGTTCATACCCGATCGCATGTCGAACGCTTCTCGTTGACGTAGAGGACAGATATATAGCTCTTTCCGTTTCCAGCACAGTGCATTCGAGCGACTGTTCCCTCCGAGCGGCTGTACCCTCCTTGACCCTACATTAACGGATAGATCTTTAAAAATACCATTAAAGCTTCTTTAAACATTTTTGAAATAGTAAATATTCTCAGAAATAATGGCTTGGAAAGTTAAAAAAATTGTGACCTCCCCTTCAAACTTTTAAACTATAACTTAAAAAAATATGAAAAAATTCAAGAAGATGCGCCGTAACACTGACT
This sequence comes from Pammene fasciana, assembly GCA_911728535.1. Taxonomy (NCBI): domain Eukaryota; kingdom Metazoa; phylum Arthropoda; class Insecta; order Lepidoptera; family Tortricidae; genus Pammene; species Pammene fasciana. Next base: position 7,828,443 of record OU452277.1, on the reverse strand, counting down.
TTCTATGAAAGTAATTAGAATATTATCGGCATAGCCATTTTTGAGTTTTTGACCTTTTGAGCCATTTCTAAAAATATTTTCCACATGGAGATACGCCCTTTTGGCGTTACTTCGTTCTTATTTAATCGAAGGTACAGAACCCTCTATTATGCGTGGTCCAACACGCACTTGGCCGGTTTTTAAGGTCCCCTCCCCCATACCCCCCGGAAAGGGGTAGGACCCCTAAATTTTCGTAGGACTCAGCAGATCCTCATTTCTAGTATCAAGATAAAGTTATGAACAAAGTTTCATTGATGTACATATTTTGCCGCCAAAATGGCAAATCTAGTCTTACTTTTCCTGTACTATATAGCCTACATCGTTGGACGGATTACCACGTGTGAGGTATCATTAGATTCGTCACTGCTACTTTCAACGTATAAGCTCCCATAGAATTGGTACTTTCATCTGAGCATTGAACTCTTTCTCATAGACTTCAGTCTTCATAGTTCAATAAAACGACCGAAAGTAGGTAGGTACTTATTCAGTTATCGTATTTTGATTTCCCTTTGTTTGTCTACGTTAACAGCGGCTGCGTGTTTTGAAAGTTGTCAGGCGCGATTAGATTACAACACGATAGACGCTGCAGTCAAACGAGCGCAATCGGTGCATTGTGCAAATGAGCATTTAGTATCAGCTTATTATAAAATCCATGATGGCCGTCATTCTTAAACCTTTAGTGGATAATGCGTGATATTTTCTATTACATATGAGACAAGAACTTATGCTTAGGTACAGTCGACTCTCGTTAATTCGAAACTCAAGGGACCTTCAAAATATTACGTATTATCGAGAGTTTGAAATACCTATGGTTCGAAATTATCGAGAGTAAAAAAATGAAACTTCGAATTATGCAATAATAATAATCATCATCAGCCATAAGACGTCCACTGCTGAACATAGGCCTCCCCTTAATAATAATCAAATATGTGTTATTTATTGACAATATTGCTATAATTTGAACTAAATCAAAAGCTTAGAGGTACATACAAACACATAACTACGGCAGTGTGTCAGACTAAACATTACAAAAACAAATCCCCCTACAACGATTAATTTGCTTCAAGGCAGGTACATCCTCGACAATTCAAAGTTATCAGAGGTCTATGCAATCTAAAAAATTCGATTTGTTGGGTGTTTGATGCCAATGAGTTCGAATTAACGCGTGGTGTGGCGTGGCGTGTTACGCAGCGATGAGTTTTTTGTTCGAATTACCAAGTGTTTAAAAATGTATTTTTATTCGAAATATTAAGAGATTTTCCAGGGAACCCATGATAACTTCGAATTATAGAGATATTCGAATTATCGCGTGTTCGAATAAATGAGAGGCGACTGTACCGATAAGTAAATAGTATTTTAAATTGAAACCGTTGAAATGAAACTTTTATAACGTGACGTCAAATGAAACACAAAGACTACACTCGTATTCAGTTTATTAGATATCTGCAACTTAATATTAAATTAAGCTTAACAAACATAACAACAAACAACAAACAAGAGTTAGTAAGAAACATGCAAACTTTGATTACTCTACTATCGTATAATATACTTATATTTACATATAAGAATTCAACTTTATCTGAGTACTAGTAGAGCTATTAAAGAAAAACAATCAAAACACTATTAATAACGTAGGTGCCTTTTAATTCTATTTATATACTAAGTAACATATAAGTAATATACCTAGTATAAGGTGCGGTATATAATGAAATCATCGTTATAGGAACCGGATCCAGTAATGGACAGTAATCGATGTAGACAGCGGCCGAGACGCGAACGTGACCAGACTGCACACGGGTAGGTATATTACCGCAAGACCTGCAGATTCATTTGGTCAAAAAATGTGTTAAATTCTGGAATAAAGTCAATAGTTTTCTAATTGGGTAGGTAGGTACTTACTATTCCAAATGACAGTTTCCTTCTTACATAGAACGGAATTCCGTAAGAGCCTAGATTTATCATTATCAGTTTTGGTGTGGGACACGTTCACACGTATTGGTACTGCGTGCCGTTAAATAGTACTTAGATACTCAAATAGTTACATAAGTATATGCAATTAACGTTTCGCTCGCTACTAAATGTCGCCGGTCCGCGGATGGCGTGGCGTGCTTTGACTGTGCATTTCTATCCTGTTCTTTCAATCTTACCTGCCGATCGGCAAGCTATAGTCGAATGTTCCGACCAACCAGTATACCACCTATATAAATTCTCTCTCCAACTTCATATTAACGACAGTTACAATGGTTCTAAGAGTTATACTCGTCTATGCTCGATGAACAGTGCAAACGCACGGTTGTTCATATCACTTTCACTGATACGTGACCGTTTCCCTCTTATTAGTGCGGGAACCGTCCGGTAAAACCATGGTAATTAGATTATTCATATGATATCCTATTATAATGTATAATATGTACCTAATCTCTTAGCCTTTTTAGCCGTTTGTGGGGCGTAACTAATTCATTTTCCTTACAAAGGTACATTTTGTTTAGTCAGTGACAAAATTACCAATGTGTTACTCTCAGGCAAGATAAGCGTAATTGGTAATGCGCCTATCGTGAAGTACCGCTTGCCACTATAGCCATTTATAGGTTTTGTTTATTTTGAAATCTGGAATCACCAAAATTGGCACAGATAACTAATTACGGGATAACTTAAGGCTCGGGGCTTAAGTTAAATATGTACGATGACCTACTTATGTCTGTTTCAATCGAAAATGTTAATCTTCTAAGATGTTAATTTAGTCAACATTCTGGCACCTGCAATGCAATGCAAACTACATCTTGCTATTTATAAACACTTGCTTATGTATTTGCAAGTACCTAGGCAAGGCAGTGAAACGGTGATCATGTGATCTTTTATACAGCCTTACCTGACTTGCGTATCAAGTTTGTTACCGAGAGAGCTAGAATAGAAATTGATCTCTCTCATGAAGTTCTTTGCGTTGTATGATCTTTAATAGAAGATAAGAGACCGGTAAAGTCTTCTTCGAAAGACCCCCTAAAGTCCGCAAAACATTTTTTAAAGCTGAGGTTTAGGCTGCATTTTCACCAGATAAGTAAGTATGTGAAACGCAGTCAAATTCTCAGCCGATGATGAACTTAACCGGTATTTTAATTTACTTACAGCAATCCCTGTCCAACATTATAAATATTAGACTATAAAACTTCATAAATTATTTTGATGCTTAGGCGTAATTATGTTTCAAGAGATGAGTACCTAAGTAAATTCTTACACATCGCAATTTTTTACCCAAACAAATAGTCAATTGCAGATATAAATAAAGCTTCCAGAGTTCAGATGAGTACCTATACCTACTTCTGTACTGTAAATAGGTCAGTGAACTGATCGCATTGCGCTGGAGACGGACAGTCCACTCTCAATTAAAACGATTAGCTAAAAGCGGAGGTTATTTAGACGCCGCTCGCGCTCAACTGACTTCCGCCTTCCGTCGCCTCATCCAGTCGACAAATCTCTCACGGTACCAATCAAGGATTCCCGGTATCCTCACCTCAACCTGCATAGTATTTATACATTTCCTACATGATTCCGTGAATATACAGTATCTTTTAATGTAATTATTTATGAACGTAATATTTTGCCTAAGGACTGAATCATTTAAAAAGTATATGGTTTTACGGTAGCTACCTTTATTATCAATAAGTACCTATGTTACAACTAGTACAGCAATGAGTTAAATATGTCGAAAGAAAAAAAAGTACCTACGCGCCGAGGTATATCGCTCATGAACGCTCGGGCGACCGCCATACATTGTTTCAAAGTTTTAAAACAAATGTATGGCGGTGAAGGAGCGTCCAGCGATATCGCTAGGAGGTACGTACAACTCCTACGAGCAATAGTGCAAAACTGTTATCGGAGCAGCGATAAATTTAAATTAAATTGAACTACAAAATGGCCAGTTAACTTGTGTTGTATTTTTGCCTAGTTTACCTACTGACATTCAGGTAAGTACTTATATGAAAATGAAAAATGTTTATTGGTTGCAATCATAAATAAAACAAATATCTAAGGGTTGGAATCTCCTAGTATGTAAAGTTATACTTGTTGCAGGAGATCCCACTCAGATCCCGCCGCTTTTGTATATATTCCATTATTAACTAGAATACATAGTGCTATCTAAAGTCCGGAGTCGAGATTACTTCGCTGTACCTTATAAAAACGTATCCGTATCCCTACAATAAGAGATCCGCATCTTTATTTATAATCGAGAATTTGCGACCTTATATATTTGAGACTGGTGGACCGACGGCATTCCTTACCACCGAGTCATGAAAGATATTTCTGAATACCTGCGTAAAGTGCAGTGTACCTACACGCACGAAAGCGGATACCATATGCGATTCCCATTATATTTATCAAAGTGCCTAATTCTGGTATTGATGCATACTTTAGATATCGATAGGTACATTTACAGTCAATATGAAAAGTAGCCAAGCAGGTAAAGCTAGTGTTCAAATTCTACGTGGCAAAATGTTAGTACCTATTTAAGGCGCCAAATGTAACGGGGCCCCCGATCACAAAAGAGGGCCGCAAATCAGTGCCGGTATATTTACATGTGATTTACACTGAAGAAAGATAACAGCAGTACCTTCCTAGTTACCAGGCCACGACACGTATGGTTCATTTTTATCTCGAATATCTCCGAAGCTCTACGCTTGAAAAGTTTGCTCGGTCATTTGCCTATCTAGTGCTGAAATAGGTATTCGTACCATAGAAATAAAGCATAGTATAGAAACCTAACTAGAGAGGTTCCGTTAAGCACTCTGTCTACTGCTAGTCTAAAATAACACCTGAGTTTAGTCCTGGCGGCAACCTTATTAATTAAGGGCGTAGCTTTAAACCAGCAGTCGGTAACAGGCGGTCCCCGGACCTCCCTGGCTATTTTATATGTAAATGTCTTTATTATTCAGAATTGTTATGTAAGTAATTAATGTAGGTACTTGTGGCCATTGGTTTGCCGACCGCTGCTTTAAACAATTGCACATTGCAGAAAGAGACGTGCCATTGCCAGCTGAATGTTTCTTTGTAAATAACACTAAGTTAGGTATAGCGGGATATTTATTAACTTAATCCATATTCAATACAACACGCGAGCAATAAACTGTCCCAAGAAGGCGTATGATAAAGGCCAATCATTTTGAAATCAGTACAAAACGGTAATACCAACTCGATTCAGCAGTTGGGTAATGTTGCGACAACTATAACGTCCTCCTGCCAGTGACCCACTGATACATTGTAGGTACCAGAGACACAACGAAGATAAAGAATAATAATGTTTGTTTTCTTGTATAGGACTTAAATCTCGCTATATTACGCTGTTTACTTTTATGGCCAATAATTGCCAATAACAATTTTTTGTATGAAAACTGCCCGTCTTTATTATTTACTTGTCTCTGCAAGTACCTAAAGATGCATGCATGTATAAATAATGCGGGTTATTGCACTTTTAAAAGTACACATGTCTGCGCAAAACACGAATCGGGCACAGCCTTATCGCCCGGCAAAACTGGACCGACGACGAGCAATTAAAACGAATGACACAATATGCGGAAACAGGCGGCATTCCGATTGGTCACTGAATGACCGAACACGAGCGAGATGAAGGCTCAGGCTAAGACGAACCAGTATAAATTAGAGCTCCGATAACATACGTTTATTTGGTGCTCGGCTGCTCACATACCTTTCCTTAGGTCGAACGAACCGTTTCAACTAATCTAATTGGAGCGGAAACTCCAACTCGTAGAGTATTTCAGTTGTAGTCGGTAAAGTTCCCTACATTTATCCCAGACTACATCAAACCTTGTCAAAGTAGCTTTCCCTCAGGGTAATAGGAAAGTCAGATATCAGCCGTTTTCGTTAAAGCCGAAAGGTTAGCAATCGGACCTCATAAGCTGTGGCCAAAAATAGGATACCTACGCTTGGAGAAACTACCACTAACCTCTTACACCTTACATTACATAGATCGATTAACGCTTGCTATTCAAGTCGGGGAAAAAACATTGGTAAAGCCTGACAAGTTCCTTTTTAGCCCTGATATAGTGTCGCTACAAATAGCTTACATATATTAGCAACAATAAGCGTAGGTACGTCATGAATAGTCAGGACAGTGGGTATTGGCATCGTGCAAGAGCGAGTGAGATATACAATTATGTACTTGTGAATTGTAGAAGTATGTTTTCAGGTAATCGAAAGAGCATATTTAGTTGATAATTAAATATGAATAATTACCTATCCGTCATAATCTGATTCTAAAATTTCTAAATATTGGACATCTTATTTATCAGATTCTGGCGGTAACGGCTCATTCTTTTTGTAAATATGTTTGATTGTTTGTAGCACTACAGACGCTTTAAATAGGAAGAATAATGATTTGCAAAAACCAGTTTATTAAAACCGCACTATGAAATATCAGTAGGTACCCGTCATGTCAACAACTAATTTCACAACATTGTTTGGTGGAATGCTACTGAATCCCTCATCCTTTTTCTGTCTCAAGTATTTTAATGTATTTAAAAAATTATTTATTTTGCATCGGTGTGAATTTTTTTTGGCATTTTGATTGCAAAATCTATCATTATCCTGAAATATTTACAATTATTTTCGATTTGTTTACATCGGTGACATTCAATGACTTTCAACGTCTGTTGTCAAAAAAATCATTGCTATTAAAATAAATTAGTTCCATCGAAAATCCGCAATATGGCGAGGGCTAAAAAGGAACTTGTTAGGCTTTACGTACATATATCTGAAGCTCAGACAAGTAACCACGTCTGCGCTCGCGCACTCTTGTAATAGCAACACAGTCCGCTCTTTGCTCCGATCAACAAGTTATTGGCAGATATCGTAACATTTGCAACCATTTCCGTGTGCATCTACTTACATATGCCACTGGTTGCTGATTCACTAGGAAGAACCAGTACCTAATAACTACTATTAATAGCACTCTGCTTACTTATAAGGTATTAAATTATTATAATGAAACGTTCATTATTTGATTTCCTTAAGTAAATAAAGCAACACGAGAATAATAATTAAAACCCAGTCGCTCTCTTGAGGAGGTTGAAAAGTTAAATTGACAATAGGATCCCAACTTCAGATTAATGTTTTGCTGCAGACACAACATACTTAATATAGATATGTCTAGTAAACATAGGTACCTTACCTAGGTATGTGCTCAACGCACCTCCTAGCGTTTCAACTATTTATTTATTTTAAAGTTTGCGTTGGATATCTAGACAATAACCGCGCTAAAAATTATCATCATTTAAGGCGATTAACATGACTGAGCAGCAGCAGCAGATTTCAATTTTCTCGAATCATATTTGAAATACGAGGTTACTTCCAAGAATGATTTACGACTACTTATATGACCGAGGGATTTGCGGGAGGAAAACACGATTGGCAACAATTTCCTCGGTAACTTTATTTTTCAAACAAAATCAGGTCTTCTTTTACCCTAAAATTTATTTCATTGCTCAACTATAAAGAATATAAGGATAAAATTGGAGTATGATAAATGCATAAACTATTTGCAGAGACGGCGTGAGTCCAGCAGAAGCGGCCAGCCACCCGGGCAGCCCGTCGCCCGCCGCGCTCAACAAGAAGGGCGCCGGCGCGAGTGACGTGCGCGAGCGAGCCGCCGCCGCCGCCGCCGTGCGCACGCGACGGCTCATGAAGGAGCTCAAAGAGATACAGCGGTTGCAGGAGAACCGTTCTGACCCGCTTTTTACGGTAATTATAACATCAACTTTTGAGTTGTGTCCATCTCTATGATACGCTCGCCGACGCGAGTAAAAGCGCAATCGCGCCGCAGCCGTGCTTTCACGACAGCTCATTTAGGAGCTAAAGTAGATACAGCAATTGTAGGAGAACCGCTCTAATTCGCTGTTTGCGATAACTGAACTAAATTTTTGAGTTATGTTTAAGTACCCTTGCCCTTTGGGTCATTGGTCTTTAACCAGTGGTCCGCAGACCACCTGCAGTCCCTCGAGGCACTTAACAAGTGGTCAACGAGTGTAGGCTTAGGTATGATCAGAACAACTCTTTTTTTTACTGTTTGTCATAATGATTACTTCCAAACAAGTGCTTGCCGCCGCAAAAGAAATGTCTTTGAGTGGTCCGCCGTCCGCCCTTATCACAAAAAGGTCAAGAATCACTTTTTTAAAGTTGATAGGTAGGTACCTATTATACTTAGTGTATCACCAAAGTCTGAAAGGGTGCCAAAACTGCCAAACCAATAAAATTCTCCTTGAACTCATTTCCAGGACTTGATCATTAATTTATTTTTTCGGTAATGAGAAAATTACGAATAGGTATTACGACCACGCCTTCGTGTTTACAAATAGCATGACCGGATCTAAAACAAACAAAAGGAATCATAATCTTTACCACTGTGTTGAACAATAGTCCTTAGTCCTTAGCCGTAGTCCTTAAGTATGCGTCATCAGGGTTAATACTCCGTCATTTACCAACTCTTATCAAAAGCATCAGCAACACCTTTGTGTGAAGATACAAATTAGCATAAGTAAGGAATTGCGATTGTCATTGTTATCGATAGCATTCTTTTTGTTTATGTTATCGCTCTCATCAGTTTTATACTGAAACGAAAATTATGAAATGTATTTACTGAATAAATTGAATAACCTAGACTAAAATGGAACACAGGTAAAAAAGGTGAATATCCTAAACCTATCGTATCTCAGAGATCCTTGTCGTTCTCTTCCAGGTGGAGCTGGTAAACGATAACCTGTTCGAATGGCACGTGCGGCTGCACCAGATCGACCCCGAGAGCGAGCTGGCCGCCGACCTGCGCGAGCTGCACATCCCCAACATCCTGCTGCACCTGGTCTTCCCCGAGAACTTCCCCTTCGCGCCGCCCTTCATGCGAGTCATAGAGCCCAGGATAGAAAAGGGATTTGTCATGGAAGGTGAGACATAGATACTTTAGTCTACCCTCGTTATAACCTCTGCGTGATTTATAAACTTCAAATTAGTGTAGCTTAGGCACCACCAGAGGCCAGTTTTATAAAGCTACAAATTACAATTTACAAGCGAAACTCTCTTTCTAACCTTATGTGTTAGAAAGAGACTTCCGCTTGTAAATTGTAACTTGTAGCTTTATAAAACTGGCCTCAGGACTGCCAAGCTACTTACTAGACTATATAGATACTTACAACGTGTTAAGTATCTAAATGGCGTAAACAGTGCGACCTGGACTCCTCTAAGCTCCCTCGTAACTCTCGTAAAACAATGTGTTCAAGACCAGAATATTGCTCGTAAAATATAATATTATCGGCGAAATAACAGAACTAAACGCCAAGTTCTGGAAATGCGACCACACTTTGGAAGACTCAACGTTTCACAGGATTCCTAACAATTTATTATTATGTTCCAGGCGGCGCGATCTGCATGGAGCTGCTAACGCCACGCGGCTGGGCGTCAGCCTACACGGTGGAAGCCGTGGTGATGCAGTTCGCGGCGTCGGTGGTGAAGGGCCAGGGGCGCGTGGCGCGCGCGCCGCCGCGGCCCTCGCGCGAGTTCTCGCGCCGCCGCGCCGAGGAGGCCTTCCGCTCGCTCGTGAAGACCCACGACAAGTACGGGTGGGTCACGCCAGCGCTGTCTGACGGTTGAGCGCTATGTAAGTCCAATGTAGTTATTACCTATATTACATGTAGTACAATACTATTAGTGGAGCGGGAGACTACAGCTGTGGCAGTTGGTGGTGAATTTGCAGGGGGGTGGCAGGGGCGAGTAAAGCACGAGCGCACGTCAAGACAGTATCAACCCTTGATAGGGCTGGGTTACCGCCGGCATCACGGTAGACGTGTAGATAGAGGAGCTTCATAGTCGAATGTGTTGGTTGTAGGTACAGTCAGCGTCAAAAGTAACTACGCAAATGAAGGCGTCAAAAGTCTTTATTTAAAGGCAATAAGGACTTTTGACACTTGTTCATTTGCGTAGTTACTTTTGACGCTGACTGTACATACATAACATACACAAATTTGGTGCTAAGCAAGTCTGTAAAAGTACCTACTCGTACGGTCGACGTCAAAAATATGTTTACACTTTTGCACCTTACTCCATTGTAATAAGGTCCAAAAGTGTAAACATATTTTTGACGTCGACTGTACACGGAAGAAAAGGATATCTTCAGCCAAGAATACCAATACGATAATAGTATTGTTTAAACATAAGTAAATATATTTTGGACTAATTATATATCTTTAGCCCAAGATATATTTTACTTGAATCAAGACCACTTTCTAGACTAATTGTTTCCACCTATATACGAAACAATAATGTTTTGACCAAGAGAATTTGTCTGGGATGAAGATACTTTTTTCCGTGTAGTGTGCAACTTTGCATATTGAATTTCTGATTCAAACTGGGTCTAATTTGTACATAGGTTTTGTTTACATACCGGCCAATCCGGCCATATCAGCACATTAGTGTGTGTCAGCTCAGCACGATAAAGAATAACCGCCTTGAATCATAGAACTTGCACTACTCCAAGAAATATGTATCCTAAGTAGCTAAATACTTAGCGATTGTGAAGTCAAGCGGTAACACTTGTAATGAAAAAAACTACAGGCACTACAACAATAAAACTCACGACAAGTAGGTATCTACTCATACAATGACAGACGTATTGCAACGGCGGCTAACATTGACCCAGATCAAATCAAAATAGCCCGCACCCGCGAACCTAATAGCGTTCATTTATCAATTCAGACTATCAACACCAGCTGCAATTGGTACTAGTAGATATCTGTCACTGTGAAGCTATGTCGTAACCTGCAAAGCAGTCAATTTTGTGATGAAACTAGAACGAAATTACTCGAGACACAATTAAGTTTATTTCGTAGACTTAGAATTACAAATGATAGCTTGCAACTGATAGCAAAGTTGAACCGATGATCTATGACAGTGCCAGGCACAGACACGGATTGTTGTCTGGGTCTTTGGGAAAGCTTTTATCAGAAGTTAGCGTTGTTCTGATGATACGATGACTAAGATAAATACTTATGCCGTTTTGTTTTATTTCCAGGTCCAATCTCCAGCTGACTACAGACAGCAGAAATGCAGATTAGATCTCTATTAGTTAAATAATCCGATATAATTTTAAAAGTATTCTCGTAACTTAGTGCAATTTTGAATAAAGCTGTGTCGTTAGATGACTGTAACCCTTAGACAAGTTCCCGTGTCGAAGCGAACACAATGATTGATCAGTGTTTTCTCGCTTCAAATAATGTAATTAAGTATTATCCTAGTAGTTAGGTTACGATAAATATATTGTGGGCGATGCAATTGGTCTTAAATTGCAGCTGTTTTGAATACGCGGTCTAGATTTTACTTGTAACTGGCTATGCGCCATTGAAATAAAGGCGTGACCACACCTATCGATCCAGCAATCGATGACTAGATCGTTCACTCAAATTAAATAATCGGCATCCGATCGGTGTGGGAATACTTTTAAAACTCCTTGGAAAACATTGGCAAACAGTATAAAAAAATACCAGTTCCATTTCATGTGACGCATCGAGCATTTATTACCTTTTTAAAATCGTAGGGGGTGAAGACTTATAGTGGTTACCCTATTAAGAGATAACAAGGGATCTTCCTACGTCCTATTAATACTCAGTGAAGCAATCCACAAGTTACCTCATCGGTAATTTTTCATGACAACCTTTTTTATATTTTACACTGCGATAAATACTATAAATACCTATATTAAAATGCAATAATGGAAATAAGAACCGCGAGTTTACAGTAATTTTATTTAATAGATGTGGAATCGAACTATTTTCCTACCTACATACACTACAGGCTGATATTTTAACCTTTTGAACGCCAAGAGCCTTTAAAGTGGTCGAGTACTGTCGTGCCTACCACCAATTTTACTGTTGACAGATAAGGTTTAAATTAGTTTCTCGCTAGTTGAGATGTTGGTGTGTATGCCACATTTTGATGCGAGAGAGACAGCGTCCAAAAGGTTATCAGTGCACAAATTTTAAGGCATTTGCATCTGATTCAGTAATCTTTATTAACTAAATATACTGAACCACTTGTTGAATACTGAAAGTGTCACCGGTATGCCAGTACAACGTGAAGCTACATCAAATCCTTGTATGTACCTATTTATTTTAACAACTTTGCAAGTGCCGATTGCCTGCGTATCGCTCAAACATACATATTATGAATATTTATGCTAGAGGGTAGCTGCTAGACCAACCTAATTTTTACTGCGTTTTATAAGTTGACTAAATGTGCCAAAATACGACTGTACATACATGCAGATAATGGCGTCTGCATACATTTTAAATTCAGGAAATTCCTTCAGCATGCCTACTAATTTCATATAAGTAAGTCATTAAAGTACTAAATGGGAGATTACTCTTAATGTGTCTTAGAAAAACAATTCTAGTAATGTCTGTCTGTCCTAGATTTAAAATTAAAGCTAAAAACATCAAGAAACTGAAAATTATAATGTTATATTATTTGATTGGTCAATCAAACAAAGCAGTATAACGTTTTAAAGGAAATGTTTCCGTCCCAACGTCATTTAAACATTCGATATTGTAGATAAATTAGTATTACTATTTAAAATCCATTCCAGCAGAAAAAATAAAAATGAGCACTTGAATAAACGATTTTAGTTGGTAATTTAAATACATATATGCCTTAAGCAACATATCGTCACTACTTATAAAATATCGTATTGCATAGGTAATGCACCTCAAAGTTAAAACACGCTAAACGCAGTAACTTTGTACAGTCGCCATCAAATATATTGCAGCAGCCAAGGTACTCAAAAATATCTGAACATGTTCTTTATCGCCTTGACAATAGAGGCGTTGTTCAGATATTTGTGACCACCTGGGCCGCTCTGAAATATCTGGGTCGCGTTTTATAAAGTTACAATTTACAATTTCGCTGTTTGCCTCTCTTTCTAGCACACATATTGGATAGAAAGAGAGGCAAACAGCGAAATTGTAAATTGTAACTTTATAAAACGCGACCCTGATGTCTACTGTCTACTGTACTATGCAATTCGGAAATAATTACCACCTTTTCGTTTTAGCTGAAAGTACAACTTGCAAGTAGTGACGAAACATTACAAGTACAAAACCCAAAATAAATAGTTTATTTTTTTCAAAATTAAGTCAAATTAAATTTACGTAGTACGTGCCGTGACTGTACGTCCGAATGCTATTTCGACGTTTACTTTGCTTGCAATAATCTGACCCACATTTATGTCTTGACTTGTCGTGTCGTACGCGACTCAATATGTCAAACATTTATTACTCTAATTGTAATTTTTATCGAAATTGCATAAATTAAAGACCTGCATTGTTAAAAATCTATGATAACATTGATGACTGAAGAGTGCAGTTTAACAATAAAAAAACTCCTTTCAATTATAATAACGTACAGTCAGCGTCAAATATATTGTAACAGCCAAAGTGATCAAATAGTTCGTCACACCATATATTTTGTATGGTGTGACGAACTATTTGGCTACTCTATCTGTTACAATATATTTGACGCTGACTGTACGTGAAGTCGTAAATATATTAAAAACTTAAACTTTGAATATGTATGATATGATGGACTGTAGTTATTGTATAATTTTACGAGTGGTCAAGTGCTCAATTTAGAAGATATTTTGGAAAAAATACTTGAATCGAAAGGCTTGTGGTAACTTAAATTTTATTATTAAATTAGAAACAAATATGCATAAATGTATGTAATTTAGAAAATATTTCTTGATGTTGTTGATTTGTTCTGTAAACCAAAGATGTTTATTTTTATGTAATATTCCAATGCAGTGCAAAATGTGTATTTATACCTGGATTATATGTACAATGTTATATGGGTGTAATAAATACATGCTCAAAATAAACTTTACCTTCATTACTTTCTATTTCTTCCCCTCATCTACCTAACAACCTCGTCATTCTATTCCTTTGGCTGTGCCTAAGCCTTAAGGGGCTACTTTGAAAAATTATAGGTTTTTTCAAACACTCTATTGACTAAACGGGAAAAGGGACTAAATTTTTTCTCGAATATATATTATTAGACTATATACTGTTGTTTATGAGACAATCCGAAACACAATTGTTGAAAGTTGTCTCGATAGTAAAAAAATCCGAAGTTGGGTCCTTTTTTCCCTTATTTTTCTTAGCTTACGTAAACTATAAGAGATTAGCTTTATAACTAAGTACAAAATATGGTACTCTGGTTTATCTAAAAGTCACACAAATAAAATTAGACAAAACTATATAGATTCGCTTATTTATCGTAGTTTAGTCAAAAAGTCTAATCCTTAAGAGCGCTGTATCTCTTTCTTTCATGCACGGGAGCCATAACTGTTTCTCTAATGGATGGGCGTGGCTTGTTCGAATCGAGGAACGGCCTTAAGAGCCTCTTTGATTTGCACTCACAAGTGCGCTCCAAGATAGCGGAAGCACTAAGAACCTCAAGATCTGCCTCCTAGCCTAGTTGGTAGTGACCCTGCCTATGAAGGGGGAAATCCCAGGTTCGAATCCTGGTCAGGGCATTTATTTGTGTGTTCATCACAGATATTTGTTCTTGAGTTATGGATGTTTTTTACGTATTTAAGCATTTATCTATTATATATATTGTCGCCTAGTACCTACAACACAAGCCTTATTGAACTGACTGTGGGACTAGGTTGATTAGTGTAAAATTGTCCTAATATTTATTTATCTGACAAATGCGCTGCATGCACATCAAAGGCTTGCTAATAGGCCTGTGCTGTGTCTGTGTGCATGACATAAAATTCATACAAACCCACTTTTGGAAACATTTTCATCCTGTCTGAGGCAGTCTGAGTAGTCTGATAGAATAGTTTTTACTCACAGTAAACAATCTTAGAATGATGTGGAATGTGAACAATCTTCTTTTATGAAATCATATTTACTTTATACAAGAAATGTAACATAAAATTAAGAGTTATAAATAAGAGAAAAGTATCACAAGCCTTCACTCCCCTCCTCGCAGCGCCAACACCAGGTGGAGAACAGAGCCGCCTTGCACTTTGTAGTCTTGGGCAGTTTTTTCATCATTCCTGAAAACAAATACACTGATTATGAAGTAAATATACTTATGTGGGCCACAGTTTAATACTATTTATGCCAGTTGCATTTGCTGCTTGGCATCCACAAGGTTGAGGAAAAAGAATTGTCCAAAAATGTCAACATTATGATGATGAGAATGAATAAAATTTAATCCCAGAACATGATAGACATTTTAGTTTTGTTCTTTGATTCCTCTAATAAACAAGGACTGCTTTTTTAGCAAGATATAATTTGTGTTGTACCACACTGTGCCCTCAAAGGGTTGTAGTCAAGGATTAGTACCATTAAGGTATCAAAAGATAATTAAGTGAATACAGAGATGAGCAAAATTTTTAAATTGTATATATCGTGCACGCTTAAATCAATACAGAGCACACATTTTTCATACATTACTTACATTTGTTTGCCAGAAAATATAAGACGTTGCTGCTGCGGTGGTATGCCTTCTTTTTCTTCCACCCTCTCTTTAATCCTCTCCACCTTGTCTGTCGGCTCAATATCAATCTCGATCTCCTTACCTGTAAGCGTCTACAACAAAATAAGGTTAGACGCTAAAAATGCCTCGTAATTATACAAGCAATGCGTGACTCATGAAGCTGGCCTTACCTTCACTTTGATCAACATGTTTGAAAGATTTATTAGGTCGAAAACTTATAGAATATGCAAAAATAAATGCTGATTTAAAGCTTATACAGTATTAATGTTTGTTACGGCTTTCCTCCCGTTTCAATGCAGTTTTTGACTTGACTTGAACTTGACAGAAGAAGTCAATAAGAAACTGACAGGTGTGGTTTCGTTCGAAAACAAATAAATATGGTTTCTTTCTTTATGAACTTAGTACCGTTAATAATTTTGATAAATTACATTAAAAACGTAAGTGAAAATTAAACATTGGATTGGAATAAATATAGCGAATGTATAAAATTACCTAATTTAGGTAATGAAATTGCTTGATTAATCTAATTACTTCTTGATCAGTTTTGAACGCACACGGATGTTTCCGTCAATGTTCCAAAATATGTAGTAACTATTCACTTGAAACTTTCAGGTCAAGACCCGTAACATAAAAAATTATGTAAATGCACAATCAGTAATATAATACGTATATAGAATAAGACGTATTCCATAATCTTACTAGAGTATTTCCAAGACAAAATATATATTTAATGTTTTTTTTTATTCGCCTAGCTAAGGGTAAGGATATTAAAACGTACCCCCTAGTTTTCTGTCAAACCGACTAGAAATGAAATTTGAGAATGAAATGAACTGTCAATGTCAAATGTCATAACAAGTTGCTCGTGAGTTTCTCGTGTGCGTTTTCCTTTAAATTACAAAAAAACTTGATAAAGTATTCGTTCTATCGGCTGTTTGCATTGCAGTTCATTGCCAGAGTTTCATTAATTTTATAGAATTGTATCTACTAATGCCTGACCCCTACATTCCAAAGGAAGAGCTTACCGTGTCATCGCCCAGCAAAGTAAATACAAGAATATCTAGAAAATGACGAATATCCTAATTTGTTTTGATAATCTCGAGAAGTTACTAAATCCAGGTAAAATAAATATGTTTCTGAAAACAACGTATTAGACATGTCTTAATTTATGTGGATTATGTAGATATATAACCTAACCGAATATTATGTTTCAGAAGGCCAATGTCAATTTGTTTTCTCGAATTTGAAAACAGTAACAAAGGATACAGATACGAAACTTACTTTTATGGAACTAAGCCAGTTTTTGCTAAACATAATCAAGGAAATAGATGCCATTGCAACAGAACTAAGAAAAGATGACACAGTTCTAGTGAGTGTTAAAAACCAAAAAACTCTGCGCACTTGTTTTCAATTGATAACCTCATTAGGTGTCTCAAGATGCCTAATTCCAGGATTAGGAATAAGTTTATCCAAAAGATGTACTTCAGCAGCCATTCTTCACCCACTGACCTTAAGTGATGTAGAAAAGTATGAAATGCTTACAGAGTGCACCAACTTTTTCTCTAGATGCTATGTGGTACCAGTTCTGAAGAATATAATCGTCACACTGCATCTTTCTGATTACCTAGCAGCTCTGATTCAGTTATCATTTGCTCCTTTAAAAAAACCTGGCACTTATGATAATTTCACTATGACACATGAGCTGTTTGATAGGCTAAATATAGATAGGAAAAAATACCAAAAAGTGTATGAAAGTTTGGTAGAAAATTGCTTTCAACCAATACTTATGAAAGAGCTACTTGTACTGCAAGGTGTGACTGATCCACAGCCTCCTGCTTTTGCCAAAAGGGTCATAGCCAAGGAAATGAGTAGCAGATTGTTGGCACCCGGAGGATTGCTCAGCCTCATAAGATGTTTCATCGAAAGTTATGGGATAGATTCTGGATTTGAGTGGAAAAAAATTGATATGATATGTAAAATAGTTGCTGCTAAGCATGGAAACAGTACTGAAAGTGATTACCTCACTAACATATGTTCTCAATTGAAGAACATACTTTTGTCAAACAACACTCATTATTTATCAACAGCTGTAGCCTGTGTCCTGACATTAAATGAGAAGTATCCTCAATCAGATGCAGTACAAGGATTGGTTAAGAATATTTTCCTAACTTTGGTTCATGATGAGTTAATATTGAAGCCATATTTACCAGGCACTATAGCATTGTCAGCACAAGAGGTGGAGAGGGCAGTGAATGTACTCCATGCTTGTGTGTATACCACAAAGCTGAACTGGCCCACAACTCTACTGCATCCTAATCTGCATTTGCTTTTTATGATTGGGACAAAATGTACCAAGAATGAAGAAATGAAAACAAAAATAAAAGAAATACTTTTAAAATTATTAGAGTCACTGTGTCAATATGATGTGAGATCTACAATGATTAAGATTCTGTTTGGGAATGAAGAAGATAGAGTGGTGAAGATTTCTGTTGAAGAATTTGAAGCAGGAGTTGCTGTTAAGTTTGTATCTGATGTGGTTGAATATCCAAGAAAGGATGCTCTAGAGTACTTTATTAATCTGTATAAGACATCAACAAACCTTTCTTTTGTACAAGCAATTTTTGAAAGTTCATTGCAAATTCTTATTGATTTAACTGAAAAAAGGAAAGTAAGAAAAAATAAGAATATTTTTCTCTCCCCTGAAGATGATCCAATTTTATTAGACAATATTGATGAAAAATATGTCGACATTCTGCAGCTTCTCTCCGAAATATGCACATATCCGAAAGTCATTTCTACCTTAAAAGAGTCTCCTACAGGAGTACTTAATTTTATAGAATACTTTCTTATGAGAAACTTTGGGAACTCTGATGACGAATGTGTTACTATAGCTTTGGTGGTGTTGAACACAATATTAGAAAACTCCAGTGACAATGAAGATTTAAAGAAAATGTTCAACAATATTACTCCTATGCTTAAGAAAATGGCTGATGATGAGTCAGGGTTGAACAATATCTTGTGTAAAGAGGCTTTATCATTAATCAAGTGTAATAAGCCCCATCAGCCAGACACAGCATGTGCTAAGGCCATTGCTGATGTGTTTGATCCATTATTGCCAGTAAGAGCTCATGGGATTATAGAGCTCACTAAATTGATTGATGCAAAAAATCCAGAAACTGTCTCCAAGAAACATTTTATTTTCTGCCTTTTCCAAGTAAGTGTTGTCAACTCATCACTATAGTAAGTGTTCTGTTTATTTTGTTATAGAGTTTTAGTATAATCTAATGATACATTATAATTGCTTACAGGATCAACTGAAGGAATCTGATTCCTACATCTATTTAGCAGCCATAAATGGCATAGCATCTCTGGGGTCACTGTGTACTGAGGATGTCCTGCATGTGTTGTGCAGGGAGTTTATACAGATTACAGATTCGCCTGCCCACATTCAGATATCAAAAGACCAAAACAGTTCAGCAAAACTGAAAATGAAAATAGGTGACATTATTGTGAAAGTCACCAGAAAACTTGGTGGGTAATATTTAGTTTTAACTCTATCAATGTACTTATGGTTTTCTAGAGTTTTAATAGACTTAGAGAGAAGAATGTCCAATATTCTTAATGGCTACATATTACTTAAATGTGTTAAAGAAATCCCACAGCTCTCATAAACGATGAGATTGCCGCGTGCAAATACTTTCAAATTAATAAATAACATGGAATAGAACATTGCCATCTTGTTTTTTCAGGGGAAATGGCAGTCACACACAAAACGGTTCTGCTAAACACTATGCTCAGCGCATGTCGACATGAAGACCCGTTCATCCGGACCTCGGCACTCTCCAACTTGGCTGAAATTGCTCTGGTCCTGCACTACAGAGTGGGATCTATTATTTATGAGGTAAGTCATTATAACAATCGGAAGTCGTCAGCTATATCAATTAAAATTTTAAATATAATGACTACTTTCGCGAATCCGAGGCGGTTGCTATAGCCAACTAAGCTACAAAACCCTTAGTCGATTCATTATTGTTTCGAACGCGTTAAAAAGGAATGTAGCACCTTTACTTCAAAATCTATTGATAAATGCATTTTGTATGTTCCTTGCAGATACTACTTTGTGTTTGGAGCATAATAGAAACGGATCCAGCAGTAGAGTGTCGGCGTGCAGCTGTCATGGTTATATCAAGCCTACTCAAGGGCCTGGGTAAGGAAACATTGATAGAGCTAAAGGAGAATCTCCTTCCCATATACAGGACTCTGAAGGAACTCTACAGAGACCCGGAGGAAGATCCCACGGTACGACTTCATGCTCAAATTGCTCTAGAAGAGCTCGATGATATTGTCAAACAATTTTTAATTCCGACTGTATCAATGGAAAATCGGCCATTTGTTATAGGTGAACCTAAAGATATCGTATTTAAATAAAACTGCGACTGTATTTCGTATTATTTTTATTCATCACACTGGTTTCACTTATCATTAATTTATTTTTAACCTAAACATTAAACAACATTAAAGTCTTTAAATGAGAAATAAAAGAAAACATTCTTGGTTTAGGTATGTTTCAGTCCTTCAGAATGCTCACACATTATTTCATACAAAATTTATTTGAATATGTAAGTAGTAGGTGCCTAGGTAATATATAAGCGACATTAAAGAAGTAGGTAAACGTACTGTGTACATTTATCATACAATACCTATATTCTCCTATCACGCACTTATTTAATTAATAATCTTTATTTGGTTAAGCACATGTAGCAGTAGTTATGCTAAGTAAGCTCTTAGAATGATTTAAACACCTAGGTACTGGCCTAGTCTATTTGCTAACTATATTTCTGGCTGAAAGTAATATAAGCAATGAGTTAAGTATCTACTTATAGTTCTAGTCATCCTAAAACAGGTACTTAAACATTAATTAATATGTACCAACAGCAACACCTAACCTGACCATCGGTAGACCTTATGCCATTGCAATAGGGATTACAAATGGTTAGTTACGGGTGTTGTTGTGTGTACGTAGTTACTCGAAACTATTCGCGATTCTATTGTGCTTTCATATTTTCTACAAGCATTGTAGGTACTTTATTATGGCTGGAAAATCTCGACCATAGAAAAACAAGGGACATGTTCAAATACAAAATACGTTTTGGTGTTGAATTGCTAGACAAATTAGATAACTGCTCAGTCCCATGAGTCTATAAATCTTGTTATGCCTGAAAAAAGTCAGGTCAATCTAAATTGTCTTTAAAAAACGGTACCCGAATGATTTCAAAATGTTTACTGTTTTGCTGTGCATCATGTATGCATGTATCTTTGTCTGGGATCTGATTTTCGAAGGTAATTTATATGTCACGCGGCATCACATTTATATTTTTCGTACCTAAGCTAAGCCCCTTAAACTATAACGTCTTTTCATATATACTGCCATATATCATAAGATGGTAGGTACGTAAAACTCTTATTTCTGGTTAATTTTAAAGTGCTTAGCTATGATAGGTTACCACAGTTGAGCACTAATTGTTCCGCCAAGGATTAAACCTAACGGCCCTGTTTGTCCCATCTCTCGTGTTCCCACAAATGTCCGTTAGACAATAAAAACTAAGTATGATTACCTAGCTACAATCTAGATCAAAACACACTGGAAAACGAACATAAGATTAAGCTTCAGATGTGTTATCACCCTCGCATGGTTTCCTTACGTAATCGTCGTCTTTCTCTGATAAAGTGATAGAGTATATAGATGTGCCGTCAGAGAATCTGTCTCTGTTTCGCCTGCCGAAGATGCTGCTGCGCGACAAGGAGGACACGGTCGAGATGGACACGTCGTCTCCGTCGGAACGCGGAACCATCTTCCAAATGAGGAGTCCGATGCCGCCGAACGCTGCCACCACCAAGAACATGACCAGAGATACTTCGCCGAACATACCTGAAATCATGAATAGGTAAGTTATACATATACCTTTGTTAACACTACTCCGAATTGTCTTATTGTGAGACTGCTTTTTGACCGGCGGCGTTCAGTAGAAGGGTTTAAGGGGATCCCTGGCGCCAATGACCTTCGATCTGAACCCCTTAGTTTTCTAATGAATTTTATATCTTATCATAGTATCAGTAACGTCCTTAATCAATATAGTATCCTATATTAACTTTGATGTTCATCGTCTTCGAGATATTTGACATCAAAGTCGAGCAATTTTAGGCCAAAAAAGTGGTTTTCTGGTCATAACTTTTGTGTTAATTCGTTTAAAATTAAAATCTCTCTCTTTAGTTTTTAGAGACGTCAAAGAGGAACCCTAATATATAGATTTTGTATATGTAAGAGTCTTCACGGCATTCGAATATCGAAAAACGTGTCTATTTAGACCATGTTTAAAAAAATCATTAAAAAATAAGTGCTCATTTATTTCAAAATCTGGCTCTAAAGAATGAAGATACCTTATAATTATATCTGTAGTGCAAATTTAGGAATATCGACTCAAAACTGGTCAAAAATCGGTAAAAAACGTGCGGAGCCCCTTAAATGTACTCGATCGAGATTTTTCTTCGTGAGTAAGTGTTTCCTGTAAAACGCCTTTCTTGCACTGCCAGCCAGTGAATAGGTAATGAGGACAATCAGCAATCAACGATTCATAAGCATAGGTATATTTTCTTCACACGGGATCTTCTTGCCGCTGGTCGGTCAACTAATTAATGTTTAGCGGCCATGTTTCTATTCCTGGTCGTAAATTTTATACTATTACTGAAGCCCCGGGGGTTAAGAACCTAGGGAACCTAGGGTGCTTAACGGCTAGGACCTTTAAGGCTTATGTTTTTATGAGCCCCAAGCTCTGCAACGCTGTATATGCTGTAAGGAAACGAAATGGTAGGAATTTCGTTAGCAAAAGAGCTTGGGGGCCCCATTACTATTAGTGTAGAGGTATTGATTTATTCAATGCACTCACTTGGATCACTCTCCAACTTCCTGGCCTCGAGCCTAAGCGGTTGCAGCTCATTGTAGTCGCCTTCGTCGTAGGGCTCCACGGAGCCCGAGTGGGGCTTCGTGTGCAGCAGCACGTCGCCGGGGTTGGCCTTGGGCAGGTTGATGCCGGCGCGGACGGTCAGGGTCTCTGGCTTGTATGTACAGAGGACCAGGAAACTAGAACGATAAAGTTGACGAAGTTCACAAGTAAGTTAAAAGATTGCGTAAAGCGAGTTTGCAAAGCCAAACTTACTATTAGCTAGGTATGTATGTCATAAATATAGTAGCCTGCAGGTGGCCTGCAGCTTATGGTATAGCAATTTCTTCTATATATTGACGATGATTGAGTCGTTTGCGGCCTCATCAACTACCATTCAATTTTAATGTAAAGTTTGTAAATCTCGTGCGTTGTGTAACGCTGCAACGAGTGGTCCCAGTGCTCCGACGTGTTAAATTAAAACACTTAAAACATTGCACAAGTACATACCGTCTTGTGCTGTGCGTAAGTATTGGCAGATTCTCTTGCACGATGACATACGTAGCGACCGTAGTATCATTGACATCGGAGCCGCACTCATCATGATGGAACCGCAGGATGTAGGCATCTTGGGCGCTGTTAGGGTTGCCCTGCAGCGAGCAGCGCTCCGCCGCCCCGCTGCCGCCGTCCGCGGCCTCCACGGCGATGCGTCCGCCGAAGTACGGCCCGGTGGACACCTCGACTTCGCTAGCCTGCGGTAAGCATTGAGTCGCCCGAGCTGAAACTGAATAGGTACACAAATAATTTATGTTCCTTGTCTTGATCTTCGTCAGACTAGGAACATCAGGGCATCAGGTACCTATGTACTTAAGTAATCGAAAGTATGTTTATGTTTATTTGTATAAAGTAAAGTGTTAATCGAATTTTTTGGCTGAGAATTTTATTTTTATACACTTAAGGTCGGTTGCACCAAACCGTCTATTAACGTCAACGTAATCGTTAAAAAAATCTTGTATGAAAAGTTATTTTCTATGGGATGACAGCTCCGTCGCTATATTTAACGTTGATGAGTCCGTTAATTGTGCGTGATGCGGTGCAACCCACCCTTATTATTCTTCATATACCGTTCACGATTTAGAGCTGCTGTGTCGAAGGTTGAAATTGTTATGATGGTTGCCAAACTGCATCGAAAGAAGAAGATTCTGTAGATCTACTATCTTTATACCAAGAAAGCCTTTTTAGAAAACTTGACCAAAAATGTAAACTTTATTTATTTTCATGGCTACATAATATGACATATATCTATCACATAATGGTCCTTCGAGCCGGATATGACTTAACAATAATTACTATTATCATTACGTAGTTTATTACACACAACAATGCTCACGGGCATAACTCACATCCTTTTGTAGGCACGATGATGATTTTGGATCCGATGGAGTGCGGGTCGGCGAGGTCGCGCGCGTCGCGCCTGACCGGGCGCACCTCGAACGAGTAGGTGGTGGCCATGCGCAGGCCGGTGACGCGCGTGCTGTACGCGCGCGTGCGCCGCGGCGCGGGCGTTGTTGATGTTTCAATGGTGCGCGCTTTTTCATCCTCTACGTTTTCTATCACCTATTTATAAGAAAAGAGATTAGTTTCGAATATAGTGCTCATCAAGTCAGTCAAAGAGTTTAAAAATGTCGTAGAAGTTGTAATTGTTAGACCTAACAAAATAACATGGTTAAAAAGTCCGCTTGTGTCATGTCAAGATATAAGAATTATAAATGGATTTATTTTAGGAACAAAATACGAGCTCTTAAAGTTCCGTAAACATTTATAGAGCGAAATAAACTACTTATTTATTATTACTTCGCGCATTTACGATGTTCGCACTCCGCTTAGGTAAACGTACATGATGTCTGGCATAACAGCGTTTAAACCACCATCTCCTTAATGAGCGCGGCGTAATCGCAATAAAATTCCGTATCAAAGGGTTTTTGTTCATACCTAAGGTACTGCAAGTACTGCACTTTAGATGCTGTCTGCTTACATATGATATTCTTCTTTAGCATATTTACCATAAAGTTAAAGTTGATTTTCTTCATATATATATATAAGTGCCAGAGAAATCGTAAGTTCTTATATTTATGTGTCCTTGTAATTAGTTGTTATGCTAATCAATTAACCGCTCTGGCGAGTGGTTTTATGCGTTTTGCGAGAGTTTAGGTTATTAAAAGCATTAACAATTAAAGCAAGCACCTACGTTATAAGGTAAAAGACAGTTACCCATTACAATGGAGTTCTTTTTCTGGTCTTAATGGCCAAGTAGTAGGACAGAATACAAAAGGTCTGCCTGGAAGGCCAGAGCAGCTTGGGCTCGTCTTTTTCAGTTTGCCGGTTCTTCTATCGAATGGAAGCAATCTCTGTTTCAAAGAGTCGCAACACAGATACCTTAGTCCGGCAGCGGTACTGCCCCCAGGCCTGCAACTCGCAGTAGTTGACCTGGAAGGCCAAAAGCTTGGGCTGGTCCTCCTCAGCACGCCCGTACTCCCATCGGAGCCGCACGTCACGGAAATCTGGCTCGCCGATCAAGTGGAGTACTTCTGCAAGAGAATAACAGGGTTAGGTATGAGACGTTGATCAGCAATCCTTAACAGCGGATGAAATTATCAGAGGCCCGACGACTCTTGTAATGAGAAAACTCTGAAGACCAACTTGACGAAGTGTTCAAAGCTTTCTCTCCAATTTACCCACCAGCTTCCTGGTTGCATCCCAAGGATCCTCAGAAACATTTCTGGCAACCTAATACTACGAAATTGGTCGTGTTTCCTCACGGTGATTTCGCTCTTGCTGACCTGCCTCCTGCTCCTGCTAAACATGATTGATAATCGTACGTTCTCGTAAGTTTTATGAAGTGTTTAAAGTTAGCTAACAATAACGATCTTTACTGGTAACGTTAATGAATATAGCATGCAAGTACCTTCCTTACCTGCATATACTAATAGATTTGTATATTATATTTAGGTATGTCTATAAAAATAATGACTGTTGGATATTGTATTCGTGGTCAATTTAATAAAAGCTTTCTACTTTTATAAATACCACATTGTAATACTAAAACTGCATTTAGGCATAGCTAATAACTACGTCATTAAACTTGTTACGATCCCAAGCAGACAAAGTTCACAGGTTCGGCTGTGTCATTTTTAGTAATCGTAATACTGTAATTATTTACGCTCTCTATTCCTTTGTCATCATAATGAAAAGTGATTATTCCCTTTTAATTAGTGCGTCGATATTTTCTCATGGCGCCACGCCAGCACGCCACGCTTGGATGGTCGTCTATTGGATGAGCAACTCCGCTCGTACCATTGACCTAATGCCTTGTTCACTGGTCCGTCTTCAAAGTCTAGATAATTTACGGTTTGTAAAATAATAAGTTAAAACCTTTCTCTTCAAATTGTCCCTATGTAACATTTAAATAATTCTGGTGGTATCACTGACATGTGGGTGGTGTCACTGGTGTCTACCACCTGGATTGATCAGATCATTCCCCCTTAACTGTGAGGTAAATAATAGTTTACCTTATAAGATATCAGCTATAAAACCAAACAACCGCAAAGTACAAGTAGGGTACCTACATAAAAGTGGTTATTTGTAATAGGAGCAGGTACCTATCTGATATACAAAGCAAGCGCAGGCCATGCGCCAATAGATGGCCGCGGGCGCCCGAGCCTGGCCACCTGACAGTAATGAGAAATTTATCTATGTAGGACAATAGAGTGCTCCATTACTCGCTGTATGGGTAACTAATTACAAGGCAATACCGCTTTCACACAAACTTCACTAATTTATTAACGCGTAAATATCCATATGCGCGATCGAACATATCTAATTAAGAATAGGTTCACGTACCAACCCACGTAACAAACATAGTTTATAGGTACTCTATTGCTGTTCCTATTTAAATGTTTATTGGAGGTATCTTTAACAAAACAAAATTTATTTTTCGAAAGTCATGAACGGAGCTTTATCTATGTAAGGTACTTAATTGTACTTACTAAGGTATTTCACTCACCGAAACACTTTGATTGTTGATGACGGTGCATTTTTGTAATTCACCAATTTATGTCGATACATTGCACCACTTTACTCCAAAACTTCGAAAGTTGTTCGTTTTGTGAAAACGATTTTAACAAACCTTGTTTGGGGCATTGATGGAGAATAGGTACGTGGTGTTTTTTGGAGATACTTCCAATGACATTTTTGTCGTTGTTTTATAAAAAAAAAAAGATAGGGCCCTAAAAGGTATTGTGACAAAATGAAGGTAAATTGGTGTTTCGAAGGTACCTGCCGTAGCGTCACGTGGAACTATTCGGAAACCATGAGACAGTAGTAATTTAAGACCTGCCCTTAAGGATTCGAGCCCGGTCCTCCTGCTTCGCACTAAATGGGCTAGGAGGCCGTTAAGACAATGTTTATACTTTTGCATAATATTTAGGAAGAAGTTAGATGCATTAAGTTTAGACAAGTGTCTTTGTGATTCTTTGACGTGTAATGAACTTGTACCTACTATACCTAATAGACGAAGAATTTGTACACCTTTGGAAATAATAAGTTGCAGTGTAAAATTATCTTTGACGTCGACTGTTCGTACTGTATGTGATTCTTATGAGTGATGACCTGATGACGATGACCCCTTCAAAACGTCAATACCTACTTAATGGCAAGTAAAAAAACCAAACTAAATTGATGCTCTGTCATTTCCTGTAAGTACATCATAAAGTATCAATAACTGTTCGTATATTTGAAGTGAAATGTGGATACAGATGTTATTTTAACATTGAGGTTTGGCATTAAGTAGATAGACAGGCACCTACATTATTCTCTGCTAATGAGGTTTATGGTTTCGTTCGTCGCCGGATACAAAGCCATACGTAATACTTTTGTTCATTCGGACATGAATAGTCTTTTTATTTGCTGATGCTTTGTTGTATAGGTATTTAATAATAATACATAGATAGTAGCTGTCAGTTGGTAGTAATCGTGTTATTTTTGAGTACTTACTGGAACTCGCAGTTCATGTCATGAAGCATGCTGTAGAGATCGTAAAGCAGTAGGGTAGGACTTGTATTAGACCAAATATTTACATACTAAAAATACTAAATGATAAAAAAATAGTCTGATGGAACCTCTATTTGACAGCTGAAGGCCACAAAGGATGCTCTGATCCTCCTCAGTCCGCCCTAATTATGATATAGATCCTCGCTTTGGAAAAAAAACGTGCGAACTTGCTAAGGTTTTTGATGCCTCATAAGCCGTGTTGACTAATTCTAATTGACATGAAATCAGAGATCTCTACTTGGGTATTATGAATGTAAAATTATCTAATCTATGCATGCAACATCGCAAAGTAGCTGTACCTAAACATTATAGTCTAGCATGACATGATCATCCCACGCTGTAAAATTGCACATAGCCGCTCTAAATTCATAGCCTGTCCCTGTCACGAGATATCGTTTCTGAGAACATAAATATGAGTGAAAGTAAAAGTGAATCGGCTCCGGACTGTCTTGTTTTGTCGTTAATCAAATTGATTGATAGTTATTGTCTTGTCAGAGGACACTTTAAGGCGTTATTAGGTACTTACATACATTATCGAACGAGCGAACGCAACGAAGCGAAGATCTTACAGACAACTTCGGACACAACAAGCTCAGCTGGCTACTGGGATGTCAGTGCATTTCGATGTCTTTTTAATTTTGTATGTTTGCTCCGCGATAACTTTAGGAATGTTTTCTTCATGAATTATTTTTTGGGGTTGTAAAAGTGATCAATATAATTAGAAACATCTTAATGTGAACTGGATTGACCGGAGGTTATGGAATCTGAAGGTCTAAAAGAGTTTTGTTAAGGGGTCTTGTTATACTGGTGATCTCGATTGCAAGAATAGCGAGTTCTTAGTTTGAGGCCGCTAACTAAATAGTTATTAAATTCTTTTTTTATACCACAACGGTGGCAAACAAGCATACGGCCCGCCTGATGATAGAAAGTTACCGTAGCCTATGAACGCCTGTAACTCCAGATCTACTCTTATGTTGGTCCATACTAAAAAGGGCGTTAAAAAGTGGTTGTAGAGACGGCTCCTTTACTTTGACTATTCAACCAACCGGACTGGCCACGTCTATACTAAAAAAGTCTGCCGATTTTTGCGGGGGAGGGGAACGTCAAATGTATGCAAAACGTCAAAATAGCCACGTCAAATAAACGGAATAAACGTCAGTCAGTCCATACAATGAGTACAGGCGCGGTCGCAGACGAAAATTTTGGGAAGGGACACTAATGTAGATTTTTTTTTCAAATTTTTGAGGGGGTCTGTAAACATTTTTTTCTATTAGAAATGTAGGTTTTTGGGGGGGGTCATGTCCCATGTGACCCCCCCCCCCCCCTGGGACCGCGCCTGAATGAGTATGACCACTGGTCTTACATTTTTGGGCAGAGGGGAACGCCTGTCAATGGCTGCTCCGCTTGGTTTAAACTTTAAAGCTCTAAGCTCCTTTTAATTATCATCGATGTTATTCGCAATGCAATAAATCCTTTTGTCGGAATTGATTTATTATTTACTTAACTACCTATGAATTAAAATAATAAAATATATCTAAGATCACTTGCTAGAAAGCCTGCTATTAAATAACTATATAAAAAATCGCATATAAGTCGGTTTAACCGTTTTAGCACTACAGAGCCGCAGAGATAGGACCTACTTTACTTACATACTACTTAGTAAAAGCGGTTAATCTTAGCTATAATAGCCCTCTTTTTGCGTCGGGAGTTAAAAAGGGTAAGACACATGTCACCTGAGTTAAATCTCATAGTTATTACTTACTAGTCTTATTACTTAGTGTTATTGTGCTAACCTGTTCGTGTGCGAACTTCGCACCCCGTACTCCATTAGCAGTATGGCGCTAAACACCCAATTACCCCCAATTTTCATACCGTTTTTGAATAAAAAAAGGTAGTACCGGAACGGCACGAGGTCTCAAGCTATAATTTGGCTGGTCCTCGCAATGAAATCACAAGCTCATTAACATTTTTACCGCAGCGCGCATTTGAGCGGATGCCGCCGCCAGACCGAACGGTGTGCGGTGGTAACATACTGCTCGAGTACCGCTATAATATTCACTTGGTATATCCAATTTATATGGGCTGCTCAAAAATGTCACCCGGGTCGATCATACCAAATAATTTTGTTGCATTGTTATGATTATGATACGAATCTATACCTAAATAAAGAAATAGGTAAAGCATTCTTAGGTAAAGCTTGCCTAAGAGGTCATAGGAAGGCCGTCTACCTAGCCACAGGAGGGGTAGCATGTGTGGTGTGGTGCACAGGATTCAGGTGCTAGGTCTGGAAGTGGCACTGCACAAATCCGAGGTCCTAGTTTTCCACGGGCCTCGGAACAAACGACCGGAGGGAGCGCAAATCACTGTGGGGGGAACTTTCATCCAATGACGTACTTAGGACTAGGTTCTCGATGGCAGATGGAGGTTCGAGGAGCATTTCAAGCGTTTAGCTCCAAAGCTGATAGCCGCAGCCAGAGCGCTCGGGCGGATCCTTCCAAATTTGGGTTAATCCAAGAGCTTCGCAGGAATCGCAGGCACAATTAACATACTTATAACTATTATATAGTTAAGAGGTACGTGTATGACAAAATATTTGTCCTTTCCGGGCAAGAGACAATGCTATCGATACATTTGGAGTCTTGGGATGGAGCAGAAAATTCACAATTCCTTTTAACAATTTAATGCATGTAAAATGCACAGCGATAGGTATTACACCCGTATTGTCATGACGTGAGGGTAGGAGTACTCATTATGATGATGTTTCCGTATGATTCAGCCATCATCACGGTTGGGTAACTCGTGTTAGATTTGAAACAGTAACATAGTGATGGTGTGACGGATGCGCGTGACCCGCCGCCGGACCATAACGTCCATTGTTGACTGTACCTACTGCTGCTGTCGGCGCGGCGCGCCTCGATCGCTACACTTTATAGCCAAATAGGGAATGTAATTATTTACAACACGATTGTGACAATGCAGAATTAAAGGTAATTAGCACATATGAATCTAGAACATTACTTGTTTATTGGAACAGACACACAATTTTTATTGTGGCTCATTCTTAAAGTTCACATGGTAAGTCAGGTAGTACCTATATGTCATATGGATAGGTAATTAAGTACCTGTAAGCTCATATTACTAATACGCTTGCTCTTATTAGCTACTACTTTGTTTGTGACGCAGAATCGTATAATAACATAAGCTTTAATAGGCGCAACGGGCATAGCATATGCGCGACCTTAAACACACGCGGCAAGCTAGAATTACCCTACAAACTGGCAAGAGGACTTCATTGTTCCCTGAGTAAACTATAAAGCTGCCATTATCATATGACAATTCCCACGCCTTACGGGAATTTGGAGTCATCGCAGGTCACCGCGAACTGTCATGATCCTCGCTATTATAATAAAGAACTACAAAGCAAGCCGGTGATCACGACTCAACAAATAACAACCCGTACGATGATTTGAATGAATTAATACCGGTCCAAAATTATCGCATATTTAACCTCAACTACTTATTTTTAACGTTTCGTTTTTTCATTAGGTAGTACGACTACCTTACCTATTAAGTTACTGTTATTGTAGTAAGAGAGTGATGCGAATTAAACAGAAGTAGTTACATGATGACACGATCCTCAGCTCTGAGGGAACGACTAATGACGATGATGACTAATTAACCAAACACAACGACGGAAATCTAAACACTGGACATGAGTTATTATTAATTATTATTCATAGAATTGCCATTGCACAATTTGGACATAGAAAGCAACGGGCAAAAAGACTCTTTGTACTCTTCACTTTAGCCTTCTCGGAAGCATCTTGAAGGAGTTCAGGTTCCACTCACTCAGCTACAGCCTAGTAAAGTACTTAATTTTAACCCTTCACTCCAAGCCCTCCAACCCACAGGGAGAATCTTATTTTTCTTCCCCGAAAACCTACCGATGTTAAATGCTATTTCGGACTAAAGTAAAGAGTAGCAAATTTCCCGAAAAGTTCATTGTGACGAGCCGGGGTTTAAAGTGTTTAAATCCACGGCCTTGTATAACACTTCACGTTATGTTATGACGGTCGATTAAAGCGTTCTAGAGCGTTTTCACAAAAAGTTGTTAGTTTTCACATTTTTGAAATTTTAAGAATTTTTTGCATATTCCTACTCAGAATCGTGAGTACTATCAACTCCACTATGAAATTAAAAGTGTCCTGTTCCTCTTACGCTACTTTTCTATGGGCACTTATATGAAAGTAGCGTAATGGAACATAAAAATTGTATGAAAATTTTGGGACACTTTTCATTTCCTAGCAGAATGAATAGTACGTATACTCTCGATTCTAAGAAGGAATATCCAAAAAAATCTTAAAATTTCAAAAACACGAAAACCAACAACGTTTTGTGAAAATGCCCTCTAACGCGTACAAAAGCTATTCATCCAAAATGCGTATTACAGGGAATTGACATCAAAACAAAAACATGAACCATTCAGTAACGGTAGCTAGAACACTACGGCACACAAATTGTATCGTTACGCGACCTACGTTTTAACGGGCCGGTATTCCGGGAAAATTCTGGCCTGTACGTGCATCTTGTCTCCATAGTAATGCTTCAACCTGTCACGTGCGTTAACGGTGTTGCGAGGATGTAGGTTTGTACCTAACCTACACTATTACATATATTTATAAGAAATATGGAACATAACAATAGGTATATTACGGTAAAACTAAATTAAACAACGTTAATTGAATTGTTGAGTAGTGTATAATTAATTTAAGGATAGGTCGTTGTGGTTGTCGCCTAAGTCGCCGATCATCAGATAATTTCATTTATCCACTATACCTACCTACGGCCGGCTGCTCTATCTGTCTACGAATAAAAGCCTCTATTACTTATCTCGCCTGAAAGGTAATTGAATCACTGCAGCTCTACGTGAGCTCATTGCAAGAATCCGGGCTCTGTTGACGGACAAGTGGACCCCTTGACCACTTGTCGCCGACAACACAAAAGATGTAAATCCACGGTGCATTGTTGCTCTGCCGAGTGCTGGCCGTGCGTGGATAATCACCGTTTTTTTCCGCATTCAATTATAAGTGACCTACTGCGGCTCGAAAGAACAAAATCGAGATTTATCTAGTTTATGAACGCACGCCTCGTTTTTGGCGCGAGGGAAGCCCTCTTCTGATATCTTCATCTGTTAATAGCGGCTGTCGGTAACTGTCAGTTTTGGATTGTAATCAGCATTATTATTGCGCTAATGATAGACGCTTCGGGCGCTTCTTTTATGACTCATTGAGTTTTATTGGAGAGATCACATAGGTGTTAAACATTATTATGTTCGTTTTAAATACCATTGTTTTTACTGGTACTTATATAACTTACCTACATTACTCCTGATTCAATATCAATACGAATATGAAAAAAAGCCGTTTTCACAGTTATTAAAGCAATGTAATAATATTAATTAAAGTGGGCAAACCGATTGCTCTATCTGTAACTTACAGACTGTAAGTAATAGCTATATTTTTATAACCACAACACCAGGCTGCCGTTGCCGGCGTGAGTCGATAGATAGTCGAACGCCACCAATAAATACTTAGCTGTAACGGCCATCGCGCCAATAAAATGACTAACCGTTTATGGGTGTGCAAGTCGGGGAAGTCAAGTCGATAAAGCTCGCGAATCTCGCGATGCCCGTCTGCCGCGGTCACATACATATAAATGGATATCGCCATATGCATATAGGCGTGCAATTCTTAAAGGTAATTTAGCGTGGGTACACTCGATAAACGAATATGGCAAAGTCAAAATACGGTCACGGCGCCGTTATCGATATGCTGCCGGAGCGATAGTCGCCGGAGCTGGCGATAAATAACCTGAAGAAGTAGGTGGAATGGTTTATGGGTGCATAGAACGTATAAGATGTTCGTTTAGGCGCGCGGAAGCTGATGGGTCGGCGAGTCACCGACCCGGCGCCGGCGCAGCCAGGATCGCTCCTACTGCCCTACCTGCGCGTCCATACGAGTGACTCGGTACTATTACGCCTACTGGTTTTCTGTAGGTAGCACCTATGCATCCGTGTAAGGCAAGGCAACGGTATCCTAAAATGTTGCCTTTACATAATTAAGCAGTCCGTTCTTTAGAGAATTTAATATTCACGATCATATCAATAAAGCCTTTTATATCAATAACTACTTTAAATATAGTGTCTAACATTCTAGAAAGCGCAGATTTGGTGCTCGTTCATTAATTAATGTATCAAAACCATATACCTAATAAATGGTTTCCTCATATTCCCATTTGCACTATTAGTTGTAAGTAATCTACGATTTTTTTCTACTCCAAATTACAGCTATTTTGCACATTAGGCCCAAAAACTCATCGGTATAAGTCAAGGTTCAAACCGACGACCTGAAGTTTGGAAGTCGCATGCCATAGGTACCGAAATAATTAAGTGAGTAGGTACCGGTAATTAGTAATTACAGCTCGGGTCCTTCATCTCACCTAATACTATGTCCTTTTCTAACAACATTAGTTCATTTTATTTATCTGAATTATGTTTATTTTTATTCAAACAATCATTAGTGGGTATTTTGTCACAACATTAAATAGTAAAATGTATCCGGAAAGATAAATGCCGTAGAATGTATGATTTCCTATTCCTATATAAACAACGACACTTTTCTTTCCGAGCAGACTCTACCAATACCAACACTCTTAAACTAATCTAATCTGATTTGCACTGACACGATTTTTTACTGGCCAGTCTTCAGCCAGCTCTGAAAAAAAGAAATACCAACCTGCTTGTCAGCATGTCACTTTTCTATGTTCAACTAATAGTTAGGTACGAAAGTAAATCAACTTGCTTTCATACATTTAGCGCACCGTCTCCAGCGGAGCAAGACATCGCGACAAAGCGATGATTAACACGACTATACAGCGAACTTCAGTTGTCAATAGCCACGCGCCACGCCTCGACGTAATTATCAACTAATTAAACCATTCGTCTAGTCATAAACGCGAGTGAAAGCAAAGTTTCACACGTGGCCCATATAATGAGCTACGAAACAAGAGCAAAACTTGAGTGTTTTGGTTTGTGCGGCATTGACATTTCACTAGTGTCACTTGTAATGACGGCTTAATGAAGTTTTCTTTTAGCGGTTATGGTGGCATTAGGGCCGCGGTTGTAGGGCTTCGCTGCGCTGCGCCCGCGGCGTTACTCGCGACCGTTAGCGCATGCGTAATGCCCTCGCGAACTGTTACGTTAGTTTTCTGCCCGACAGATTTGGCTTAATGGGTTGCTATCATACGATGATTTAATCTAGGTATCTTTAAGGACCAAACATAGGAAACATAGTACAGGTATTTAATAACAGCGATTTAGGTATCATAAAAAAAACATCTTAGATTAGATCGTTATCGTTTACAAACAAAATAAACAACGTCTTAATACCCTGGCAGGCGCGTACCTACCTTTGCCATCATCATTCCTACGTGGGTAAAAAGGAGGACCTCCATAAAGTGTTTAGAAAGGTAATTTAAGTACAGGTGCCAACTGCCAACTGTGCCAATTCTTCGAAATGGTGATAAAAGTAAATTATTATCGATCTTCGTATTTAGCCTAGTCAGTAGTCAGTAAGGACACCTGCCCCAGAGTAGCAAAAGTGGTACTTACATACCTGGTTTCAAACCCTGCTTCACTGCGAATAATTAAGAAATGACGGTGCGCTATGCGGCTGTGCGTGCGCAACCCAAATGACACGGTTTAAATTAAACAATTGCAGACTGCCAAAAGGTTACAGGCTTCATGCACGTTTAAAACTAAGTAGGTAACTTGGCCGGCAAAAATCTTTTGTTCTTAAGAAAATGTCGTTTTATAATTATGTTGCACGGCATGCCAAGTGTTTACACAGAACCGCTATTTATTCTACACTCCAACCTCCAACATGTGCACACAATAATATTCACCACACTTTACATTTACGAACTTTCCCTAATTTGAGAAAGAAATGCATTATGCATAATAACAAAACCGCTAAGTGCCGATCAATGATATACTTAACTAAGGTGGAACACAACTGACAAGGACGTCGTTTTTGCCTCAGTTTACCGCGGTCGACACGGGTAATCCATCATAGTACAAATGGGCTAACTGCCGAGTTGGATAACTGCGCTGCGATACTAGCGCGACGCCCTGCGCGCCCCGGGCTGCTAGCACTTCCCATTTGTCTCATAAAACTGAGAATACCATCAGATATAGAGCTCAAATTTGTATAAAAAGTAACGGTGTCGTAAAACTGATAGAGCTCTGTAGCCCTCGCCTCGTTGCAGACCGGACTACAACCTGACTTGCCTCGCGGGCTCTACTGCGCCTATCGGTCCTAGATAGATTAGCGCAACAACATCTAAAAGTCACGAAATTATTCAAAAAACCCGTACACGTCTATTATACGGCCCCGATTTCGCTCTTTTCGCCGCATGCATGTGGCTGTGCCGAAATTTCATGAACACAGTTAATTACCCACATTCGCAACCGGCACACTATGTAATTGTAAAAGAATATCCCGATTCGTTACGAACATACGGCCATTGTTGGCGACCTAGTTCCAATTGCTCCCCAGATTCGGTAACGACCACTCCAAATCGGCCCATGTCATGTAAACAATGAAAAAGATAGTCGATAACGGTGACAGCATGAATGTGGTTAGTGATGTTGTAGTATTTTCATTGTGCAGTTAATTTGGCCGAAGCAGTTTAGAGATGGAGAGATTAGGTCTGCAGATGGCTCGTTCCCGCTGTGACTGCGATCCGTGACACAGATAGGGTTAAATTAACGTTTCCTGCCAGCTAGGCTGTTCCTATGTACTAACTTATTAAGTAGTATTTAGGTACATACTACGACAAGCCATTCTTGCTTTATAAGTTGTATAAATATTTATATACCACTATTTTCTCAATTTTAATTGAATACAAAATATCTTTGAATATTATTGGTCAATACTGTTGAAAATTATGTTAATTATGGTCTTAAAAGATCGAGGTCGTTGAGATGAGACCTACAAAAATCGGTTCTCCGTGTATATTCCACCGTTAACGCGCTTGCATCCCATCGGATGAGACCTAATTACTCTAATGAGTAATAAAAAGTGCATGGAACAACACGCGTTGTCGCGGTAGCTGTGTTGGGATTACATGAGAGCCGTTACAGATAATTTAGTGCGATGTGGGAAAAGTGTGAAATATCGATAGTTTGCGGTGAGCGCGCATTGTTACGGCGGTAATCGCGGCGAGTAACCGAGCAGCCCTTTCTAACGGGATGCTATTCAACATTTCTTCCAACAAATCTCCAACACATTTTTTTATGTATGGTCCAACAATAATAAATATATTAAAGGTCAGAAAACTTGCATTGTAAAAGTACAATGCATATGCTCAGACAGTGCTCTTTTGTATAGGTCCACATATGCACAGAAAGTGCTTAGTAGCTTTTTAATTTTTCATTTAATGAGTCCAACCCGAGTTATTGATTCCTAATAAAATCTTAGACCTCCACTTTGTTACCTTAATTAAAAACATTTAATCAAATATATCTTAGATAAAGTAGGTAAACATGTCCTTAAATAATTGTTATTTGTATTAAATCAGACTAAATTAGGTATTCTCCGGAATATTATAAACAAAAAAACTGTCACAAATTTTTATCTCAATACTCCTCAAGCACATTTATTTTTAAATTTAAAAAAGTTTTATGTTATGTTTTATACCTACTGTTTTTATTGTAATAATCATTGCTTTGCTTTTTAGTTTTTTATATTCAAAGTCTAGGGATATCACGAATGCCGTTTTTCTCACATTCGAATGCGAATATTCAGGATGCGAATGTCCGAATGCGAATACGAATGTTACGGAGTAGATTCAAAAAACTTAATCGTGCTTATCATTTTTAGATTATTTTATCAAAAATACAGAACATGACATGGAGTCCTATATTAATGATCAAAAGGAGTCAAGTGATACCGTCGTTTTCACTTCCTGTGTATGAGCAAGCATATGACCATGGGCCGGGTCAGTGCGGTCAAAATAGGATGTGTTCTATCAACATTCGCATTTGAAAAATATTCGCATCATTTGATGCGAATGCGAATGTTGATACGAATGTCAAAAATTATGCGAATATTCGCATTATACGAATATATTCGTGACATCCCTATCTAGTTTATTATATTTCAAATTAAATAACACTAATGTCAATTCTTTGACCAAGATTTGGCTGACCGCGGGAAATGTTTTTTCTTTATATGAACTTATGTTAATAAATTACAAGTTGCATGAAAATTGTTTGGGTAAAAATTGTAAATAATATAATTCGTAAGACGCTCGATTTTACAGTCTTTAGTGCGGTTTAGGATTCAATGAGTGATAAGTGATAAATTCAAGTGCCGTGATGTAACCGGAGATTTTACAAGAACCACCAAAAGCAACAAACCGCCTCTTTCTTACACAGGTATTTTAGGTATTTTATTTCCTCGCATAATGCATTGTAAAATATTGTATGCTACATTTGTAGAAAACAAGTAATTCCGACTAGTGTTGGTGTTAAAACACTCCCTTCGGTTGTGATTTAATTCACACCGCCACTCGTTCGGAAATTACTTGTTTTCTGTACTTGTAGCATAAATAACTATTAAGAGACTGCACCTAAGTGCGTCCGAATTGAATCTAAAATTAAACTAGTAAATACATATAAGATTTTAAAACCTTGAGTACAATTGCAATTTTTCAAATCCCGAAACCCTTAAACGAATGTGATACAGATTTAGGAATATACGGTAATGTTAAAATGTATACATATTAGTATATAAAATAACTTGTAGTGACAACATTTTCAAGATAATAAAAAAGAGATCGTCATGTTCATAAACCAAGCAGAAAGGAATCAGTGCGGGCACTACTCCGGAGCGGAAGACGGCTAAACTTAGTGCCAACGCAACACTCCGTAACTTACACGTTACAGTGAACTATTCGATAGTCTACAAACGTTTAATTTTGACCTTAACTTTTTAAGATAATATGTATTCCTTACCTAATTAGTCTCATCAATTGAGATCAAACAGATCAGACAACCTTGCAGCCTATTTATACTAAAAATACTATATAAAACTCTATAATCTTAAAATGATTGTAAATATGTAGGAAAGTACACGGAATATCTTTTAGCTGAACTGACTAGGCGTATGGTCCTGGAACAGTTTTTTTAATAGGTACTTACCTATTAAAATAAAGAGATGGGTACCTATTGTTGTATGATATATCGAACATGCATATCCGTCGTTATGATGGGAAGCCGTGTCACCCAATTTTGCAGCAAACGAGCGTACGACAGGCCTAGCGGCTGTTGTGGTACATCATTCAAATCACTCAACGAACACGCACGACTCGGTAGACCACTATTGGCAAACTCTCCACCCTCCAGGACCGTCAGGACTCGCTACATACTTATACGTAAAATATTTACCTCTAGTCCAAGAGGTCGGAATCAATGATACTGCACAGCAGCACCTCTTGGCAGCAGCACATTGGATTGAGTACACATCTGGCTTATAACCGCGAACCACTTCGTTCGTTAAATCGTCTATTTGCATAACTCTCTTTCGAGTTCTCCAGGGGCGCAAATGTGAAAAGATGTGCAAGAACGGTAGAGACGGAGATAACAAAATTTCGATTTTCGCGTTACAACACATACTCCAAAACTGCGAGAACCAAAAGATTTTTAATTTAAACAGAGTCTAGATCTTGATATCACGTTACTTTGGTTCTATCTAGAACCGGGCTGCTGACGGTCGCACGATCAATGGAAATATATTTCTAAGGCTCCCGTTACCGATTACTATCTGCATATATGATAGCTATCAAGCATGTTCTTGGAGATTCTGTAAGGTTTTTATCATCCTAGGAATGGAGTTGGCTTATTGAAGAGTCAAGATTACTTACTTGAGCAGTTTAAAAACACGTCAAAAGTACAGTGCTATGGTTGGGACCAACACCGGTTGATAGTTATTGAAAAGATCTGAGAAAGAACACACAAAAATTAACATACTTTATTTTATTATTTGTTGATCATCTTACGCGTTTGACACAGCTTTTTTGTCTAGCTAAACCAAACAGAACACAAAAGAAAAGCATTACAAAGATTGCATATACACGGGAAAATTCGACCGGTGCTTTCGTGGCTGGCGAAGTTGGTTAACGCGTCTGCCGCGAATGCAGAAGACGCTGGTTCGAATCCAGCCTTGGGCACTGGAGGCGTTGGTCACTTTTTCCTTTGTATATGACATCTATACAAGTTTATAATTTATACATATAGTAGTGTGACTACTTAAAAATAAACAAATCAAA
Source organism: Pammene fasciana (assembly GCA_911728535.1). Classification (NCBI taxonomy): domain Eukaryota; kingdom Metazoa; phylum Arthropoda; class Insecta; order Lepidoptera; family Tortricidae; genus Pammene; species Pammene fasciana. The sequence continues at coordinate 7,788,415 of OU452277.1, read as the reverse complement.
ATATTAATTTAAAAAATAATATGATTTGTTCTTTCAGTTCTAGAACACAAAAGACACAGAACAGAAACAGATCAGTATTATTATCGTAAGCATTTTAATGAAAATGTGGTTGTCGAGATAAAATTACATTGTGTATTGATAAACACTTGCCTACCTATACCTACACAATACCTTTTACGTTAAATACATTTCCAAACAAAGTTCGGAAGCACAATGTACTGAATAAAAAATACATATAAGGTGAACTTTCGAGTGCTCGACACGCGAATGCCCAATAGTTGACATCCTACCTTTACTACGAATGACTGACATATAGGTATTAAGAGGATAGTGAAGGGCTTGGTCGTTTACCTCAGGAGTTAGCCATTGATTGACTTCAGGAAATAGTCCCCGGCCAGAGGCAATATCGCCGGTAAAAAGTAGGTTGGGCGTCATTCGCCGACCTAGGAATTTTATGGTATTTGCTATCAACTCGAGCATTGCCTCGTTTAAATTTAAATACTTATCTTTACTAACTACATCTCATAATCTGTGGACTTTAATGCTGAGAGTATTAACTTTAAGCCCATCTGTTTTATTTTAAGTACTTTACTGAAGATTTATATACCTTACCTATTTTAATAAAATAAATCTTGTAAATATCGCATGCAAAGAAGCAGGACTCAAAACTCGTTAAATAGATATTTATTGGACACGTTTTTATTAGTTTTATTACTTACGTACCGAGCTATTATTCGTCTCACTCCTATAACAGTGTTAAGTAGATATCTACGGTTATTTTATCTATTTTTATTATGAATGGCGTATTATTTAATAGAAACCAGTGGCGGTAGGTCAAAACTTTTAGGCAAGCCGGAGCTTAATTTGTCTTAAAATTTCTTCATGAGCTGTAGGAAAACTGCTCAGGTGCCTGAAAATTAGGCAAACCAAGGAATCTTGTTATACGGACGCGCCGCCACTGGTAGGCACCTGCATCTTTATTAGTTTGTCTGCAAATTTGTATGACGAATCGTGTAGATACAGTCACCTGCAATTATATTTTCGAACTCGCGGAGCGTAAGCGAAGTGAGTTCTTACAAACAACTCCAGCCCGAACTGTCACCTGGCTAATGGGATGTCTCGGCATTTGGATTGCTTTCTGATTTCGATAATTTGTCTGACGATAACTTTAGTTACGTTTTTCTGATCTTTATGAGATTTCTTGGGGCTGTAGCAAAGATACATAAAATTTGTAAGTTCGTATATGAGCAGGATCGATCAAGTGGTTACGGAGCTAGAAGGAGAAAAAAAATCCTCCTTGGGGTCTTGTTATATTGGTCAACTCGTTTGCAAGTAAATCGCGAGTTCTCAGTTCGAGGCGGACTACTAGTATACAAAAAAGCGTGCAATCTTATTTGTATCAGAACGTCACATATGCTTGCGGCTTTTGTTGATCAAGATATTATTGCGGGTGACTGTACGTCATTAATATAATGTACAATCTTGAAATTTCTATGCGTTATGATCGCAAAAATTAGTAAATATTATTGCAATTTAAAACACAAATTGACTGGGTTGAACCAAGATTTCAATCAAAATAATTCACTTAAGTTTTTTATTAGCTATTCAAAAAGAAAAGACATCAACGGGCTATTTTGTACAAGCTAAAGAAAGCCTTTTAGAAGTAATGATCATTAGGCGCATCTCATAAAGTCATAAGCATATACAGGGTGATCAATCCAAAACGGTCAGTATCGAGAAGTCAGAAACGATAAGAGATATTTGTTCTTAGGAAACATGACTTCGATTTTAAATTTAATAATAACGACATACAAACTTTTTTTAAATCTCTCATACATAACCGGGAATCGAACCTGCTCGAAGTCATGTAAACAATGTTAGGTATAAATTCTACGAGTTTTTTCGTTGTTATTGTTGATAATACGAATCTTAAGTCACTATCTAAATATGTATACCTACGAGTATGTAACATATGGTCTGAATAAAAAGCTGTTGTACTTATAAGTAATTGAATGCACAGATCAAAAACTAGGTACTGGTAAACGATGCTTGTAAGTAGCGAAATGACTTTTTATTGTTTATAAATTTTATAATAGCCCAAAAACGCATTAGCATAATTAAGTAATTATTATTTTATTTAAGTCGACGAATCGATTATTTTATTTAAGTAATTTGATTTGAATAGTACATTACTACAGAGGCCGTGAAGTAGGGGGTTGCCGGTCGAGTACATATATACGGCCGAGCGTAGCGAGGCCGGATAGTTACGAGGCTGGCAACCCCTTTTCACGCCGAGGTATGTATAGTGCTTTTCTCAAACATGCAATGAAATAAATATGAATCTTATCCAATTTTTTTCCGACATACGTAAGTCAAAAGTCTACTCACTATTACGACTAATTACATATGTTCATCTTGTTATTAATGATATATCCTATCAACAACAAATAAACGTTAATTAGACTTACCACTTTATCAAAAACATGAGTAAAAACATTACGTTATGAAGTCTGAATTGCTAAATTCTGACTTTGCATTCCATTGTCACTGAACGGCTTTTAAAAATGTGTAACTATTACGTACATCAGCCATTTAAGTATAATTGTTCACTTGCATTTGAACAACATCTAAACATATTTCACTTTTATATTACCTATAGCCAAATTATTATAGAATAAAACAAAGCGGCATTATAATTCACAACAATATGCGCAACATAATAAAATATTGAGAATCTTTTTAAAATTTTCCCACTAAAGTTTTTTTTTCACAGTATCTGCGCTGTTCGAGAGGTTGAACTTAAGGCCATTCTACACGAGTTGAAATTAAGAAGAAAAATGTATAATGGTGACTGAATAAATTCAGAACGTTACAAATATTGTCTATAGTCTCTGTTTATGCTTTATTAATTTTATTATAGAAAATATTCATAAGAATTAAAACCCTCCGAATTTATTTCGTATCAATAGAGATCCTAATTCATCATTTCAGTTCGTGTGTAATACACTTGCTGCTAATATTTTAGCCTGATAACCAACCTTTCACGAAAAACAATAAAAAAAACAAAATCAGCTGTTTGTACAATCTGCCTCCATCTTTACCATTTAAAATTATAGGAATTTGTTAATAATCTTTTAATTATTATTTTCATGTCGATTTTATATATAAACGAAATTGCAAAATATATCACATTGTTTTTTGTTTTTTTTTAATAGGCGTAAGTAGTGGCAGAATTTTAAATGAACCAAAAAGTAAATATCGCTTATAACCTTAAATGGCTGAACGCCATGATCCTGTGCCACAAACATATGTGGAATGGGAATTAAAAAAGAGGACTTTGCCGGTCTAGACCTGCAAGATTTTTGTCCTAGCCGCACCTGAAACGTCATACTTCGCAGCCTATTATAAGGAACGTAACATCAATATTTCATTGCATGTTTGAGAAAAGTGATTTATAATCATTACGTTATTATGCGAAATGGATTAAAAAGCACGTGGGCGATATCTCAGCCGACACACGATCTAAATGCTACTTAAATGTAGGTCTTAATACAACGGCATAAGATCTATAAAGGCTTAGAATAAGAGTGACAACTGATAGGTATAGTATAGGAGAACTTTCACACGTGCACATTAAGATGCAAATTATGTAAAACTTTCAAAAGAATAGTGTGCAATGTTTTGTTACTTCATATGCAAACTAAGTTTTTTTAGATTTCGTTCTTGAAATTTCATGCAGTCATTGGAGGAAAAAGCAACAAAAAATATTTATTTGTTATGCAGGAGTTGCAGAACATGGTTTTAAGTTCGCCAAAATAGGTATCATATCGCACATCGAAGTTAAATAGCAATACCTAGCGTTTATTTCCTTCCTTTGTTATCAAATCGTAATATTTATTTATACGAATGATTACCTAATGTATTTTTTTTCAAGTTCCATAAGTTTCATTAATTGCACTTCTTCTCTCTAGCTAATGAAAACATTTCTCTATATTTTGCATAATTAGTAATAACATTATTTGTTTTTAATCAAATATTTATTTTCGTATATTTATTTAGGTACCTAATGTATTTTTCTCAAATTCCATCAGTTTCATTATTTGCAATTCTTCTCTTTGGGGTAATTACCTAGCTAATCAAAACAATTCTCTATGTTACATATTTAATAAAACATTCTGAACCTGAGAAACTAATTCATCTACCTACTTATATGTATACTACCTAGAACTTCAGACACGCTAACTACACCAGTAAGCCGTCCTTCCATCTGTCAGTCTGTCCGCCTGTCCGTGCGCCTGCCTTTATAACAGGACAGGTAGATAAGTAAATAGTTAATTAATAAGTTTATTAGCCTGCGTTAATGTACGGCTAATATTCTAAAAAGTAGGTAAGTAGGTAATTACGCTACGAGTAACTTTAAATTTATAATTTAAGTAATTTAAAAAACGTCTAATATGAACCGTGCCATCTAACGAGTTATAACATATTTGGTAGAAACAGCAGCAAATCAGCCGTGCTGTTTGGAGTTAATGAAAAATTTTATTCATCAAGAAACAAAACTAGTAAGTATTTAAAAGTTTATTTTATTATATTTATTTTATTCCGAAAATTAACACTAGTGACTAACATTACATACATAACAAGCAAATAACTGTGTTGGTCTCCTAGCTGCTGCCGCTGGTAGTACAGTCAGCAGCAGAAGTAGCAAAGCGTTTCAGGAAGGTTTCAGGCGTTCAAAATGAGCATTAACACGACTTTAATGTTCAGAGAATAAGAGCGTATGAAGGTCATTCTAAACACCTCACCCGCTAAACAATTTCTGATGATGACTGTACTTCACTTAGAAGCTCTAGATAAAAAAATAAAAAATAAGTCTTACGAGAATTTAGTTAAGAATTAGTGTAAAGGTACCTAAACCATTCGATTCAGGAGAAATTGCTGCCAGCTTTTTGGGAAATTCGACTTTAAGCTTTATATTTTGTCCTATACACAATTAAGTACCGTATTTAGTAGTAGGTAAAGTAAAATTATAATGGCCCACAAGTTATTATGTTATTAACTAGCAGTTGTACAATTTGTTCTTATCTAATTTGGAGCTTTTAAAATATAAAGTTAGCTCATTTTGTTGGTTTGTTGGGTGTTTGTTAATTCAGTTAATTTTAGTTGACATTATTACATATTACGCGAATTAAACCGTTACACAACGGCGTCTCGAAGTGTAATTTTTTTTTATCTCATTTTGCATAATTAACTCCAAGCAGTTCAAACTCAACGGAAACTGAATATGCATATGTAGGTTAAAAATATTAGTTATAAAACGTTGAATATATACCTACTTACAGTCGAGCAAAATAACGAAATACATTATGGTCAGTCGGGGTATATGCACCAGTAGGGGCAATAGGGTACTTTCCAGTAGATAAACTTATAGTGCCCCTTGTACAAATGTACACAAAAAAAACGCAAATCGATGTACAGTTTAGCCGTTTGGCACACACATACTAGAGGTTCAAACAAAATTTTTGACCCGCAATTCTTAAAAAAAAATCCCTTAGGAGGGGGGTGCTGATTCATCATTATTTTGTATGGGAAATAAAATGTTTTTTTCCAAAACCTATCGTGTATGCGCTTAATGGTTCATTTTCGTTATTATTATTTTTAAACCAGTAAAGCCCCAGGGGTTTCCCCAGGGTCCCATCATCAGATCCTGAACTGATGACAATGGGACCAACAGTCTATAAATAAAAGACATTGTCCAGGTCTAGCCGTCCTCAAATAATCAACAGACATTAAAAAAAAACAAATATCTCGACGAATTGAGAACCTCCTCATTCGAAATCTTAGAACTTATGTTGAAAACAAACGTGGTTTTTTACTATTTAATTCAAAAAGTAAAGTAAATAACGACGTAAGTTGTGGCCACTCACCAGTAACTAAAAACAGGTCCAGTTATTGGCGGTTTACTCTATATACATACGTACTTAGAAGGAAAAAAACATTTAAGGACGTGATATTTTTTTTGTAATATCAGGTCAAGTCTTTTTTGCGTCAAAAATATTTTTTTTTTTTCTAATTACAATACGACACCATACCATGTATGCCCTTAAACGGATCACCAGCATTTTGTGACATCCTGCACATTAAGGAATAATTAGTTAAAAATAAATATTTTTTCCTCACCATCGTCACCTTCAATATCGGCAATAGGCGAAACCGACGAAATCCGAAATACAATGCCAAAAATAAATAAACATCGGCAAAACATAATGCCGTAATTTTCAAAGTTCAAAAAGAACACATTCGTAATTCACTGGCCGTTTACTGCGATTGCTCGCGGTGCGGTGCGCGCGCAGCTGAGGTCGCAGATGGACTGGCGCGGGCGCCGGCGCCGGCGCACTAAGCTGCTGAAACTGAACTTCAGTAGACGAAAAGCTTACGAGTATGTTAGATGTGGACGAAATCATGTGGATCACAACTACAAGTGCTTAGCTCCCACAACCTAATACAGATAATAATATTTAGATTTTTTATTTAAACTTCCTACAGCACGGCAGTTAAAGTACCTACAAGTAAAACCAATCTGAAAACTATGAACAAAAATTAAAACAATGCCAAATATTTTTGTTACAAAAATAATGGGTCATTGCTCGACGCGGTAAATTTGTCCTTTCAATTATAAAATTTAAAAAACAAAGGGTGATAAAAGGGTCATTGCCAGTGATCGGCGAAAAGGATTCCACACGGGGTGAATGACGTCAATCATTATGCTAGTATGGACATAGTATGGATATGCCGCGGCATTTGCGGTATAAAAAAATAAAATTACAGTAATTTTCACAAACATTTGTAATTAATTATTTTAATGAAATTATTTATTTCGCATATTATTTTCAGTTTTTTTTTGGTCTCTATAAAATTAAAATAATATATCATTATTTTACTGCTCAACGAGCGAGTTCTTCGTTCGGGGCGGACTACTAGTTATTACAAGTCGTAACCGACACTGATTCATTGTATTAAACATAATACGAACACGTATATTTTCGAGCAGTTTAATTGGTATCGCGGGCGAAACGGCACATCCATAATGCTATGTCTAGTTGAATTCCCGCGGTGTGGCATCCTTTTCGCCGATCACTGGTCATTGCTTAGGGAAAGGGACATTGCATAGCTATACTTATATTATACTGACCGGTTAATTTTGAGTCTAAGAGGTCAGATTTGCAACAGGAAATCATAACTGAATTCGGACAATGGTTTTAGAAAATCCATTTTTTTAACAACAGAAAAAAATGGATAAGTTGTATCTTAGTACAAATTTCCGTTCTACAACTCAAATAAACTAAATTAAACACTTATACTATTGGCCCCATTAATGGCATTAATTAATCATTAGAAGTAAACTTGAAATAATTATTAAAATCAATGTGAAAATTGTTTTGTACTAGACGAACTCTTTTTCATCGGGGCTAGTAGTTTAAGTTCTATGTAAGTTCTATTTTGTTATTTTATATTTAATTTCTGGTCCTTGATACCTACCTATATTTTTGATTTTGCCAGCTCCGTAAGGCAAAAAGAATATCTTGAAGTACTTAAAAAGTTTTTGAGGGACATGATATTAAATCTTAGGTACCTATCTAATATCATGTCCATATAGTATTGAGAATATCCCGGAAACTTTTTATTCCGTGTATGTGGTGTTTGTTTACATTTACAAAGTAAAGGTACCGATGCAAACACGCATACGCTTAAGGCAAGACAAGAATAAGAGTCCTACATTTTATCGAGAGCCAGAATAAATGTGACCTGTAGATCCGAAATCCATACGTCAAAATTGGAAATCACAACTTTAATATCCAGTTTTCCCGTGGCAGTCCAGTCAGAGATGTGATTCCTATAAATATAAATTAGAACGTCGCCATCAATGAACAAGAACCACATTTTTAATCATTTTGTCAACATGAAATAAGTGTTGAACCCAACGCATCATTTTAGTGTGCTCTACTCCAACACGTACGTACGATAACATATATGTTACGTTATATTGGCTTTCCGAAAACTCGACTAGTTCGCGCACGCAAAATCAATGGGAATACGTCCAGCACCGCACATGCGCGTAGCGTCGATCAACAAACCGCGCAGAACTAGCCCAGCCCCAAACCTCGGCATAAACACTGCTAATATTTTCTGAATCCATGAATGAAACGTAGGCAGCCACGATGGGGAACCAATTCAAAAACGTGGCGGTGATAGCCTGCCTCAAGACCTTTCTTTTCATCTTCAACATCGTGTTTTGGGTACGTGGCAAGTGGTTTGTGATATGCTTGTGAAAACAATGTGTTATCATTTGACAGATGTTAACATATTGATAAGCAAAACTTTAACTTATAAGAGCTTGAATTATATTCCTAATCTTCAATTTAAATGTATTTATCAAAATAAGGGTAGGTACTACGTACTTATAGGTTTTTTGCCAGCTCGACCCGTGTTTTTTGATTATTTGAAATCAGAAGTATATGTTATTTATTGTTAGTGGCTGCAAGGGAGTTTTCTACATTTAAGTTAAATATCATATAGTATCCGCGTAAAATACTATCTATTTTTATTATACTTTAAACGATAAATTATTATTTTTATAGTTCACTTACAGGTTTTTGACTCGATACCTACTTAATTTGTATGTTTGTTTAAATGATTTATTTTATGAATACTATTTAGTAGTATTCAGGTAGCTTACCTACCTACGAAAAGTCAGCAGCACAAGCAGTAGGGTTATGGATGGTAGTAGGTAAGGATAATAATCCCTATGCTACCAAAGTGTCCGTCAAAAGGCGTTAAATTGGTGGTGCCACAATAGCTATAGTGCATATATGCAGCGCACTTCACTCCGTCAATAACTGCTAATTTACTATAACTAAACTAGCACCATTTGGAGAGATTTGGAATTATTATTTCCTTTTACAACTGGACACATTTTTGACCGTTCTCCTATAAGAGATACTTATCCTCCTTATACCATCCATAAGTGGGGTGTTCAAAATAACCTCCATATGCTCTTTTTCAATAAACAAGAAGTCGCGATAATATTAATTTTGAATACCAACTTAGCTACTTACGTTGCTGACTGTATCTATCTTTTATTTCTTTATTCCCAGTTATCGGGCCTGCTCCTACTGATAGTAGGGCTTTGGGCGGAATTCGATCTGTACAAGTACATGCAGCTGTCGTCCGAGTTTTCCGGAACGGCACCGCTCGCCATGATCGGCATCGCCGGGCTCATCGTGCTGGTCAGCTCCGTGGCCTTCTCCTGCATCATCAAGGGGCAGCCCGTGCTGCTATATATCGTAAGTGTACAGCACACAGCTGTTCTCCGGCACGGCGCCACTCGCCATGATCGGCATCGCCGGGCTCATCGTGCTGGTCAGCTCCGGGGCCTTCTCCTGAATCATAAAGGGGCCGCTCGTGCTGCTACGTATGTACATGCCAAGTACTAACCCATAATTTATATACCTAAAAGTCATTCCCTGAGTGTCCGTGCAGTTTTAATTACAGCTCACTGTACGCATGTTTAAGGATGTCCTCTACCTTTAGTATCACATAACTAAGGTCTAAAAAATTTGAATTCGATGAGTGAACTCATCTACCGTACTTGAGGTTGGGTAGAAACCTAGAAACCGAACTCAGCGCTCAACAAACCAACAACAACTGTCCAGTGTTCTCAGCTCAAAGCGTAGCGTGGCAAAAAAGAGGTATTTGGCCTTCATAAAATACCTTGGCCGTTATTTAACAATGATTTACTACCATTGCCTACGTATTTTTTTTCCAGTACGGCGGTTTTCTGGCTTGCATTTTCATGATGGACGCGGGCGTAGGCGCCTCGGTGGCGTGCTACCGCGACACCTTCTCTAAGGGCCTGTACGACGGCCTCACGCAGACGCTCGTGGCCGGCGACCGACACAGGGGCAACTTTGACTTGGCTCAATCCACTGTAAGTCCGAACTTTGTTTCTATTGGCATGGGTGTTCAATTCAATCTGAATAGCATTCAATAGACTATGTAACGTAAAACCATTACAGAAGGTAATTTTAGCTGCACTTGCAAAGGGTATTTTTAGTCTAAACCGTCATAAAGCCTGATCCGGCTCGAAGGACCATAAAATGCATGCGAAGAACCTGCTTGGGTCACGTTCAAGTTGTCGTGGAATATTACAATTTTGCAGTTAGCCTTTATTTCTAACAACCATGCACAGCTCAGCAACAGACGTGTCAGAATGAGAGGGCAACAAAGAAATTATAACTTTTAGCTTTTTAAAACGTGACGTGGTACGTGGTGGTACATTCCCTATAATTTTTCTTTGTAGACCAGAGTTACTGAATTATAACCAGTCTGTTCAGTTAACCTTGTTTTACAGTTGCATTGCTGCGGCGTGTCTAACTACACGGACTGGGTGCACGTGCAGCGCTCTATTCCTCTCTCGTGCTGCGTCAACCCTGACGACTGCATCACCGCCAATTATAGCCACGTGTATAAGGCGGTAAGCATCAAACATTCACATTTACGCTAATGCATGCAGTGCACCCAACAATTAATATAGGTATCTATTTAGTAAGACGACCAGTGTAAGTAGGTGCAGTTTAGGTCAGCACACAAATTCTACTAGCTCCAAGCACACTTCTTTGTTAGAACAGAGCCACTATGAGGATTAGATACATGGCGGTCATGGCGTAATAAAGATTTTAGCAGAAATATGGAAAACGAACCTTCAAGTTGATCTTTAATGATTATGAAATCTTCGAAGTACGTTTAAGATCTGAGGCAATACTAATAACGCGTGCTTGCGCTCCCAGACGAAAATTCGAATAAGTAGACAATTCTCAAACGTGAATTCATTCAAAGATTACCTTGAAGAGATCCTTTAAATTAAAGGGATAAGCTCGCCTTTGTACACACGTGGTACACACTTATGTAGTTTTTAATGTGCATGAACTTCTTTTGGGCAATAAAGGGTTTTACTACTATGTACTACTACTATAGTTTTACATACTGTTTATATAATTACTAATTACGTACTGCTAATTTGCCGCAAATACCTAACCTACACTAAATTTATTAATTTTAAGAGTATTTCCTACTGCTAGACTACATCACTAACCTCCTTTCCAGGGCTGCTACAAAGTAATCGTGGAATACCTCGAAAGCAACATGAACATCGTGATCGGCATCGCAATAGGCACCGCACTGTTCCCACTAGTCGGCACCGTACTATCCTGCTGCCTCGCGAGCTATATCAAGAAATCTAAGTATGACGCCATGAACTGAGCTCAGCAACACCTGTGGGGACAAACGACGTGAATTCTAAGTATAATGGCCAGGGCATGACTTCGCGCGGCGGCGGCAGAAGAAGCGGCGTCCATAGGTGAGGTACGTTTAGAGCGCTCTATCTCGCCCTACCTATGGTCGCCACGCGCCACTGTCGCTGCCACTCAGAGTCGTGGCCGAGCCCTTAAAGCGCCGGTTTTCTGCTCACGTTGCACTAAGCGTTGTAGAGAAATCCCCAGCCTTTCTATACAACGCGACAAACAGTATGGCGTGAGAGGAGGCCAACGCCAAACTAATGGACTGAATGATTATATACTCAATTATTATTAGAATTAAATGTTATAACACAACTATAGTTGTGGCTTTATATTTCAACTGTCGTCAATACTCTAAAAAGTTCAAAATTGTCTATTTAGGTTAGTAAATCTTGATGTATAGCAAATTTACTATGTTATTAAATTGTGCCAGCAATCAATTAAGGTATTTTTACTTACATAAACAAAAAATATATTTAAACAAAATACTTTATTTCTTCATTGACTTAAATAGTAGTGGTCATTATTTCATTGACTTAAATCATCACATAATCAAACATCTAGTCACTATCGGAGCTATCCTTCTCCTCTTTGGCCTCCGGGGGAGCATCCTGCTTGTAATGCCGGTACTCCGGTTTCAGTTCCCACATGTTCTTGTGCGGGTTCTTCAAGTTATAGTTACACACTTCCTTTAGAATCTCCTTTAAGTACACAATAGGTTGTCTTGTAATCTGAAAATAATATATGGAATGTTTAGCAGTCGGGTAAAAGAGGGGTCAATTACCCACCCTACACCTACAAATGCGAAAGTAACTCTGTCTTTCTTCCTCCTCTTCAAACTAAAACCACTGAACTGATTTAGATGAAAAGGCCCGGAGATAGTTTTAATTTCGGGGAAGGATATAGAATAGTTTTTATTACAGAAATCATTCTTCAAGTGTGTGAAAAACAGGAAAAATATATTATAACAGAAATAAATCATATAACATAATAATTCACCTTTTGCAGATCTTTTATGTTATAATATTGATGTTTTTCAAATGCAGCAAACAGCACATTAAGCACTGCATCCTTGTCATCCCTGGCTTTTTTGCCTTCAGCTTTCTTCTTCTCTTGATATTCAATCTGCAATTATAAATTACGATAATTATTATTTACAACAAAAAAAAATTATTAACAAAACCTTTAATCATATGATCATAACCAGTGATCGGAATAGGTAGTGCCATTTCGGGTGAATGACCTTAAACATTAAACATAACATGGATAAGCCTTGGGATTTCGGGACTCGTATTTTTTCACAGTGAATATTATTGACCTAAATTAAGAAGATGCAAAATAATAAAAATTGACATTATAAATACGTCAATTATTTATTCAACATAACTTTTAACAGTTACAAATTACAATCATAAAATAAATCGTCAAACATCAACATTAGTACACATATGTATTAAATCAACGTTATTAAAACATTCGTTATTTTTTACTATTACTAAACATAAACTTAAAATTTTTCATATGAAATCCCGGGGTTAAAAGCTATGTCCATACTAAGCTTACACACCGAGTTCCCGTGAAATGGCACTACCTATTCCGATCACTGATCATAACTAACATATTAATCACCATATGTGTCAGTATACATACAAAGGGACCACTTTGTCGATATGGAGTTACTAGTACTTTCTAAAACTATGCAATATGTACAATCTATTAGTGAAAGAAAAAAGTGTCCTTGTAAATTGTCAAAGTGGTCCCTTGCACTAAACTCGTCCACATATTGTTACAAATTGCACCACATATTGCAATGGTTGATCAAAGTGCCTTTTTTAATTAATTGTAACAAAATGAAAAAATATTGTGTTTTAATTTTATAAATACATTTTACACTGACCTCAACTTGAAATATATAATTTTTCCAGATATTAGGATTCAACAAAAAATTAGTAACATATATAGTACTCATATATTTATCTAATACTCACATTATGTCTATGGTCAGACACTGGCTTGAAGTTTTGTACAATCCTATCTAACTGTTGCACTTGCCGCTGCGGCATGGAAGCCTTTCTTATAGATTCAGACTTTAGTTTGTAGTATGTTGGGTCTGCATACGGCCTGCACTCCAGCTTCTGTACTATCCTGCCCTCCATATACAACTTTTCTGACTCCGGAACTACGGAATCAGTATTGGATGCTGAAACATGAAATACCACATTAAGTTTAAACATTGTCCTTACTCCTTGCAACAGAAACAAATTAGCTTTTAAAATATGCAGTAATACTCACGCACTACATGCGAAAAAACGCCTAAAGATTGTCTAGTAACTGTTGAAACATCCAGGCGATGCTCCTTTGGTATACTCTGCTCGCCCGGGTCTTTGAGACACATCACAGCCTCTGAGAGAGATAACTGTACCTGGGCCCGTTGCCCTGCCACCCGTGATATTTTTAGTTTACCCACTTCAATATTTCCCGGGGCCTTTTCCCATTTATTCGCTATGTATTTAGGAACTTTAACCAGCCATACTCCCCTTCCCGCATTGGATAAATCTAATTCCCGGTCGATGTGAGGCACTGCAGGTGGAGTACTCATTTTGATTTGAGATCAAATTATTTATCTTCACTGTTTAAATTGGCACAACCTTCAAAATGCAATACTATTCTCTGACTATTCCACACTATTCTGCAGAAATTTGCTTTGCAAGTTGCAACGTAAATTAAATGTCAAGTGAAGAAGAAAAGAAAAAAAGCAATGACAAATGACAATGACATGAACATGACAGCTCAAACAGCTATTACACATTGCAACTTGCAGGGCCCAATCTGTTGTGTACCCTGCCTCTCCCTACCCTCCTTCAGCTCCCTACAGGCCCTACCTTTAATTACACTTTCCAACATGACAGATTGGGCCCTGCAGGTTGCAATGTGTAATAGCCGTTTAACAAGACAGTGACTATTTTACCAGGGCTCGTTCCAAAACACATACTTTTAATCTTACAAAATGTGGCTGGTAATGAGAAAATACTCAATAGTATAATATTACTTTTTTTGAACCAACACAACTAGCAGCCCTTTTTAATTTCACAGTGTAGAAAGATCTATATCACGTATATATTTGCACCGGTGTGTTACACAAATATCGATGTAAGAATACTAATTTGGAACAATACCCATAACTTCTTCAGCCTATTTAAGACATTATTTTAACAGCTGCGTTAGTATATTTAAGCAAATAAAAACGCCATTGAAGCGTCAAACTTTTATAGATAGCTTAAATAGTTTTCACTCAAATAAAAAAAAACTTTAATGTCACAGTTGTCATTATTGTCTTTTGTGCGTAAAGTCTGAATTGAATTTTCCTAACATTTTTGTCTAATTTATTTGTAATTATGTGAGAAGAATAGCAACATAAAGTAGCTCTAATTATATATTATTATATGGATATGTGATAATAATTAAGCGTAGTCATGTTTGGGTATAGTAAAGAAGCTGTTAGAGTGAAAGTAAAGGTTTGTATCTTACAGTGAAATGTAAAAGGGTCTTCAAGAAGGCCTGGTATTCCAATTATATTCGTTTTTTGACCAATTAATAACTTTAATTGACGAATTCGTAAATGAGCAACAGTACCGCGAAACGTTTTCAAGATATAATAATTAATAAATCATACATATGCCATTGAATACACATTATGTTTTTGTGAATATACCATTATGGACCATTCAAAGTAAATTGAATTTGACTATACTGTGCCAAGCAAATCTGACTACAGAGGGTTTCGTCATTTTGGGCATTATTTTAAAAGTTTCTAGCGCTATTATCTTAAAATACTGCCACAAAATTATATATTCAGTGTTAACTATTTGCAAACAATTTAAATTAGCATATTCATCAGAGCAGAACGATTAGTAACCACCTTGAATTGTTACACATTTGGTGTTACTTATGTTCCTTTTTTTTGTTTTTAATAGGTACTTAGAATAAAAATTAATGGACTAAGAGCGGGCCACGTCAGATATGACACAATAATGAGAGCCACAAAACCCGTCTGGTTGATCCTTATTGCTAGATAGGCATATGGCATCTTTTAATGGGTGGAAGTCAAAGTCACAGACAAGCAAAATTTTTAAGTTGGAAAATAGTACTACCAACATAGGTAAAAACTGCCGAAATTGTCTCGGTTATAGAGGACAGGGCCTATATTTTCACATTACAGGGTGTCCACTTTCTGGAAAGTCAGGGAAAGTCAGTGAAAAGTCAGGGAAGCTCGAAATGGCACTGGAAAGTCATGGAAAGTCAGGGAAATTATAATGAGGTCAGGGAAAAATATGGACCTGGAAAAAATAATTAAGGAATATATAAAATAATGGAAAACAAAAGTTTTATTCTCTTGGTTATAGGTGAATCTAAAGAATTCATAGAATTACTTGAAAGGCGTCATACCTTCTCTATTTAGAATATTTTTTAAGGTTTAAAAAATCTTAAACCCTCTCAGCGATTGCTAATGAGAAAGCCTTTGCTCAAGCTGACTAGTAACCCAGACTCATAGCATTGTATTTCAGTGTAGAAAGGATCTACAACATTATGATTTAATGTACCTACCATAATTAAATTTCTGCTTTTAGGACATGAAATATCATAAAAATCATACAGTTTTTTTAAAGTGATGTGTTAGAGTTTCATTAAACAGTGAATATGACTAAGGGCTTGTGCACAAATCACGCGAGGTTTTTTTGGCTACTTTTTGACCCCCCCCTCCCCCCTGGTGATCTTTGGTGAGGTTCTAAGCTACCCCCCCCTCCCCCACCTAACCTCGCGTATATTTATTGAATTTTTTTTACTCGACCTAATTTTGAAATTAAATATTCGAAAATCTTGTTTATTTTTCTATTTTCGCAATTAATGTGATGTTATATTTGCCATATATTTAGTATCCGTTGATGCACAAATGTATTTGTGTAATTTTTACTACTATCTCTGAAAAGCTGACTCTTATTTTGAGGTAATAGGTAGGTATGGTTTTTCAAAGTTCTACATTCGCCGATTTAATTTTAGCTTTTATTACATTTATATTACAGGTGCTACTGACGGGTACAAGAAAAAAAACCGGCCAAGTGCGAGTCGGACTCGCGCATGAAGGGTTCCATACCATTATCTATAAAAACCGGCCGTAGCTACTATAGAATAAATTAATATCGCAAGGTCGTATCTGCCTAAGTAGGTAGTTTTTTGGAGATAACTCAAAAATGTTCGTTGAAAGAATATTCAAAAGTGTATCTTCTTGAATTTTTCCATAATATTTGGACTTAAATAAGGTTCAATTTTTTTGACTTTCGGAGTCATTATTTCTGAATATATCCACTTAATCAAATTTTTTTTAAAAAAACCTCAATGTTATTTCTAAAGACCTATCGATTGATGTGCATCATGTTGATATTTGGTAAAAAAATATTTTTTGACAATTACTGGCATGTATGGAGTGCCCCCTCTAAAATGATTTTTTTTTTCAGAAATTTAACTACATATCTAAGTAGCAGCACACAGAATACACTTTATGTAAAAATTTGATAATGATACGTCTTATAGTTTCCGAGTAAAATGGCTGTGACATACGGACGGACAGACATGACGAATCTATAAGGGTTCCGTTTTTTACCGTTTGGCTTATAGCGCAGTAAAATAGACATATTTATTAATATAATTGACCTGTTTTGAAATTAAATCATTCGTCGGTCCAGGGATTGTTCTGGTTCGTCTCTAAACGTTACAACAGGGCACACATCTTCAGGCAGGCAGGTAGCGGGCATACATCCTTCGACATCGTCTTCGTCTTGCCACACGACACGACGTCGTCGTTTTCCCGCATTACACAAAGAACTTCCCTTTGGGATCTCGCTATAGTTCGCCGCGTTAGAATGCGCGTTGGTCGGCCTATTTTGTCATTACGATCCCTTAGTTTTTTATATTTTTCACGGCTTCGTTCATTATAGAAAATACACGTGAGGTCTCCATGTACCCCCCCCACCCCCCACGTGATCTGTCGTGATTTTTTCGGGACCCCCTCCCCCCCCCTTTCGAACCTCGCGTGATTTGTGCACAAGCCCTAATGAAATGAGTTAAAATATTGTACGTTTAATAAAGTATGACTCGATCTAAGAGTGAGTCCAGAGTTTGCATATTGAAGTCGTAGGCGTTCATAATATCAGTATTCAGCGTATTTAATTTTAGACAATGTTGCCAAATATTTAAATTGAGGAATATGGGTGAGCGAGTCGTAGTGTTACATAGAAAAGGTCCGAAACATAATATCAAAAATCTTGAAACTAAAATCAGTTGACCACTAATTAAACATTAGAATAACTTGTACCAACATTAAATGCAGTCCTGAACTGAACAAAATCTGCCAAAACTCTTGCGAAAGGGACGGGACTAAAATACAGCGTAACAAAATGTTCCCAGATAGCAAGATTGCTTTCAACAACTCAATGGGAAAGACAAAATTCGTGTATGTGACCAATCACGGAATAGCACACATGCTATGTCTGGATGTACAGAATTCGCGATTTAATTTACATTGATAAGTTAGCTTGAAAATGGACTATGCCTTGACAGTAGGGACGTTACGGAGGTGGTTTTATCGGAACCGAAGCCGAAACCGGAGTTTTTAAATTTGTTTTAACGAAACCGAAAGCGAATCAGAACCGAAAGCGAACCCAAAAACGAAACCGAAAGCGAAACCGAATCCGAAACCGAACCCAAAAGCGAAACCGAATCCGAAACCGGAGCCGGAGGTGAAGGTGGAGGTGGAGGGAGACTAATGTGAAATGTGAACCTAATCTATTTATATATTTTATGTTAAAGCGGAGTCAGGCAATAAAATAAAACAATGCTAGTATATTACTCATCTTCGTGAACCGATTTTAAATGACTTTTTAATGGAGTAGTCGTTCCGCCCTTTCTTGAGTATGTTTTCTCGCATATTTTACACTTTGCAGTGTTTGCGTCTACTTCAATAAAGTAGTTCCATATGGGACTTACTTTAGCCTTCATCCGCTTCATCGTCGAATGTTACTGTCACTGTCACACTAAATAACACTAACACTTTGAAAAAATACACTGCAGGCCGTGAACCAAAACAATAAACGAATGAGTAAACAATCGTCGTAAAACAGGTGGGGTGATTCCCGGGGAGACAAGTCAAAACCTGTTTGTACTCCTAGGCACGTAGGCACACGCCGCGCGCCGCGGCTGCTGACTTTCGGCTCCGTTAAAACCTCCGCTTAAAATTAGACGAAACCGAAGCCGGAGCCGGAGGTGTTCGCTTCAAATTAGACGAAACCGAAGCCGAAGCCGGAGGTGCGAATTCAGCCGAAAGTTTCGGTATATCGAAGCCGAAGCCGAACCTCCGTAACATCCCTACTTGACAGATTTATAAAAGCATCAGTTTCGAGAATTTGCTTCTAATGAGCGAAAACAAAAAAAACTTACTGTAATGAAAAATCTGTTACTAAATGCTCCTTTGGCAATCGTAGGATCTATTGTACATTCGCCATCAGATATATCAGAGGGGCCGAGGTGGTCGCAAATATCTGAACAACGCGCCTCTATCGTCAAGGCAATAAAGTGTATGTTCAGATATTTGTGACCACTTTTGCCACTTCGATATATCTGATAGCGACTGTACCGCGTTTATACTCGTGTGGGAGTGCGAATAAACCGGCGAATAGCGCGTGGACTGTCTATACATGTCGCGTCGGGGAGTTATACCCACAGATCCGAATATGTGAACGGACATTCGCGTTGGCACTCGTACGCGAATGGTTCGTAGAACGTTTCGACGAGCTTCACTCAAATGCGAACATACAAGTGTAAACGTAGTATTTATTAAAAGGGATTACCAACCATTTTATGGCTATTTCAAAGCAACAAACCTCTAGCGTCATTTGTACATGTTGCCATAATCGACTTGATAAATAAATCTAATGGAGAACTTGTAAAGACGAAAAATCTCGACGCTTTGTCTCCTGAACATATTATAACATCGATTTAAATAACACCGAAAATGTACTTGTCACAGAACATTATCACAAAGTTTCGAAACTTAACGCATTAAATAAAATAAATAAAAATAATTAAATGCAATGAATAACTTCAGCTATTATTTAACATTTGAAAAAAAAGGCCGATTCGTTTTGATTCGTACGCTGCACGCTGTGAGACATACGGAATCAATACAACATGCTGATATTGTGCTAGGAATATTGCATGACTCTGGAAAAATTACAACGGAACGTATACTTACAAAGGAAAAGTGACCAAGGTCTCTGGTGCCTAGGGCTGCGGTGAAACCAGCGTCTTTAGCATTCGCTGCAGTAGCCCTAACTCCTGGGCTAACGGTTATTTTAAATAGGAGTTTGTGACCCGGATGCGATGCAGAAGACACAGTCAACACAGTGAATCCTCCTGTTTTTAAAGGTCGGCAACGCGCATGTGACACCTCTGGAGTTGCAGGCGTCCATAGGCTACGGTAGCTGCATCAGGTGGGCCGTATGCTTGTTTGCCACCGCCGTTGTATTAAAAAAAATTGTAGCGTGTCCATATTCTTAAAACTAACAATTCAAAATTGGTCTCTATACATAGTTTTGTTCTGAAACTTGATCCGATTTTGTAAAAATTCAACAGACAGACACTAATAAGGATGCGCATATATTACGTTAAGTAATATTTACGTAAACACTGAAATGGAGACACAAAAAAAATCGATACTAAAGTCTTGCGTAAGGAAATTCGACTACCTTGAGCTAAAAATAGTAAAAATGTTTTTGTAGATGGACATTTTGGTCAGGGAAATTTAAAAAAATGGTCATGGAAAGTCAGGGAAAAGTCAGGGAATTTTTTTGGGGGTTTATAGTGGACACCCTGCATTAGAACAAAAAACATTGCGGAAACAGTAACAGTAGGCAACAAACTATGAATTACCTTATACATCATTTAGCACTACTTTCCCCCAATAGAAACTGTTGGCAATGGTATAATCTAATTATTTATATAATTTCTCATATTATTGCATCAAAACCAGAACTCCTGGTTTGCATCCTTTGACCTCCACCACTTACAACTGCCAGGTGTCCAGATCTATAAATAAGCATAGTAACTATAGCAAACTGACTAGATGGGTTTCATTGCTCTCATAATTGTGTCATATCTGACGTGGCTAGCTCTCTGTCTATAAGCCTTCCATAGTTACTTGAGTGTCAGCCCACCACTATGCACTATGCAGATAATAGTTTTATATTGATAAATTATAAATGAGTCAACTAAATTTGTAAGCCGAAAGATAATTTTTGGGATATTTTTTTTTTAATAAAGCAAAATATTTATACACGTAATTTGTAATATTTTAAATAATATGTAGTTATAATTATTAATTGCTAGCATAATTAATGATTATCCTCAGTAACAGTTTGTACTTGCAAGTAAAGCTAAGTGAAAACGAATCTATTTTTAATTACAGAAATGCGAAGGCAAGCTCCAACCAGAACTGAGGAAGTTTTCTGTAGACCCCCAGATAACCTCGCTAGAGGTGTTACAGAGCATTTTAGTGAAAGCATTTGATATCAAGTCTGACTTCACTCTCTCATACCGGAGCGCTGATGACTACGGCCAGGAGATCTTCCTGCCATTGCTCTCTGACTGGGATTTGGATGCTGCTTTTCTTAAGTGAGTATCTTTATATTAACCTTGAAGATATGAAGTATCCTTAAAGGTCAGCTACTCTTGTATGTTAATATTAAATGTATGTTTATAATAACATGGAAAGTAAGTGGGGCCTTGAAAGTATCAGTTGAAATTAAAAATATGTTATGCTACCTGTGATAAATATTTGATTGGTTACCAACTCACTTGTAATTTTTGATCTATCTTTATATGAATTATTCAATAAATGAGGACACCTCAATTAGGGTATGTGATGTTGTTTTAACTTCTGTGTTTTTCTGGCTTCGCTTAGTTTCTCCTTTGAACATTCTGTGCTTTATTTTTATCTTGTTTTTGACGAAACCTGTGGTGGATGCAGTTTTTTGGTTTCTTTTATTATTATAAATAATTTTTAATGGACGAAACTTGTTGTGGATTTGAATTGTGTTTTTTTTTTTTTTTGGCTTTAAATAAATAATTTGTGACTTCGACTAGAGATGTGCCATTCTCGAGAATGTTCTCCATTAGCCGTGTTTACATCTGGCGCACCGCCTCGCGAGGAAATTGCCGCGCGCGGCTGCTCGGCTAGTGTAGACGTGAGTCAAACGCACGCGCGGCCGTAATGCTTCGGGCGAGGCACGGCCACACTAGCCGAGCTGCCGCGCGCGGCAATTTCCTCGCGAGGCGGTGCGCCAGGTGTAGACACGGCTATTTACTATGGGAAATATTGCCGACCGAGAATGTTTACAACTCTAGTCATAACAAGTGCAACTGTGTATAAGGAAGAGGAAAGCCAATGAGAATGACAGATTTGATAAGATTACATCGTCAGGTGACTAGCAAAACTCACTAAGTACTACCATAAGTTCATAGCCATAATTAACCATACTGTCAACTTAACAAGGTTGATTTTTGGGTAATTATTTTTTGTAGTTAGTGACTTTTGACTGTCACCTGACGAGTCATGGTAGTCTAGCCAAGTTTTTCTTATTGTTATGTTAGCTGGATACAAACTTATGCCTGGTAAATTATCTGACTAGGGCGCACAATATAGCTCAAAGTCAGCGCTCGGAGCCATGCGTGCAACTCCGCGTAGACATGAAGCCGTTTGCGGAGGCGTCGGAGGACTGGGAGCCTCCGGGGCTGAGCCCGGCGCCGCGCGAGCTGCCGCCGCCAACCGTGGCGCCGGCGCAGCACCAGCCTGAGAAGCAGGAGGTGCCCACTGGCTTTCAGGGGTTGTTTATGAACCAGGTAACTTTTCCGATATCTTTTGTACTACATTTTCACGTACTTTATAAATAGCATCTTGTGATTCTTGTGTATCACACTAGACAGAGAATGAAATTGCCCTATCCTATCATTGACCCTTATTATCTTTCACGTCGCGACTTATTTACGTCTATTGTTTATGTATGTATGTATGTATATATCATTTTATTGCACATAAACAAGTTAAGTTGCTTTGTTTACCTATTATAGCTCATTACGCATCCATACATTAACACTCGCTATTACATGCATCGTGACATTTACTAATACCATACACCAGCGAAATGCGCCCATCACCCATTTGTAACTAACCCCCCTACTCGCATCGCAACCAGGTGGAGAAGACGTTCAACATGGTGTCGCGCGCTCTCAACCTATACGAGGATCCCAACACGCCGCCGCGGGCTCCGCTCTCTGATAGCGAGTTCAGGACCTTCCTGGACACAGTCGGGCAAATCACCAACACGGCCAAGCTGAGGGAGGTCATTTATTGCGGCGGCATTGACCCTAGTTTAAGGTATTTATTTCATAGGCTACAGTGACAGCGTACCATCAGGTGGACTGTATACTCATGTATAGTCAGCAGCAGAAGTAGCTAAGTAGGTAAGGTGTTCAAAATACCTACACACACTCTTATTCTCTTAATAATAAAGTCGTGTCCAGCTCATTTTGAACACCCTACCCGCTTAGCTACTTTTGCTGCTGACTGTATAGGTATGCGTGTTTGCCACTGAAGTAAATAATGATTATAAATTATAAATATCAAATAAGTTAAGGCTGTTTGGCAGATATCTTGTCAGTATTTGAGGTAGTTAAGGAAAAAAGTCGACTAACCAACTCTTCAGCCAACTTGTTAATGGATAATTGACATTCATTATTTTTAAACAGACATATGAAACCAGTATTTACGGTTAAAAAAATGTTGGCACGCATATTTAAGCCCTCATCATGTTATAACAATTTACGTCAGGTAGAAAATAAGGAAGAAGGTACACCTACGTTTACACGGATAGAAGGTTAGGATTTTGGTTTGATGCAGTATTTATAGAGATTGTAGTGTGTGAAACACTCCACTTTTTTTTATGAAATAAGCGGTGCCTTCATATTATAAGTCTTATCACTAAATCCGTAAGTGCATTGAACGCTATCATTGTTTTAGCTTTATCTAACTTCGCATTATAGAGAAAAGGCAACTGTGTGCCAAAAAATAATCATGTTATACTTTTCGCATAATTCAAAACTCGAGTGTGGTAGGTACCTATAGGAGCATGACATCCACTGTTTACCGAACTTAAATAAAGTACCTAATTTATAATCGTGACCTTAGTATACCGGAAGTTCATTGATATGTAAATGTAACAGTCAACCAACTGTAACCAAAACGAGAGTCTTTAAAATACCTACATGTCTGTTTTTTTACAGAAAAGTAGTATGGAAACACATCCTAAACGTGTATCCGGACGGAATGACGGGCAAGGAACGAATGGACTACATAAAGAGGAAAGCTAACGAGTACTACACCCTCAGAGCGCGGTGGAAAGACTGCATACAGAAAGGAATCGTATGTATTTGCAAACAAACCAAAACAAATGTTGAAGGCTTAAAATGCCGCTGTTATTGCAACCTTGTTTTCTAGGTCAATGGTGAATGCGGGCTATATACAAAGTGTTTACTTTGTATTGATATTTTTTTTGTAATTTATTATATTTGTATTTATTCCTTGGTCATGGTCACTGAGCAGGGCCTAATTTTAGTTGATGTATTTTTTTAAATAAATAATATTAATTTCAGAATTTCCAACAGTAAGTAGATAACTCAGGAAGAAATAAATTTTATATCTCTTATTGAGTACGTATACCTACTTATTTTCTAACTTGATTAGGTTTACTTGAAATGATACATTGCAGGTGAACTCCGACTTAGCCTACGTGACGAGTATGGTGCGCAAGGACGTGCTGCGAACGGACAGACACCACAACTTCTACGCCGGCAGCGACGACAACCAGAACATCGCTTCTCTCTTCAACATTTTGACCACGTAAGAGCTTCGAATTTTTTATTACGTTATTATTTATCTAGTTCCTGATGTGTACGAAAATTTTTCACATTTACTGAATAGACCGAGAACGGGCCCCAGAAAAAATATTGCGGGTTATTTAGCTACGAAACCCTCCTAGTTATTGCATATGTAGCAATCCTGACCTTGTTACTAAATCTGGGCGCCTGGTAAGTACTTGTTAATTGGTAAGCACTAACAACACTAAACTCTGATTCGTAATTAGATTCCAAAAATATAACCTCATTCGCCTAATTTTCGCTTTTATTTCTCTGAATAAGGGCAACTGAAATAACTTTTTTACATCAGAGGATTAAAATTACCATTATTACAATATATCAGTGGCATTTCTTTAAGCTTTTGAACGCCAAGCATATGACGGAAAAATCGTGCCCTCAGCGCCAGCGCGCGCGAGTGCGCAAGGCAAAACCGGTTATATTTTGGACGTGATATCAAGTCCTGGTGCTGAGGACTTTCCGTGCGCGTGATTTGACGGCTTTGACGGTCAAAGGGTTAAAAAATAACGTATAAATACACGATACCGGTGAAGAAGTGAGGTTATATTTTTGGAATCTAAAAATACGAATCAGAGTATAGTAACACCGGCGCAAGATTGCTACTAACAAGCTCTATCAGAGCACGCGCGCCGTCAGTCGGTAGCGTGCCGCCGCAATGTTCAAGTCCTGGACTAAAAATAGTAAGGAAGTTAACCGAGGCTCTCCGAGACATCGCACGTAGTGACGCAATATATCTTCCCCCGGCACCGGCAGGTACGCCCTGCAGCACCCGCGCGTGTCGTACTGCCAGGGCATGTCGGACCTGGCGTCCCCGCTGCTGGTGACCATGGGCGACGAGGCGCACGCCTACATCTGCCTGTGCGCGCTCATGGCGCGCCTGCACTGCAACTTCCTGCTGGACGGCGAGACCATGACACTCAAGTTCGCGCACCTCACCGAGGCGCTGCAGGTACACCCAGATTCACAAGTGTATGGACAATTTATGAATGAATTCATTCATACGGTGACCATGCTATTTTGATTTTCACTGTATCTTATGTTTTACAACCAAGATGTACTACTTTAAGCTTTTTAATATTCCATAGTCTATTAGAATATGGATCGATAATGCTTGACATTTGGTTCGAATGGGCGACCATCCTCACACCCTGAGGCTGGTTCTACATGATGGGCCATCATAGGGACGCAGCTGTACGACGGAACGAGATCGCAATATCGTTAGCACCCTCTAACGCATAGCTGCGTCCCTATGATGGCCCATCATGTAGAGGAGCCATGAAACCTCATTCGCCGCGCAATGTGTGATTTAAGAGGAATTTTCTCCCTCTAGCACTACGGGTTAAAAGAGGATATAATCTTTAAAAGCGAGCGGTATGCTCGTTTGCCACCAACATGGTAATAAAGAGAATATGATTAGCACATTAATGGCGAGCCTTCCTTAGGTGTACGACCCCGATTTCTACGCGTACCTGAAGTCGCAGCAGGCCGACGACCTGCTGTTCTGCTACCGCTGGCTGCTGCTAGAGATGAAGCGGGAGTTCGCCTTCGACGACGCGCTGCGGATGCTCGAGGTCAGTCACACACTAAAGGTGAATACGGTACCAGTTAAGTTGAGAAAGTTAGAACATTGTAATAAAATGTTGTACAAAGTTATTAATTAATTTTAAAGCATATTCCCAGCGCTTCTGGCGCCGTTTAGTATTTTTTATATGTAATATTGCCATACCACTAAAAAATAATGCGTATAGTGTATAAATGGCACCGTAGTTAAGTATGTTAAACACGGATGATATTTTTATTTATTTAAAATTTCCCGCAGTCGAGTTTGACCCGCTGCACCCTAGCATGTTTTTAACAAGCTAGTATTTGATCGTAAAAAGCAATACCAATATACATGGGTTACAAACGTAATCGTGCTAGGAGAGCAGAAGCATAAAATATTGATGAGAACTCCCTGTTCCTCAGGTGCTGTGGGCATCGTTGCCACAGCGGACGCCGACCACAGAGCTGTCGCTCGCCGAGCGAGAGTTCGACGCCACCGCGGAGACACAGGACCCGCCACCGCTCAGCCCTCTAGTCAAAGCGCCGCGCGACAACGCCTACACCAAGCTCTGCGCCATCCGCCGCCAGAGCTCCAGCTTCAGCCTCGCCAACGTCCAGTCGCCCAAGCTGGCAACGTCGCGCGCACACAACCACAGCCTCGACGAGAGTGCCACCTTACAGGACTCCTCGCTCAAACGTGCCAAGGAGTTCCAGAGTCTAGACGACGCCGCCTTACAGACTGTTAAAGACAAACTCAACCTAGATGAGATCGATAGAAAAGATTCTAAGGATTTGAAGCGAGATGCGACTCGAACCAGCAACGGGAGCGTCGTGAACGGAAAAACGCACTTAGAAGGAAAAGACACTACGTTGGGCGGACAAATAAGATTGCTAAGAGACAAAATATCTGTACATAACAACAAGTTTGATGGCTCTAATGATCTCGACCCAAATAGCAGGCCAAAGGTGAAGATGATTAAAAATTTAAACGAATTCCTCAACTTTGCAACGAGTAGCAAGGATCCGATCAAACGGGAGAAATTACAACGAGCGCATTCAGTCATAGAGACCACGAAGGAATACCCAAAAATCACTTTAAATAAAATGTCTATGGACGAGAGCGACCTCAGTAAACCGAGTGTGAAGGAGTCGCTGTTAAATAAAATAAATAAAAACATTTACAATGATACAAATGACGGGAGCAGCCCAGACGACTCGCAGGAGTACTATCCGATGACGACTTCTATGACGCGAGAGCTGAGGCTGGAACTAGAGCATTTAGACCGACAGGTATTCGGGCCGTCGTACGTCAATCGTTGCAGCATGATCGACTCGTCCGACTCCACCAGTACCGAGGAGAAGGAGCAAAGCAAACGTAAGGATACGTTAGAGCTGCTGACTGAAACGTCGAAGCGATCACCGATGGACACAATAAAATGCAGCGCTCGGAGTGCAGAAGACATTTATCTATGGGAGAATCCGTTACACAGGCGAGCGGCGCGCACGGCGTCCTGTCCGCATACTCCGGATGAGCATCCAGAGTTGGAGCTAGACGAGACGGCCGACACGGCTGAAATCTTCGAGGAGTCCGGCCGCAAGTCTGTCACGCCTATCCGACACCGCCCACCCGAACCCCCCGACCAACCACACGAGCCCCCTGACACCCACGACCCCTCTGACCCCCCTACGGCCAAAGACGACAGCATCTCAAAATCACACAAATTCTTCTCAAATATGTCGCAAGAATTAGAAAACGCGAAACGAAACTGTGAATCCCTATTAAATACTAAACCGACGAATTTACACAGCGTCGCGTCGACTATAAACAACTTTCAAAAGAAATATGAGGCTTTAAAACCTCCAATTCAGAAGACCTTTGCCGCTGGTGATGGTGTTAAGAGTATAAGTGGGTTACCGCCGCCAGCCGTCTTTGGGGGTGGAAACCCGTTCCTCATGTTCCTGTGCCTAACAGTTTTACTCCAGCATCGGGATTACGTGATGCGTAATCGCATGGACTACAACGAGCTGGCGATGCACTTCGACAAGATGGTGCGCAAACACAACGTCAACCGCGTGCTCAACCAGGCGCGCCACATGTATGCCGTCTACCTCAAACACCAGAACAAAGGTGACGTCACCACGTGAACTGGACCCCGGTCGTAATGCGAATATCGAAAAATTACTATCTGCCTCTCTGTCATTCTTGCACATCCAAGCAGTGACAAATGTAGAGTACAGTCGCCATCAGATATATCGGAGCGGCCAAGGTGGTCAGAAATATCTGAACAACGCCTCTATTGTTATGCGATGCGATGCTTGTTCAGATATTTTTGAGTACCCTGGCTGCTCGGATATATTTGATAGCGACTGTACAAACAAGCGTGCACCTAAAAGGGATAGAACATACTCGAGCCATCGTTGTTGCCTCCCAAGCTTTGACGCGGAATAAAAATCACATCTTCTAACTTAGAACCTTTTATTAATAGGTTACAATTAAAAATTACAATTAATATTAAAAAGTAAAACTGAAAAGGACGTACGATAATTGCCTTCGCAGCGTTTTCTCTGTCATACCTACTGAAGGTTAAATAAGAACGCCCGTACGGTGTTAGTATAATTATTACCTTGTCATGTCATTTTGAAGCATACAATTAGGTATTCTAAGTTTAACATTGAACTGATAGAGAGGCAAGTAGACTAACAAAGTTACAAGGTGCCAGGCCTGACTTGCTCGACGTGTATATTCGTAATATTTATCGAACTGTAAAACTATACTTATGATATTCTATTACATTAAATAATGGAACCATGGAGTGCTAAAGTTAATGAGTACGTGCAATAATATTTGCATTAGTACAGGTCATAATGTATACAATTGTAAATTTTATTCCTTTAAAATATGTAAATTATACGTATTAAAGTCTTGACTGAACTAAAGAGGCATGGAAGTTAGCGGAACTAAAAGTCAGAAGCAAATGTATATTTTTAAATTAAATATCAGTCAAGACTACTTAGGACTCGCGTAGTGTTACTATGGTTCTGTTCACACTACAGTACTCGTAATAATCAGTATAAGAACTTCTCGAGATTAATTCTGCACCCTCAAACTAACGGTGATATCGATATACAGGGTGTAATCTAAAACGTGATACATGATAATCAAACCTGAATCTATTCATGATATTGAACAACTTACTATGGGAGCAACTTTGTAAAAAAATAAAAAAATTGAGCTGCTCCATAGAAAAAGTCAAGGATAGGTAGACGAAAATGTATGAGAAGTTTAATTTTTTTTGTAAATTTACAAAGTTGAGCCCATAATAAAAGTTGTTCAATATCATGAATAGATTCAGGTTTGATTATCTTGTATCACGTTTTAGATTACACCCTGTATGAAGCTCTTTTCGAAAAATGAGCAAAAATAGCTTATTGGAAAGCACTTACAATTAAATCTGGAATTCAGAAGTTAATCTTCTGGAAAGTATTAAATTGAATTTATATTATGTATTTAAAATGTGTTTAGTTTAATTAGTATAATTCGAACTGTATTGGTGACATTATTAAGAAAATGGTACTTATATACGATTACCTATGCAAAGAGTTACTTTACGAAGGACTGATTAATAAGTAATTTAATGTATTTATGTACTATATTTAGGGTCCGGTATAAAATCATTCGTTAAATCTTTTGTTTATTTAAAAATGTCACTAAAAAGTTAGATTCACTTACTTGTAATGCCTTATTATGCGATAGGCAAGTTTTAGCGAATGATTTATAGCCGAACCTTTGTTCCAAAGAACTTATTTTGGCATTGTGATATTTTTGCATCTATCTACTCTGTTATATTAGTTTTCTATGAAGTATGTAATTATGTTTAATACGTTGTGATAGATTTGTTAAGTTAACTAGCATTACCAGTATCTATCTTGTGGTATAATGCTTATCTTTGTCGCATTCAGGCATATTCAAGACCCCTTAGCATGCCTTGCTTAGTCGCGGGCGTTTATAACCTTTGGTATGCCGGAACGTGAATCCACGGAATCCCGTTATACTGCCGGAACGCGGTTCCGCGTTCAAACGACCCCACGCGATTTGTATGGGACGCGGATCCGCGCCGGCACACAGCTATATTGTAATTCCAACAGCCGCGGTATAACAAAGGAAAGGTTAACAGGTTCACTGTCCCCATACAAAATGATATGACAAAGTCACACGTCCAAGTGTGCTTCCACTTTGAAGTTCCACATAGTAAAAGCATGGGCTCCTAAAAAAGCTTCATAATCCCACATTGGGGGCATCTGGACAGGGAACGTGTTAAAGTATGCAGCCGCAGACAACGCAAAATATGCTAGGAGGTAGTATAAAAGTGGTGTATTCTTGACTCAAAAAGCCATGTTTGATCTGTTTCCATAAGACCAACCAACCACGGCCACGTAGGGTCTTGCCCGATATGTCACAACCACTGGATTACAGTTTAAAATGAACATACACACATTCCATTAAGGTTTAATATTGCGCGTTATGTGTTTGACAAAACTCTGTGGCTGTGGCGTCGCAATAGTGACCTATTACAGTTCAAGTCACTGGCGGCGAAAGGAAAGGGTCAAAACTAGTACTTGCACCAATTTTGATGTTGGCTTTGTGAACCCTGATCTCCCTTAGTGCGCCGTGGCGAAAATCTGGAGCAGACCTAGGAAGTCCAGTATCTGTATCAAGATTTATTTATGACGACATAATTATTTATTACTAAATACGTTTTATTGAATTATAGTTGGTTATACTTGTGTCTGGAAGGAAGCTCGGAAGCGACAATACCCCAATTTCAGCCATTTATTATTTTGACAATAACGAGACTTAAGAGTCGCCAGGACGCTCGCGTTCCCATAAAATAGTTATTTGTTATACAAGTGGTGAAAGTTGTATTTTACGTGCGAGTGTTATTTGAATCACGAGCTAGCGAAAGGATTCTATTATTGACCACGAGCGAAGCGAGTGGTTCAAAAATAGAATCCTGAGTACGAGGTAAAATAACTTTCACCCGTGTATAACACAAAACTTTTCACCTCACTACAGCGAGGAAAATAAGAAAAAGGGTGCATTTTGCTCGGTTTCCCGTAATTCCTCAGGTGTTTAATACTTCTTCATCACTCGAATCACTAATTTTTACCAAAACAACCTAGAAAAACATGCGAATATTTAACGTTGATAAGTTGATATGATATGATGGATGAATTGAAATGAAAAGTTTTGACGTAAAAGGTTTTATTAAATGTCAGATGCGTTTTGTTCGTACGTAGACTTATTCGGCTGTCAGAACAATTTATCCGTTTTTACAAAAAGAATGAAGATTAATGTTGAATGCTGATATTTATGAATTAAAATAAAGTTGTAAGACTGTATTAAGTGTTTTTACTCGATGCAATTCATTAATTGCGATGTTAAAAATTCTGCACTTTTAACGTTTTACGTTTTGTTAGCTGTCAAATGTCACTTAAGCCACTTGTCACTTATGTCAAAACTCTTTCACCACATGTGGATAAAAAGCGATTTTCACAATAGATATTAAACAAACAAAAAGGGCTTTCCGAGCTAGTGAGGTGAGAAGGTAGTTTAGCTCTCATTTTAAAATGACATGCTTTAGAACCACGAAATTTGGCATGGGCATTCTAGTAGTACAGATCTATGTCGGTAATTCGTTTTCGTTGCTAAAAATTGTAACACAAAGAAAATACAGCCAGATACAGATTTACATACAAAACTTATTTTTGCTATATTTTCTTTGTATAACAATATATTTTTAGCAACGAAAACGAATTACCGACATAGATCTGTACCGCTAGAATGCCCATGCCAAATTTCGTGGTTCTAAAGCATGTCGTTTTAAAATGAGAGCTGAACTACGTTTGTATGGGGACGCGAGTAGTGAGGATCCTAAGCCACATAAAAACGTCGAACCTAAAATTTTTATGCACAAGCATAAAATTTGGCACACTTGTTTATTGTCCCCAGAAAACCCGATTAAGATCGGTACCCAAAGGTACCCCCCCCTTCTGGTGTCGGGGAGGGGGGGTTAAAATACCACTCCACCCGGCTTCATTCAAAAAATTCTAACAGTTCACGTTTAGCTAATAAGTCAAGTTTGGTATCATTTTCGGATAAAATATCCACGTAGAATTCGTTTCTGGTATTAAAAAATGCAATTTACGAAGTAATTTAAAAAAAAAATACTAATTTCGAAAATCTCAACAAAAATTTTCATATTCCAGTCATCATAAATATAAATTTGCTAGTTTTTTTCACAATTTAAAAAACAATATTAAAGCATATTTCACGTAGATTCAAAAAAATATAACATATGAAAACCTTTACTAACAGGGAATAGCATAAAAAAATATTTTACGTCGCGCGTCGCGATATTATTTTTACCGCCGTCGGCATCCGCGGTCAAAATATCCAAATAACGCACTGTGGATAGGTACCATGTAAACTTGTTATTTATTGAAATCAATTGTATATATAACAACGATAAAAATTGTACCTGAAAAAATGTGGTATTCCGTCAGAAAAGGGACTTTTAGTATAGGAGTTGTGTGCGCAACCTCTTTTCCTTGTGCTAAAATCTTGGGTTTATAAGTGGTATTTACGAAGCTATCAAATAGGTCATTGGACCAGTTACTAGGAAAACAGCCCCTCTGGACACGAACGGTGCTATAATTACGGATAGCCAAATGCAACTCGAGCGATGGGTTGAACACTATACAAATCTTTATTCGAGTCCAGTTGATATACATCCGGAGGCTGTGCAAAGCATGCCCAAACCAAACTGGCTGTTATGACCGAGTTAGATACTACTGCCTGTAGAGGAGTTTGCCAAGGCTATTAATAGGCTCACGTGCGGTAAGAGCCCCGGCGGTGATGGCACCCAACCCAAACCTATATAAAAAAACTCGAATGCATGCGACCACTTGTGTACAATCTTCTGTGCAAATGTTGAGAAGCCGGAAATGTGCCTCAGGATATGCGTGATGCCAATATCACACTATACAAAGGGAAAGGTAACCGCGGCGATACCGCGCAATATGGAGATACCGCGGCAACAATTACCGCGGTATCTCCATATTGAGCATAGTTGGCAAGTTTTTTGGCCACATACCGCCCTAGCCAACGCAGGCGTCTCTGCTTGAGAAACGCGTTTCAAGCTAGGCAGCTATGCCATTTCTAGGACCCTTTCGTTTGTCACCCTGTCTTGCCATATTCCGAAAATCTTGAGTAGGCATCGCATGTAAAAAGAGTTTATACGACGTTCGACTTTTGCATACGTCATCCAGGTTTCAGCTCCGTACAAGAGTATGCTTAAAATGGAAGCCTGAAAGACTAACATCTTGGTCTTTATTCTAAGATGTTTGTTTTGCCATACTTGAGTACTAAGCTTCCCGAATGTGGTTGTCGCTCTACCGATACGAATGTTGACCTCCACATCGAGCGAAAGGTTGTTCGTTATGGTCGATAGAACTGACTCACCATGGACTGGAGTTAGCAACGAAGACTGCGTCATCGGCATAGAGAAGACTGTCGACGAAAAGATTCTCGAGGTCTCTTTTTGACTTTAGGAGCGAGATGTTAAACATTTTTTCGTCGGCCCTCGTATGCAGATGGATATCCTGCTGGTTATCGCTGAAAGCGGTACTTAATATAAGCGAGAAGTATATACCAAACAGAGTAGGAGCCAAGACACAGCCTTGTCGCACTCCTCTGGAGACATCGAACTGCGCTGATGACGCTCTGTTAAAAACTACTGTGCCCTTCATACCTTCGTGGAAGGATACAACTAGCCTCAGAAGCTTTGATGGACACCCAATGCTCTCGAGTGCTGTGTATAAGCATAAGCCCGGCTGACTGTACCGAACGCCTTGTTAAGGTAGACAAAAGCTATAACCAAGGGGGTATTTTGTTCACGACACTTCTCCTGCATTTTACGAAGTGTGAAAATCATATCCACTGAGGAACGGTCGAAGCGGAAGCCACACTGCGACTCAGGATAAACGCGTTCTGCAAGCTTTTGGAGTCTTAAAAGAACGACTTGGCCAAAAAACTTGCTAGCTGGCACATTTCCCGCTTCTCAGCATTTTCACAGCAGATTGTACAACACAAGTGGTCGCATGCATTCGAGTTCTATTACTTCGGCTTGGGTTGGGTGCCATGTCCGCCAGGACTCTTACCGCACGTCAGCCTTTTAATAGCCTTGGCAAACTCCTCTACAGGCAGTAGATTATCTAACTCGGTCATAACAGCCAGTGTGGGCATGCTTTGGATAGCCTCCGGATGTATATCAACTGGACTCGAATAGAGATTTGTATACTGTACAACCCATCGGTCGAGTTGCATTTGGCTATCCATAATTATAGCTCTGTTCGTGTCCAGAGGGGCTGTTTTCCTAGCAACTGGTTCAAGGACCCGTTTGATAGCTTCATAAATACCACTTATAAACCCAAGATTTTAGCACGAAGAAAAGAGGTTACGCACACAACTCCTATACTAAAAGTCCCTTTTCTGACGGAATACCACATTTTTTCAGGTACAATTTTTATCGTTGTGATATATACAATTGATTTCAATAAATAACTAGTTTACATGGTACCTATCCACAGTGCGTTATTTGGATATTTTGACCGCGGATGCCGACGGCGGCAAAAATAATATCGCGACGCGCGACGTAAAATATTTTTTTAATGCTATTTCCTGTTAGTAAAGGTTTTTATATGTTATATTTTTTGAATCTACGTAAAATATGCTTTAATATTGTATTTTTAAATTGTGAAAAAAACTAGCAAATTTATATTTATGATGACTGGAATATGAAAATTTTTGTTGAGATTTTCGAAATTCGTATGTTTTATTTTTAATTACTTCTTAAATTGCATTTTTTAATACCAGAAACGAATTCTACGTGGTTATTTTATCCGAAAATGATACCAAACTTGACCTATTAGCTAAACGTGAACTGTTAGAATTTTTTGAATGAAGCCGGGTGGAGTGGTATTTTAACCCCCCCTCCCCGGCGCCAGAAGGGGGGGGTACCTTTGGGTACCGATCTTAATCGGGTTTTCTGGGGACAATAAACAAGTGTGCCAAATTTTATGCTTGTGCATAAAAATTTGAGGTTTTGAGCTTAAGACCCTAGCTAGAGTTCACGCGAGCGTCCTGGCAACTCTTAATCGCGTACACTTACTTTTGTAATTTTCCTGATGTTTCGAGCGTGTCGTAACGCTCGTGGTCGCAGGCAGACTGGCGAGGAATTCTATCAGTATCTCCTAGCCGCACGGGTTTTTCGAACTACCCGCACTCGGTCATTCTTTTTTTGGTTTTTTTAGGGTTGTCACTTTGCCTACCACACAACACTCACAACATCCGATGATGATAACGTAATGAGTGAAAATCGTGTTAGTTTAATTCAGCCATTTAGACCGGTGTCTGACCGACAGCGATCAGCTAATAGTAATGGGCAAGTGTTTTCTCTATTAAATACTAGTTTGCGATGTGAATAGCCAATATCCAGTGATATTTAAATAAATCTAGTCATTTGTTTCTGGCACCACGAAATAGTGGCTTGGATCCTACTAGTCGAACTGCTACCGTTGGATATGTGATGGGACAGTAAAAACCGCAGGATTATGCTAAAATATTTGTAATAAAAGTTCTAAACAGCTAACCAATGACGCCTACGCTCGAGCTTCCAACCAAACACAAATATATTGAACTCGCTTCCATGAAAAAAATCTACCCAATACATCTATTAACCTTTTGAACGCCAAGTATCGGACGGAAAAATCGTGCCTACAGCGCAGCGCGCTAGGCAAACCGGTTATATTTTGGGACTGATATCACGTCCTTGCGCTGATGGCACGACTTTCCGTGCGCGTGATATGACGGCTTTGGCGGTCAAAGGGTTAATGTGATAGTTGTTCTAGTCGACGACATGAACAAACGTCGAGGCTTATCGATTTATTCCAAAACAATTTCGAAGAAACCGCCGTATAGATTTAAGATAAGTAAATATTTCGAACCTCTGATGCTGATGTTGGCTCTGATTTCAAGGTCTTAGGTACATGCTTGTGGCATAGCTACGTTTCAATATTATCCACTATTGTATATTATATTTTTTAATCAATACCTATTTTACTGAATTTAATAACGCTGATTGAAAAATAAACTATTAGCTTGAACAGGAACCAATGTTTTTTTTTTTTATGTACTTACTAGTTTCCGTTCGCCTAGACTTCTTTCTTTTAACCTTTAAGGGATAAAAACTATACTACATATTCTGCCCCGGCACTACTACGAGTTTACTCCATACCGAATTTAATTGAAATAACAGGTTCAGCGTGAAAAGGTAACAAACAGACGAGGTATTTGCGCATTTAAAATTAGTAATAACATTTCCTACTAACGTAGTTGTTGTATTAGGAGATAGGTAGTTACTAGGTACGCGTTATGTAATCGACTTTTTTATACATTTTATTTCCTGCCTCATCATTATATATTTCACTAAAATAATGTAGTATAACCACAATAATCGTATTATCGGGTGGAATGTTGTAAATATAGGCTCCGTTTTGTTTGCCTTAAGGTAGTAAATTTAATAATTAAAAAAAAACCGGCCAAGTGCGAGTCGGACTCGCGCACCGAGGGTTCCGTACAAACCTACAACAAGCAAAAGTTGTAGTATGTTTATTACTAAATGGAAATAAATCCGTAACATAAAAGTTTCGTTTTGCTACAGCTGAAAGGTATTACAGCCCTGAGTATTTGATATGAATTTCAATTTAATATCTCTACGCGTTTACGAGGAAAAAGGTAGTAAGTTTAAAATTTGAAAAAATATTTTTTGTATGATTCTACTAAAAATGTCTACTTTTCGTAATTTTTCCTTTGTCTATGCTATATGAAGTTTCTTCTTGCCAAGTTTCAAGTTTCTGAGTTTACGGGAAGTACCCTTTAGGTTTTGAGTTTCTTGCGAGTACTCAGTTTCAAAATATGCAACTTAAATTGCTATTTCTTTTGATTGCGTTGACATACAAGTTTGGTTTTGCTACATCTGAAAGATCGTATAGCCCTGAGTATTTGACATGAATTTCAGTTTAATAACTTCTCGAGTTTACGAGGAAAAAGGTAGTACTTAAGTTTAAAATATAAAATATATATTTTTGTATGATTTTACTAAAAATTTCTACTTTTCGTAATTTTTCCTTTGTCTGTGCTGTATGAAATTTCTTTGTGCCAAGTTTCAAGTTTCTGAGTTTACCGAAAGTACCCTTTAGGTTTTGAGTTTCTTGCGAGTACTCAGTTTCAAAATATGCAACTTAAATTGCTATTTCTTTTGATTGCGTTGACATAAAAGTTTAGTTTTCCTACATCTGAAAGGTCGTATAGCCCTGAGTATTTGACATGAATTTCAGTTTAATAACTTCTCGCGTTTACGAGGAAAAAGGTAGTAAGTTTAAAATATATATATTTTTGTATGATTTTACTAAAAATGTCTACTTTTCGTAATTTTTCCTTTGTTTGTGCTATATGAAATTTCTTCTTGCCAAGTTTCAAGTTTCTGAGTTTACGGGAAGTACCCTTTAGGTTTTGAGTTTTTTGCGAGTACTCAGTTTCAAAATATGCAACCTAAATTGCTATTTCTTTTGATTGCGTTGATATAAAAGTTTGGTTTTGCTACAGCCGGGTCCTATAGCCCTGAGTATTTGACATGAATTTCAATTTAATAACTTCACGCATTTTTGAGGAAAAAGGTAGTAAGTTTAAAATTTAAAATATATAATTTTGTATGATTTTACTAAAAATTTCTACTTTTCGTAATTTTTCCTTTGTCTGTGCTGTATGAAATTTCTTTGTGCCAAGTTTCAAGTTTCTGAGTTTACGGAAAGTACCCTTTAGGTTTTGAGTTTCTTGCGAGTACTCAGTTTCAAAATATGCAACTTAAATTGCTATTTCTTTTGATTGCGTTGACATAAAAGTTTAGTTTTCCTGCATCTGAAAGGTCGTATAGCCCTTGAGTATTTGACATGAATTTCAGTTTAATAACTTCTCGCGTTTACGAGGAAAAAGGTAGTAAGTTTAAAATATAAAATATATATTTTTGTATGATTTTACTAAAAGTGTCTACTTTTCGTAATTTTTCCTTTGTCTGTGCTATATGAAATTTCTTCTTGCCAAGTTTCAAGTTTCTGAGTTTACGGGAAGTATAGTTGAATTATCGAGAGCGTGGAATTGCATATGTAGTAGTATTGTTTGTTTACAGGCATTCTATATTTGAATCCGCACACAAAGAGGCACAACACGGTACAACCACTACAATGCAATTCCACGCTCTCGATAATTCAACTATACCCTTTAGGTTTTGAGTTTTTTGCGAGTACTCAATTTCAAAATATGCAACCTAAATTGCTATTTCTTTTGATTGCGTTGATATAAAAGTTTGATTTTGCTAAATCTGAAAGGTCCTACAGCCCTGTGTATTTGACATGAATTTCAATTTAACAACTTCACGCGTTTACGAGAAAAAAGGTAGTAAGTTTAAAATTTAAAATATGTTTTTTTGTATGATTTTACAAAAAAATTCTACTTTTTGTAATTTTTCCATTGTCTATGCTATATGACGTTGCTTTGTGCCAAATTTCAAGTTTCTGAGTTCACGAGAAGTACCCCGTAGGTTTTGCGAGTGCTGAAAACTCTAAAATTTGCAGCATAAACGAGTGTATCTTTTGATTGAGTTGGCTTTTAAGTTTTATTTTTTCACAGCTCCAAGGGACAATAGACCTGAGTATTTGATATAAATTTCAGCTTGATACCTCCACGCGTTCCTGAGAAAAATGGTCTTGACAGACAGACAGACAGACAGACAGACAGACAGACGGATAACAAAGTGATTCTATAAGGGTTCCGTTTTTTCCTTTCGAGGTACGGAACCCTAAAAATCATCTGACATAAACCTAAATGCAACGGTATCTAAACAGCTTGAATGTAAACGTTTGGTTAATGACTAATGACACAAACACATAGGCTACGGTAGCTGCTTACCACCAGGCGGGTCGCATTCTTGTTTGCCACCGTCGAGGTATTAAAAAATGAAATGGAAATAAAACAACGAGTAATAAGTTACTGGATATAATTTATTGATTACAGCAAGATCTATCGCCTTAAGGCTTGACTTGACTCACATAAGTACCCGTGGAGACAGCTCAACATTTTCCATTTTTTTTTACATTTTTATGCGCTTGTTTAGCCAAGGTGCCACCATGTAACCTAATGTCAATAAGGAACAACAGGCATGATAATGTATTTAAAAACCCACCCTTATTAACACCCTAACTACATATCGCTTAGTTCCTAAAAACGTGACCTGACATTTTCATAGCAGAAATGTAATGTTAGGAATATGTTGAAATATCTCTATGACTACTCTATTTTTTAAATATACAACCTACAACCTTACCTAAGTTAATAATATCACATCATTCGAAGCCTCCTTACTAAGGGAGTAGATCTTTTACGAAGAATTTGACAATGTAATTGAATGGTACTTCGAAAGTTAACATATTTAGATGGTAAGCATGGATTACATTGAATGTTTTGGTTGACTACTTAAATGTTAGAGGTATGTTTAATGCGTCTACTTTTTCTTGTTGCCGCCGCCGCCAGCCAAGATCATCGCGATGCGCATAAATATATTGAGGACATCTAAGTACACAGACACCGCCCTGAAAAAAAAGTATACATGGATACTGCGTAAAAAATAGTATTTCACATAAGGTGCGTTGGGGTAAGATAGAAAGGTATTTTTTTGGGGTAAGATAAAAAGTAGTCTGTAATGCTCCGGAATATGGACGATTTTATGTCTTACCCCTAAAAAAATACCTTTCAATCTTACCCCAACGCACCTTACTTGTTTAAAATTCTCCTTTGCTCCATGAGTTAGTTCAAAAAAGGTAGCAAACAATAATGTATCAATTAAAAGTTTCAGCTAAGTACGTGATTAGATATAACGGAGCGGCCAAGGTGGTCACAAATATCTGAACTGAACAACGCCTCTATTGTCAAGGCGTCAAAGTGCATGTTCAGATATTATTCTTCTTTTAGTTAGAGCAACGATAAATATGATTTACCAAGGACTTGATATGAGCGAGTGAGCAAGTGAGCGATATTTGTGTAATTTTCAACTAAAAGGTTTCAACATTGTCGGTTGCCAATAAGGTAATACCATAAAAATCATGTTGAAATACGTAAACTCTATTAACAATCGATATTGATCTACATAACAGTCGCCATCAAATATATCGGAGTGGCCAGTGTACTCAAAAATATCTGCACTATATCGCCTTGACAATAGAGGTGTTGTTTAGATATTATATTACGATATATCTGATGGCGACTGTACCTTTGACTTGAAAAACGTCTCATTTAATGGTAGAAATGATAGCACTTACTAAGCTCAATGTTCACTACCGTTAATCATTAATTAAGATGTATGGCTTATAAAAAAATGAGATAAAAAAAAAGATAGTACTCACGAGTTGATCGGGTCGTAGGGCTGGTAGCCGAGCATGGGGTGCATCTCGGCGCGCTTGATGATGGCCTGCGTATCGTACAGCAGGAAGCCGCTGAACACTATCAGCCCGCCGTACAGGCTCAGCGAATATAGACCTGCGTCATTTTATTCTACTTTAAGCCAGTGCCACTATTATAAGATGCCATTTCGTAGAAAAAAAGAGTTAAATTTAGAGCAACGGGGGCAATGTTGATCTTGTATTTTTATTGTCACCCGAGCCGGCGGAAGCGTCCAAAATTGAGCCACAAGGGTAGCAAGTACAGGAAAAATATAAGCTATAAAATAGGCGCCCAGCCCCATGGCGAGCGGGCGCGCATGTTCAGGAACGTAAGGGGGTGTTTAGCCAGGGTGCCACCACAGTACACTCACCGGCACCGAGCGCCGACGTGGGCGGCAGGAACATGCCGGCGAGCGAGGCGGCGAACACGGCGCCCAGCCCCATGGCGAGCGACGCGCGCATGTTCAGGAACGTAAGGGGGTGTTCAGCCAGGGTGCCACCACAGTACACTCACCGGCACCGAGGGCCGACGTGGGCGGCAGGAACATGCCGGCGAGCGAGGCGGCGAACACGGCGCCCAGCCCCATGGCGAGCGACGCGCGTTCAGGAACGTAAGGGGGTGTTCAGCCAGGGTGCCACCACAGTACACTCACCGGCACCGAGCGCCGACGTGGGCGGCAGGAACATGCCGGCGAGCGAGGCGGCGAACACGGCGCCCAGCCCCATGGCGAGCGGCGCGCGCATGTTCAGGAACGTAAGGGGGTGTTCAGCCAGGGTGCCACCACAGTACACTCACCGGCACCGAGCGCCGACGTGGGCGGCAGGAACATGCCGGCGAGCGAGGCGGCGAACACGGCGCCCAGCCCCATGGCGAGCGGCGCGCGCATGTTCAGGAACGTAAGGGGGTGTTCAGCCAGGGTGCCACCACAGTACACTCACCGGCACCGAGCGCCGACGTGGGCGCCAGGAACATGCCGGCGAGCGAGGCGGCGAACACGGCGCCCAGCCCCATGGCGAGCGGCGCGCGCATGTTCAGGAACGTAAGGGGGTGTTCAGCCAGGGTGCCACCACAGTACACTCACCGGCACCGAGCGCCGACGTGGGCGGCAGGAACATGCCGGCGAGCGAGGCGGCGAACACGGCGCCCAGCCCCATGGCGAGCGGCGCGCGCATGTTCAGGAACGTAAGGGGGTGTTCAGCCAGGGTGCCACCACAGTACACTCACCGGCACCGAGGGCCGACGTGGGCGGCAGGAACATGCCGGCGAGCGAGGCGGCGAACACGGCGCCCAGCCCCATGGCGAGCGGCGCGCGCATGTTCAGGAACGTAAGGGGGTGTTCAGCCAGGGTGCCACCACAGTACACTCACCGGCACCGAGGGCCGACGTGGGCGGCAGGAACATGCCGGCGAGCGAGGCGGCGAACACGGCGCCCAGCCCCATGGCGAGCGGCGCGCGCATGTTCAGGAACGTAAGGGGGTGTTCAGCCAGGGTGCCACCACAGTACACTCACCGGCACCGAGGGCCGACGTGGGCGGCAGGAACATGCCGGCGAGCGAGGCGGCGAACACGGCGCCCAGCCCCATGGCGAGCGGCGCGCGCATGTTCAGGAACGTAAGGGGGTGTTCAGCCAGGGTGCCACCACAGTACACTCACCGGCACCGAGCGCCGACGTGGGCGGCAGGAACATGCCGGCGAGCGAGGCGGCGAACACGGCGCCCAGCCCCATGGCGAGCGACGCGCGCATGTTCAGGAACGTAAGGGGGTGTTCAGCCAGGGTGCCACCACAGTACACTCACCGGCACCGAGCGCCGACGTGGGCGGCAGGAACATGCCGGCGAGCGAGGCGGCGAACACGGCGCCCAGCCCCATGGCGAGCGGCGCGCGCATGTTCAGGAACGTAAGGGGGTGTTCAGCCAGGGTGCCACCACAGTACACTCACCGGCACCGAGCGCCGACGTGGGCGGCAGGAACATGCCGGCGAGCGAGGCGGCGAACACGGCGCCCAGCCCCAT
Organism: Pammene fasciana; assembly: GCA_911728535.1. NCBI lineage: Eukaryota > Metazoa > Arthropoda > Insecta > Lepidoptera > Tortricidae > Pammene > Pammene fasciana. The sequence goes on along the minus strand of OU452277.1, from coordinate 7,745,855 downwards.
GGCGAGCGGCGCGCGCATGTTCAGGAACGTAAGGGGGTGTTCAGCCAGGGTGCCACCACAGTACACTCACCGGCACCGAGGGCCGACGTGGGCGGCAGGAACATGCCGGCGAGCGAGGCGGCGAACACGGCGCCCAGCCCCATGGCGAGCGACGCGCGCATGTTCAGGAACGTAAGGGGGTGTTCAGCCAGGGTGCCACCACAGTACACTCACCGGCACCGAGCGCCGACGTGGGCGGCAGGAACATGCCGGCGAGCGAGGCGGCGAACACGGCGCCCAGCCCCATGGCGAGCGGCGCGCGCATGTTCAGGAACGTAAGGGGGTGTTCAGCCAGGGTGCCACCACAGTACACTCACCGGCACCGAGGGCCGACGTGGGCGGCAGGAACATGCCGGCGAGCGAGGCGGCGAACACGGCGCCCAGCCCCATGGCGAGCGGCGCGCGCATGTTCAGGAACGTAAGGGGGTGTTCAGCCAGGGTGCCACCACAGTACACTCACCGGCACCGAGCGCCGACGTGGGCGGCAGGAACATGCCGGCGAGCGAGGCGGCGAACACGGCGCCCAGCCCCATGGCGAGCGACGCGCGCATGTTCAGGAACGTAAGGGGGTGTTCAGCCAGGGTGCCACCACAGTACACTCACCGGCACCGAGCGCCGACGTGGGCGGCAGGAACATGCCGGCGAGCGAGGCGGCGAACACGGCGCCCAGCCCCATGGCGAGCGGCGCGCGCATGTTCAGGAACGTAAGGGGGTGTTCAGCCAGGGTGCCACCACAGTACACTCACCGGCACCGAGGGCCGACGTGGGCGGCAGGAACATGCCGGCGAGCGAGGCGGCGAACACGGCGCCCAGCCCCATGGCGAGCGGCGCGCGCATGTTCAGGAACTCGCCCGACGGCGCGCACACCGCCAGCGTGCTTAGTCCGCCCACTACACCTGCTGTGTACCTGCGTATTTATCATAAAACTAGTAGTCCGCCTCGAACTGAGAACTCGCAATTTACTTGCAAGAGTTGACCAATATAGCAAAGACCCCAAGGATTTTTTTTCTCTTTCTAGCTCCATAACCACTTGATGGATCCTGCTCATATACATATATGATTCTATTCTATTCTATTCTATACGAACTTACAAATTTTATGTACCTCTGCTACAGCAACAAGAAATTTCATAAAGATCAGAAAAACGCTACTAAAGTTATCGTCAGACAAACTATCTAAATCAAAAAGCCATCGAAATGCCGAGACGTCCCAGTAGCCAGGTGACAATTCGGTTCGGTCTGGAGTTGTTTGTAAGAACTCTCTTCGCTTACGCTCAGCTCGTTCGATAATCTATGAATTACGGACAAGACACCTTAATTCATTAACTAGCGACGACTAGGTTGTTCAAATATAGGTATATATAAAATATAATATCACTATTGCACAGTTTACTACAAAAAGATCCACTTCACACCCACATCCACTTTTGAACCTTATTATGTTGTTGAAGTGACATTACAAGATGACTGTAATTTGACGACACGAAAGTGAAATTACTGTCATAATATTAATAATTCCTGTAATTCTAAATGTTTTTATGAAGCGGTAATACGACTTTTTGTTTTAGAGCTTAAAGTCCCAACTATAAATATGTATTAAATACATTGAGTTATAATATAATAGAGGCGCAGACACAAACAAGATTTTCCGAAAATATAGCACAAAAAATGTGTAACCGGCCAGTGCGAATTTTTTAACATCGTTAAGGTTGTATTACAAATTAAAAGAAATATATGATTAAATTTCACCTGTCATTCATCTGGCGTTCAAAAATCACATGGCACATAAGAGCAATGGAGTCGCTCTTGTATTAATTAATTTATTATTTATAATAAAAAAAATTATGAAACTTTTGTAATAAATATTGATAACTTCATAATTATACCTATTTCGCGTATTAGTTCGTTTTAATAGATTTGTATAGTGTGTATGTTATTATATTGCCTGTCATATTGTTGTTAAAAATATTATGAAATAATGAACTATTAAATTTCAATCGCTCCGATTTTCGTGCTTTTAACAACATTTGTAGATTTTTTGCGTACCGCTAGGACTATGTGTAGGCAAAGTGACAGCCCTCTAGAAGAACCCGTTAAAAATATGTTTACACTTTTGCACCTTACTCCTTTGTAATAAGACTAATAAGGTCCAAAAAACATATTTTTGATGTCGACTGTACAACCCCTAGCCTGTGAGCCTGCGACCATGAACCCGCGATGAAAAAGTAAGTGTAAGCAATAGAATCCCGCTTTCTACATACTGGCTAAAATCTAAGAATAAAGTTATCATGAATAAAAAACTGGTGCCATTTAGGGCAGGCTACCAGGGTCGTGTTTTATAATGTTACAATTTACAACTTCGCTGCTTTTCCTATCTTTCTAACAAATCATACGTATGATTTGCTAGAAAGAGAGGCAAGCAGCGAAGTTGTAAATTGTAACTTTATAAAACACGACCAAGGTCTAACCCTTGCGGAGGGGTTACTTAAATTTCATTTTGAAACGAAGATAAAAGTAATCACTCTCCTTAATTTTATCACCATATTTTAATAACTTGTGGAACATATGTTAATAAAATTTACTAAATAAGTTTTAATTATTTTCATTCTTTCGTAATTAAAAAAAAACAACAACTACTCCACTGGCCTTATTCCTCAATGTTGTCAGTTCGGTTTAAATTTACGAAACCTTTACTTCCTATCGCCATTTGTGCCTATAGTACGTTGACCTTCATGCTGTAGCATTTCAGCTTAATCCCTAGTCTTGCTTACACTGGTAATATTTTAACGAAACGTTTGTTAGTCCTTTGTAAATAGACTTTTCGGAACGATCGGGCTTCGCTCGGCTCGGGCTCGGCTCTCTTCGGGAAAATCGGTCGCGTTGCAACAGCTTTTACTGTGCCACATTTGGAGTGCTGATTTCTTATCTAGTATATATAAAATCATTGATTAAATACATATAAAAATAATAATAAAATAGCTTTTTATTTTCACATTTTTAGAGGTTACATATTATTAGAGTTAAGTTACATATTTTGTTTTAATTTTTCTTATGTCGATCCCCTACGGGTAAAAGCCATAAGGGATCCACATAAGATCCCTTAAGGTTAAATACATAACATTCTAATATTTTAAGTAGTTAGGGCTGCAAGCAACTTCACATTTCAAATAACTTACCAAGCAGCTCTCAAAAGGACAGGGCCTCCCACAAAGCATATTGGTGCAATGACGGCCCCCATGATGCCGGTGTGCACAATCCAGGCCAGCTGCTTGGCACCAAAGCCAGGCTTGTACTCCATGCCTTGCACTACCATGCCGGAACCAATCATTAGGGCCATTGTCGCGATTATTGACTGGAAAAGTACTGCTTGTCAACCCATATAAGGGTATCAGAAAATATGCGAATTTGTACCCTATCACTTTGCTTAGTGCAAAGTGATAGGGTACAAATTTAAATAATGGTGGTGAATATATTCCCTCTGCCTTATGAAGGCTCAATAATTTGTTTACAAAATAGGACACTAATTTTGAAAGAAGGCCTCAGTGTACAAACTTCTTTTTTTATGTGAAATAATGCCTATGAAGCAGGACGTCCCGGGTTCGAATACTGGTCAGGGCATTTATTTGTGTGTTTATCACAGATATTTGTTCCTGAGTTATGGATGTTTTCTATGTATTTAAGTATTTATCTATATCTATCTATTATATATATCGTCGCCTAGTACCCACAACACAAGCCTTATTGAGCTTACTGTGGGACTAGGTTGATTTGTGTAAGATTGTCCTAATATTTATTTATTTATTTATTTATTTAATTAAAATTTTAATATTTCAGTATACAATCAAAACAATATTTCAGTCAAGCGAAAAGTTCTCACAAAACTCCTGAAATTAAATCTTGTGTAAAGTTTTGCAATAAGAAGTATACAATATTTAGTTGTAGTAGTTTTCTGATTACAAATGAATTGTAATGATGTATCCTAGATACCTTAACACATTTGGCAATAGCAATACTGATATTACTGATGCACCACTTCTGAAGTAGTCATGGTTATATAATAATCAGGACAATCCCCAAGAGCAGACATCCAAGAAATATTGTACAATGCAAAGGCAAACAAACACAATATTATAATAATATTATTTTACCATCCATCCATTTCGTGCCACAAGGTTTAGAAGAGCTGGAGTCCTGAATACTGTGACGGCACTGCCAGCGGTGATGACAAGTGAGCCCGCGAGGTAGCCATACGTTGCCTTGATGCGATCCTTAACATACTGTGGCCAAAGACTGAAAACAAAGCATCATAATGAATGACATATTCAATATCCAGAATAATTTTTAAGTTTCACAACAATTACAGCAAGTCTATTTTTAGTTTTCTGTTTGTTTTCGATTAGTTTTGTTTACAGATAAGATATAAATAACACAAAGACAAACAACTCACTGTGCCTCCTGCAAAGTGCCTGGTTTCACGCCGGTGCCATAGTAACAAAGAGCACCCAAACCAACGGCTGATGCACCAGCCAGAGCCCCCTTTCCAATACCGAAAGCTATAAATTGAGGAAAGCATTAGTCATTTCACTTTATTATGACATGTTAAATGCTTCTTGTGTAATTATCTAGACTGAATAGGAAGGTAGATTCAACTCACCGTTAGGACCTGCAGGGGCCATTAATCTTTCCCACAGTGTCGGATGAGTCCTGGTAGCAACGCGGCTCCGCGGCTCACGTGCGTAATTTCTGATAGTGATAACATAGTTCTTGGGCACCAACTTTTGCGGAACCGGTGATTTCAGAACTTGAGTTACAGTGGCCGACGAACGAGCGAAACACATGCGAGACAGCATCGTGATGCAACCTGTATGAAATGATAATAGATCAATCAAAATTTCACTGGTTTCACTATAAGCTGACGTAAGGTCGAGAAATTTCACGGTGTAAACATACGTGTATTTTTTCAGAAATATTAACACAGAGTTTCAATATATTAGAAAAAATTGTAATGTTTGCGGCGCAGTATATTTAGGGCGTTCCGTTTCGCTGTCCGGCCGCTATTTGAAAAACAAAACACCTGAGGAAAACTCGCAATTTATCTCGTAGCCCGGTCTAGAAAATACTGGCACTGGCACAAGTGTGTGTGACAAGTGGCACAACTGACGCATGATTGACCAATGGCTAGTAGGATTTAGACGTTTTATAGTTTTCTTCAAAAACAAGCATGCTTGTGGTTGATATCATAAAAGCGGTATTAGACATTGCAACTTGCAGGGCTCAATCTGTCAGGTTGGAAGGTATAATTAAAGCTAGGGCCGTAGGGAGCTGAAGGAGGCTAAAGGAGAGGCAGGGTAAACAACAGATTGGGCCCTGCAGGTTGCAATGTCTAATAGCCGTTTAAAGCTGATGGTTTTAGCGTCCTTAAGGGTCGCCACACACCTAGCGGTTTTCCTCGCGGAATTACCGGAAGTAGCGGAAATTCATAGACAAATTAAGCATTTTGTCTATGAATTTCCTCTACTTCCGGTAATTTGTCTATGGCTTCCATACAAAAAATCTGCTACCATAGACAAATTTCCGCTACCATAGACAAATTTCCGCTACTTCCGGTAATTCCGCGAGGAAAACCGCTAGGTGTGTGGCGACCCTAACAGATGCTCAAATAACTCGACAAGTTTTTTTTCTTTTAGTGAACTGTCACACTGTCACTACAAATGTCCAGTGTTGCCAATTTAGCATTTTTGGGGCATAATTTAGCATTATTTGGACTGGTTTAGCCCTAAATTTTGCATTTAGCAGCACTATTTTCAGCACTTTTTGGAAATTGCTAATTTTTTGTTAGCCTATGTTTTGCGTGCCCCACTGCTGGGCAAAGGCCTCCTTGGGTTTGGGCCTACCACGAATTTTGAAAATCGAAATTTCGTTATCTCCGTCTTTATCGGTCTTGCATTTGAAAGAGAGTGATGCAAAATGAAGTGGTTTGTGGTTCTGAGGCGCAATGCGGTGTTCCTTATGCGATGGGTTCTGCGGACTCAGAGTATGCTGCGCTCTATTACTCGCTGGCAAATCTTTAGTCGGGTCGGAACTCGTGGTGGATCCGGGGGAATAGGGAAGGGTTCCTGGACGGTGCATCCTGGGGGCCCCGGTAGGTAATATCGGTTGGTATTGCCTACCGTTGCTGCCAATATCCTGTCAGTCCCTCCACGAGCTCTCTGGCAACAGAGTAGATTAGTGGGGTGGGCGCTGGGGAGGGGGAGGCTGAGAACGGCCTTATGTACTGCAGTTCCCGAACCAGGTACAGTGGTGGAAGAGGGCGGGGCGCCTCTTCGGAGGTGTGCCATGGCCTGGACTCGCGGAAAAGAGCAGTATTTAAGGCTGTGGCCATGAGTTGCCACTATGGGGTGCCATCTCATCGCAAAACTCAGCCACGTGGCGGAGGGTGGTTGAAGTATCCTGGATGTTGCAGATAACTATCATTGTCTTGGTTTGCACTCTTAGGTACCCGTCTCGCCTAGACCAGACTTTGTTAGCTATGGGTAGCATTTGGGGTGGGCATAGGTTAGCTTACTAGCCTTTGCTCCCACTTTTGGAGTGGCCGATGAAGGGACGCGGATAGGCAGGTGGCCGGTGACCCGCTCTTGGAGGCTAGCCCAACCACCCGGAGACCCATCAGTGTGACTCTGCCTAGGCAGATTCCACGTCTGATTGGGGGCGGAGTGTAGTGGTGGTATGGCTGGAAGGGACGTTTTCCTTGAAGGCATCCCCACTACACGGGTGCCGGGGTAGGGGCGTTTGTCCTCCTGGTGCCATGCGGGTGGGACCGGAACACCGGTCCCGGCTTCCTCGAGGTTAAGGGAGGCCATCAGTGGCGGAGAGCACGCTGGTCATGCTACAGCGTGCTCGTTTTGCGGAGAGGGTTCGCCCTAGGGCGATAGTGCTGGTGGTGTCGCGGTGACAGGTTTACGATCCCGTTGCATCACCATTAAGGCACGGAGAAGGCAGCATCCCAGAGTTTTAGTGGGTAGGCCGGTGCAGACCGGAGAGTCCCACATAACCAATGCGTAATATCTGGCTTCACCTCGGGGGCCTCATGTTACGTATAGGTATGCGTAAAGCATTTCTCTGGTGCAACAAAAAAAAAAAAGGCAAGATACCAATGTCGATAATTTTAGTTTTTTTGCAATTTCATAAAAAAAATATTTATCCGATAGTTGATAAATTTAATTAGTAGTCTGGCAAAATAAAGTTGTTAATAGCAGTGGAAAAAATAAATGAAATAAGAGAATCGTACTCTCTCCTACGCTAGTTCTCTCGCTACTAAAAAGGAATGAGTGTAGCTTATTACTTCCACTGTTACTGCACTTTTTGGTTTGCCAAACTATAACCTTTTTTTGGGGTGATGGTACCAACGTAACGACGTAGGTATCTATCGTAAGAAAAAAACAGTATAACTCTCTCCGTCTATTTTTAAGTGAGTTACTCTCTGGGTAAACTATATAATAGATTTATTGTTTTGTTAAAAAAATATTTCTTTGACGCAACAACAATTAATAATAATAAAAAAAAACACGAAACTTGAAAAAAGAAAAAAACTTGAAAGTTCGTTTTTGTATTAATGGAGAGTAAAAATTTATTAAATTACCCAAAATTCGTTAAATTATACCTAAAGAACATATTTGAATGAGATCGATAACTTTTTTATTTAGCATTTTTTTAGCACTATTATTAAGTTTTAGCACAATTTTAGCACTTTTTTCAGCAGAGTTGCACTCAATGAAATGCGGAGTTAGCAACACTGCAAATGTCATCGATTTGTCAACCTCACATGCTGGACACCACGAGGACCGCGTGTATTTCTTTATTATTGTAACAGAAATAATTAAATCATGAAAAAAGGGAAAATAAGAAAACCTGCAAAAATACAAGATGTTGACGAAGAAGCAGGATCAGGTTAGAAATCACAAACTTACTTTACAAACTTGTTTTTTTAAACAAATTCTTAATTGTATTACTACTTGGCGGTTTGCAGATTTCAGTGAAGAAACGGCACCGGAAACGCTTAAAAAATTCAGCATGAGGAATGGAAAGCCTAAAAAACACGTGAAAACTCCAAATGTAGAAGAAAGAGAATCAGGTCAGAAAAGAGTAACAATTTTTTTAACCTTTTAATATTGCGAAGTCAAAGAAGAAAATGGGGCATTAGACATAAATGTTTACCGAGTTTGACAGTAACAGCGTAACTAGATGGCGCTTATAAGGTCTTTGTGGTTACAGAATTGTCAACTGATAACTTTTGACCATCTGAGTCATACATAGCTATCACCATGAGCGTTGAGTTGGATGATTACACACACACATAAAGCTCTATTCCTGGAGGAGACATCGCCTCATCTTTCCAAACAAAAAAGTCTGCCAAAATCTGAGGGGGGCGAGGTAGCATACGTATGGCGTTTTCAATTTAAAGGTACATCATTGTCGGTTGTTAATAAAGTTTATTTCTAAATAAATTTTTATAGTAGCATCGCCTTATTGATAAAGGACAATGATGTACCTTTCACTTGAAAATATCACGCATATTTGACAGTAAGTCACGACACTAAATGGAACAACAAATAGTTGACTTTAAATATGTTGAAATATGGTTCATTATCGGATGCAGTCCTTGCAAATGTCAAACAAAAAAGCCAAGGATCATTTTTGCTTGTATTTTCAAACAAAATATAGAAGGCAGCAATCCTTAGGGGCGTTAAATATGCATAAGTGTCAAACGTCAAAATAGTTACTGCCCGTCAGAAAATAAACGATTATCTTTGAATCGATTCAGTAAACGACGCTGGATTTTCGATATGGATTAATTTTTTAATCATAATAGTAATGATAAAAAAAGTAAAACTATAATTACATGTGAAATTATATTTCATATTTTTGTAAACTAGACATAATAGAACATTTTTTACACCTAAAAACAATACATAAAGGCATTTTCACGGAGCTCTTTACTCACTGAAAACGATGAACTGAATGCGTGTAATCGATTTTTGAAATAGTTTTTATAAACCTATTAGATTTTCCTGCTAATAAAGTTGACAGAGGGGAAATGTACCTAAGCTTACTCCAGTATAGAGCTTTATGCACACACAGCTACTTTACGCTGCTGCAAGTAAAAGGAATGAGTTAAGTGTATGTAAATAATTAAACTTTCGAGAAACCTCTAAAACCCGTTGGCTCCCCAGGGCGCCAGTAACTGCACTATATAATGTTATCGCTCGGGTTTTGACGAAATTTCGCCATATTTGTCCAGGTCTCGAAAGGTTAAAAGCACGATATATTTTGAAAATCAAGGCAAAACAAATAATATTCCAATATCAAATCTTTATCTATTCAGATATCTCTTCATTTAAATAAGACAATTTGAAACAGAAAATGTTGCAAATATTATTGCAAACTTAACATTATAATGTGGGTGATCTGTTTTATTTAATAATAATGAGATACAATTTTCCTAAACAACTTAAGCAAGTATCTCAAATAAATAGACCGGACTCTCAGTGGAGTCCCGTTTGCAAAAATTGCGGACCTCATTCTGACTTCTGATATATATTGTATGGATCCCAGAGATCCAATTAACAGATGTTGCCAGCCAGTTTTGTGGTCCCCCCTCTCCTCCCCACCCTCACAAATTTTATTAGTAAATTACAAAGATTTTTGGTTTTAATTATGGAATTTCATTAGCAAGTTAGTACGTATGGGTGCCTGTATGTGTTATAAATAAAATACAAGTCATTACACCAATAGATAACTTTTATTTTGATGAAATATTACGAAAAAAAATTTCTTCGCAAAAAATCTTGTGGGCCGCACCTATACTATGGCCCCCGTAGTATGCAAAACTTTCGTGTCGGGGAGAGGGGGGATACCCCTGTTGCCCCCCCCCCCCCCCCTCCTCTGTATACGCGCCTCACTGGCATGGTACAAAAATTGAAGAAGAGCGCGGAGAGCATTGAGGGTAGCGTTGAGGAAAGACGACTCTCAAAGCTGGGATGCATTTAGAGAAATTAGAAATAAGTACACACAAAACTGAGAGAGAAATCTAGCTGGGAGGGCTGCAAAAAGTTTACGGAGGAAATTACAGCTATTTGGAGGGAGCACGAGTTGTAAAACTGCTGGCTGGGAAACAATCGTGTCAACTGGGTAGTCTGAGAGTGGGGGCGGCTCTTTCCATTCTTGACAGCGCCTCTCTTTGTATGAGTGCATGTCTTTAATCCAAGCAGCTCCCTCTCCATTCTTTGCTTTTATTCTGTACCACTGCTCCGTGGCTTTCTCCTCAACCTCAATATGAAGTGATTTCATGTCCAGCATTACCTCCATTGCATGTGTTGGAGTCGTTATCATTGCCCCCATTATCATCGATCAGGCATGGCAGTCTCTGTACCTTCATTAGGTCTCTTTGGTATTCTTTAACATGGGTTCTGTGCCACCAGACTATCGCCCCATATAGTACTGTGGGTAGTATTATAAGAGCAGCCCAATGCATATTGCTTCGTCTCCAAAGCTCTCTCTACCCTATCGACGAGCTGGCAACGTCACAAGCGCGCGCAGCGAGTCTTGAGCAGCGGTAAAGGGGCGGGGGTGGACTGAATGACAAAGGACCATGAGCGCGCGTGGCAACATGGCTTTTTATAATGTCGAGGGTAGCAGATAGACGAATCACAAAACATTTCGCGGTCCGCTATTTTTGCAAACGAACATCTCATTGGAGTCTGCTCTAAAATACCTAAAAGAAACTTTCTGTCAATCTTGCAGTTCACTGTTGAAATTGCTATTGGTACGAAAAAAGAACAGTATGACATGTTGTGTGTGTGATTTTAATTCACATGGAGATGCCTATGGCTGCTTACAGACAAGCGACAGTACACGAAACGCTGTTGGCGACAGCCGGCGACGGTCGCCGATAGCTGTCGCGGGCGATCGCTGTCGTAACAGCGCGCAGTAGCGGCTACGGTCGGCGACCGTCGCCGACCGTAGCCGGCCGTCGCCGATAGCTGTCGCAGGCGGTCGCCAGCGATCGTCGCCGACAGTGTGTCGCGTACTGTCGCTCGTCTGTAAGCAGCCTATACCAGTTTATGTACGGGGATCAGTTTGGGGACATACATACAGCGCAATACATTTTTTTTATAAGTACATATTATCTTCCTAACAAATTCTAATTTTCATAACTATTCTGAGGTTTCCAGATTCTGATGAAGAAATGATTCCAGAGAAGCATAAAAAATCTCTTACAAAAAATGTAAGGACAAAAAAAGCAGTGAATACTTCAGATGTGGAAAAAGAAGGAGGATCAGGTCAGCAAAACTATTACTAGTAACTAAAAGACTTTTAACTTTTAATTATTTTCCAATAAATTCTAAATTTTCAAACCATTTGGTGGTTTCCAGATTCTGATGAAGAAATGGATCCTGAGACACATAAAAAATCCCTAGAGAAGCTGAAAAAGATTGATCCAGACTTTTACAACTTCCTGGAAGAGAATGACGAGAACTTGCTGAACTTTGGTGTGGAGTCGGGGGAGGAGGGGTCAGATGGGGAGGAACGGGAGGATGAGGATGTGCACACGCCGGGTCCGCTGCGGGCCGACAGTGACGAGAGTGACTTTGAGGTTAGTAACAAGGTTTATTATTACCGAATGTAGTCACTTTTTATCGTTAACCCTTTACTGCAAGAATATATATAAAAATTGTTCAAATAGAGTTAAAAATAATAACGGCCATATATGGCTTCATATGCGGTTAATTAGGCTTGTTGTGGTAAAACTGGTGAGGTTGGATTATTGTCAAATCTTGGTAGTAAATCTTAATGGGAGGATTTGTAAACAAGTCTTGGATGTTATCTTACTAAAGTACCTGTACAGTTTATTATGTAACTAAAGTGATCAGTATAAGATAAGGCCGTGCAGCCTTAGCCAGTTCGATTACAGTTCTGAAGCATGAAAGCAACAATAATATTAAACTGATAACGCAACAACTTATTCCATGTATTGCTCCAATATCCAGTTGATGATAGAGTGAAAGATTTTTTGCAGTAGACCTTTTTTTTAAGTTGTTTTCTCCATACTGGCCTGGGGTATATTTTATTACGTATTTGCTTCATACTTGCTTCACTGGGTCAGTGGCCCAAAACGGATCTTGGTCTCCGACTAGGGTGACCAGATCTGATTTCCGGTTTTACGGGACAACTGCATTGAAAATACGGGATTCGAGGTTAAAATACGGGACTGGGACAATGCATTGTCCCGTATTGGTTTCGCCAAAATACGGGACAGTAATAAATTCGTGCCTGAAATACGGGACAACCCGTAAAATACGGCACATCTGGTCACCCTATCTCCGACATAAGAGAATGTAACTCTGCCCTATTCTGCGCTAATCCATACCAGTCTGCATTGCTGTTTTATTTTCTTTATTAATATTTCTATTATAGGAGGAAGTTGAAATTAGAGGAAAAATCACACTAAAGATGGTGGCTGAATGGCAGGAAGAATTGCAAAGTGAAAAGAAAATCAAAATTGCAACACTCAACTCAGTCATCAAAGCTTTTAATGCAGCCATGTTGAGGGCCACGAGTGATGATGGCACATCCAAGGGAGAATACAAAGTGGAAGGTATTTAATACATTTATCATTACAATAACAAGAAAATTATACAAAGAAAAGTATAGTGTGGGTCATGTATGGGTTCATATAATATAATATAATAATGTCATACCTGTTCTCATAAATAAATTGAGAATACAGCCTGATCTCCAAGTATAATTTAACAAACATAGTATAGGTTTCATATGAATTAAAACGATTGTAGCAGTACATTCTTAACCTTTTGACCACCGTACATTTTACTCGCAATTTTGAACCCTAATATAAGCTACAAAGTCCATTCACGTTGTCTCAATATCAAGCTATAGTTACAGTCAATGTCAAAGATATGTTTATGCTTTTGCACCTTATTACAAAAGAGTAAGGTCCAGAAGTGTAAACATATCTTATTGAGTAGTTAAAAAAAGGAATGGCAATAGGCGTGTTTACACCTGGCGCACTCACTGCCTTGGGAGGAAATTGCCGCGCGCGGCAACTCGGCTAGTGTGGCCATGCCTCGGCCGAGACAAACGCCGAGCTGCCTATTAAGGACAAATTAATTTACTTTTGTTTTGTATGTTTCAGGCTCTTCAGTGTTCAATGCAGTTATTCAAATGTGTGTGCTGTATCTTCCTACTGCAATTAAAAAATATCTTGGCATGGAGCAGTCGGGCAAAGATCCTCAAAAATGCAAACATTTCGTCAAAATAAAGGCTCCTCTGGTAGCCTATCTAAATGACTTACTCAAGCTTCTTGGTGGAGTGACATCTGAAAACATACTGACAGTACTCCTGAAGCATTTGCACCAGATGTCTGTGTATGTCGCGTGTTTTGGCAGAATATCCAAACATGCTTTAAAGAAGTTGATCACCCTGTGGAGTAGAGGGGAGGAGACAGTTAGAGTGCTGGCTTTCTTATGCATCCTTAGAATCACAAGGAACCAGCAAGCTACCTTGCTTGATCTTGTGCTAAAAGCCATGTACATGACCTATGTGAAGAACTGCAAGTTTGTGAGCCCAACTACTTGGCCAAGCATCAATTTCATGAGGAGGTCATTGGTAGAGATGTTCACCCTGGATTTGAATGTGTCGTACCAGCATGTTTTCCTGTATATTCGTCAGTTGGCTATCCATTTGAGGAACGCGATTGTTGTCCAGAAAGTAGAGAACAGGCAGGCGGTGTACAACTGGCAGTTTGTGAACTCGCTGCACTTGTGGGCGGAGTTGCTGGGCGCCACCACCAACAGGCCCCAACTGCAGCCGTTGGTGTACCCGCTGGTGATGGTTATCACAAACACCATCAAGTTGGTGCCTACACATCAATATTATCCAGTCAGATTCCACTGTGTTGAGATTTTGATACATTTATCAAAGGAATCCAACACTTTTATACCTGTACTACCTTTTCTGTTAGAGGTGAGTTTCGCTAATATATCAATTACGTTTCAAGTATACTGACTAAAGAAATTACATACAACTGTCTCTGAAGGCAGGGATCTAAGCTTCGATGATAAATATTTCATTATGCTTGCAGTGAAACACTATGATAATGATTTTTTTTTCCAGGTACTAACATCGTACGACTTCAATAAAAAACACAAGAAAGTTTCCATGAAACCATTGGACTTATCATGTGTACTCCGATTGGCGAAGTCACAGCTCCAAGAGAATGGGTTCAAAGATTCTGTCATTGAGCGGATTTATGGATTACTGCTGGAGTACATGGCTAACCAATCGCATTCCATCGCCTTTCCCGACCTTTCCTTGCTTGCTATTATTCAGGTATGTCAAATAAAATTTTTAAAACAAATTGTCTTTTCGGTTTATGGTTTGGGACTACTATGTGTACACAGCTCATTTATATAATGTCATTTTTAGAATTAGTATACGAAACTGTACCTCATGTTTTTGACTCCACTAAAAAGTTCATATAATGAAGAAAAGAAAAAATATGACAAAGTTTATTTCTTTCTTCTGCAGATTAAACAATTCCTCAAGACCTGTTCAGTCTCCAACTACACTAAAAAACTTCGCCAGTTACTTGAGAAAATAGAGGAGAACAGCAGATTCATTGAACGCGAAAGATCAAAGATCAGCTTTTCATTGAACGACAGTAAGATGGTCGCGGCCTGGGAAACCAACATCTGCACCAAAGGCACACCTTTACAGACATTCTATGAGAATTGGAGCAAGATCAACAAGATACAGAAAAGGAAGAAGGTGTCCAAGAATGATGACATAGCCGGGGAGTTACCCATGATAAAGAGACCGAAAATATCAGAAGATGCTGCTACCACCAAACCCAAGAGTGAGGGACCAACGGTGCTGTTCCCATCTGACAGTGAGGACGAGAAAGACCACTTCAAGCTGGAAGGCGAAGACGATGAACCGCGAAAAAAGAAAATTAAAAAGAAAAAAGAGTTGAAAAAGAAGAAGCCTAACAAAAAAACCGCGTTTGATGATATAGAGATCCCAGGCGGAGATGATGTAGTGCAAGATTTGAGTGTTAATGACTGGTAATAAAGCTGACATACATATATAAATTTGCTCTTATTTATTCTTATTAATATATTTTAAATACTACAAAGTACAGAGTAGTCTGTGGTGGCGTGATATAGACAGTGGTAGGGGAGCTCAAGAGGGGCTTTTTCTAGTTACTCAAGTCGACCGGATCAGATTAACCTTTTGAACGCTTTCTCTCTCGCATCAAAATGTGGCATACACGCCAACATCTCAACTAGTGAGAAACTAATTTAAACCTTATCTGTCAACAGTAAAATTGCTTTGAGAGTGTCTGCCATAGCCACTTTAGTCGGGTTTTAACCGTGGTACCACGGCCTTTGTACCACGGGGGACCACGGATAAAAATTTTTCCCCGTAGACCCACAACACCGAAATGGGACTATGGGTAATTGAAAAAAACCGGGTATTAACCGTGGTCCCACTGCTATGACCCTCAGTGGATCCACGAGTACTAATTTTGTCCCCATAGACCCACTGCTCGAGAATGGTATTCATTTGCTAGTATTTAAAGGCACAGCAAAAAAAAATAACCAAAACCTACCTTGCCTATTAAAAAAAGAATAGTATTTAGAAGCGTAATTTATGACATTTCTATTGCTGTGGGACTACGGGAAATATTTATTTTCGAGGAATGACCCGTGGGCCCACGGACAGTTTCGTATTCAAAAAGATAACTTAAAACTGGAGCAGTGGGGTCTACGGGGAAAAAAAATTCCCGTGGTCCCCCGTGGTACAAAAACCGTGGTACCACGGGTAAAACCCTTCGATATGTAGTTAATAGTACTTTCTAAAACTACGCAATATGCACTATATATTAGTGAAAGTAAAAAGTGTCCTTGTAAATCGACAAAGTGGTCCCTTCTACTAAACTCGTTTAGATATACATATTGAGTGTGAAAGACCTCAATAAAAATGCAATTCCTTGATATTGATTTTAGCATGTGTGGTTACATTCTTTCACTTGGTTGTAACACTTGTAATTGTTAATTAAAAGCCAAAATAAGGACGATTAACAATAGTGGTGTACGCCTAGGTAAAAGTGCCGCTGGTCCAACTTTTCTATACCTACTTGGTTTCCCTACCCACCTATTCATGTACCTATATAAGTCTGGTAGATAACTGACTTATTATGGTTATGTAAATTATGTGTACGTAATAAACGTTTGACTATTTTCCCCTGAAGATGGTCACACCATATACCTATCGTCGGGTGACAAGGAAAACGCACTAAGTATTACTACAAGTTCATCGCCATAATGAACCATAACAAGGTTGATTTTCGTTGTTTTTTTTTAATTAGTGAGTTTTGCTTGTCTCCTGACGATATGACAGAAAGATACGATATATTTAACGTTCATTTATATATTTATTACATCAAAGAAAAACATTAACAAAATGAATAAATACTAGAAAAGTGAAAGTCAGGGGATTCCTTGCAGGAAGTAAGTCCACTGGGCGCCCGGTTCCGGCGGGTCCACGCTCTCGAGGGTGAGGCAGCCGGTCGGCGCGCCGCCCGCCCACTCGCTCAGGTACACCAACACCTTTGCATCCTACAATGTTGCACATGTCTCAGATATATGATTTTTTTACTTGCTAAGCTGGCTGCTGTTAAGTGGCTTGAGCGCTCAATGATATCTTACGTCACTCCAGGTGGTAAGTGACATTTGCAAACCGCGCGCGCAGCGACAAATTTCACTTCACACCCAGGAGAGAACGTAAAATTGTGTACGTACGCACCACCTCAGATCGCACTGGGTGCGTAACTATTATTGACTTCTACATATTTCGAGCTCTTGACTACATCAACACATTATTTGTGTTAGGTACTCCAAGGAAAAATTTGGCGATATAGAGTTACTACTACATGTCGGGGTTCATAATATGTGTGTACAGCCGACTACAAAGAGATGTATCCACTTTTTCACCTTGTGGATACATCTCTTTGTAGTCGACTGTACCTACATAAAGCAGTGTATGCAACTGTACGTAATTAGGGCTTAGGGGGCGTTCAAGTATTACGTAACGCAATTTTTGAAGATTTTTGACACACGTCACGTGCCGTCACGCAAGCGGTGTGAGATGTCTTATGAGAACTCTTGTTTTACAACGCAGCGGGAAGTGTACGACTACGTGAACGTCTATGCATACGCAGTCGGTGTGGTCCGGCCTTTAAGGATACTTAATCTCTCGTATGCCGCGAATATTTTTTTTCTAATAGTTTCCTCGTACGCGGATCCACGTTCCGGCATAGAAAGGATTAATAGTAACTACTTATATTATTAGTTATTAGATAAGTTTTGACACATTCAGTGCCACCTAGTACGCTCGAAGCCCGTAGCCACGTATTCGTTGCATATAGCTCGTAGTAGCTACGAACAGAGAACCCGACAGTCGGGTTCTCGGCGCTGAATGTGTGGCGTCTCTTTCATATCATTGCAACGCAGTTAAATAGAACCGTTGACGATTTGCCTCTAATTTGATATGAGGTCTCTACTTCATTTTAGGCAGGTAAATACATATAATTTAGATTGTATAGGGTACTCTACAACTTATTTGCACAGATTCAAATATTGTTAAAAATTACCTTTTTAGATGGTATTAATTCGACAACATTTTTAACGTAGAATTCCTGTTTATCGATGGATATCCTAAACTTCCTATTTTCCATAAATACATTTTTGAATGTAATCGTTGTGTAGCCACCCGCCTTAATTTCGAAGGGCCCCTGGGGCTTTGGCATAGTCGCCTTTCCCTTTATCTGAAATCTGAAAATATAATAAATTAATAAAATACAAACTTTCAAAGATGTTCCTTAAAAGTTTGCTTTGGGCTCGGCATTGGGTGCTAAATACCGAGAATCACAATTAGCACCCAATGAAGAGGCACCAGGCCTATGTTCAGCAGTGGACGTCTTATGGCTGAAATGATGATGATGATGATGATGAAGAGGCACCGTTAAAGCGGCCAATATCTACTTACACGAACTCTCCAGCGTCCGGTGAGTCAAATGAGACCGTGCAATGTTGGACCCCGACTTGGGTCGGCTCGAACCACACGAGGAACTTCCCCTTTTCCGACGGCCCGAGGTAATACTCTTTATCAGTCGTAATTGACGGATGGGTGACCTTTACAAAATATAATGGTAAACGTATATAGTCCAGTCAGAAAAAGAGAGAAAGAGATAAGAACTGGAGCTTGTAGAGAGCGTCCTCTGCAGCTTAATTGGTTTTCCAAAAGGTAGATATTTGTGTATGAGACTATCTGAATTTTATTGTGTTGGGTGGAAGAGTTAGTGTGACACCCCAACGATATAACATTTGGAGTATTCCACGGAAAAGTCCACCGTTGTCCCGTACGAACACGAATTTTCAGAAAATTGGTAGGTTTTTTAGATCCTTTATCTGCGTCAATGGAGTCAAATTACGGTCAGAATTATAATATTCCAATTAAAATTGCAAAGATAACTCTAATGACAGAGATACAGATGCGTTTGTACGGGACAGCTCGTGGAATGCCCCGTTTACTTAAATCTACAGTCTAGACGTAGGATAACCATTTCGATGAATGTCCCTGCCGAAAGCAAAATTCTGGATACTGAATAATATTCTGGACATTCCTTAAACTTCACCTATGGCCAGAACAGAATAAATGGTAGTAAAATTATAAAACCGTATAAAAGAATACCTGCTGCTGTTTAGAGTGTTTACGCTCTCAATTAATCCTATCGACTCTTTGACTTGAGTTCACGCATCATTGTCGTCGCTTAACATGCTGGGGTATACAAGGTGTAACAAAAATGCTGGTGATCCTTTTAAGGGCATAATTGGTATCGTGTTCTTATTGTGAAAAACTAAGAAAAAACTAAAAACTAAGAATTTTTCTCGCGAAAAAAATTTTTGAGTTTGTATGGAGGGTTGGCCAGCTGGGACGACCAGCCCCATACAAAAAAATTTTTTTCGCGTCCAAAAAATTTTTCTCCTACTTTTTCCTACTCGCAATACGATACCTATTATGCCCTTAAACGGATCACCAGTATTTTTGTTACACCCTGTATAAATCGAAGGCCGTAGAGAGTTTTGCCCCGGTTTTTATTGCCACGGCTCAATCAAGCCTGGGGATTATTCTAATGAAACGCTTATAATGCTCACATTGCTCGTGAAGACTGCTCTGACAGCACTCCTGTTCTGAATGCGAAGCCGCATCGGGACTCGCGTGCCGATCGGCGTCTCAATATCCAGCTCCTTTGCCTTGGCCGGCAAGCACTTCAGTATCAACCTGTACACAGATGTGCCGACCAATTTGTTGCGGAACTCTAAGTGCTCTTCGGTATCACCAACTACTAATGGCGAGTAAGACAATACGAGGGGCGTCTGAAATAGTTTCATATTAGTAGGGTTAATGTTATACATAATATTAATTAGAAGCTGATTTGTGCAAATCAATTGGGCCATAATATAGGTACCGATTAAAAATACAAAATGTTAAAATAAATTAATATTTTTTATAAGTAATAAGTATTACAAATTTTAAACCCGGCTTTCTTTTAATATTTACTACCTATGCACTAATATGTAGAGATGTTCTGTGTTATACAACACCCAAAAATTTTTTGGACACACTTTTATTGGTGACTGTACCAATTAGAATGCATTCTCATGTCAATTACGGAATTATACCAAATTTCAGCTCACCCGGGTGAAATAAAACTTACAAAATTTGATGCGCATTAACCCTTTACCAGGCCCCTAAGAACTAGCGTGTCTTCATACGTACTGTATATATTGTTACAACCGTATTGAACGCCTTGTAAAAAATGTATTTACGAAACTCAGAGATGTTCGAACATCCTTTAAACCAGAAATAAAAAATGTGGGTTACAGTTATCCCATCGCCTGGCTAAGTAATTGACTGTCATACTCGATTTTGTCTTAGTATACTATGTATAACCGAGACTTGGATAACAAACTCTAAAATAGACCTTTTACGCTTAGAAGGATACAATCTGTGTAGCTACTTTTGTAGATCGGATTATGAAGCTGGAGGTGTATGTATCTTCCTACGATCTGATATCGAATATGTTGAATTAACAGACATTAACAAAATTTCCATAGAATATGTTTTTGAAACTTGTGCTATAGAATTATGTAAATCAAATTTAGTAATAATTGTCATTTACTGGCCGAACAGCGACAGACACCCTGATCTGTTTTTTGAAAAGCTTGAACAAGTATTACAATTGTTACACACAAAATATAAAAATAAAAATATTATTATAGGGGGGGATTTAAATATAGACATTCTAAAGAAAACAAGGCTGTCAAAAAAATTACTGAATTTATTCTTAACTTTTAATTTTGTACAGCATGTAAAAGAAGCAACTAGAGTTACCAAAACTACTGCAAAATGTCTAGATGTTGTGTTCACAAATTTTGAAGCTGATAGTTTTGAAGTGGCAGTCCAGGAATTAGGATTTTCAGACCATAAAGGTGTTAATGTTACTGTACCTGACGCGATTGAACTAGAGGGCTATAAACATAATATATATAAATATTACAAACGACTATTTTCAGAAAGAAATGTACAGTTATTCAAATCAGAACTACAAGCTGTCAATTGGATTTCTATCTTAACTCCCCAAAATACTATAAATACTAATTATAATACTTTTAATTACATAATTAAAATGCTACTTGACCATTGCATCCCTAAAAAAGAAAGGAAATCTAGAGAAACCCCAAAAAGACAATGGTTAACACCCGGGCTAAAAATATCATGTCAGCATAAACGTATATTAAAAAGTCTAGTTGCACAGTCATCTGACCCTATTTTAGTTAACCATTTAGAAGCTTACACAAAAATATTAAAAAAATGTGTCATATTAGCAAAAAAAAATTATAATCATAAAAGAATAAATAGTTCGAGCAACAAAATAAAAACTTTGTGGAAAATTATAGGAGAGCAGACCAAAAAACCTGAATTAGAAATAAAGTCGAAGAAAAACACAACCCTCAAAGTAGATAATAAGTTAATAGACCAACCTCAGACAGTGGCTGATATCTTTAACACATATTTTTCCTCAGTAGGTAATACAAATAGTAATCACCAACCACGCGGGCGTCCAGTTCTTAACCCTATAAGCAATACGATGTTCCTAGCTCCTGCAAGCCACTTGGAAATAATGAAATGCATACAAAAATTAAAAAACAAACATAGTGTTGGAATTGATGAAATACCTCCCTCTTTAGTTAAAATATGCTCTAATGAACTGATAATACCCTTAACATTTTTAGTAAACCAATCTCTTACAACAAGTACGTTTCCAGATGCCTTAAAAACCGCAGTTATCAGACCAATTCCGAAAGCAAAAAACGTAACTGACCCTGATCAATATCGTCCCATTGCAATGTTGTCCACATTTTCAAAAATCTTTGAATCAGTCATGGTTAAGCGATTATCAGACTTTTGTGATAAATACAACATATTCGATGACAGCCAATTTGGTTTTAGAAAACAAAGAGGAACAATCCTTACCGTCCATAAGTTTATTCATGCAGTTATAAAAATAATAGATAATAACAACCCGGCTTTTGGATTAATGCTAGATATGAGTAAAGCATACGATAGAGTTAAACATGACATTTTACTAAACAAATTGTACGGAATAGGCATACGCGGAGCTGCTCATGACTGGTTCAAGTCGTATTTAAATGATAGAGTCCAATTAGTTGAACTAGAATATTATGATAAAAACAGTAAAATCTTAAAGAAAATACATTCCGAAAGTAAGCACATTAAATGTTCAATTCCACAGGGCAGTGTATTAGGCTGTATCCTATTTTTAATTTACATCAACGACTTACCGAAAATAATAAACACGAACAATATCAAATGTTTCCTCTATGCCGATGACCTTTCCATTGTATTCTCAAGTCAAAATAACGAAGAATTTGTAAATTGCATGAATACTATTCTTAATAACATTTTGAAATGGCTACAGGACCATAATTTACAATTAAATTTAAAAAAGACTAATTTAATACAGTTTCGACCCTACCAAAGACCTCCAATAGAAATTAATTACTCATACTTACGTAACAAATTTCAGGAAACTAGTAATTGTAATCTCCTTGGTATTACTGTTGACGAAAACTTAAACTGGAAGTCACATATTGATAAAATATGTATTAAAATTTCACGATTTACCTATGTCTTAAGAAATATTAAAAAAAGTACTGATTTTAAAACAGCAGTTAGCGCCTACTATGCATTTACCCAATCTAGTCTCCAATATGGAATCGTTTCGTGGGGCAATAGTACGGACATAACGCGTTTATTTTTAATGCAAAAAGATTGTATAAGAATACTTACAAATACTAAATTTTATGAATCTTGCAAACCTCACTTTAAAAACTTAAAAATTCTAACTTTACCCTGTTTGTATATTCTGGAAACTTGTAAATTTTTACGAAAGAACCCGGCTCTATATACCAAAGCTAAAGACAGACACATGTGTACCATGAATCTCAGACATAAGGATAAAATAGCAATACCCTCAAGCAATTTAGAAATAAGTAACCAAAGCCCTCACGTAATGAGTATAAGAATTTTTAACCACCTTCCAAAGGAAATAAGCGAGGAGCAAAAATACACTAAATTTGTTAATAAGTTGAAAACATACCTCATAGAACACTGTTTTTATTCTTTGCAAGAATTTTTCGACGCAAATAAGTTTCATTCATACCTATCTTTACATTATACCTAGCCTTAAAATTATTAAGTGAAAAAGAAACTTATAATTGTTATTTTACTGTGCTAGATTTTAAGATTTAATTTGCAATACCCTTATACGGTATCATGTTTAACTGTGAAAATACATTGTAAGACCTGTACACTAACATGAATGCAATAAAGTTCTATTCTATTCTATTCTATTCTATTCTTGATCAGGCGAAGGGATATATTCTTCCCACATCTTGTATCAGTTATCATAGTCAAGGTTTAACTCCAAACATACTACGAAACATTATATCAATCACTGAAAACATTATTGTATGATCTTTACAGTTTTATTACTTACGTGAGTTTAAATGCCATGACAAGACAATTTACCGGGCCATGGGAAGAATAGCTCCCACACAGTTCAACTCTAATCAGGCCATGGGATAATGTCAACCCACATCCTAATTCTGGTCATACACAATAATGCATGAATATTTAGCAATGTTTACGATTACATTACCTTTTACTCAAAATCTACAAAATATAAAAAAATTGTTCGGTTTTATAGAAATTAAGGAAAGTGTCCGAATTTCTCCGTAGTTTACCGAAATTAGAGTTCAAGTGAATTTAAACGGCTGCCAAAGATATATTACGTGATTTAGAAGCGTGTTGTGAATAAAGATCATAAAATACTATTTTCAGGAATTGACAAAATATTTTGTAGGAGGAGTTAAAACTTGACTTCGGTAATGGATATAAGATGTGGGAGGAATATATCCCTTCGCCTGGTAAAGGGTTAATGAACAAAATATACGCGGTCAAGATAAATAAAAGTGAATCTTTAAGCAAATCAAATTATTTTGTTGAATATTTTTTGATTTTGCAATTTTTCAAATAGTAAAACTACTATGTAAACTGAAATAGATGTCATATACTTCAGAAAAAGTGACCAAGTCCTCCGGTGTCCGAGGCCAGATTCGAACTGGCGTCTTCAGCTATCGCGGCTGACGCGTTGACCACTACACCACCCGGTCACGGCGGTACCGGCCGAATTTCTCAAGTAAAATAAAAGTGTGTAATAAAAATGTCAAGGCAAGCCACTATATTTTTCACATATCCACCAGCATCACCTATAGTCGCCAATCGCCATCAAATATATCAGAGCGGCAATGTCGCGTTGGCTTTAGAAATATTTGTGACCATTACAAAATACAGCATCTATTCTTCATTTCCTGCTACCCAAAGGTTGTGTGGAAGAGATCGCTCTTTAGCTATAAGACCGCCTGTTGTTACCTAATTTTAAGTTTATTGTAATATTTCTTTTATTACTCTTGTATTTTGGTGCAATAAAGAATATTTACTTACTTACTTACTTACAGCCGCGCTTTAGACATTAGGTATACATAGTGCCCATAGTGGTCCAGACAGTGGGTATCTCATGACGAGCTTCAGCTTTAACTAGTTTATTTAGCATGCGTGATTAACCTGGGACTGCCTTCCTATCTCTATTACGTCAGCGCAGTGAATAGATTGGCACTGCACGTTCACAAAATATGATATCGCATCGAGCTGGTTCTTCACGATGATCTCCCGCTGGACCGTCTCGCGCGCCCGCGCCGTCATCGTCAGCGTGTCCGCAATTATGCTCGGGGTGACGGTGGCCACTACCATGTAGAACTGGTACTCGCGCGTGTCCTGGTTTATGAACACCACCTGCGCACACGCACAACTCTAACTGTTAAGTCAAGAAAGCTTACCTACTTGCACGGTTGTTGTACACTTAAAAACATAGGAATTTACGAAAGTATATGAGTACAGATATACTTTCGTAATTTCCTGATATCTATCGTCATGATATATATATCGGAGTGGCTAGGGTACTCAAAAATATCTGAACATGCACTTGATCGATTTGACAATAGAGGCGTTGTTCAGATATATGTGACCTTGGCCGCTCCTATATATATCTGATGGCGACTCGACTGTACGAAGAGCAATCCCTACTTTCATGTGCATCTCGCACTCGCCGTAGCACGTGTAGTCCCACCGGCACGTGGCGTACGTCTCGCCCCACACCTTCACGTTCTTCGGGTGTTTGATCTCGAAGAAATTCTCGAACTTTTCGGGGAATATCTTCAGTATTTCCGTAGACACCGTGTAGGATTCTGGGCACTGAGTGGAAAAATGAGATGAAGATAAGTCTGGTCTAAATATAGATCTATCCATTAAGCCTTGGCCAAACAGACGGCGAGACGCAGCGCCGCGGTCCTTAACCTTTTGAACGCCAAGAGCCATTAAAGTGGTCGAGTACCTACTGTCGTGCCTACCACGCCAACAACCACTAAAGTGGCTATGGCAGACGCTGTCAAAGCAATTTTAGTGTTGACAGATAAGGTTTAAATTAGTTTCTCACTAGTTGAGATGTTGGCGTGTATGCCACATTTTGATGGGAGAGAGTAAGCGTTCAAAAGGTTAAATACATGTTAACAGGTTAGCGACGTCAAACAGACTGCGTCCCGCCGGCATCCCGCCCCGCTTCTGTCGCGCCCCGCGCGTCCATGCGGCGCAGGCGCAGCGCTGCGCGGCGCGGACGCGGCGGCACGCCGCGCCGCGCAGTGTCACAGTCGGACGTTAGGCAGCGTGCGGTGCGCAGTGCGTGCGTAGCAATATATATAGGTAGTACTATAGTTATCGTATGGTATTATGGATATAGAAAAAATAATTAATCTCGTAATGATCTATGGCTTCGGAAGTAATGAACGACCCTCCGCGGCGCATTCTGTATCCGGGCGCAAGTCACGCCCGCATCGCGCCGCGTTCACGCGCGTCCGCGCGCGCGATGAGGGCGTGTTGAGAGCGCGAGGCCGGCGCGATCCGCGCGCGCCCTGTTTGAACAGGCATCGCGTCGGCATCACGCGCCCGCCGCGGACGTCGCGCTGCGCCACGCCGGCTGTGTGCACACGAAGGTAATAATATAGCTGTTCTGCTTTTTCATGTGTCACTGTTGATTGATACCCGACGTCTGTTTCTAAAACTCAAAGGTCCTTTTTAGAGCTCACGGCCTTTAGTTACTAGGTCAGATTTTGACACTGTCAATCGTACCAATTGACAGGTACAATGTATGCTGGCGCCATTTGTAAATACTTTCGATCGGCCAATCCGATTGTGCAGTGAGAGTGATCTACGAGTTTCCGAAGAATTTTGAAACTATTTATTTAGAGTGCAGGATAATTTTACCAGGGTGTCCACTTTCTGGAAAGTCAGGGAAAGTCAGTGAAAAGTCAGGGAAGCTCGAAATGGCACTGGAAAGTCATGGAAAGTCAGGGAAATTATAATGAGGTCAGGGAAAAATATGGACCTGGAAAAAATAATTAAGGAATATATAAAATAATGGAAAACAAAAGTTTTATTCTCTTGGTTATAGGTGAATCTAAAGAATTCATAGAATTACTTGAAAGGCGTCATACCTTCTCTATTTAGAAAATTTTTTAAGGTTTAAAAAATCTTAAACCCTCTCAGCGATTGCTAATGAGAAAGCCTTTGCTCAAGCTGACTAGTAACCCAGGCTCATAGCATTGTATTTCAGTGTAGGAAGGATCTACAACATTATGATTTAATGTACCTACCATAAATAAATTTCTGCTTTTAGGACATGAAATATCATAAAAATCATACAGTTTTTTTAAAGTGATGTGTTAGAGTTTCATTAAACAGTGAATATGACTAATGAAATGAGTTAAAATATTGTACGTTTAATAAAGTATGACTCAATCTAAGAGTGAGTCCAGAGTTTGCATATTGAAGTCGTAGGCGTTCATAATATCAGCATTCAGCGTATTTAATTTTAGACAATGTTGCCAAATATTCAAATTGAGGAATATGGGTGAGTGAGTCGTAGTGTTACATAGAAAAGGTCCGAAACATAATATCAAAAATCTTGAAACTAAAATCAGTTGACCACTAATTAAACATTAGAATAACTTGTACCAACATTAAATACAGTCCTGAACTGAACAAAATCTGCCAAAACTCTTGCGACAGGGACGGGACTAAAATACAGCGTAACAAAATGTTCCCAGATAGCAAGATTGCTTTCAACAACTCTATGGGAAAGACAAAATTCGTGTAGTTTGTTATTAAATCAAATACAAACTTTGAAAACATTGAAAAAATAATCAACCCAGTGGGACTCGAACCCTACATCGATACGCCTTGCCGGGGCTCGATCGCTTTACCAATTAAGCTATGGGTTCAGTTACTAAGTTGACGAAATTTTCAATGCCTTCAAACATCTTTTTGTATTATTAAGGTGGCTTGAAAATGGACTATGCCTTGACAGATTTATAAAAGCATCAGTTTCGAGAATTTGCTTCTAATGAGCGAAAACAAAAAAACTTACTGTAATGAAAAATCTGTTACTAAAAGCTCCATTGGCAATCGTAGGATCTATTGTACATTCGCCATCAGATATATCAGAGGGGCCGAGGTGGTCGCAAATATCTGAACAACGCGCCTCTATCGTCAAGGCAATAAAGTGTATGTTCAGATATTTGTGACCACTTTTGCCACTTCGATATATCTGATGGCGACTGTACCGCGTTTATACTCGTGTGGGAGTGACGAGGCGAATAAACCGGCGAATAGCGCGTGGACTGTCTATACATGTCGCGTCGGGGAGTTATACCCACAGAGCCGAATATGTGAACGGACATTCGCGTTGGCACTCGTACGCGAATGGTTCGTAGAACGTTTCGACGAGCTTCACTCAAATGCGAACATACAAGTGTAAACGTAGTATTTATTAAAAGGGATTACCAACCATTTTATGGCTATTTCCAAGCAACAAACCTCTAGCGTCATTTGTACATGTTGCCATAATGGACTTGATAAATAAATCTAATGGAGAACTTGTAAAGACGAAAAATCTCGACGCTTTGTCTCCTGAACATATTATAACATCGATTTAAATAACACCGAAAATGTACTTGTCACAGAACATTATCACAAAGTTTCGAAACTTAACGCATTAAATAAAATAAATAAAAATAATTAAATGCAATGAATAACTTCAGCTATTATTTAACATTTGAAAAAAAAGGCCGATTCGTTTTGATTCGTACGCTGCACGCTGTGAGACATACGGAATCAATACAACATGCTGATATTGTGCTAGGAATATTGCATGACTCTGGAAAAATTACAACGGAACGTATACTTACAAAGGAAAAGTGACCAAGGTCTCTGGTGCCTAGGGCTGCGATGAAACCAGCGTCTTTAGCATTCGCTGCAGTAGCCCTAACTCCTAGGCTAACGGTTATTTTAAGTAGGAGTTTGTGACCCGGATGCGATGCAGAAGACCCAGTCAACACAGTGAATCCTCCTGTTTTTAAAGGTCGGCAACGCGCATGTGACACCTCTGGAGTTGCAGGCGTCCATAGGCTACGGTAGCTGTATCAGGTGGGCCGTATGCAGGTTTGCCACCGCCGTTGTATTAAAAAAAAATGTAGCGTGTCCATATTCTTAAAACTAACAATTCAAAATTGGTCTCTATACATAGTTTTGTTCTGAAACTTGATCCGATTTTGTAAAAATTCAACAGACAGACACTAATAAGGATGCGCATATATTACGTTAAGTAATATTTACGTAAACACTGAAATGGAGACACAAAAAAATTCGATACTAAAGTCTTGCGTATGGAAATTCGACTACCTTGAGCTAAAAATAGTAAAAATGTTTTTGTCGATGGACATTTTGGTCAGGGAAATTTCAAAAAATGGTCATGGAAAGTCAGGGAAAAGTCAGGGAATTTTTTTGGGGGTTTATAGTGGACACCCTGTTTACAGTAAATACGGGAATAAATTGCAATTGTGCTAGTTACGTCGAAAGCTACAGCTTTTGCTACGCAACTCGCTAGCTTTAGTCTCAGAGAGCCATTCGAACTTAAAAAATCTTAACTCGATTTGACTCCAAATGCAGCTCATGCGGCTATGCATGCACTGCGAGTGATGTTGAATGAAGATAGTTTTTAAGTTCAAATGTTGTAGTAGGTGTAGTACCCTTCAAATTTCTATTTAATCACTGCCCTTTTTATCTTATCTGGGACATCCACATTCTTACAAATTGTTTGTAAACTTTGAGAATGTTTACACACATTTAAGAGCCTGCCAATACTGCGAACGCTGAGTAAAAACATTTGAGAGCAACAAAACCTCGTAGTCTGGCAGCTTTTCATTGGTGGTTCATGTCGTTGACTGGTACAGAGTATAACTAGCATTAAGACCAGTGTTGTACGATTGTGTTTACTTTAGGGCAATATAGATTAAATAGATATATAAATAAAATAATGAGTTATACCTCAGTTATATGATGGACCTTGAGTAGTTCCGTGTGGACGCTCTGAGCAGCCACGGTGAAGTTTATGGTATCGTTGGGGTTTGGCGCCAGACCTACGCCGAGTACTGACACGAAAAGCGCGCCCTCGCCCAAATTTGTAAATAACAATTGGTCCTGAAAAACAACCTCCTGGTTAGTAACAATACTTATAAGATATAGGCAAGGGTTTCCCAACGTAGAAAGAGTTGCCGTTCCTCAACCCACCGACGGAGAGGCAGCTGACCTTCACGAGGCTTCATTATACATGCCCTTAACCACTTTACAAATTATCGCCTGGGACGCGATGACCAACGTAATTTGTTCCTAGCTTACGGTCCATTACTATTTCATCTTAAAACTTAATTAACATACCTCGTGCCTTCCCACGGTTTTTGGGTTGAAATAAATCGGAATGTCGAACACAGAGTTGGGTTCGATGTTGCACTGCGTCAACGTGGAGTATGGACCGGGTGGTATCTCCGACATCACCAGCCACGTCCCGTCCGTTCTATATATTTTTTTAAAATTATTTACAACCAATTGTTTTCAATTAGATAACAGAGTGGTTAATACGAGTATCGATTACAAATCATCAGATGACAAGCAAAACTCACTAAGTATTAGGTAGGTACCACAAGTTCATAGCAAAAATAAACTAGTGTCCGACCGAAACATGATTTTTTGCCCAAAACGAAGGTTCGGCTCTAGGTGCAGTTTCGGCCGAAACCGAAACCGAAACTTTTATAGACATGTTAAAATCGTTCAGTCAAATGACAATAAGCCGTTGTAACTTGTATAGGATAGGTGGTATAAAGAAGAATAAGGTTAGTAAGTCTTGATTGATCATCCTCCTAGCGTTTGTGCTGGCGTTTTCCCACGGACTCAACTGAGCCTGGGATCCACTTGGCAACCTAATCCCATGATTTTTTTCTAGTTTGTACATAACTCCAAGTTATATCGGTGTAAGGCGTATTTTGATCAGTAAATTCGTTTTGGTTTGTAGAATTTTACATCGCTCTCGTTTGTTATGTGTTATGTAGCCGAGTTACGCATTGTGCGGTTAGATCTTTCAGCTTTTTTTTCGCGAAATAAATGCAGAACACGAAATATTTTCTAATAAAGGTTTCATATGAAAAAACATAATTATGTAACTTTTTAACAACTGTAACTGTAACGTAAATTTTTACCCCCCTTATTGAAAGTATAATTGTCACAAGTCGACCATGTTTTCGTACATAGATATCTTAGTCTAGTCAAACTAGATCAAATTTCACTAAAGTCAGGAACTAATTCTAAAGACTAATAAAATCACTTCGGATTGTTTTGTATGGGCTAAAAATCGAACTTTATACAACCCCTACTAAATTCACCCCCCCGGAAAGGGGTGAAATCGGTTGAAAACAATGTAATGGTTATAACTACGAAGAGAAAAGTGGTGTACTCGGCGTAATTTGGCGTACGTTTTAAAACACGTATATCTAAATTTGCACGTGTTACTTATATTAATTTAAGCTACGGAACAGGTAAAAAAAAAACAACATAACAAAAAATATTATTTTGGCCATTGCGGGTCTGGAGAAAGTATTGTACTCGGTGCAAATTGAGTAAATAATTAGAAAAAAATACTAAATCCAATATCAAATTCGCACCAGGGTGCGACACCCGGAAAGTAGTTTTTCATGTTTTTACTGTCGTTGTACTAAAAGGGAAATTTTAATACTTTTGGAATTTGACGCAATCATATTCATTTGATTTCGTTTACATTCGCACGCAATAAAAAATTGACATTTTTAAACGGAACATGCAGTTCTGTAATCAAGTACCAAAAACGTAGAGCAATAACAATAAATACACAGAAGCGACAACGGCGTGATTAATGGCAAGAGAAGGAAAGCGCGTAGACGTACTGACGAAGCACGGCTCTTGAGGCAAGAGTAGTGACATGTACTGCAAAAATAGTAGGGTTTCTGAGTATGCAGAAAGACATTCAACAAATTAAATACAGGTACGCCCAAAGTTTGTTAAATTCGTAAAAACGTTTTTCACCAGACTTACGAAGCAGTTCAATGAGGTGTGTGAAGTCCTAATCTGCACGCTCTATCATTCTGAGAGAAGGCCTCTGACTAGCAGTGGGGCGTATATATGCTGCTGATGTTGATGAGGTTTTTATTATGAGAGACTTTAAATATTAAAACGACACCTATTTTTTATCAATAAGTTATATAAATGAAAAAAAAAAAACAATAATTTATCTTAATATTAAAACAACACCTATTTTTAACCGACTTCAAATAAGAAATAAGAGGTTCTCAATTGGACTGAATTTTTTTTTATATTTTTTTGTATGTATGTTACTCGATATCTCCGTGAATCGTGAACCGATTTTCAAAATCATTTTTTTAATCGAACGGGTATAACCCCTAGATGGTCCCATT
This sequence comes from Pammene fasciana, assembly GCA_911728535.1. Taxonomy (NCBI): domain Eukaryota; kingdom Metazoa; phylum Arthropoda; class Insecta; order Lepidoptera; family Tortricidae; genus Pammene; species Pammene fasciana. The sequence goes on along the minus strand of OU452277.1, from coordinate 7,714,141 downwards.
GTCACCAAGTCGGGATCTTATGATGGGATCCTGGAGAAATCGAGGGAACTCTTCAACTATTATAGGCACGCCTATAGTGATTTCACTATTTTTTACAGCAACTCTGCCACTTCCTATTGAAATAGCGGATCCTAAGTGAAGTCGGTTCTTTTTTTGTTTAAAATTATATTTTTTCTCAATAAGAATTATAATTGAAACAAAACAATAATATCTCTCCAGTATTTCAAATAGGTATTTAGCAAAATTTGACGTAATTTTAAATTTTAAAATAAATAATTATTAAACCAACTTAAGCGCTAAACCTTAACCCACATATTCATAAACTTACTTCAAACCTCATTTAACTAAATCATCTTTTGACCTTATCTGTCAATTTGACAGTAAAAGATAAATAGTAGATTGTACAACAAGTGCATAAAACGCACCATTTTACGCGAGGCGTTTATCCATATGAGCGAGCTTGCGAGCGAGGATGGATAGAAAGTACGAGCGTAAAATGGGTTTTATGGACGAGTTATACACTCTACTTTTTACTTCGATTGTGAGGAAATAAAAAGAATAGGAATTTCTTTCATAGTGTTTATATTTTTTTACTTCTCATGCTCGTAAAGTTTCACTTTATGCTGGGTATAGGCGGACTAAAACTCAATTTTATGCACAAGTGCATAAAAAATTGACTTCTTCTAAGGCTATTTTGACAATGGCAATTTTTTATGCACTTGTGCATAAAATTGAGTTTTAGTCCGCCTATACCCAGCATAAAGTGAAACTTTACGAGCACGAGAAGTAAAAAGATATTTATTCTTCAATTTAGGCACATTACAATGCACTTATGAACGTCAGACAGAAAAAGAAACTACCACCGGTTCTAACTCTACACCTCTGACCCGAGAAGTATTACTTATTACCGGCAAGAAACTCGGCGTGACTTATTTTTTCAAAACATTAATACAAATACATTAAAGATACTATATACAATAATGCGTAGTTCTTCAAAAAGGCATATCAAAACAGCTTGAAAGACAGACATGTGCCTGCCTATTGTGTAATTAAAATGAAAAATAAAATAAAATCCAAATCTGACTGCTTCGCAAAACGTTTGATATGCCTTCTTACCTGAACTGTGTCCTCTAAATGCTAGATGATTTTATAGTTTCTGGTTTGGGCCATGCATATATGTCTGTCATATAGTCCTCGACCCTGTAATAACCCTTTGACATTAAAGTTTTTTTTGAAGTATTTCTTAAGAGCGGGAAATGATAGATTCAAAACATCGACGGGCAACTTGTTATAAATATGAATACCCTGACCAAAAAATGACTTATATGCTTTGCGGATACGACATCTTCTGAGAGCAAGCTTGTTTTTATTTATAGTGTTATAGCTGTGTTTGTGTTTGTTAGAAACTAACAAAACATAATTTAACTAAATAAGGATTGGAACACGTTTATGAATAAGCGGGTAAGAGTCCGGTAACGATTTGAAATCAAAAATTGCTAATAATGACAATGCACATGGATCGCATTTGGTAAGATATTTTGAATTCTTGTTATTGCAATAAAAGTACTTTAGGTCTATATACATTTATTAATATTTCATAAACGAAAACTCAATTCTTACAGAGCTTATTTAGTGAGGACGTTAATTCGTGCAATTTTCGAGAACATCGAGATAATATATTAAAGAGGCCTAGACTCGAACAAGATTTTCCTAAAAGTAAAACATTGTGACCGGCCAGTGCGAATTATTTAACATCGTTAAGGTTGTATTACAGATTAAAAGAAAGATATGATAAAATTTTACCTTACGTTCAACTGACATTACAAAATCACATGGCAAATAAGAGCAATGGAGTCGCTCTTGGATCAATTACTTTATTATTTGTAATTTTTTGATTGATTTTGTAATAAATATTGATAACTTCATAATTATATCTATTTCGTTTATTAGTTGGTTTTAATCGATTTTTATAGTGTGTATTTTATTAAATTGCCTTCATATGGTAGGTAGTTAAAAAATATTATGAAATTATTAACTATACAGGATGGATTTTCTTTTTGGGTCAGTAAGGGCAGCTACCAGATCCCGTGCTGCTACGCGAAAATGGTCTTTAAAGACCTTCCCTCGATTTCAAATTGACGAAGATTCGCGTTTACAGATTTTAGAAAAAACATACAGGGTGCGAGAAAAAGGTAATTTTTGACACACTCTTTTTTTGATGCCATTTGATCCCATTCCTATCCAGGATCAAAAGCTTGTATAAGACCAAAAATAAATTCCAGCTAGAAAAGTCACAAATCGAGAAAAACTTTCCCCATACATTTTGCATGAAAAAGAATTTTTTTTATTTTTCACATGCTATTTTTTTATGCCAATCGATCCCATTCCTGTTCAGTATTAATAGTTTCTATGGGGCCAACTTACTACTTAAGCCACAAATTGAAGAACAATTTTACATATATTTACTGCTTTGAAACCCTATTTTTTGATATTTTGAATGCTTTTACTGTAATGGCTGATTGGTGTGATAGAAAAATGAAAATAAATTCTCCATAGTAAATGTATGAAAAAAAAACATCTTCAATTTGTGGCTTTTTAGTACATTACCGCTAGTTGGCCCCTACGAAACTATTAATACTGGATAGGAATGAAATCGATTGGCATAAAAAAACAGCACGTTAAACATAAAAGTTTTCATTTTCATACAAAGCTGGTTAAGCCCCCTAGCCGCGAGTACGAGTGGTGACTACCCATTGAGGCATTGGCAGTCGGGTAATTTGCAGAAAAAATGTACCTTTACTTTTTTATTTTATTTCAGATATATTTTGAGTCTGTCGCATGCAGAATCATGAGCTCTATCGAGTCTGGTAGAATAAAAAAAATGGCCCAACTGTCCCAAAATTAACATCCAAAAAATTCGTTACGTTCATAAAAAAATGTAACGAAACTGATAATTTGTCAGTTTCGTTACACTTTTTTTATGAACGTAACGAATTATTTTGTATGTAAATTTTGGGACAGTTGGGACTAAGTAAAGGTACATTTTTTCTGCAAATTACCCAGTCAGCCTTGATATAGCTAAGGCTTTAGATCGGGTCTGGCATCAGGGTCTTCTGTCGAAGTTCCCAGCTTACGGACTGCTTGAGGGATTGTGCAGATGGGTTGCCAGCTTTTTGTCCGGCAGAAGCATACGAGCCGTACTAGCTAAAATCTAATAATAAAATTATCATGAATAAGAAAGTGGTGGACCCTTGGAGGGGTTATGTAAATTTGATTTTGAAACGAAGAATACAGTTATCTTTCTCTTTAATTTTATTACCATATTTTTTAGTAATTTGTGTATATTTTTTAGTAAGTTTTAATTATTTTCTGACTGTCGTAATTAAATAAAACAACAATTACTCCACTAGGCTTATGCCTCAATGTTGTCAGTTCGGTTTATATTTATGAAACTTTTACTTCCTAACGCCAATTGTGCCCTAGTCTCACTTACACTGTTAATATTTTAACGAAACGTTTGTTAGTCCTGTGTGAATAGCGTCCCCGGAACGATCGGGCTTTGCTCGGCTCTCTTCGGCTCGTTTTACTGTGCCACATTTGGCGTGCTGATTGGGTATCTCTAACTTATATGAGATCTATGCTGGTTGCCCGTTAAAAGTGTCGAACGAACGGTCTCAACGTACGGCGGGAGTAAAACAATTGCTGCGCGCTGCGCTATCTCCCCGCCCCGCGCGCCCCGCGCCGCGTGCTACCACCCACCGTTGCTTGCAGTTCGTTGCAATAAATTATATTTACTTTTTGACAAACTTCCGGTAAAAAAATCCTATTTTTTATTTAGTGCAAATGTAGTGTCTTTAGATAAGTACTGTTCTTAAAATTTTCACGTGTCTCTTAATTTCCCTTTCCAATTTAAAATAACAAAATAATCAAAAATACATGTTCCATAATTTGCCCAGGCGTGCAAATTTAACTGAATGTTTATAATGCTTTAAAAAGCTTAACTTGAAGTCGCACCAACCGACTGACTTATCCTCGAGCCGCAATCGAAAAAAATTTTTTTTAAAGGGTGTCATACATCGCACATCTTTTTAATTAAGATACACTATGCACCAAGCTGTTCTCTATACACTACTAAGCTTGAACCCAATAGCTTTTAACTTACTACAAAATTACAGCACTTTATAGTTTACACCTAAAATTTAACAGTCTTCCGTATGTAACAGAAACGGTGCAACTCGGGGGAAACAATCTAGTTGCGCCCTCTAACGAATCCAAAAAGAACCACGACTACACGACTTACTTCCATACTTTTTTTTAATTAGACCATACTAACGAAAACATGGGAAACAGACAGATGCCTGACATCAGTGTTTTTTACTTTGATATTTTTTTAGGATTTAGGATCTGCTACGTTAAAATTAGCAATAAAATAACCCACACGATTTTAAACTTGACCGATGTATTCTCAGAGTAAAATTACGATCAGTAAACAAAATAAAAATATGACAGTTTTGTTCGATACTTGGAGTTAAAGGTTTATAGCATCTATCTCTATGGTTAAAGTAATACGTTTTGTTAAAAAAAAAGTACTGAGGAATATATGAGTCGGAAAAACAAACGTTTGTGCTTTATTAAAATTGGTATGTTTTCTTTTAAATTATGAATACGATTTTTTAAACTTGTGTGTTATTCATTAGTTATACTAAAGTTAGTTATATAGCAAAGTTTCATCGACTGAGACATCAATGCTGTTAACAAGTCTATAAAATAATTCACCAAGATTGCATGGACTATTTTAGTTTTACAATCAGTATTTAAAATAAATCGTCTAGTGTTTTACTTGATTTCTTCGTGTATCATTTTCATCGTAGGCCGACGCAGTTCCTTGGGCAGTCACTTGCATGTACTCAAGAGTTTAATGTTAGATAAAATTAATACTTAAATGATATTATCATATTACAATTGATGAAATAATCTTGCAAATCACATGTAAGTACACTGTTTTGATATTTATGTATTATAATTTTATCACTTAAAAACTATACTGAGACAGAACTTGTGGACCGATTAAGTACAATGTTGTAAGTTTCGCCGCGGCCGAAAGTTTCGGCCGTTTTATGGCCGAAACCGAAACTTGGGCCGAAACACGGTTTTCTGGCCGAAACTGGCCGAAACCGAAACTTCGGTCGGACACTAAAATAAACTATACTAGCAGCATGACAAGGTTGATTTTCGTTTAATTATTTCTTGTAATTAGTGAGTTTTACTTGTCACCTGACGAAATAGTCACTACAAGTAGCGAGCGCAAAGCAAGGTGTATCCGCCGAGCTTTGACTCAGCTCCCACAATTTCTCGTAGGTACATCATAAATAAATATATTCTCAAATCTTGATAGGTACTCGTAAACTTAATGGGGTCAGTTACGCTTACCCAGCGTGATAACGACATGCACAAACTTACGGGATGGTAACTGACACGTATTAGCGACTGTTACAGTAGCCGGAGATGGAAACTAGCTATAGTAGCTAATCTCCATCTCCGTCAACAGGCACTCCATGAACAGCGCTTTAGTCACCCGTATCCACGTAGGCGGCGTGCACGTCTGCTAAACCTAGATGGCCTTATTACCCAACGTGTTAACTATATTGCACAAGCTTACGGGTTGGTGACCGGCAGGTAGGTAGTCGCCACTTCCCGCACAGGGCACTCCATGTACAGCGTCTTGGCCGCCACGTCGCCCTTGTCCAAGCAGGCTGCATACATGGCTAGCTCTTGTGATACGTAGTTTTCGATGTTGCAGCTCGCCTAGAAGCAGGTAATATTGATAGAGTTGTAATTTGACATCTGTTATGTCAAATTACAACTCGATTTTTTCCTAAACTTAACGTGCGTTACGTTGGCGTTACGTCGTAGTGAGTAGCAACTTAGCCGTGGGGTGCCCGGCCTTAGAATTGTCCCCCACCATATCGTCCCGTGGTTGCAGTAGGAGTCTGCTAAGGGAATATACCGGGAGATGGGCAGCAGCATCTTCCGAAAGCCTAAACAACAATAAACAAAAAAGTGCGCGCAACTTAAGGGGAGGCCTATGTTCAGCAATGGACGTCTTATGGCTGAGATGATGATGATGAGTAGCAACTAGCAACGTCTGGATTTTATCTTTCTTGCTTGGTGGGTATGGGTAGATAATCATCTATATGTTATTATTTGACTTAATACTTACTAATTTCGCAGTATCTGGGGTTCGCTCTGTAACCTAAATACCAAGAATTGCACTGGCTCTGGTTCTAACTACCGCGAATGTCATCAGATTATTTAGGTTTTCCGCACGATGTATTCGTTAACGGAAAAGTGACTTGTAAACGTATGCAAGTCGGGGTTCGGATCGGCTATACCGCTAGACTACCAGCAGCGCCACCGTTGCTACCTATATGATAACATGAAAGTAAGTTCAATAACATAGGTACCTAACCTATTTACATCGATTCATCATTACGCTTAATATATTACGATTCGTGCGCTAGCTCTAGCGCGTACGAGTAGGTAAGTATTTAGAGTTTTTTTCTTTAACGTCTTACCCATATTTTAACAAACGGGTTGTGCATTTTTGGCCTGTAGGTAACCGTGTACGTCACATTTGTGTGTGCCGCAATGTGGCCTTGCATCGGCGAAATTGCAAACTCTTCGGACAACAAGGGCTGCCACCAAAACCTGGACAAAAATCAATTCATACTTGTTTCCACATATTTTTACTTTCTCGCATTACGTTTTGTCATGTCATTTAAAAGCTTGCATACGTAGATGGAATCAAAACTAATGATTTGGAGGTACAGTCAGCTGTCAAAGTAGCTAAGCGGGTAAGGTGTTCAAAATGACCTGGACACGACTTTATTGTTAAGAGAATAATAATAATAAATAAATAAATAAATAAATAAATATTAGGACAATCTTACACAAATCAACCTAGTCCCACAGTAAGCTCAATAAGGCTTGTGTTGTGGGTACTAGGCGACGATATATATAATAGATAGATAAAGATAAATACTTAAATACATAGAAAACACCCATAACTCAGGAACAAATATCTGTGATAAACACACAAATAAATGCCCTGACCAGGATTCGAACCCGGGACCTCCTGCTTCATAGGCAGGGTCACTACCAATTAGGCTAGGAGGCCGTTAGGTAAAGAATAAGAGCGTGTGTAGGTCATTTTGGACACCCTACCCGCTTAGTTACTTTTGCTGCTGATTGTATAATATAGTCCGCGCTCTCGTAGCTCAATTCTGATCCTTTATACAAATTGGCATCACTAAACGTAGTCCAGATAGGTACTATTAGCAGAAAGACACACAAGTTACCTGACCCGAAGTTTCCTTTATTTAAAAACATTGACCTTCAACATCTTGCACCGAACTTATATACAATATCTGCAGCGAGTCTTGGCTGAAACACAAGCTTATGCCTGTGGCACTGCCGATGACATGTTTAGACCGTCATGATCAGCTTACCTGGACCCAAAGTCCCGTTTATTCAACAACACCCCACACCCACAATATCCTGCAGCCGCGGATGCGCACTTGGCCGAACTGCAGCGGGTCCTGGCTGAGACACAGGCTCATGCCGGTGGCACTGCCGCTCAGATATTGGCAACTTCATGGTCAGCTTACCTGGCCCCGAAGTCCCCTTTGTTCAACAACATGACCCTCAATATCTTACAGCCGCGGATGCGCACTTGGCCGAATTGCAGCGAATCCTGACTGAGACACAGGCTCATGCCGGTGGCACTGCCACTCAGCCGCACTAGCGGACGTTCGATATTTAGCACCTTCATATTTAGCTGTCAAATAAATAAATAAACAATATCCGTTATTTCCTCATTAGGTATACAACCATGTATATAGGTGTATAACCATTTGCGCCATAGTTTAGTTAAGGGTACGGTATACTTAATAATAATTAAGGTATAGTTAAATTTACTATATCTACAACTAGGTACGTGATTACGCGCTATATTTCGATAGTTCTCTATTTGATCGATGTTCTTGAATAGATCGCCAATCTACCTACTTCCTAATCCCACCCCAACTTGATAACCAATGAATTGATCAATGAACATTAACAGTTTCAAAAAACAAATAATTTTTCATCATCAATTCAACACCAAACATTAAATTATTATCAAGTGTCGACTTAGCTTAGGTAACGAAAGCTTCGTTTACTCTTCCTTGCTATACTAGATAAAGCTGGTCAGGTCAGACAGAACTCAAAAGGTTAGCTAAACCAGAAAATGCCAATAATATAGACAGCCACCGTGCAAGATCGTTTTAGCTTTGGTTTTCTATATTATTTATAGCCTCTGGCTAAACTGAGCCTATATTATGTACCTGAACATTCAAATCACTGATCATGCCAACAGGTTTAAACTGAATTTTCAACGGCACTTTTCTGTATGGCAGTATCTTGCATTCTTTGGGAATGACCTTTAACGACGATAGTGCGTTTTCTATATCCATTGCGATTTGATTCCGAATCTTTTCATCGTTGTAATTCTTCACCATCTGAGTTCTAATAAAAGTAACATCATGCTATTATAATGCTCCGAAAAAATCTTGATGAATAGGTCTTGGTACATACATATTGTATCCCACAAGTCTAATATCGAGAGAGCGAAAACACAAGCTTTTCGTCCAAAAATAACATTCAAACGCGCATTTGCGAGTTCAGCGCACGCAAATTGGAGCTACTTCGAAAGCTTAAAATTCAATACCAATACGATACTAATTTATTTTAAATATCTATACGTCCTGCTCGCAGTCATAACTGTGGTCTGAAGCAGCAGGCTTGATAATCCAAAATGTTTTAAGTTTTAACATCATGTTTCATCATGTGTCATCAATAGTCATCATAGGATGCCCCGGTTGTGGCCACTGTGCCGGTTTTGGCCAGTTTCAACTTTGAATTAGGTTAACTAAGGTATAGACAACTTTATAAGTCTATGGCTTATACTAAATACAAGAGAAAATTATGGCAATACAGATGACACTGTCATCTGTCATGTGTCAGTTGTCATTCAGTTGTCAGGAGCTATGTTGTGTCAGGTTACGTGGTACATGCTATTTGTTAACCAACACAATAAGGTTGGAAGCTCCGTAATCTGCCATTATTTTGGAAACCCTTTTTTATTTCTATGAGCTCATTGTTTAATGTACATGTCAAAAGTGTTGCCTAAGGATATGTTAGGTTACTTTCTTGGCGCGCCTTTCAGAAATTGAGGTATGCCTAATGGCCAAAACTGGCACCTTGATTTCGTGATTTCACCAATTGTGGCCATGTCTATGACCATAACTGACTCACATACTAACCCAGTTTTGGCCACCTAGTATTGGTCCTAAATTTTAATATTACATATTACAATTTTCTTTGTGCGTTGTGTTTTAAGCGTTGGTAGCCTGACGGTAATGACGTCTGACTTTCAATCCGAAGGTCCCGGGTTCAAACCCCGGCTCGTACCAATGAGTTTTTCCGAACTTATGTACGAAATATAATTTGATATTTACCAATCGCTATACGGTGAAGGAAAACATCGTGAGGAAACCTGCATACATCCGCGGAGAAATTCAAAGGTGTATGTGAAGTAGACGTGTGCGCCGCCATAAAAATCCGCGGCGGCGGCGCGCCGGTAATTTTTGGCGGCGTGGCTGCGCCACGCCGGCGTCAAGGTCGCTTTTGCCTACGTATTGTTTCACATTAAAAATATGTTAAATATTAAACACTTTACGAACAGGGAACATAAACCAATGTTTGAATTTGTTTGTTAATTTAAGGAGGGTTTTTCTAATACACCACATCCTTGTTTTCTTTACGAAAATCGCATTTATGTTCATGTTTTTCATAATTCTGGTAAATTAAGATCCTTTTTTGACTCATAGTAAGTCCAAACATACAGTTCAGCATTAAGGATTAATCCTGATACCGAAAATACTCTTGTACTCTGGCAAATTTTGTTGGTGATATGATTTTGGTTTTGGTGATTGGTGACACTATTTTAGTTACGTAGGGAAGAGAGGTGAGCGGTTAAAGCCTCTACAAGATCCTTCCACGCTTGTCTATCCTGAACAACCGTCTTGGTCTTGGCCTCTCTCCAGCTCAGTCTTAAGGGTCGCAACTCGATCTCTACGCACCTCCGCCACGTGTGTGCAGGGCATCCGCCGCCGGCTCGCTTTCTATCTTGAGGCAGCCACTCAAAAGCGATACTGGTATTATTCAATGCTCCTCTTCGAAGAGTATGTCCGATCTATCTCCACTTCCATAGTGCTACTTTCTGGGTGATAGAAGACTGACGACCCATACTCCACAAATCCTCATTTCTTATAATCTTCAGCCATAAGCTGCGGATCTTATTGAAAAACACTTGTAATTTGTGTGTCAGTCCCTTTATCACTCTCCAGGTTTCGCAGCCGAAGAGCAGCACGGACTGGACAATGGATTCGAAGAGGGAGATTTTAATGCGACGAGTAAGCACGTTGGAATCTCAAACAGGCTTGACTTAAGCAAATACAACTTTTGCCTTCTTAATCCTGCTCTCGATGTATCCTTCGTCTGCACCTCATCGATACAATTTTGTACTTCCGAGATACACAAATTTAGAATCTGATTCCAGGCGATCGTTTTTGAGCAATAAATGTTCCGTGCAATCTAATTTTACTCGCATGTCAATAGTTTTACGTCGGTTCGCAGGCCCATGACTTCTTCCTCTTAAAGGCTCTCGAGTTTAGCTTTAAGATTGGCTAGAGATAGCAAAATCAGCACGATGTCATCGGCGTAATCATGTTCTTCCAGCTCCTTAGTGTCCATGTTAATGCCTCTTGGTGTTCCAGTCACTTTTCTCATCACATCATCGAGGAGAATTACGTATAACAGCGGTTATGCCGGTGATAGGAGGCATCCTTGCTTCACGCCGGCAGTTATCTTTATAGCGTTCCCTTTACATGGATCAACTTGCATGTACTACCTTCGTACAAGGAGCGAATGATGAACTTGGATAATATGCTCCTGCGACAGGCAGGACCACTTCATGGTGTCGAAGGCTTTTTTAAAGTCCACAAATGCCAGGAAAAGCTCTGACTACCATTGTACACACTGTTCATTAACGATGCGTAGGGATTGGTGTGGTCTGTGCAAAGTGACCTGGGCGGAAACCTGCTCGCTTGTCTCTCCCGTAAGAGGAATAAAAACCCAAACCTAACTATTTCTATCTGTAGATGTTTTTATGGTTTTATTCATCAATATACGTCGTTAAATGTTCATCTGACTTTCCTTGATCGGACATTGGCGTTGGCAAATTTTTGTCGAATCCTGAAATTTTGGCCCACGGCGTGGATTTTGAAATCCGCGGCGGCGGCGGCGGCGTGGGTCCCACGGCGTGGCTACGCCACGCCGGCGCGGCGCACACGTCTAATGTGAAGTTCCCAACCCGCTTTGGGCCAGCGTGGGGACTATAGCCTGATCCCTCTCGTGCATGAGAGGAGGCCTGTGCCCAGCAGTGGGACGTATAGAGGCTAACATATTATTATTATTATTATATATTTTCTTTTCTCCAATATTTACGCAAATGTTCGCATTACTATAGAAAAATTATTCAAGTGCGTTGGGTTAAGACCAAATGGATTATAGACACCCTCATAGAAAATCGTTACGTCTTTTTGGCATACATAAAAGTATATTTTTAACCGACTTAAAAAAAGGAGGTTCTCAGTTTGACCCGTATGTTTGTTTGTATGTATGTTTGTTCACGATTATCTCGCGTTTGACTGTACCGAATTTGATGCTGTTTTCAGAAAAGTATTTTTTACACTCTGGAGAGGGTTTATTATAGACAAAGGGGTCATCCATTTATTACGTAAGACAATTTTTGCCAGTTTTGACCACCTTCCTCTTGTAAGTAGAAGTAAGGCATGGTCAATCCCCTCCCCGCCTAAATTGTCTTGCGTAAGAAATGAATGGCACCCAAAAGGATATCCGTGACGTCGTCCGCGTGGATCCGTTATTAAGCGATATAGTTCAACTCGACCGATTTTTAACCGCATTAATAACTATAATAGCAAAGTAAAGTAATATTCTTCTTCTTCTTCTTCTGCTTCTTCTTCTTATCATCATCATCTTCTTATTAATCTTCTGCATACTTAGTCTTCTTCTGTATCTTCTTCATCGCAGTATTCTGCATATTCTTTATCTTGATCTTTATCATTATCTAATTCTTTGTATTCTTCTTCTTTACCTTCATCAACATTTTCACATTTCTCACACACGCCTTACTTCTACTTACAATAGGAGGATTTTTTCTTACGTAGGGCGGAAGGGGGTCGAAAAGTGGCAAAAATTGACTTACGTAATAAATGGATGACCCCTTTGTCTATACTAAAACCTTATCCAGAGTGTAACTAATACTTTTTTGAAAACCGCATCAAATTCGGTACAGCCAAACGCGAGATAATCGTCAGCAAATATACGGGTCAAACTGAGAATAACCTCCTTTTTTTGAAGTCGGTTAATAAAAAACACAATTTGTTCCAATTCTAACGATGAATACTTAAGTTAGTAAGGAAATATGAGTATTTTTATTATTTTTTTCCATTTTGTAGAAGGTGCTGCGGTCTTTTGGAACATTGTTGGTTTACCTGTTTTTGAGTTATGTTCAAAAAACTACTTTATACAGAACCCTCTATTATGCGTGGGCCGACACGCACGTGGCCGGTTTTTTTTGTTCAGTTGTTGTACTGAAATGTAAACTTACCGTCTGATATTAATATTTTATGATATATCATTGGAAACATTCATATTTTTAAATGTGGCCAAAACTGGCACAATAGGTGTGGCCACAACTGGGTCAAAACTGGCCAAAAGTGGCTCCTGGGCCCCTTTCTGATATTTCATTTAATAAAAAATTAGAAGCAATGACAGAATCTTAACAGCGGAGATTCATATAAATATAGTAATCAATTCTCAATGATTATGCACATAAAGAGTGTCATAATTCCTTATTGACACAAAATGACGGACATCTGAACAGTCAAACTCTCCTTAAAGTGGCCAAAACCGGGGCATCTGCCCTATTTTCCTTGAATAGGTAGGTACAGTATAGGGAAGATGCAGATATAATAATTACCATTACTTTGTGACCAAAATGTTGAAAAAACATAAAATAATAGCTATTAAAACGTTTTGTGACCAAAATGTTGAAAAAACATAAAATAATAGCTATTAAAACGTTTTTACTTAAGTTTGTGCTAATGTCCAGTATTAATTACGATTTGAAGTAATGTGAAACGGAACTTATTTTCATCCACCAATCAGCGTTTGGTGACGTCACTCCTGTTATGACAACTATAGATGGTATAGTAAAGTATGACAATCTCATATGGCAGAACATAGAGATTGTCATCCTTATCCTTACCTTCTACCATCCATACAAGGTGTAACAAAAATGCTGGTGATCCTTTTAAGGGCATAATTGGTATCGGATTCTTATTACGAAAAAGTAAGAAAAAAATTTTTTGATTTTGTATGGAGGGTCGGCCGGCTGGGACCGCCTGTCCCATAGAAAACAATTTTTTTTTCGCGGCAATTTTTTTTCCTACTTTTTATTAGTCTTAATACGATACCAATTATGCCCTTAAACGGATCACCAGTATTTTTGTTACACCCTGTATACCAAAGATGAACAAATATAGCGACTATGGCGAGTGACACTGACACACATGAGTGACGTCACAGGAACCGAACCGTTTAGGCGCGAAAATTTAAATTGTCAGTTTGTAACAGCATTATTGTATTTTCACTTTTAAGCCATGTGGTCTATTGTGAAATTCTTTCAAATTAAAAAATGAAATTAGTGCATGTTATCTATTGTCGAATAAATCTATTAGGCAATTAAAAACTATTATGTTCAATACTCGCCTCGAAGTTCCGGCATCAGCAGCCAGAGCAGACACACTGGGGTCAAGACACGCGCTCGTCGCTTCAGATTGGAGCGTGTCTTCGAACAAGGGGTACATAGTCTTGAATATGAAACTGGCGTCTATGGCCACTTTGCTGTGATTCATCACCTCTATGTTTCGAACTATTTTTGAGCCAACTTTCACTGGCCCCATGTCGAAACTCTTTTCGCAGCCTTCATATAAATCGAAAAGGCACTTTACACCTGCAATTTAAAGTTGATATAGGTACTTGATCTATTTTTAGCCGACATCAAAAAAGGAGGAGGTTCACAATTCGACTGTTTTTATTATTTTTTTTATTTTTTTGTATGTCTTTCCCGACTACGGAACAATGGTGTTCCGGACCTTTGGGAGGCGTATGCGGAGCCGAAGCCAACGCGCAGAGGACCTTTCGACAATTTAATGAAAAGTGAGGGGTACACTAAGCGGATGCTGCCCCTGCCCGTGTCATGGGACGCACGCAGAGACAGCACCCGCCATGGTGTAAGTACTATTGAGAATTAATGGAGTCTAAAATGTACTAGGCTATTGGGTGAAAAGAATGGACTGATGAATGGGCTATTGGATGAAGAACCGGACGCCTGCCTAATAAAACGGTATCCAATTTTATTTCCGGCAGACGGTGACTCGCCCTCCGCAAGATGGGCCCCCATAAAAAGCGACATCAAAGATGGCTCAAGGGCAACACCGGTGCGGGAGCTGGGGGTAGAGAGGTGTCACTGGACTTTAAACATATAGCCAACTCGCCACTTAGGTTTCCACATCTACCCTCGAGAACACAACTCTAACGACCCCACTCTGGACAGCCGGTTAAGGCAAGCCAGAGGCAGGGGACCTGTCCCACCATCCAACAGGGCACCCCAGGTGCCCTCAGGTACGTGGAGTCGCTACTCTCCAACAGCTCGCCACAAGCTGCCATGCGTTGACTGATTGCGCTGGTGAAAACCAGTGGGCGATGGGGTTGTCACATCCCTACGCCATTTTTATTATTATGTTCTCTTTATTTTTCTTTCATCTTAGGCTAGGTAATTTATAACATTTTTATAAAAGTAAAATACAAAATACATCTAAAACATACAAAAACAATAAAAACATTATAAAAAACCTAACCTAGGGTGCCGCCAGCAACAGGGCAGGGCCCAGACTGCCGGTGGTTAGGGCCGCAGAGAGAGGAACCTTCGGACTATGCGCGCCGTGTCCAAGATTACCGATTATTATTATGTCTTTGCCATATCTCGGGACCATGGGGTCCCGGACTTTTGGTAGGCCTGCGTGGGGCCGAAGCCAACAGCGCAGTCGCCCTTTAAGACAATTTAATCTAAAAGCAAGGGATACACGTGGCGGATACCATCCCCGAGCGTACAATATGATACATCCGGAGATGGTCCCCGCCAGGTGCAAAGACTATTGTAGTGCAGCACTTTCGTGCTGCGATGGGAACTAAGGTCATAGGCTATTGGTTTGAATTTTGGATGGACTGGATACTGGGTTATGGGAGGAGACTAGCGGACACCTGCCGTGACAATCAGTCTCAAAATTGTAAAAGACAGGTGGTGACTCGCCAACTCATTGAGTGGGCCCCGCAATGGCCGCACGCACGGTGCGACAACGGCGCAACACTTGAGAGTGGCTGTGAGGTTGTCGAGAGGTGAGTCTGCGGTAGCCAGTTCCCGGTGTTCCGTTCAGCAGGCCGCCGGCGTTATGACATTTTACACTTCCAACCTGGAGCATAGGTCCCGCTCTTGCGACTCCACTCTGGCCGGCCAGTTAAGGCAAGCACAGAGGCGAGGGCCAGATGGAAAGGGCCCTCTGGAATAGGGGTCCGCGGTGTCGCCACTCACCGTCAGCTCGCCACAAGCTTATTATTATTTTTTTTCTCTTTATTTATTTTCATTCTTAAGTTAGGTTGTTTTATAATATTTTTACAAAAGTAAAATACAAAAATTCATCAAAAACATACAAAAACAATAAAAACATTATAAAAAACCTAACCTAGGGTGCCGCCGGCAACGGAGCAAGGCCCAGGCTGCCGGTGGTTAGGGCCGCAGAGTGAGGAACCTTCGGACTATGCGCGCCGTGTCCAGAATTACCGCCTTCTGTATCTGACCCTTGATCCAACCACAACCCCTTAGCGAAAGTCTCTCAAGATGTTGGTCGAGACTCTTCGCTATGAGACCGTTCGCAGAAACAACTATTGGCACAATGATCGCCGAATCAACCTCCCACATGGCGGTTACCTCGTGAGCTAAGTCTAGGTACTTGCTGGACTTGTCCTTCTCAGCCTTCACGAGGTTCACGTCACATGGGACGGTGATGTCGACGAGCATGGCCCGGCGTTGCGGTCGATCTATTACCACGATATCAGGCTTATTGGCTACAATAGTCCTGTCCGTGATTATAGATCGATCCCAATAGAGCGTGGCACGACCATTTTCGAGAACTGGCGCAGGTGTGTACTTGTAGTACGGCACTTCGTGGTCCACAAGACCGTATAGGAGAGCAAGCTGCTGGTGTATGATCCTGGCTACGAGGTTATGTCTGTGCAAGTACTCGCCGTTAGCAAGATGGGAACAACCGGAGATGATATGCCTGAGTGACTCTCCGGGACGGCGGCATGCCCGACAAATGTCGACCGTACCGTCCTTCAGGATATATCTCCGGTAGTTATTCGTCATGATAACTTCGTCCGCAATTGCACAGGCAAAACCTTCGGTTTCTCCGAAGAGGTCCCCGAATCGTAACCAGTTCACCGACGCGAGCAGGTCTACGTCGGGTCCCGTGAGGGCCCCGTAGAACCGCCCGTGTAGCTCCTTGCTCTTCCATACCGCCTTGCGATCCTCGGTGCTTAGCACCACAGGTTTGTGCCAGTTCTCGTTCGCCAAGGAGAGCGGCGTGAGGCCCTTATCTATTGCCACCACATCACGATGCATCCCACACTCGTTGTTAAGGAAATAATTCCTGAGATTGTACACCTCACGGTTGTGGAGATTTTTGGCATTTAAAAAGCCGCGACCTCCACACTTCCGTGGGATGTACAATCTCATAACGGACGAGCGTGGGTGAAGCATACGGTGTGTGGTGAGCAATTGACGGACCCTCTGATCCAGGGCATCCAGCTCGGTCTGTGTCCACCTTAGTATGCCAAAGGAGTATGTGAGTAGGGGCATCACCCAGGCGTTGAAGGCGCGCACCTTGTTGCCACCTGACAAAAGACTATTGAGTACTTTTGTCAGCCGACCGAAGAAGCGCTCCCTCAACGCCTGTTTAATATCCGCATCCTCAATACCCAACGACTGTGACATACCAAGGTATTTGTAGGTTTCTGATTCAGAGATAGATCTGAACGTCATCGTCTCAGAAAGCTGTAAATTTGTTGAATTTACTACTTTCCCCCGCTGTACATGCATAACCGCACATTTATCAACACCAAATTCCATCTTGATGGAACTACTGAAGACTTCAGTGGTTTTTAGTAGCTCCAGGGTCGCGTTTTATAAAGTTACAATTTACAATTTCGCTTTTTGCCTCTCTTTCTATCCAATATGTGTGCTAGAGAGAGAGACAAACAGCGAAATTGTAAATTGTAATTTTATAAAACGCGACCCAGCAAGTCCCGGTTATTTGGTGCAAATAATTTGAGATCGTCCATGTACAGAAGGTGAGATATGACTTCACTCTCTCTCCGAAGCCGGCAACCTAGCCCCGAATCCTTCAGCAGGGTGCTGAGCGGATTTAGAGCTAGGCAGAACCACAAGGGACTCAGACTGTCGCCCTGAAATATTCCTCGCTCGATCCTTATAAAGTCCTGCGGGCCAGGGGGGTCATCCCCGCCTCCTGGTTGACGAAGGACTGTGGTCCACTGCCTCATACACGCGCCAAGGAAGGATCTTAAGGCTGCATCAATTTTATACAGCTCCAAGATCCTCTCCAGCCATGAATGAGGCACTGAATCATAGGCCTTCTTGTAGTCAATCCAGGCAGCTGAGAGGGCCCCCCTGTTCCGCCGGACTCGTTGGCAAATGGTCATGTCTATAAGGAGGAGCTCTTTAGTACCACGGGACCCAACCCTACATCCATTTTGAGCGGAGGCCAAGATGTTGTTTGCGACCATATGCGCGTTTAACTTTGCTCTCAAAATGGATGTAAGGAGCTTGTAGAGTGTAGGCAAGCACGTGATGGGTCGATAATTCTTCGCTTCCGTGGTACTACCGGACTTATAGAGCAGGAAGGTTACACCAGTTGTTAAGGAGGGCGGGAGGGAGCCAAGTTCAAGGGCTTGCTGAAATTGCGTTGTCAGCCGCGAGTGCGAGCATCGAAACCATTTTAGCCAGAAGTTGTGCAATCCATCCGGGCCAGGACTTTTCCAGTTCTGAGCCGTACGGATTGCACAACTTACGTCATCGGGGCTGATGGTAATAGCCCCTATAGGTTCGATGGTCTCGCACTCACGTTCGACAACGCTCATCCACTCGCCCTCCGTGTGTTCAACGGGCGCCGACCAGATGCTACGCCAGAAATCAGTCATGGCAGTAGCATCCGGCAGTCGCACGTCGGACACACGGGGGTCAGCTTCCTCCCACCTTCGGTATACCTTCCTTTGGTCACTTTGGAAAAGACGATTCTGCCTGAATCGGTCCACACGCTCTCTGTAGCGGCGAATACGGCTTGCCCATGCATAAACTTTCTGCTTCAGAAAGTCGATGCGCTCTGTGACGTTGGCCATGTAGTCGCGGGGCTCGATATCCATCCCCGCGAACGCCTGGTGCACAAAGCGCATTACTCGGGGGCGGTTGTTGCCCCCCCTGAAGCAGAGCAGCTTTGCAATGAGAGTCCTAAATGAGTTGATACGTCGCTCAATCCGCACCTGCCATGCGGGGACACCCCCGGCGGTCCTAGGTGCACGTTCAGCGTCCGGAAACTTGACTCGAGCAACACGGCACGCCGCGATGGCTCCGCAGTACATGATCGAGTGCGTATCATCTAAGTCTTTACTAGTCCGCAAGAATGGATCTAGCAAATCATTTAGGGCTCCCATTAACGCTAGATTGCGTTTATTCATAGGCAAGCGTGGTAATCGTGGCCTAGGGATATTTGTGGAGCGAAACTGCGTAATTGCCTCTTCCAAAGTCCTCCTCAGTTGCTCATTGGCTGTACTACTCACACTCTGAGTCGCGATCTCCTCCTCGTCGGCGCTGGGATCAACCCGCGGCGCCCCCGATGCCAGGTCGGGTGCGGGCATCGGATCCGGCGCCGTGGCGGGTGGATCCCGCGCCGAGGTGGAGGCCGCGTGAGCAGAGAGAGCCTCCAGGCGAAGCCGATCAAGTGTCGAGTCATCCAGCCGTTTATCCCGTTGGATGACTCGGACCTGATCCGATAGTCGCTGCGCAGTAACGTTGGTGGTCGGTTCAAGGGCCTGAAACAGAGGAAGCAAACGAACACGATACGCGCATAGATTTGTCCCCCCCTCTGTAGCCCCATAGTAGGCGCGCATGACGTTCTCATTCATTGTTTGAGTCCATCTCATGCGACGCACTATACCACCGGCAGCGGGGGCCCTGGGCGGGGCAGGTTGTCCCGCAAGCCCCAAGCGTGCCCCAAAGATGGCTCAAGGGCAACACCGGTGCGGGAGCTGGGGGTAGAGAGGTGTCACTGGACTTTAAACATATAGCCAACTCGCCACTTAGGTTTCCACATCTACCCTCGAGAACACAACTCTAACGACCCCACTCTGGACAGCCGGTTAAGGCAAGCCAGAGGCAGGGGACCTGTCCCACCATCCAACAGGGCACCCCAGGTGCCCTCAGGTACGTGGAGTCGCTACTCTCCAACAGCTCGCCACAAGCTGCCATGCGTTGACTGATTGCGCTGGTGAAAACCAGTGGGCGATGGGGTTGTCACATCCCTACGCCATTTTTATTATTATGTTCTCTTTATTTTTCTTTCATCTTAGGCTAGGTAATTTATAACATTTTTATAAAAGTAAAATACAAAATACATCTAAAACATACAAAAACAATAAAAACATTATAAAAAACCTAACCTAGGGTGCCGCCAGCAACAGGGCAGGGCCCAGGCTGCCGGTGGTTAGGGCCGCAGAGAGAGGAACCTTCGGACTATGCGCGCCGTGTCCAAGATTACCGATTATTATTATGTCTTTGCCATATCTCGGGACCATGGGGTCCCGGACCTTTGGTAGGCCTGCGTGGGGCCGAAGCCAACAGCGCAGTCGCCCTTTAAGACAATTTAATCTAAAAGCAAGGGATACACGTGGCGGATACCATCCCCGAGCGTACAATATGATACATCCGGAGATGGTCCCCGCCAGGTGCAAAGACTATTGTAGTGCAGCACTTTCGTGCTGCGATGGGAACTAAGGTCACAGGCTATTGGTTTGAATTTTGGATGGACTGGATACTGGGTTATGGGAGGAGACTAGCGGACACCTGCCGTGACAATCAGTCTCAAAATTGTAAAAGACAGGTGGTGACTCGCCAACTCATTGAGTGGGCCCCGCAATGGCCGCACGCACGGTGCGACAACGGCGCAACACTTGAGAGTGGCTGTGAGGTTGTCGAGAGGTGAGTCTGCGGTAGCCAGTTCCCGGTGTTCCGTTCAGCAGGCCGCCGGCGTTATGACATTTTACACTTCCAACCTGGAGCATAGGTCCCGCTCTTGCGACTCCACTCTGGCCGGCCAGTTAAGGCAAGCACAGAGGCGAGGGCCAGATGGAAAGGGCCCTCTGGAATAGGGGTCCGCGGTGTCGCCACTCACCGTCAGCTCGCCACAAGCTTATTATTATTATTATTATGTTTTTGTATGTATGTTACTCGATATCTCCGTGAATCGTGAACCGATTTTCAATTTTTTTTTAATCGAACGGGTATAACTCCTGGATGGTCCCATTGTCACCAAGTCGGGGTCTGATGATGGGATCCTGGAGAAATCGAGGGAACTATTCAACTATTATAGGTACACCTATAGTGATTTCACTATTTTTTAAAGCAACTCGGCCACTTCCTCTTGGAATAGCGGATCCTAAGTGAAGTCGGTTCTTTTTTTGATTTAAATTATTAGCTTTATGAAGAATATAATCAACTATCATTATGAGTATTGCGTGATATTTCTAGCCTCGGAAAACCTCGGACTCATCTGTTTTTCGCTAATCGGGCATAGCAGTTTATGAAAGCTCGTAACTTATGTTATGAGATATCTGGCTAACCATTTTGCTGTATACTGGCAGAACTATAATAAAGCAGTCAATGAGCAAGGGGGCTATTTTTACCAGTACCTACACCTGTAGCTTAATATTTCGTTGAGGCCTAACGACGATGTGTCAAGCGCTGAATGGGTTAAGGCAGCGTTTCCACCAGAGATGAGCGAAGATGCGTTGCGTTGCGAGGAATGTGTTTGTTAAGAAACAAACGAGCTACGCTGTGCGAAGATAAGTACAAATAAATTAAGTGATATAGAATCACTAGTGGTTCTTAAGAGTCCGGTAATGATTTGAAAAAATAATGAAAATACTCACATCAATCGTATTTGATAAGACAGTTTGAAGTCTTGTTATTGCAAAAAAGTACTTTTGGTCTATATACTCGTATATTAATATTTAATCCCTTGATTTTTAATTATTAGTTGTTATGTATTAAATTATCTGAATAAAGCATAAAGTGAAGTATATTTCTGTATTTCTACCCGACTGCGCGACGCAAAAGAGGGTAATGTGTTTAACAGTCTATATATGTATGTTTGTTCCTTTGTGGCACTCTAGAAGCAAAACGAGTGGGCCGATTTAGATGATTCATACGTCAATCGATTCGTCTTGATTGCGCGAGTGTCACTAAATACTACTAATAAAATAGTAATCCAAATTCAATATGGCGGCAATCAGACGCCATATTGTAAAAAATAAAAAATGGACGCTTCTCAACGAGTGGGGTATCATTCGATAGGGATTTGAAAATAATTCACATCTCTCTCTCTCTCATCTCTCTCTGTCTCTTACATCATTTTTCATTTAAAATGAACGTTTAGGATCTACAACGACTTAAAGTAAATATAAAAATACTATTTATAATAATTACTAATAGTAATAGCAATAAAATTGTAAAAAAATGTAAATCCACGTAATATGCCGAAAAGGGTATAATTGGGTAAAGGTTTGAAAACGATTATTAGGTTTCTTTAATAATGTATGGGATTGAATAATTGTTTAGGAACTAAAACAATTAAAAATTGTGTAGAAAATGGCCGTAGGTATATTTTTTTAAATTAAATATTATAAATTTCTGCCCTTTCATAATCGCATATCGCATTAATCCAGTCTTTGTCACGCAGCTACTGAATCACTTCTCGCTGGCTCACCGCTTTCCGTCTTCACGGATATTTCTAATCACCTTGTATGGTGCGTGACCATTGGGTTCTGGTCGGTTCATGTCATGCTACTCCTGCAGCACTTCTCACTGTGATGTGATGCTGAAGACCTTCGGGCTTAACAGGTGTTTCGGTTCACCCTCGGGTTTACTTATCTGGCATATGACCATTAGGCTCTGTCCGGTTCCTGTCACGCTGCTGCTGCAGTACTCCTCGCTAATGTGCTTTGATCTTTTGCCTTCACAGATATTATATTTGTGCTTATCATGTGCATCATTCGCTTGTGGCACGTGACCATTGGGCTTAGTCCGGTTTCTGTCACGCAGCTGTTGAAGCACTTCTCGCTGTGATGCCCAGAGCCTTCCGCTTTTACAGATTTCTGCTCACTTGTGCTCACCCTCGGGCCTTCGGCCCTCGGGTTCGCTTGTGTGGCACCTGACCATTGGGCTCAGTCCGGTTTCTGTCACGCAGCTGCGGAAGCACTTCTCGCTGTGATGCCCAGAGCCGTCCGCTTTTACAGATATTTCTGCTCACTTGTGCTCACCCTCGGGCCTTCGGCCCTCGGGTTCGCTTGTGTGGCACGTGATCATTGGGCTCAGTCCGGTTTCTGTCACGCAGCTGCTTAAGCACTTCTCGCTGTGATGCTCAGAGCGTTCGGCTTTCACAAATATTTCTACTCACTCTCGGGCCTTCGGCCCTTGGGTTTGCTTGTGTGGAACGTGACCATTATGCTCAGTCTGGTTTCTGTCAAGCAGTTGTTCTGGAGCACTTCTCGATTCGACGCCTTTGGTCCTACGTGGTAGATACGAGTATGGGGCCTATGCACGGAGAAAAGGCGAAAATGGTTTGAAAATTTTGAATACATAGTTGGATAGCGCATGGTTTATACTCAGATTGGCTATGGACATATCTATGGCGCTGCGTAGTGACTGTGATCGATATAAGTAAATTGACAACTTTGTATGTTTACCTGCCTGTATTGAAATAGGTGCTTACCTAATAAAGGATAAATATTTTGTATATGACGTGAGCAGGTTTTGTTCTTAGTCTTGCTAACAAGACATTACATTGACACTAAAAAGTAGAAAATAAAAATTAATTTAAAAAAATTTAAAAACCCGACTGGGGAAAACAAGGTCAATATACGTTACGAATTTGTTATGTAATATTGAAAAGCATAAGATACATGTAGGATTCGGCGAAATGGAACGGATGAAAATGATGTATTGTGAGTGAATGAGATAGTATGAACACCATGTCTATGAGTATGAAAGAGATAGCATGAATGACTTAAAACTTTTGTAAACTAAGATGCGGGCCGGCGGCCATTGGAGAATCTGTTCGGAGCGATTAAGTAAAAGACCTTGTTTTCCCCAGTCGGGTTTTTTTAAATTTTTTAATTTAATTTTTATTATTTTTGTAAAATAATTTTATATCTTCCCAAAATTATCCCCTAAACTTCGGCAATTTTTCATAAAATTGATCTAGCAAAACATACTTTCCCTTAAAAAATATATATGAAAATATTGAAAATGAAAAAAATCGTTACCGTCAAGTCTGGCAACTTTGCCACTTTTCACAGGTGTTGAAAAGTCATAGTACATTTTTAACCAGAATTCATATGAAACCACTGAAGTATGAATGACGCGACACATAATATATTTATCAACGAGTGCATAAATAAGATGGTTTATAAATTAAATGACGGATAATAAGGTTTTACGAGTAAAAAAAAACTGGCAAAGTTACCTATGCCATGTGGCAACTTTGCCAACTGCATTTTTACGTTGTATAGTAATTTAGTTGTATTTACAATATTAGTAAAGAATATTCAGTATTTAGGATACAATAGTTTCGGAATTTGATCCTTAATGATATATTATTCCATAAAGAAACACAGCAAAAGTGGCAAAGTTGATCACCCATTTAAGAAAATTTTATAGAAAGTCAGTGAATGTGGTCAGGGTTGACACAAATGAAAAAATATAAATTATTTAAATACTTATTTATTTTGTTACATACGAGTAATCAGGTTACATAAGTACTCAGGAAAAACATAAAAGACACCTTAATTAAAATATTATCAAAAACGAAACATAGAAAACTCTTTAAGAGGCCTATCACAGGTCCACTCGTAAATAATTGTGATTACCTAGGTACCTATTTAAATTTTTAGTATAATTTTAGTGTAATGTATAGTGTAATTTTTGGTTACTCGCCTACTGTTTTTGTTTCCGCAATAATACACAATGTTTTTTGTTCTAATGTTAAAATATAGGCCCTGTTCTCTATAAATGACACAACTTCAGCAGTTTTTACCTGTTTCGGTATTACTTTTTTCCAACTTATAAACTT
Organism: Pammene fasciana; assembly: GCA_911728535.1. Lineage (NCBI taxonomy): Eukaryota > Metazoa > Arthropoda > Insecta > Lepidoptera > Tortricidae > Pammene > Pammene fasciana. The sequence goes on along the minus strand of OU452277.1, from coordinate 7,689,416 downwards.
TGTTGGTCGGTCACTCTGTGCTCCACCCATTAAAAGCTGCCAGATGCCCGGATCTAGCAATAGGGATTGTTATGCAATCTGATTGGACTGGTTACAAAACTCTCATTATTGTGTCACATCTGACGTGGCCAGCTCTTAGACCATATCGAATAAATTATTATCGCAAGGTCGTATCTGCCTAAGTTCGTAGTTTTTTGGAGATAACTCAAAAACGCCTATACCGATAATGCTCAAAATAATTTTGGTTGAAAGAATATTAAAAGGTGTATCTCCTTGATTTTTTTCATAATTTTTGGGCTTACGGTTCTAAAGTTACAGGGGGGGGGGGGGGGACACAATTTTTATGACTTTCGGAGCGATTATTTCTGAAAATATCCACTTAATCAAAAAATGTTCAAAGAAACCTCAGTTAAATATTTGAACATTGTTATTTTTAGAGACCTATCGATTGATGTGCATCATGTTGATATTTGGCAAAAAAAATTTTTTTGACAATTACTTACACATATGGAGTGCCCCCCTAAAAATATTTTTTTTAAGCAATTTCTCTACAAAACTAAGTAGCTGCACACACAATACACTTTATGTAAAAATTTGATAATGATACGTCTTATAGTTTCCGAGTAAAATGGCTGTGACATACGGACGGACAGACAGACAGACAAACATGACGAATCTATAAGGGTTCCGTTTTTTGCCATTTGGCTACGGAACCCTATAAAGTATCTATCTTATGAAAAATGTAATTTAAATTTTTTGCTTGTGTACCAACCCTAGGCCGCTACAAAACATGGCAAAGATGCCACCCCATATTAGTCGGCGTGGTCTGATAACTTTGCCAAAACAATTATGGGACTCAATTCAAACACTACGGCATTTATAAGGTAATCAATTAATTCCTTACCATTTAAATAACATAATATCTAAAATTTATGTACCTGGATGCGATGTTTATACTCTAAACTTTTTAAAGTTCTTGAGCACTAACTTTTATGATTATGTGAGTGACGAATTTGGCACTGAAATGGTAAGAAAATGGCTGCCGTTGTGTTGTCTCATTCATAATAATTTTGCCAATTGATAACCATATTTTCTACTAAAAGTAGGCACAATAAAAAATATACGTTGTCGGTGGTATGAAAGGATTACCTTATGCACTCTGCTGGTGGCAAAGTTAGTAACCCTTGGCAAAGTTGCCAGACTTGACGGTACATTTATTCCTGAGACGACTCATTTTGCAATGTATTCATTTATATTATTATATGTATAATCCAATCATCAGGGAATCATCTCCATACATTGCCTTACAAAAACTTTTTTTAACGGTATTGGTAGGCTACAGGGTAGTTAAGACTTTGAGGGGGGGGGGGGGCGTTGGCCGTCATCTTGGTTTAAAGGTGCCACTCTCCTTAGCAAGACTCTTATAAGATGTCCTCGTTTCCGAACACGGTCCACTGCTTTGTAATTTTTTTGTATAAAAGCATATATTTTTTCTCAAATTTCAATTCATTATACCCAAATTGATCCATAACTATACCTGTCAACGCCTAGTCATATTTAACACATAATTTTGAAACTATTAAATCTAATTCTCATGATTTTATTAAAATTATACTTTTTCACCCCTTGTATCTTTATAATCCCTTGTAAGACTTACAGATCTATTATGTATGGAAAACATTTATAGACAATTTTATATTCTAGATACTTTAGTCATCCTAATAGGCGTTTAAGCGCCAAGGTAAAAATACTGAATTTTGGCACCTCCCACCCCTCAAAGTCTAACATCTACATTAAGGACTTGGGCATCTACCTAGACAGTACACTGAGTTGGAGGACACAGGTGGCTGAGATGAGCCGTAAAGTTACTGGGTCTCTTCATGCGCTTAATAGGCTAAAACATTTCTTGCCCGTCAAAACCAAGATTTTGCTGATCCAGACTTTAATCCTACCCATAATCGATTACGGTGATGTGTGTTACCCTGATTTAAATGAAGAACTCCTGGATAAGTTAGATCGTTTACTAAATAATTGCATTCGTTTTATATTCTGCCTTCGTAAATACGATCACATCTCCTCCTACCGTTCTAAGCTTGGCTGGTTTCCTATACGTATACGTCGCAATATTCGCATGCTTTGCTCCCTCTTTACTACTATAAACGATCCTCAATCCCCTGAATATCTAAAGTCCATCTTCCACTTTTATGGTGTTTCTCGTGTCCGCCAACTTCGCTCTTCCGGCAACCTCTCTCTCTCAATTCCCTCTCATCATTCGGGCTTTATGTCCAATTCTTTCTCTGTTCAGGCAGCTCGCCTCTGGAATAGTCTCCCTGTTAAAATTAGACAATGTCCGAACAGGTTTGCGTTAAAAAAAGCCTTATGTGAGTACTTTGCTGGCAGAACTCATAATTCCTAGTGTTTCTGTTTTGTAAAGTTTCTTCTGTTATCATACCTATGTTTTTGTGTGTATTAAGTATTGTATGTATGTATTTATATTATATTAAGTATGTATTTATATCATATTAAGTATGTATTTATATCATCTTAAGTCCTATGTTTACGTTTTTTTTTCTCTCTCTTTTCTCTTCTCTTTATCATATGTGCATGTTGTTGCACCGCCCACAACTTATCTGCTTTGCCCGAAGGTTGACTGGTAGAGAATGCTCTATAGCATTAAGTCCGCCTGTTGTACAGTTGTATTTTTGTGCAATAAAGATTAAATAAATAAATAAATAAATACATTCTTAATAACTACCCGATAGTCTACCAATACCAGTTAAAAAAAAAACTACACCACCTTTTGTAAGGCAATATGCTCCAAAGACTGATCTTAGTTAGTACTAGTATAACCTAATTTTAATCAATAAAAACCTTACTCTTTTCACCTCTCCAAGCAAAAATCGCGAAACAGTTGTTAGATTAGGGTGAATTATTTATAAATGAAAGATAAAATTAAAAAAAATGTTGTTTTTATTCCATTCAAAAAGAAACGAACTTTCAAATTCAAATTCAAAATCGTTTATCGTTAATCGTTTCAAAATATGTATTCAAACTAATAGAAGACTAATATAAGTTATGTTAGTTACTGCAAAATAGCATCAAACATAAAAAAAGTTGAGCGAAATCGACAAAAATGTTTACCGGACTCTTAAAACACATTCCTCACAACACATCCTCGCTCATCTCTGGTGGAAACGCAGCCTAATCATAGAGTTTCGTTTCGTCGTATTTGTAGCTTTTTGGACAAAAATACATTACAACATAAATGAACACTGTTCCTACCTTCTCCTTTAACACCAATGATTTCTTCACAAAGCGAATTGACCCAGAACTTTATCTTGAATTCATACTCCACTGCTCGTTTCGGACGAAAGTATATCTTCACTTTAACTTTATCGTTGGGCTCAATTGCGGGAACTTGTTTATAATCCACGAACAGTTCAGGCAGAATTTCAAAATCCGAGGCAAGGCTACAATTATAATACACAATAATGAAATCTGACATGCCTCAATTTAAAACTTATTTATTTGACTTTTTTAATTAAAAATGCATTTTATTCAATCAAAGAATATCTAGATTATACACCGTTTCTTTATTAAGTACCTATGTATATTATAAGTTGTTATTAATTGTCACTATCCATACATGCTGCATGCCTAGCCGTAAGAAATCTAGTTTTTAGGATTGTATAATATTTGCATGCCCACTAGCAGGCTGAATACTTACATAAAATGTAATTAAGATCCACCTGACTGCATTCGAGCAAATCAATTATTTAATATAATATCATTAGCACCACCGTGATAACATAAAATATGGTACGGAAAAATACCATATTTTGGAGGCAAAATATGTACATCAATGAAACGTTGTTTATTAACTTTATGTTGGCATTACAAATGAGGATCTGCCGAGTCCTATCAAAATTTTGTAGTCTTACCCCCATCGGGGATCATAAGATCAGGGGGGAAATTTTTGAAGACGCAAATTTTACAAACTAGGCGAATGAAGTGTCATTTTCTATGAATTTATACGCGCTGATTCGAATGAGACCATGCCCATACTTATATAGGATCAATATTTGGCGAGATATGAAGATGTTACGGCCATACCTAAACCAATGCATATCAGCTGACGGCAGGCATTGACCTTCAACTTGGATCGCGCCTAGCAACCGCGCGCGCATCCCCGCCGGCGATGCACCTACTGTGACGTCACATACACGTTATATCGTCATGTTACGAGCAGCCAATGAGAGGCATATATGTCGTGATCGGCGACCAATGACATGACGGCCCGTCATCCCTACAAGCACCAATCAAGCCTAAGGATGACACTTGCAATCGCTCTCGCTTACCTACTACCACGTAGATCATACCTATTTCTCTTTGTTCTTTTTTTTTATATCTATTTAAATATGGAAAAATAATTTAAAATCCCGAATTAAAGCTTTTAATTCGATGAACCGCTGCCTTCGTCATTTCAACCACCTGCCATCCACATCACCGCAAATCCAGGCCTTCAACCAGCACCCTATGTCTATACGCGCAGACAGAAGAGTTGTAAAAAAAAATGTTTTTTCCAAGTATCAACTTGATGCACATCAATGGAGAGGTCATTATACTCATTATTAAAAATAACATTAATTTTTCCTGAAACATTTTTTGAAATAGTAAAAATTTACAGAAATAATGACTTCGAAAGTCTAAAAAATAGTGTTCTCCCTTCAAACTTTTGAACCATAAGTAAAAAAAAATATGAAAAAATTCAAGAAGATGCGCCTTAACACCTACTTTCTATGAAATTAATTAAAATATTATCGGTATAGCCATTTTTGAGTTATTGACCTTTTGAGCCATTTCCAAAAAGATTTTCCATGTGGATATACGCCCTTTTGGCGTTACTTCGTTCTTATTTCATCGGAGGTACGGAACCCTCTATTATGCGTGGTCCGACACGCACTTGGCAGGTTTTTAAGGTCCGCTCCCCCCATACCCCCCGGAAAGGGGTAGGACCCCTAAATTTTCGTAGGACTCAGCAGATCCTCATTTCTTGTGCCAAGATAAAGTTATGAACAAAGTTTCATTGCTGTACATAATTTGCCGCCAAGTTTTGTCCAATTATCAACCGAGGTGTGTCCGGTGCGTCCTGACGGCATCGAATTTGAAAAACGGGACAAAAACGGGACGGGTAACAATACGGGACGCGATGCTTAAATACGGTGACAGTCCCGTATATACGGGACGTATGGCAACCCTATACATATGAAAATTATTTTATACTTTTCAGTGGGTTGTTTTTTTTTAAGGCGGTTCCCTTTTTTTAAAAAAGAAATTAAATCAAAATTATCATTTTGGATTAGTTTTTTTGTTTCGGTTTTCATTTTTGTTTTTACGTTCAATGCTTGTCCTTTCAGTAATACGTTTAACAGTAACATGTGTCGTAATCCAAGTAATACCATAAATTTAGCTGTGCACCTATTAAAATTATAAATTAAATAAAGGATTACAGAATAGGAACTTTGTCGTCGTTTACAAAGGCCAGGGTCTTCTTGTATGTTTTGTCCGGTGCGTTGATGATGCATTTTCCAAAATCTACATTCTTGCACGAGAAATGGTACAATGGTTTTTCTATATCCGAGTGAAGGAGTACACTGTACTCCGGGCCATCCACAATCTACAACAAATATACCACTTTGACCCCTAGGTCTAATAATCATGGTTTAGAAATCCTATGAAGTCACATAAATAGCTCCGTCTACAGATTTCTTGCAAGTTCGTGGAAAGTGTTGCTACGACGTAGCACAAATAATTGTAATGCAATTGTGTCGGTAAAAAATCTAAAGATTTGATTAAAAAAAATTATTTGATGTTGCGTGCAAGTCATGTCATATTTAAAATATAATAACACTGCTACGGCGTAGCGTTAATTGCTTAATCGGACGTAACATTATATGTTCCGTATATGTTCCGTCCGGCCGTTCGGCACTTCTGCCGATGCCGTTTTGTAGTAGTTTAATAAACAGCCTAGTAGTAGTAAAGTGCAGGGAACACAGCTTACATAGAGTGTAATAGGGAAGGCTTCCACCGGCACAGTCCTGAGGGTGAAACTGAGCGTGCACTCCTCCTGGCACGCGGGCGCCACGTGTCCCGTGCGCGGCTCCACCGCCACCGTCAGGTACTTCTTCACTGCTGAGCAGTTGTAGCCCCATTCGTAGAAGAAAGTCGATGAACCCTCGTTGTTTATAATAAAGGTCAACGTTCGTGTGTAGTTCGATGCGGACTGAAATAAACATTTTAACATTTATATTGTAGTGGATATTAAATCCGCTTTACACAAGTAGCCTTTCATCCAAAACGCATGTACCGACTACCTTAGTCGGTACATGCGTTATATTTTGATTCAATAAAGGCCGGTTATTAACCGGTTTACCGTTTATTTTTAATAAAACCTACGATTTAATTTTTTGTTCGTATTACCAATACGTATCACACACGGTATACCTATGTCCAGAAGCCATATGCGAATGGTTTATATGAAGAACCTGTACGATTGGTTCATCGTAAAGTTGCATAATATAGATGTAGAAAAAAAAATCGTCCAAGATGTGTATATTAATTTTTTTATTATTATTGATAATTTATTATACCAACAACAAAAATTTCATTTTAGACAAAGACCCTGCAAAACTATCTCAATAGTTTGACTGCAGGAAGGAGTTAAAACTTAATAGACTATTAGACTGAATATCACACGTATGGAAACTGCAGTTAGCGTTTTAATACGGAAAAAATGAAATAGAGTTGCTAGTGCGACATGACGTAGTACTGACCTTATTAGTTTTTGAGAAAGATTTATATAAGTTAAAGGTTGCAATATACTATAATTATTCAAATACCTGATCTAAGTGTAAGTTTGTTATAGCTTTGCTATCAAGTACATGCTCGCATCCGGTTAAGAAGTAAGTTACTTTAGGTCTTATAGAGAGACTCAGAGCATTGACGCACAACGTCAAATACTTCGTCATGTAAGTAATGGCACAATATATCTTAAATGACGAGGGTCCGTCATCAACTGGAGTGTAAATAAATCTGAAACGTAAAAATCAATCGTTTGGATGAAGGGAAAGATGACACTTCAGCCACTAGGTATTAAACGGTAGAAAAGTAAAAAAATATAAAAGTGATATTTCAAGGAAACTGTCAATAATTATGAGACATAAAAAATTACAGAATAATAACTAGCATTGTGCCCAATACGTTAGGATATATTCATTATAGACGGAGAGCTGGCCACGTCAGATATGACACAATAATGAGAGCAACGAAACCCCTCTAGTTAGTTTGCTATACTATGCTTATTTATAGATCCGGACATCTGGCAGCTGTAAAGTGGTGGAGGTAAAAGAATGCAAATAACTTGAAGAAAATAAATTCTAGAGTTCTGGTTTTGATCCAATATCATGAAAAATTATATAATTAATTAGATTATATAATATCCAAAAGTTTCGTTTAGGGGAAGTAGTGCCAAATGATGTATAATGTAATTTTTGGTTACTCGCCTACTGTTTTTGTTTGCGCAATAATACACAATGTTTTTTGTTCCAATGTTAAAATATAGGCCCTGTTCTCTATAAGTGACATAACTTCAGCAGTTTTTAGTTATTTCAATATTACTTTTTTTCAACTTAAAAACTTTGTTGGTCTGTCACTCTGATCTCCACCCATTAAAAGCTGCCAGATGCCCGGATCTAGCAATAAGGATGGTTATGCAATCTAACTAGACTGATTACAAACCTCTCATTATTGTGTCACATCTGACGTGGCCAGCTCTTAGACCATTAGCTAAAACCGTTAGGGGCATTTTTTGTTCGCTTACACGGTTATATAAGTTATATTCTTTATTCGATTGAAAACAAATTAGGCCAAGCAAATAAGATCTATCGCCACCTTCTTTTTGAAGAGGCTACTTTTTTTTGTTATATTTCAACTTTCTCAACTTACTTGATCGGCGTCTCCGAGCGAGGCTTCAGTATTCCACTCTCCGGCTCCATAATCACGGGTGTATCACCGGACTCATTCAACAACGAGTTACCCTTAAACTCGAACTTTAGAGCCTCATTCTCGTTGTTTGTCAACATCAGCGGTATGGTTGTCCTGAACCCAACCAGTGAGTTCCTTACTATTAAAATTGTGGGTACAAACACTACATCGGGCTCTCTGACCAAGCCAACTACCAGTAGGTTAATAGTTATGTTGTATTTTTCTATTGAAAACTTCCACTGGGATTCATAAACCTTAAAATATATTAAATATTAATAAAACTCGGAGATCCTCCGTTGTTTCACATCTTTCGAATTAACAATGGGACAAGTGTCGTAGTTGCTTGCGGAAATATAGGCTACATCATACATAATCGAATCGGTGATCAGGAACCAATTGTATTAATTCAGTTATCGATACTGAACAACTTTTTACTATGGGACCAACTCCGAAATCGCTAAAATTGTTTTGACTGTTTCATACATTTCGCCAGATCAGGTGTTGTCGTTTTCTATGGGGAAGCCAAAAAAAAAATTGCCATTTCGAAGTTGGTCCGAGACTAAAAGTTATTTAATATCGATAACTGATTTAGAAAAATTGGTTCCTGATCACCGATTATGAATCATGTAGTTTACGGAGAATTAATTTAGTGTGTAGATAGACGTTACCAAGATAAGCAAAATGTGACGAGGTAACAGAAACCTGACGTCACTGTATCTGACACTTTTCCATACATTTGTTCTCATGTCAACTCGCAGCATTTGTAATTAAATTATGCCATATACCCCTGGAGCACTGGGCGCGAAGGTGAATGTGACCTGGCAAGAGGTCCCGCCTTCCACGTATCCCTTCATCATGTCGCAATGGAAAGGTACCACCTCGACCTCATAAACCATTTCAAACGTGAACTCCCATGCTTGGCTTGTTGGATTTATAACATTGAATGACCTGAAATGCGCCGATAGTGACTATCACATAAAACTATGAGTAAAGGCCATGCCACGATAAGCTAAGTCAACCTGCCGCCAGCGAGTTTTGGCTTGTATCTTGTTGAATGATATGGCTTTACATTAGTAATAAAATAAGTATGCAAAATTTCACCTACTCAAACTTTATAGATAAAATTTAAAAATTAAAGTGTATTAAAAAAATTATGGCAATGTATCTAATAGTTGATGTCAAATAATTGCCTTTACTTAAAATCAGCTGGCTAAAAAAATATAGAAGAAAGATCATATTTCGTATTCTTTTTTTTATAAAAGACTATAAAGCTTGGGTGGCTGAAATTTTGCATACTTGTTACTATGTTAAGCCGTATCATCAAAAAAAAAATATAAGCCAAAACTCGCTGGGGGCCGATTCACTTAGCTTATCCTGGCATGGCCCTTATTTATTATTGTTGATGGAGAATGTTTTCTAAGACAGTTTCTCTGTAGAGTCTGTCCGAAAAGATAAGTTTCGTAAAATATATAAGCTCTCATATAAACCATGATATTTCTCTTTCCGGGCAAACTGCCTTAATACATTCGTATTTCCTTATACACTACCATTTATAAAAACCATGTGTAAATCCAATATCCAAACCGGACAAACGATTTATTTGTGTTCATTAATATGTTTTTAAGTTACACTCAATTATGACCCGTATTTTTTTATTTGTACTTACCGAGCAGCAATTTATTGCACACATCTATATATATATAAAAGAAGAAGCTGACTGACTGACTGACATATCAACGCACAGCCTAAACCGCTGGGTCTAGAGTTTCCAAATTTGGCACGTAGGTCCCTTATAAGGTCTAGGGGTGCACTAAGAAAGGATTTTTCAAAATTCACCCTGTAAGGGGGTGAAATGGGGGTAAAAAGTTTGTATGGGGAAACAAGATTGGTTAGACTATTTTATTTGAAACTTTACCGGAGTATTCCTAACAATAAATTAGTAAACACGTGTTTCAGCTTTTTTGAAAATTCAACTCCTTAAAGGGGGAAATGGGGGTGAAAAAGTCTGAAAATCAATATGGGTATCGTTTCTATGGTTTATCGGGTCGCTGATTACGAAAACAACAATCATTTTATTATACAACGTTTCAGGTGTAAAATATCATCCCCTAGGGGGTGAAATGGGGGTCCAAAGTTTGTATAGGGAAACAAGATTAGTTAAACTGTTTTATTTGAAACTTCACAGGAGTATTCCTAACAATAAATGAGTAAACACGTGTTTCAGGTTTTTTGAAAATTCAACCCCATAAAGGGGAAATGGGGGTGACAAAGTCTGAAAATCAACATGGGTATCGTTACTATGGTTTATCGGGTCGCTGATTACGAAAACAACAACCATTTTATTATACAACGTGGCAGGTGTAAAATATCATCCCCCAAGGGGTGAAATGGGGATCCAAAGTTTGTATAGGGAAACAAGATTAGTTAGACTGTTTTATTTGAAACTTCACAGGAGTATTCCTAACAATAAATGAATAAACACGTGTTTCAGGTTTTTTGAAAATTCAACCCCATAAAGGGGAAATGGGGGTGACAAAGTCTGAAAATCAACATGGGTATTGTTTCTATGGTTTATCGGGTCGCTGATTACGAAAACACCAATGATTTTATGATACAACGAGGCGGGCGTGAAATATCATCCCCCTGTTGGGGTGCGATAGGGTTGAACTTACTAAATATCAATATGGGAGTAGATTTTTGGTATTTTGGGACGTTAATTAAGTACGAAAATGGCATCAATTTCAAAATTTTAATTCCGGGAAGGACATACGGTAGTTTCTGTACCGAAAATCAGCCCTTAAGGGGGTGAAAAGGGGATTGGACGGTTGTATAGAGAATTTTTTACCGTTGAACCGATTTAAATGAAACTTGATATAATAGATAGTTTGAATCCCGGGAAACGACTAAGGGTTATTTTCATTAAAAAAATTAACCCGTAAAGGGGTGAAAAGAGGGTTGGTAGTTTGTATACGATTTTTTCACAGCTGAACCGATTTAGATGAAAATTGGTATACAGATAGTTTGAGGCCCGAGGAGGAACAAAAAATAGCTTTTTCCCGAAAACTACCCTTAAAAGTAAAAAAGTTAAGGGTGAAACGGGGGTTGCAGGTTTGTATAGGGAATTTTAAAACCGTCGAACCGATTTAGACGAAACTTGGTATATAGTAAGTGTGAATACCTGGAAATGAGTAAGGGTTGTTTTCATTCCGTAAATCATCCCTTGAAGGAGTGAAAAAGGGGTTGGAATTTTGATTAGGAAATTTTCAACACCTGGACCATTTCAGATGAAACTTAATGCTAATTAGCATACAGATAGTTTGAGTCCCGAGAAGGAACATAAAATAGTTTATATCTCGAAAATCAGCCCTAAAGGTTAAGGGTGAAACGGGGGTTGCAAGTTTGCATGGGGAATTTTTAAACGTGAATGATTTAGATGAAACTTTGTATAAAGATAGTTTAAGTCCCGAGAACGGACATAAAAATAGTTTTTATTTCGAAAATTAACCCTAAGGTTGAGGGGATGAAATGGCGTTGGCGGTTTGAATCGGGAATTTTTAACAGCTGAATCGATTTCGATAAATCTTAGTATAGAGAGTCCCGGGAAGCGAAAAGGATGTTTTTAGGGTTTCGTTCCAAAATGGTAGAAAAGGAACCCTTATGGTGCGACTTTGTTTGTAAGTCAGTGACCTAAAGGCAGGCATGTAACGCCAAATTATGAATTTTAAAAATGAAGGGGGGGGGGGGATTTGTGGGTAGGTAAATGAGAAATCAAAAAACAAATAACTTTATTGTTTGGCGTATCAAATAAAAGGGCTTAATGTGAGGATCTCTAATTAGTATAATTTTAACATACATAACTTTAACATAAAATTAATCAATATCGGAAACTGTTCGACAGAATAATTTGCAAAAATTACAGATATAATAGTTATTTACGTATAAATTACAGGAAAACTAATAAGAGTGCAGTCAAGCACCAGTCCGACTTAAGACAAAAAAAATCGGGGTACGAGTCCGATTCGCACTCAGCCGCCCTATAAATTCTCATGAAATCATGCTGAAAGCGTCTTTTTTCAAAAATGTAATAAAAAAGTTGTTCGTACGAAACCTTTGAGGCGCAAGTAAGACCCGTACTTGCCTGTTTTTTTTTAATTTCCTAAAATCATTACTTAAAGGGATGAAATGGGGGTTAAGAGTTTGTATGGGGCATTTTTAAATGTTGAACCGATTTAGATGAAACTTGGTATAGAGATAGTTTGGGTCCCGGGAAGGGGCAAAATTGTATTTATCCCGAAAAACAACGCTTACGGGGGTGCATAGCAAAGGGGTTGGAAGTTTTATAGAGAATTATTTTCAGTTGAACCGATTCAGATGAAACTTGGTATAGAGATAGTTTGAGTCTCGGAAAACGACAAAGGATAGTTTTATCCCGAAAATCAACCCTTTAAAAGGTGAAAAGGGGGTTGAAAGTTTATATGGAGAATTGATAACCGCTGAACCTATTTAGATGATTTGGTATAGAGATAGTTTGAGTTCTGGGGATGGATACATAATAGTTATCCCAGAAGTCATTCCCTAAGAGGGTAAAAAGGGGGGTCAATTACTAATTCTACGCAAAGGAAGTCGCGGGGAAAAACTTTATTCAAGAGTAGAAATCTGCATTAATCATAATGTACGCGGGCGAAGCCGCGGGCAACTGCTAGTGAATCATATATTATGTTACATGATTGAAGTAAAGTAAGTAACCGTTAACGTTAATGTCAACGAGCGTTAATGAATGAATGATGTTTATTTGCATTAAACATGGTACAATGGTTCTTACATTTTGGTTAGTATCACATGATTAACTACAGAGTAGCATGCAAACATTTTGACTTAAACCTAGGTAGTCCTTACTACGCTATAGTCTGCGCTATACAAAAGCCTACAAATAGACCAGTACCTACATACAGGCTTTGAATCGTAACTAATGAAAAAATAAAATATTGAAAACTATTCTAAGCTTAATATTTCATCTATCCTGTAAAAATTATTTGTAGTTAGCCATTTATACAGTTTCGGTTTTAGTGCTTTAACATTTAGTGTTTTAAAATCCTCAGGCATTTTGTTGAAGAGTTTAACAGTCATGCTTAGGTAACTATTAGGTACTATAAGACCAGATTTTGGTATGGCATCTAAAATGAAATGAGCCTATTGGGGTATCTACGAGGACGTTCGCTGATATCACTTGCCTTTTTAAACATGTGCCAATGTTTCCTTATAAAATGTATTACATATAGAGTGCCGGTAACAGTTGTAAGCCAAGTTTGCTAAATAAAGGTTTGCACCTATCCCAACGTGGTCGACCGCAGATTGCTCGTATGCAGTCTTTTTGGGCGATAAATAGCCTTTTCTTAGCAGTACCATTTCCCCAGGCTAGCAAACCATATCTTAGTGTGGATTCCACATATGCACGATATGTTGAAATGGCGGTGGCAACAGATGTAACCTTACTCACACGTTTAAGTGCATATACAAATCTATTTACTTTACCGCACACAGTATGAATATGATCGTTCCAGTCTAAGTCTTCGTCTATTATTATGCCTAAAAATGTGGTTTGGGTAGCTTTCTGTATTCGAGTCATATTCAGATCCAAGTCATTTTGATTAAATTGGATATATTTTGATTCATTTAAATTGATATCTAAATTATTCATGTGAAGCCATTTAATAATATTTTCGATTTTACAATTAATATCAGTTTCATGTTCGTTTACTGTAATACTATTACTTATTTTATTTTTGGATGTCACAATTATAGATATGTCGTCGGCAAATAAGATGCACTGATGGTGAGTAGCTTCCGTAATGTCATTTATGTATATGTAGTAGAAAAAGTATAAGGTTAAACTCATGTGCTTTGCATTTACATCGCGGGCCAAATTATTTTGTATAATTAATTTTTTTTTTTGTAAGCCCACTTAATCATTAAGATGTATGGCTTATAAAATAAATGAGATTTAAAAAATTAACTTTGTGATTCTAAACAAAAGTTATCTAAATATATTTCTTAATATGTCCTGTCATCATCTAAGGCTCTACAGCCCGGGATGGGCCTTGGCCTGGTCAATCAACTTTTTCCATTCTGGTCTTCTCCAACATCTGACTCCTCCTAGGGTTTTGAGGTCTTTCTGAACGCCGTACAAGGCGTACAACCACTAGAGTTTAGACCTGCCTTTGCCGCGGCGTCCGTCTGGTTTGCCATGCAGTAGTTTTAGTGGGGCTTTATGTTCATCCTTCCGCTTTACGTGTCCGGCCAATAGAGCGTCATGGAGCTCGAGGTTGTACCGCAATCACCAAAATCCATCACCCAACACACCGCCAAAGATCCTCCTGAGTATCTTTCTCTCAAACACCAAAAGGCGAATCGTTATCTTGACTCAATACCCAGCTCTCTGAGTCATAAGTTAGGGGAAATATGTGTATGGGCTAACATAAATATTAACACACTCAGAGCCTAGGGGCCGTATTCTAACTTAAAAACACATTTAGAAACGATGGGACTTCATTACAAGTTCAATGCATTAACAACGTAATACAGTTAGCGACCAAACGCCGTAAATCAGATATATCAGTGATATATTATATTGCGTTGCTGTATTGCGCTGTTAATGCATTGGACTTGTAATGAAGTCCCATCGTTTCTAAATGTGTTTTTAAGTTAGAATACGGCCCCTAGATATCAGTATTTGCTTGAAAATTATTCCAATGTAACTAATACAACTTCAATATTGGTTGATTATTTGTTGCGTGTTAGAGCTATTTTTAAGATGGATTGTGTTTCTAATGTATTGTTTCAGTATTTTAACACGTTCAGCGCCGAGAACCCGACTGTCGGGTTCCCTGTTCGTAGCTACTAGTTACGCGCTACATACGACGAATACCTGGCTACGTGCTACGAGCGTAGCACACACACGTAGGACTAGGCGGCACATCAGGCACATGTTAAAATTAAAATATGGCACTAGAAGCCGACTATCGGGTTCTCTATTCGTAACTATACTACGAGCTACATCCGCTATATGCGACGAATACGAGGCTCCGGCTACGGGCTACGAGTTAAGCTCGTAGCACTAGGTATCACACTTCACAGAATGTGTTAAAGATTCACCCGTATTGGATTTACACATTGTATACATAACCTAGAAAATACTAGTTGGCAAATAATAACCAGTACTTTTTATAGCAGCCTGATCCCAGCACATTGAATTCCAACACAGTGATTTTTGGAGGCAAAGCAAGTACTGTCTCCTTTCTCCTTCCGGAAGTTAGGTAGTCACTCTCCTCTATGTCCAGGTGGCAATATGGCACCAGAGATGTTGCTGCTATTTTGCAGAATATATTCTGAACATCAGGATGTAAGTTATCTGTAATAAATAAAAAATGCGGAGATCTACACAATACCTAAACGTTTACTTACCAAATTGTATGTAAAAACTCACCAATCGAACTTTTCAGCAAAACATTGTATTCAAAAGCTTCCAGAGGCGAAAATGTAACAGTAAATATCTGTTTTTCAGATGGTTTGAGGCATTCCTTGGCTGGTTCTATTCTGAAGGGTAAATTGATTTCGAACCAAGTATCTACACTTCTGCCTCTATCCAAACTTCCACTAAACAAAGTCTCTTGGCTGGCTTCTAGTATAAATCAACGAACGAAACTAGATTAGATGCTTAGTAGTAATTACGGAAAAGTTAGCATGACATATTATGGATGCTGCGCTGGATATGGATCAAACACATTTTTGAAGGTCTTTTCTGTAAATAACTCGGGTATAAAATTAATTAATGATGTGTATGAATTATTCGAGGAGTCTTATGTTAGTTACATCTGTAAATAACTCGGGTATAAAATTAATTAATGATGTGTATGAATTATTCGAGGAGTCTTATGTTAGTTACATCTGTAAATAACTCGGGTATAAAATTAATTAATTATGTGTATGAATTATTCGAGGAGTCTTATGTTAGTTACATCTGTAAATAACTCGGGTATAAAATTAATTAATTATGTGTATGAATTATTCGAGGAGTCTTATGTTAGTTACATCTGTAAATAACTCGGGTATAAAATTAATTAATTATGTGTATGAATTATTCGAGGAGTCTTATGTTAGTTACATCTGTAAATAACTCGGGTATAAAATTAATTAATTATGTGTATGAATTATTCGAGGAGTCTTATGTTAGTTACATCTGTAAATAACTCGGGTATAAAATTAATTAATTATGTGTATGAATTATTCGAGGAGTCTTATGTTAGTTACATCTGTAAATAACTCGGGTATAAAATTAATTAATTATGTTTATGAATTATTCGAGGAGTCTTATGTTAGTTACAATTACAACGGGACTTTATCGCGTATATAACTTTGAGAATGACCTCTGACGTTTTGAAAACGACGATGTCCTCGTGATCTCGGAAATTTACTGCCTGTGTGAAAACCTTAAAATATTATTAAGCCCTATAGTTATAATACTACATACTTATGTATGTATACATGTGATAAATCCGTAAGTGAAACAACCGTCTAGTTTGCGAGCTAGTTTATTACTGGCTAACCAAGCGGCGCAAGCGCCCTATAGCTACGTATACATGTATGTAAGTATATAGTAATACACATCATCCCTTCACCACTATTTAAAAACTAAATCAAATAACTACAAGTAGGTAAGTAACTAAATCTTATAATCAATCTTTTTTCTGGGGCGCAAATTATGTCGCGTTGAGGGCTCGTCTAACACAGACGAAGTCTGGTCGCACGGTGCGGCTGCGGCCGCGTTCGGTGACGACGGCGGCGGCCGCGCCGGCGACGCTGGTGAAGCGACGAGCTCGTGCGTAGACGGCTCGCACTCACCTGCCTCTCCTTCGCAATCTGCCCACATCTCATTTCCCGTCTCTTCTGCACTTCTTTCCTCCACCGCTATTTCGGCGGGGACAGCACTAATCACGGTTGAATCGGTAGGTAGATTGGGTATATTGCTAGAAATAGACGGGCAAGGAAATGGGGGCAATGGTACTGGGTCAGTGGTAACATCATCATTTGCTTCATTGAAGTTATCAATGGCTTGACCTTTGTATTTTAAAAGTTGATCAACATGTCTTATACAGAAGGTGTTATATTTACTTACATATATTTTAAACATTTTATTTCCAACTTTTTCTTTAATTTTACCTAACTCCCAACTCTCCTTTCTTGCGCTGTACCACCGGGCCCAAACTATATCATTAACATGAAATAATCGCTTATGCGTGCAAACAGCTGTTGTTGTGTTGTTATCAGTCGCGCTCGCGGTACTGTCCGAGGGTAAAATTAAATCTAGGCGAGTTCTCAGCTGCCTTCCAAACATGAGTTTAGCTGGAGTTTCCCCGGTAGTACAGTGCACAGAATTTCGATAATCAAACAAGTAACTTAACAGTTTTTCATGTACTACGTGCGGAGTTACATCTTGTTTTAAAATATATTTTAACATTTTTTTACATGTGCGTACAGAATTTTCTGCTTGCCCGTTACTATTTGGATGATACACCGGAGAATTCATATATTTGATACCATTGTTAGAACAAAATAAGCTAAATTCAGTGCAATGTATTTTAACGTCGTTATCGGATACTAGAACTTTAGGTATGCCAAATACTGAGAAAAGGTATTTTAATTTCGCTATTAGTGATTGCGTGCTGGTACCATTTTGCATGTGTAGACATTCGACCCATTTACTGTATGAATCAACCACAACCAAATATACCCTTTGCCCTATAGTCATATAGTCGATATGTACCCGGTGCCAGGGCCCGGGCGCCCGCGGCCAGGGCGCCGGCGGCTCGCGCGGCGGGGCGGGGCGCAGCGCCACGCAGGCCCGGCATGCGCCCGCGCAGCGCTCGATGTCCCGGTCGATACCTGGCCACCACATCCTACTGCGCGCATTGCATTTCATTTTTACTATACCTAAGTGCGTGTTATGCAACTCGCTTAACATGCGCTGTCTAAGTGCCATAGGAATAACGACCTTATGTCCTCGTAATAAAGATCCATTTTCAAATTGTAAGTCGGTTCTGCAATGGAAATACGGTTTGACCGAGTCACAATTTATTTTACGTGGCCAACCTTTGCTCATATATTTAATTACCGTTTGAAGAGTTGAATCGACATCGGTAGCCCTTTTAATGTCATGCGCAGTAACCGCCGACGAGACTGAATCTAAAAAATTTAGCGCACACAACGAGTCGAATTCCTTATCACTATCGCTGCACGTCTCCGCGACGGGCGCGCGGGAAAAATAATCCGCTACTAAATTGTTGCTACTAGAAATATATTGCACCGTATAGTTATATGCAGACAATATAATAGCATACCTCTGGAGGCGTAAGGCCGTTGTGGCTGATATTCCGTTCTGGACATTGAAAATCGAGACCAACGGTCTGTGATCTGTTTTTAGAATAAAAGGTTCGCTACGCCCGTATAGGTACTGATGGAAACGCTTTACGGCGAAGATCAAAGCTGCCGCCTCTTTCTGGATTTGACTATAATTACGTTCGCTGGCGGTGAGGGAACGCGATGCGAATGCTAGCGGCCGTTCCTGTCCATCAGCGGCGCGTTGAGCCAGAAGAGCGCCGAGACCCCCGGGCCCCGCGTCGGCGCTGAGGACCAGCTGCGCGCTGGGCTCGAAGTGCGCCAGCACGCGCTCCGAGGCCAGCTCGCGGCGCACCGCGCGCATGGCGCCTCGCTGCCGCTCGCCCCACTCCCATTCAGCTCCTGCACGTAACAGCTCGTGTAAAGGACTCATTAATGCCGAAGCATTAGGAATAAAGTTTCTGTAGTAATTGACTACTCCTAGAAATGATTTCACCTCTGTTACATTGGTGGGCTCGGGTGCATTTAAAATGGCCTGAACCTTAGTAGGACACGTCTGTAGACCTTCTTTGTTAATAACATAGCCTAAATAGGTAACATTTGACTTGAAAAATTCACATTTCTCTTTTTGTAAACGTAACCCCGCGTCATTTAACCTGCTTAATACCCTATCTAACCTTTCCAAATGCACTTTTTTATTGGGTCCTGTTACACAAATGTCATCAAGCCAGCAACTCACGCCGTCAATGCCTGTAAGTAGGGTTTCCATTGATTTTTGAAAAATGGCTGGCGCGTTAGCCAGACCATATACTAAACGTGTATATTTAAATAAACCTCTCGAAGTATTTATGGTCGTGAGTTCCTGCGATGAGTCATCCAGTATAAACTGATTATACGCATTTTTAAGGTCTATTTTGCTGTAATGTTCGCCTCCACCAAGCTTGGCGAAGACCTCCTCTATTCGAGGCAGCGGGTACTTGTCAATCACCAGATCCTTATTTAGTGTCACAGAAAAATCACCAGCTATTCTAACTTTACCATTTTCTTTAAGCACCGGCACGATAGGGGTAGCGTAATTTGAGTAATTTACGGGAAGTAAAATACCTAACTTTACTAACCTATCCAATTCATCCTCAACCTTGTCCTTTAAGGCAAAGGGTACAGATCGTGGTTTAAAAAATTTTGGGCATGAATTTTCCTTGAGACGCAAAGTGACCTTGAACTTGTTAAACGCACCGAGCTCATCGCGCCAGATGTCGGGGTATTGTTCTAACAATTGGTGTACATCATTATCACTACTAATATTATTGATGTTTGTTTTCCTTGTTAGGACCAAATCAAAAGCGGCCATAAAATCTCGACCAAGCAAGGGAGGCCCCCCGTTAGTTACTACAAAAATATTAATATTTTCTGTTATTCCGTCGTAAGTAGCCCCTATTTGAAAATAGCCGAGTGGCGAGATTTGATGGCCGGTGTAAAAACACATTTTAACGTAACATTCCTGTAATTGGTATTCAGCAAACATTTCATTGTATAGACTATCTGAAATTACACATACTCCTGAGCCGGAATCTAGTTCCATAGATAGATTTTTACCCTCTAAAATCACGTCTAAGAGAATTGGTTTATTAGACACGTACCTTAAATTGAAATTTTGGCACTCCCTACATTGTTCTGCTCCTCCAGTTCCGTGCTCCACAAGTTCACTTTCGATGCAGTTCACGCGCAATGACTTATTTTTACACACTTTTTTTAAGTGCCCTATAACTCCACATTTCTGACAACGATAACGCTTGTAACGGCAACTATTTTCATTGTGGTTCCTCATTCCACAAACGGTACATTGGAAGTCATCTCGCTGGCGCTGGTCGCCTCCAGCCGGCCGGCTCCCGCCACCGAAGTTACCGCCGCCCCGGCGACCTTTGCCCCAGCCGCCTCGTCCGCGCTCACTTCCACTAGCCCCATAAAACACGGGCTCTTCTTTGACCGTCGCCGCCATCTCCGTCTTGGCTTCCCTAGCTACCGCAGCTTTCTCCGCAATCTCCAAAGCCTCCGCCATGGAAAGTGTAGCCGTTTTCTCAAATAATTTGTCACGTTCCGGGCCAGATCCCAAGCCTAGGATGAAACGATCTGCTAAATTCGCTTCCAGAGCTGCGCCAAAATTGCAATAAGTTGCTAATCCTCTTAGTCGCGCCGCCCAGTCCCCTAAAGTCTCGCTTGGTACCCTTGTCGCAGCGTAAAACTTGGCCTTATCCGCGTATGTACACTGTTTCTTCTTGAAGTGGCCGTCGAGTAATTTCACTAGCTCCTTGAACTGTAGCTCTTCTAGTTCTTTTGGGTGAGCTAAGTTACGTAACAAGCGGTAGGATTCATCCGTTACGTGAGTAAATAAAAGGGCGCGCTTATCCTCCTCTTCCGTAACTTTGTTCACTACAAAAAACTGCTTCAATTTGCTGTGAAATATCTGCCATTCACCAGTTTTGTGATCGAAATTTGTAAGATTTCCAAAAAATGCCATCTTATTTTTTTTTTTGTCTGTAGCGCGGGTACTTAAGAATCCTCGTTCGACACTGATAAATCCGTAAGTGAAACAACCGTCTAGTTTGCGAGCTAGTTTATTACTGGCTAACCAAGCGGCGCAAGCGCCCTATAGCTACGTATACATGTATGTAAGTATATAGTAATACACATCAACATGCCTTTACCATCATCTGTTCCTTGACGTTCCGAACCTTCCAACATTTTCTTATTGTCCTCATTTTGCTGTGATAAAAAAACACTGTCATAAAGAACTTCGAACCGCTATTCATACATATGTACGTCGTACGTCTAATAGATAATATAGCAATTATGTAGAATAGTACATAGATATGAACGCAGCTACGCTTATTCACGATAACATTTGGATTTCCCTGCACTTTCTCGGGGAAATAATTTAAAAAAATACAGTATCTCCATTCCTAAGAATATCCACTGCACATTTAATCAATACGTTGAAAAGTTTAATGGGGCCCACCCACTATCAGTCGGCCTGACGATATTGGCCTGTCAGTTGTTCGGAGGCCACTGACAGGCCGATATCGTCAGGCGGACTGATAGCCGGTGGGCCCCCTGAGAGTGAAATAATAAACATATCTCGTGTGTACAGCACCTGTTTTTGCAACTTTGTGCCGATTGTTTTAGGAAAGTCTTCATCAATTTGGAAATTCCACGTAATTTTCATCGGCACTTTTCCTGTGTTTTCCACTTTAACATCGAATTTTCTTGTCTGTAATATTATTCGTTTATTAGTTTTCTATTTCTTTGTATATAATTAAAAGTAGGTACATTATTTTTTAGTGACTTAATAATAACTAATTAGTATTAAGTATAGAGGCACCAAAGTTCAGCAATGAGATATGAGAAATGATGGCGTAATTCCATAGTAAATCATTTTAATTTAGTACATTTTCAATGTCACCCCAATGAACTTTACAGAAAAATAAAGCACTATCAAGTCATTGTTTACCTGGTAAATAAACGTATCATTCAGTAATACTTTAGGCTCCAAGGTGTGTGTATATTGAGTATATTCGGTAGTAGCAGAATACATTATTGTCATTTTGATAGTACCCATCGGTACCGGAGGAACTTCAATGACTTGTTCGAGCATCACTTTTTCAGTCCTTTCAGCAATAGACGTTTCTCTAAAAGAATAAAAAAAAAAGATATGTGTCAAAGATAAAATTATGAACAAAGTCCCAATTGATGTACATTTTTGCCGCCAAAATGGCATATCTAGTCTTACTTTACCTGTGCTAGTTGTGGAACCGTTCAACCCGAAGTGACCCACGTCAGACTTTCGTTTTCATCCCCCCCCCCCCCCCACACCCCCCTAATTTTTTCCGGCATCCAACTCAGACGGCTCGATAACCAATGGCAATTTGCATGCTCGTTCTTTATTACAGACAAGTACTGGAAATTGAGGAGGGGGGGGGGGGGGGGGGCGAGGATGAAAACCAACACGAGTCAGTTCGGTTGCAGAGGGCGGTTGTACAACCAACACGTAGGGAGCTTAATTACCGCGAGCCATCTGGTTGCTTCGGGGACACTAAAACTACTCGTCATTTAAGTACTTATTTATTTAAACTTTATTTAACACATTCAGCACCGAGAACCCGACTGTCGGGTTCTCTGTTCGTAGCTACTACGCGCTACATACGAGGAATACTACGCGGTACGGAAAGTGTTAATTAATTAATTAATATCATTATTTCAGACCGTTGTCCATCTTAGAACTTTAAACCAAGCGGAGTAGCCATTGACAGGCGTTCCCCTCTGCCGAATGAGTATGACCAGTGGTCATACTCATTGTATAGACTGACGTTTATTTGATGTGGCTATTTTGACGTTTCGCATACATTTGACGTTCCCCTCCCCCGCAAAAAACGGCAGACTTTTTCCGATAGAAATGAGAGCGCGTCTCGCATCCGGTTGGTTTAATAATCAAAGTTGTCCATACATTTACAACTATTTTTAAAAATTAACTTAATCTAACACAATAACAATAACATAACCATTAACTGAGAACATAAAATTTCATTAAAAATTATTAAAACTACATCTGGAGCCCATGCGCATGTTATTCCAATGCCTTACAATTGGACACTCCAGTCTGTCAATAAACGTGTTCAGGAGGCTATTGCACAAAAGAAAAAGTTGATGTACAAAAGGCGGACTTAATGCCAAGAGGCATTCTCTACCAGTCATTGCTGTGAATAATATACATGATACGCTATACAGATATTATTCACTCCAACTCCTAAGCTACGTTCATTGCGCTACGTCGTAGTAGTACGGGTGGGGATCGCATGATTACGTGGTACAAAGATAAGCCCCGGCACATATTCATAAAAGTATTGCCGAGCTCCGACAAAATAGAAAAAAAATAGAACTGACCGAAGGCATAAAAAAGTAGGTACCACTTCCGGTGTAATAAATGGATGGTACTACGTCATTTGATGTAAATTTGGGGTCAAACTCGTTACTTTTAAACCAATGTACCAGGCACTTGTTTAAAAGGCACAGATTGGGTTTTTCTGTACCTACATATAAATTGCTATTTGTTGCAGCAAGTGTCATCTTATATCAAATAACGTAGGTAAATAAATGGTATTTTTGTTTTTTATACTGGAAGTGGTACTTTTTTGTGTTTTTGGCCAATTGTATTTTTTTTTTAATTTTCGGGAATCAGCATCACCTTTTGAACATGTGCCATGGGGCTTATCTTTGTATCACATAACGTAGCAGAGCTTGCGGTCTCCGCCCGTACTATAATGCCTGCAGCAAAGTTTTTCCAGTGTGTAACCAAAATTATTCGTAAAAGCGAAACTACAATGTTAAAGGAGTTGAATGGTTGTTTACCTATTATGTTGAAACGTGGTGACCGTTTGTCTGCTATCCCAAGTTGGACTCTTCGTGTCTAGGGTTAGTGAGTTATCGCTGACGGCCAATAAATTACAGGACAAAAGTTCCTGTAAGGTAGTTGGTATTACACTTGGATTTACATATTGACTATTCAATAAGTATAACTGAAAAGTGATTTAAAAAAATGCATATATGGAGGTTTTGTGTAAGAAAATCTTTAGTTCTTTCTATTTGGTAAAAAACCAATGATGTGAATGATGTTGCTAAATATGAAACAAAAATTAAAAAAATCTTGCCTCATTGAGCAGGTAACAAATTGGTGTTTTGAATAAAAACACAATATTACCTTTTTCACGGAGACAGGTTCAGTAGAGAAAAAGACAATTTCTAAGTCCTTTTCTTCACCAGGTGAGATGTAACCTACTGACGGTTTTACAAATAACTTTTCCTTCTCTTCCCATCTGAATTTGTAAACTTTATCAGAGTTATTGACCATGACAACTGCTCTTTTTTGCATGGCACTCAATTCACACCCTCCGAAGTCTAAAAGGTATTTCAGACAAGCCACCTCGTTTTTAAGGCCCACCGAGCTAGAAAGTGACCTAGACTTTTTCGTTTCACTTGATTTGTCTCTTTTCTTGTTGACTGCTTGTTTTTTTTTGCTATCGCCGGTGGATACAGTTGAGTCCGTGCTGCAGCAAATGAGTAAAAAAATATATATATATATAAGATTTGTTTGACATGCTAGTAATTTATCCTACGACTGCAACTTAACCCATTAGAACCCCAGTGAATTTATGTCACGGGCTGCGTAGCCTACTTCTATACATATAATAAAGCTGAAGAGGGTCGAAAGTCTGTACATGGAAAATATTTGAAAAAAAGTTGGCTGGGGATACTTAGAATCGATAACAGATCACGTTCCAACAGTTTTTAGAATTTTTGTCTGTTTGTCTGTTTATTTGACCGCGCATCACGTGAAAACTGCTGAACGGATTTTGATGAAATTTTGTATAGAGATAGTTTGAGTCCTGGGAAAGGACATAGGATAGTTTTCATCCCGAAAATCAACCCTGGAAGGGGTGAAAACGGGGTTGAAAAATTTGTATGGAGAATTTTTAACCGCTTAACCGATTAAAATGAAAATTAGTATGTAGATAATTTGAGTCCAGGGAAACGACATAGGATAGTTTTCATCCCGTAAATCAACCCTAGAAGAGGTGAAAAGGGGGTTGAAAGTTTGTATGGCGAATCAATAATCGTTGAACGCTGGAGATGCTCTGGGGAAGGATATAGAATAGTTGATATCCAGAATTCATTCCTTAACGGGGGATTACTAATTCCACGCAGACGAAGTCGCGGGCAAAACCTAGTAGTTATATAAAATAAGAAAGCGCTATGGTGGCCTGGCGGTAAGACGTCAGACTTTCAATCCGAAGGTCTCGGGTTTAATCCCCGGCTCGTACCACTGAGTTTTTCGGAACTTATGTAACTACGAAATATCATTTGATACCAGTCGCTTTTCCGGGAAGGAAAACCGCCAGCCTACCCCTCTGGTGTGGAAGGTCAGATTGGAGTTGCTTTCGTAAAAACCAGTGCGTACGCCAATTCCTGAGATTTAGTTGCCGAGCGGACCCCCAGCTCAATAGAGCAAAAAGCTGAGACAATCGCTAGGAGGAAAATGAAGTGTATAAAAAAATTGTCGATCCCTATATTATGTTAGCATGAACCTACTTACTCTTCATTGGCATTCTGTATTGCCGCTAAGTCAACATCCATTGATAACATTTCAAGTCCCATCAATATTACGTCTTCCATGAATCCTTCAGCTTCACAAAATACCTGTTGATTATCGTATAAACTAGAGGGGGACAATTTCGACTGGGGGACAATTGAAACTAAGTCGCAATATCTTATGTGTTTTACATAATTAACTAGTGTCACTGAAAAAAATCAAATAACTTTTTAATAAATATTTTGATTTGTTTATTTTAAGTAGTAGTTTTACTATAATATGAATTATAAACTTATAAAGATGTCATATACACAGGAAAAAGTGACCTAGGCCTAACTAACAGTTAACTAGGGTAGTAACTAGTGAACTAGGGTTAACTAGTGCTATTTATAGAGCAAAAAAGTAGCTATTCCGCTATCCGGATATAGATGGCAATATAGTTATTTATGTATGTAAAACACCTAAGATATTGCGACTTAGTTGAGATTGTCCCCCAGTCGAAATTCTTCCCTGTACCTTACTGTATTATAAAAATATAAACTAAGAACAATAGAAATGTAAGACTCAAGTAAGGTAAGAAATAAATGCATACCGTAAAATACTCGTAAGGGTTGTCAACAATCAACAGTTGAATTTCACTAGTTATCCTTCCTTTTTTTACGGGATTGTAATGAACGTTAACGCCTGCTAGTTCACCTGGTTTCAATCTTAACTTGATTTTCATGTCATTATGACCTAAATAACAATATGAAATCATTAATATGTAAGAAAAGCATTATATCTCAATACATTCAATTACCGGACTTTAAGCAATAAATCAGTTGTGCTTAAAAATAACAATTTTAATCAGTATTAGTATTCAAGTAATTATTATTATTTCAATAAGTAAGGTACGTTGGAGTAAGATTGAAAGAGGGATAAGATAAAAAGTAGTCCGTAATACTCCGGAATATGGTAGATTTTTTTGTCTTACCCTCATAAAAAGACCTTTCTATCTTACCCCAACACACCTTACATATGTTATTATTGAGCAAGCGATACCTGTCCGACTCTTAATAGCGTTTTTTAACGACATTTCTGCCGCTGACAACCAGAACACACTCCTTTCTTCGATTATTGGCTGTTTTATCCTCAACGTTACAACGCTTTTTACAGAACATATATTCTTAAAACGAATCTCGCGACTGCTTGTGGAGCCCAAGCAAGTGACGGGCATTTGAAGCATTGAGCATTTCTCGTGTTTTATAGGAGGCCACACCATTTGTATACGCGGTATAACGCCTTCACCGATCAAGCAAACCCTAAATGACTCTTGCTCGTTGTTAAGCATCTTGATTTCTAAAATGGCTCGATATGTCTAAAAATCAAACAATTAATTAATTTTCTTACGAATATAATGTTACGTTTAAAAAAAATTGTTCATTTATAATTTACCTGCAGAGCTTTTGGGCTAAAAATAATTCGCAAACATTTGTGTTGTAAAGGTTCTATGTATGTTTCATATTTATCCAAAGTGAAAATATTGTTTTCAGTATTGAATTCGGTAAGGAGCTTCATTATTAGAGCACAGGCCACCAATCCATTGTTGTAGAGGTCGACTACACCGGTAAAACTTGTGTGCACGTTAACACAGAAAAAGTGAAGAGAAACAGAATTTTCTACGAATACGCAATGCGGAGACGTCTGAAATAAAGTAGGAAACATTAACAAAATCAGACGTAAATTTCCTTTGACTAAAAATTATTATAATTTTAAACAAAAAAAGAACCGAGTTCACTTAGGATCCGCTATTCCAAGAGGAAGTGGCCGAGTTGCTGTAAAAATAATGAAATCACTAGGTGTGCCTATAATGGTTGAAGAGTTCCCTCGATTTCTCCAGGATCCCATCATCAGACCCCGACTTGGTGACAATGGGACCCGTTCGATTAAAAACAAAAAGGAAATCGGCCCACGATTCACGGAGATATCGAGTAACATACTATACAAAAAAAAATGATAAAAAAAAATTCAGTCGAATTGAGAACCTCCTCCTTTTTGAAGTCGAACTACTTAACATTATGACACATATTTGCGGGCGAACAGCACTAGGGTATTGTAACTAAATATATTTAATAAGTAAAATCAAGTAGGTATAAGTAGCAGTAAGTAAGTAGAAATGTAGGAATATTCATTGCAAAAAAAAACAATACTTAAATGTATGCTGTCAAAATCGTTTTACCTCCGGCACTTTGTAATCCGCCAAATTTTTCACAATCAAATGTTCTCGGAAAGTGTTTTCAGTATTCCAAAAATCTAAAGTCGGCATGGCCCCAATGCCAACAAGCTTGAATGGCACGCCACAAGCTTCAGAAGGACACGTATCACTAATAATAAACTTAATAGTTTCCGTGAACAATCCAGGCCCGCTGGCGAAAAACTGTATACGAATTGTGCGACTAGTGCCAGGGGCAACCAAGTTGTCTTCATTTAATATTAGAAAGTTGCCGCATTTCATGGGAGGGACTTTAAGCCTGTATGGAATGCATAAAATCAGAAAATTAAGTCTTCCAACACAGTGGATAATTCAAATTTAAATTATGCCGTTTCTGTAAGTAGCTAAAAATTCCGATTTTCATTAACCTTTTGACCGCCGTCGTCTGATATATATGAGACAAAATGACAGCGTGAATGACACCTTCATAAATTATGACAGAGTTCAAAATTTGACGTACCGTATCAGTTTTGACAAAAGTTTCTGCGAGATGTAACGATCGCTAAGGTTGACATTTCTAGGGCTCACCACACACTTGAGCGGAATGGAGGCAGTAATGTATGGAGGCCATAGACAAATTTAAGCTACCACCGACAAAGCTCCATACATTACTGCCTCCATTCCGCTAGGTGTGTTTTGAGCCTAACGGAGTTTAAAACACGCTCGACCATGTTGTCTCATGACGTTCAAACGAACCTCAACCGTAGGGTGGTAAATCACATTTTTGGTCAACTGTACCTAAGGTGGTTAAAAGGTTAATGGGGAAGGCAACTGTCAAAGTCACTTCCTATTATAATATACAAGACTACATGGATGACATAACACCGTGGGATTAAATTGCAATTGAGATTTTCCTTGTGACATTAAATTTTGTTCTAGAATGATTGTGACTAGTATTTTAATACTATTTTTTTTTTAAGTTTTGACGATCTTATTGTGAATTTCTTATTATTATTTCTGTCATCTACAACATGTATATATACTTTTTTACAATTGTATCAATATAATTGTCTTCATTATTTAAGATAAATTGTTACTGACGATTCGAAAGTGCTTGTTGCTATGCCTACTTGAATAAAGACAATATTGACTTTGACTTTGACATCTCCATCATTGCTCCTTAGAAATGCAATACTTGTATGGCGCGAAGTATTTTTTATTTATTTTATATTCGCGAAAATTACTCAATGTTTTGTTTCGAATTGCTCCGAAATTGAGATCCACCGGTTTCTGGAATACACTAAATTAAAATGGTTTTTGCCTAAGAAAAGCTTTTTGACTGCATACTACTTAAGGACCATTCATCTTCTGTCTCTTTCTGTCACTGTATGTGTCTCTTTTGCTTATTGTATGGAATCTGGAACAGCTCTACAAAAAGTTCAGGTGAAAAAAGGTACCGTCAACTGCTGCGACCATAGCCTATAGTATTTTCAACTTAGCCCGGTTTAAAAATATGGTGTTCTTCACGAAACGGCAATTATTATATAGTTCTGTTGTAGTTATATTTAGTATTTTAACAAAAGTTTAAGTTTTAATCAACATAAATCCCTGTATCTAAATTGAGAATTTTACTGCAGATTATCATACTTACTTGTTATCTTTTAGCTTTACAGGTGTCAAATCTTCGTGTATTTGATACGCTTCTGGCAGCTCAATCTCATAAGTAAAGGGACATTTACTTGTGTTATTTAATATCACGTCCTTTAAAATACTCGTACCGATAGCTATAATACTGAAATTGAGTTCGCCCAGGGGAAAAAGAGTAAATCTGAAAAATTTAAATTCAATATCGTTTGAAGAGGAAAATTATAGTGGCGCCAAATAATATGCATTCATATTTTTTAAACATATACTTATGTATCATATGCTTGTAGTTACAATACAATTATTTACAATCCCTATTTTTACACGAAGACTTACCCGCTTATTCATAAACGTATTTCAAACCTCATTTAACTAAATCATCGTTTGTCCTTATCTGTCACTTTGACAGTTTTGTTTGTTAGATACAGACAAAACATAGTTTAATTAAATGAGGTTTGAAACACGTTTATGAATAAGCGGGTTATAGGGTTTAGGTTTTTCACGATTTAAGAGTCCGGTAAACTTTTTTTTGATTTCGCTCAACTTTTTGACGCTATTTTGCAGGAACTAATATACTCGTAACCTCTATAAATTTGTATACATATTATGAAAGATTGTTTCTTTTTGAATGGAATAAATACGACTATTTTTTAATTTTATGCTTAATTTTTAAATAATTCACCCTAATCTAACACCTGTTTCGCGATATTTGCTTGGAGAGGCGAAAAGATTAAGGTTTTTATTGATTAAAATTAAGTAATACAAGTACGTAAAATATATAATTACATTGGAAAATGAGTCGCCTGAGGAATAAATGTACCAGTTTTTTAAGGGAAAGTATGTTTTGCTAGACCAATTTTGGTAAAAATTGCCGAAGTTTAGGTGATATTTTTGGGAAGATATCAAAGTATTTTACAAATATAAAAGTACAAAAATAAACCTCACTTCATGCTTTATTCAGATAGTACGAAACATATTAGGGTTAAGGTCCATAACAAATAATATTTAAAAATCATACGACAAAATTGCATGAATCAACGTCCTCACTAAACAAGCTCTGTAAGAATCATAGAGAAATAATAAGCCTTATAGAGTTCTCACTCCATACAACTGGTTATAGCCAAGCTTGCAAGCTTGACATTTTGAAGGCTAGACGAGTAAGGGGTTGAGGGAGGAGCGGGCAGGGGGCGTGAAAACCAAGGTTTTACAACGGGTGCCCTAATCACACCTCCTGCCCGCTCTTCCCTCAACCCCTTAGTCGTTTAGCTTTCAAAATGTCAAGCTTGCGGGCTAATAACTAGTTGTATGGAGTGAGAACTCTATGATGCTTAATATTTCTCTATGGTAAGAATTGAGTTTTAAGGTATTAAATATTAATGTATATCGATCTAAACTAAACTACTTTTTTGCAATAACAAGACTTAAAGCTATCTTACCAAATGCAATTCATGTGCATAATGTCATTATTAGCGATTTTCGTTTTCAAATTGTTACCGGACTCTTAAGACTTAGGGGAATTAGGATTAACGATGGTGATAGTTAGAAAATTATTAATAGGCGCCTAATATGTTCTTTGTGAAAAAAAATCTGATACTTAGTGAACAAACTTAAGGCAACTAATTACACAAAATCGAGGTAATTTAGTGCAAACTACTTTTTTGATGAAATCCAAGCAGTAGTATCGTGGATGATGCATATTCTGGAGGAAAATATGTACCGTCAAGTCTGGCAACTTTGCCAGGGGTTACTAACTTTGCCACCAGCAGAGTGCATAAGGTAATCCTTTCATACCACCGACGACGTATATTTTTTTGTGTTGTGCCTACTTTTAGGAGAAAAAATGGTTATCAATTGGTAAAATTAATACGAATGAGGCAACACCACGGCAGCCATTTTCTTACCATTTCAGTTCCAAATTCGTCACTCACATAATCATAAAAGTTAGTGCTCAAGAACTTTAAAAAGTTTAGAGTGTAAACATTGAATCCAGTTTCGTAAATTTTAGATATTATGTTATTTAAATGGTAAAGAATGGATTGATTACCTTGTAGATGCCGTAGTGTTTGAATTGAGTCTCATAATTTTGTTGGCAAAGTTACCGGACCACGCCAGCTCATATGGGGGGGCATCTTTGCCATGTTTTGTAGAGGCCTAGGGTTGTACACAAGCAAAAAATTTAAATTAAATTTTTGATAAGATAGGTCCTTTTTAGGGTTCCGTAGCCAAAATGGCAAAAACGGAACCCTTATAGTTTCGCCATGTCCGTCCGTCCGTCCGTCCGTCCGCGGTCTAGCTCAGTGACCGTTAGCTTTAGAAAGCTGAAATTTGGTTTGAATATGTGCATTAACCAAGCCGACAAAATGGTAGAATAAAAACGCGAAAAATATATTTTGTTAGGGTACCTCCCGTACACGTGAAGTGGGGGGCGAAATTTTTTTTCGTTCCAACCAAGTTGTGTGGGGTATCGTTGGTTAGGTCTTTTAAAAAGAATTAGGGTCTTCTAACAGTTTTTGGATAAAACGAATACTTTCGGAAATAATAGCTCCGAAAGTTTAAAACAGGGCGTCCCCCCCCCCCCCATCTAACTTTTGAATCGTGGGTCCTAAAATTTTGAAAAAATTCATGAAACTGAGGCCTAATGAGTACCTTCAATGAAAACTATATTGAAATAAATCGGTTGAGCCGTTTTTGAGTTATCATTCAAAAACCCATAGTGAAAGGACGTAAGTAAAAATGACGTAAGCGTCGCCAAATTTCCCGTAAGAAACGACCTTTTGAATTAATGGTCTCAGTTTACGGAACCCTACACTGAGCATGGCCCGACATGCTCTTGGCCGTGGAGCGGGAGACAAATTACATTACTCTATTATTACGAGTGGACCTTTGATAGGCCTCTTAAAGAGTTTTCTATGTTTCTTTTTTGATAATATTTTTATCAAAGTGTTTTTTATGTTTTTTTTCAAGAGTACTTATATAACCTGATTACTCGTATGTAAATAAATAAATAAGTACTTAAATAAATAATCTTTTTTCATTTGTGTCAACCCTGACCACATTCACTGACTTTCTATGAAATTTTCTTGAATGGGTGATCAACTTTGCCACTTTTGCTGTGGTTTATTGTGTGTAAAGATGTCATGCAGGATCAAATTCCAAAACTATTGTATCCTAAATACTGAATATTCTTTACTAATATTGTAAATACAACTGAATTACTATATAACGTAAAAATGCAGGTGGCAAAGTTGCCACATGGTATAGGTATCTTTGCCAGTTTTTTTTTACTCGTAAAACCTTATTATCCGTCATTTAATTTATAAACCATCTTATTTATGCACTCGTTGATAAATATATTATGTGTCGCGTCATTCATACTTCAGTGGTTTCATATGAATTCTGGTTAAAAATGTACTATGACTTTTCAATACCTGTGTAAAGTGGCAAAGTTGCCAGACTTGACGGTAGTTATGTTTTGCATATTTCTGCATTATATGGTTGGCTTCTGTATATTATAATTAGATGCGAGTATATATTGAAGGTAGATTTTTCAAAGGGTTTCAATAGATATTTGTACAACAAGAGAAGAAAGTTAATATTTGCTTCGAGTGCAAATTTTGAGTCCTGAGCAAGCGAAACATTCTATAATCGCTACGCTCGTGATTCTAATTTAGAATCTTGAGCGTAGAGAAGGACTCAAAAGCACAAGATGTAAAAAACTTTATTCTCATGTTGAACACACTATTTTTTCACCTCAGCAGAGAGAACATGGAAAATACAACCTGAGAGATGCTTAATCCTTCTTCGTCAATTTATTCGCTCTTATTTTCTTATAATATTCTTACACTTGAGTTTAAAAACCTCAATAATTAGTTAATAACAGAATCATCGAAACATGTTAATTATTTTAAAAATATCTACGACCATTTGACATTTGCCAACTTTTTTTAATTGCGTTCGGTTACTACCGTTTGATAATAATACGTGAGATTGTTGTAAGTAATAATATATTTTACACGATAATCTTGTAATTTTTCCACTTATACTTATTTATTTTGATATAAAGAAGAAGAACATAAATTATTTTAAGTTTTGTATGGTTAAACATTACAAAAATGTTTAAATTATATTTACAAATTAGTTACTTGTGCGCATTTCCGAACGTTTCTTTCTGGCTATGTGTCAGGGTCTGCTATCAAAAATTCAGAATACGAATTAAAATTAAGTAAAATTAGATTGAATGACATTTAAAATATTTCTGTCTCTCTCTATTTACTAACGACGTGAAAAGACAACGCGAACAGACTCTTAGTGTTTCGAATTTGTATTAGATCTCGCCCACGTAATTGGCATTTTAATTCCAACGTCACTTCAAGGTCATTTTGTCTCACGCTCGCAGCAAAATTGAGTTTTGTTCACTATTTTTTTTAGGTAGCAAAGAACCCTGCTTGCTGCTGCTGAGGTGAAAAAATTATAGAAGACCTTTCCTAACATTTCCATTTATAATTTATTACCATTTACCTTCTCTTACACACAGATAACCTCAACCACTAGATAAATCATTAAGTACGGTTCTCTGCCTTTTCGCCGAATATTGTATTGCCGAATTTCACTTGTCAACCAACCTTTCGCAGAATTTTCATTTGGCCGAATTTCATTTCCCAACTTT
Source organism: Pammene fasciana (assembly GCA_911728535.1). NCBI lineage: Eukaryota > Metazoa > Arthropoda > Insecta > Lepidoptera > Tortricidae > Pammene > Pammene fasciana. The sequence continues at coordinate 7,655,339 of OU452277.1, read as the reverse complement.
ACATAACCCAACCTAACCTAACCCAACCTAGTAGGTAATTTTCATTTCCCAACTATGGGGTTGGGAAATGAAATGGTTGCGAAATAATTATTTGGTAAAAGTTGTTCGGCCAAATGAAACTTCTGCGAAAAGTTGGTTGGCAAGTGAAATTCGGCAATGCAATTTTCGGCGAAAAGGCAGGATACCATTATGGTTTCATTTGAATTAAAATTATCCACAAAAATCAAGTTACAGGGGTGAACCTGGATTGTTATACTACACATTGGTGTAAAATACTATTGAGATGTGCTGTTTGAATCGTAGAAATTTACGAATAAAATTGCGCTGATGTGTGTTGACCTCGTGCTCCCTGTAAAAGCTTTTAATGATGAGGTGGCTGTGTTGTGTAGTCTGTGGTCTAACAAGAATGTATGTAGAGTACCTGAGCAACAAAAATTTGCAAACATACGTGTTATAGAAGGATGCGAGCTTAATGCAGACCGGGAACTTAGCAACCACGATTTGTTTCTTGGAGCCGTCGAGTAACGAGCACGTGAAAGCCGGCACGTTCACCAGGTTCATGGAGGTGGTGGGGGTGCACGTGAAGTCGATGGTCACTAGCTTCGAGCCCAGCGGGATGATCCCGCATTCTTGAACCACCTCGAAAGACCTTAGCAGAGACGGCTCCGGGAAATTCTTCACCTTCTTCATCCTACGGTAATCGCAGTAGTGAATAGGGAAGGCAGAGCAAAAATCTATGGAATATGCCCGAAAATAGCTATTTAAAATCGCCCTACTTTCTCTGATATTAGAAATGCATTTATCCATCTAACCTAACGTATGGAAAGGATATATTCTGAAATACGAATAGTGATTGAACATCTACATACTTGTAGTAAATATTGTATTTTCCACGATTGAGTAAAAACATCGTTTTAGTATAAGTGGAGTTAACTTTGATGTTGCCGTAGTCGAGGCAGGTGTCTCCCGGGTTTTCGTAGGCGCACTCCACCATGACGTCGTAGCATTCCGCGGACAGTTGCAACTGGTCAACTAACATAGGGGTGCCGCGACCTTCACTGTCATATATCTGAATTCGATAATGGGGAAAATATACTATTATAACTTTAGTTTGCTTCACTGACTTCGCTTGACACGTGTACCATCGTATAGTCGACCAAAAAATGTGGTCTACCTCTACCACCATACGGTTGAGATCCGTTTGAACATCATGAGACAACAAGGTCGTGCATGTTCTAAACTCCGTTAGAAATGTCAACCTTAGCGATCGTTAGATCTCTCAGAAACTTTTGTCAAAACTGGTAGGCCACTTTCTTGGTCGACTGTACCATGACAGTAAATGCACTTAATTAGTCGTAAATGATGTGGGCCACACATATGGTAGACAATATAGTAATAAGTTAGTTAAGTATTACTTGTAGTGGCTGTTTGTTTACCCAAATAAAAAAAAGGGTAATAAAAATGGTCAGAATATATGATTCTTTTACGCTACGTAACCAGTTTTCAAAATTCTTAAGTATAGTTACTTGATTCCGTATTTTGTATTATACACACACTAAATACACTACGCTACACTCGTTCGCTTCAGACTTGTCAAGAGACACTGCGAAGCGAACGAGTGTAGCTTGGTAAGGGAGGTTCTCACATAGAGATAATCAAATTTCTATTTAATACCCAAAAAAAGGAATACTTAAGTATAGTAGGTATTTTTGTTTTACAGTTACTTACTACTGTTAGATCACTGCAGTGAATTTGCAACTTCAGATGATAATTTAACGAGTTCTTATAAACTTTGCATGAACTATGTATCAAAAGATACTTACCTCGATGATCAATATCTTGTGTGTAATTACTTGGACTGTGCACGCCATGTAAGTTACTGGAACGACTTGATTGTCATATCTGGACACAATCCCTGATGTTTGAGAAATTATGAAGTCCTCTGCAAACTCTTCAGCATTTTGCACTTTCCACATTATTGGTAAAATTGAGTCATTTTTAACGATAAATCTATCCTCTTCGCGGCGATACAATAGAAGTTTACCGTAATCTGAAATCAGCCGATAATACCTAAATGCCTGAAGAAGGTTTATGTAAATATTGAGAATCCTTAGACAAGAGATGTAGGAATAAGATTTATTTATCATATGGCTACACGTCACTGGATATAGAGAGGCATTTCTTCTTTCAGGTGGTAATAGTTGTGGGAAAGTAGATGGTGAAGAAATTCCAGTGAGTACTGCGAGGATAAGACTGTTAGTTAGTCTGATGCCTGTCCGCAATCTGCATATTGACATATTATAATAATCCGGGGCTTCTGCTAAATCGATCTCACTTTTTTCTAATACTTATTATCCCATTATGTAAGTACACTGTTGATGTACTTACATAATGGGATAATGTGTATCAGATACTTATATGCATTTCCAACATTTTAAAACCTCGTAATAATTCTTAAGAGTTCTACATTTTCGATCTATTTAATAAGTGAGTATTTCGCAACCAACCAATCATTTTAGTTAGCGGCAATATCTCCACGGTGGGAACGACGCCGCTGCACTGAATGAGTACAGTGACTATCTCGGGGTTGTCCTTGACGCAGAAGAGCAACAAGCTCTGATGGACGCCCACCTCCGACGGTGCTGCTGTGATTGTAAGCTTTCCGCGGCAGCCGGGCTAAATTTTATATTTCATACAACAAGTTAGTTTAGGTGATGCCTTGTACAGTCGACAAAGAAAAGATTCTGCGAGATCTAACGATCGCCAAGGTTGACTTTTCTAACGGAGTATAAAACATGCACGACCTTGTTGTCTCATGACATGACGTTCAAACGAACCTCAACCGTAGGGTGGCAGACCATATTTTTGGCTGACTGTACGATATTGGATGAAGTAACGAAATTGAATACGTAGATTCTGACTAGGCTATCTTGGCCCTGAAATTTGTTTAAAATCTTTAATGGCAACTTTTTTATGTCAAGTTGTGTCAATGGTTTTTATTTTATTTAGAGAATGTATGGAGGTACCCTAAATTTTTTTATGTATTCAGATTTTGCTGTAAAAAAACCTTTTTTATTTAGAAAAAAAAACTTATCTCAGTAAATAATAAAGATAAGAAGCTAAAACTTGCCGAAAATAACGTTTGGTAATAGGGCCGCTTTTCCATGTTAACACGGCTTCGCTTTCTAAATTTACTACTTACTATACAATACAACTGTATTTGTACTAACTTCCAAACTTATAAAAGTTTTCTGCAGACCAAAAACGGTGGTCTGTTCAGCAAACTCAATTACAATATCCGCAGTAATTAGTGAACAATTTTTGAGATCAATAGCATAATCCTCTTCATATACTCTGCAAAGATGTTTCACCATCGTAAAATCAGGGTCGTTATAGGTAAGACGAATATCATGGTTCTTGACTTGGTAAGGACTACATGGCATAATAAGTACATAGGCATGACACTATGTTATTATTACATGTAAGTACTGATACATACCTGTTAGGTCCAACGAAAATTGGTCCAAACTCAAATAATTCAAGGTCATCTAAGTAGGTGATTTTAATCACGTTGTCCTCAAAGTTAGCTCTTCTTACAAAATTTGCGAACATTTTTTTGGGTCTATTGTCTATTCTGTAAAACAGCAAATGCGGTTAGGTGAGTGAGAGGCTCTTGACACACACACGAATGTACCAGTGAATGGTGTACCAGTGATTTTATTTTATCATATCGGGTTTATATATTTTTAAGTCGATGCGGAAGCTTACTTTTCAGTTGAATTCAATAGATATAAATTATGTTAACTATTTCCCTATATAAACTAAACACTAGCTAACGTTTATCTCTAGATCGTTTTATACAGTGTGTTTCTGTAATAGGAGCAATAAATTAAAACGTAGATTCTACTCCTCAAACCAGGAAACGTTTGTTCAGCGACTATTAAAAATAACGTATGGTTTGATTTTTAGGACACTTTAAAGTTTTTTCGAACACGCAATGTATTCCGAAATTGACTATGTCTGTAGGGTGACAAGCAATGTCAATTAGACGGATTTTAACGTTCATTGAAAATACTATTTAGTTTGTATGAAAAGGAGACAATCTACAAAATACATATTTTTTAAAAGTTGTTGAACAAAAGTTTCGTAGTTTGAGGAGTAGAATCTATGTTTTAATTTATTGCTCCTATTACAGAAACACACTGTAGTTAGCTAAAGAAAGGTCGGGCAAAGTCTTTCATCTCTTCTTTTCTTATAAAAACGACATAAGTGCCTCGAAGATACAACCTGTTGCTATTGTTTTATTGAAACCTTTTCGTATCGTATGAAGGTAGGGAACCCTCCAATACGCGTGTTACGACATGCACTTTCGCGTTCTACTTAGTTCGCGCAATAGTTATATAGTTAACAAAACGTACTTGGATTAATCTAAGATTAATACATAATATTGCTAACCTCGGTAAGTCAGATACGCCCGTAATGTGAATGTCGACCCTGGAGTCTGGCCACCCGCTGACCTCCACGAATCGCTTCACGCTGAAGTGGCCTTCCCACTGCGGGCTGAAGGAGTACTTGCACCGCACGAGCTCGCCAGGATTCAAAGTCATGCGCGTAGCGGGTGCTAAATACAAAATGCTAATAAATTTTGGCAAAATTTTACCTGCTTATACCAATTTTTAAATGAATATTACACTAATTGTGTCACAGCGTTAGTGCTTTTTAGGGTTCCGTAGCCAAAATGGCAAAAACGGAACCCTTATAGTTTCGCCATGTCCGTCCGTCCGTCCGTCCGTCCGTCCGCGGTCTAGCTCAGTGACCGTTAGCACTAGAAAGCTGAAATTTGGTTTGAATATGTGCATTAACCAAGCCGACAAAACGGTAGAATAAAAACGCGAAAAATATATTTTGTTAGGGTACCTCCCGTACACGTGAAGTGGGGGGCGAATTTTTTTCGTTCCAACCAAGTTGTGTGGGATATCGTTGGATAGGTCTTTTAAAAAGAATTAGGGTCTTCTTAAACAGTTTTTGGATAAAACTAATACTCTCGGAAATAATAGCTCCGAAAGTTTAAAACAGGGCGTCCCCCCCCATCTAACTTTTGAATCGTGGGTCCTAAAATTTTGAAAAAAATCATGAAACTGAGACCTAATGAGTACCTTCAATAAAAACTATATTGAAATAAATCGGTTGAGCCGTTTTTGAGTTATCGTTCAAAAACCCGTAGTGAAAGGACGTACCTAAGTAAAAATGACGTAAGCGCCGCCAAATTTCCCGTAAGAAACCACCTTTTGAATTAATGGTCTCAGTTTACGGAACCCTACACTGAGCATGGCCAGACATGCTCTTGCCCGGTTTTTTATTTATTAAGATGTATACGCACTATAATTAATACAATACACACGTTAAAACTATAAGGGTTCCGTTTTTGCCATTTTGGCTACGGAACCATAAAAAGCACATCTTTAATCGAACTAACAAATATTATATAAGTCGGAAGTGTTTTGAAAATGCTAAGCTATCAAACCTCATTAAAATTAAAATGTACTTACAGTCCATTCAACAACCTACAGGTCCAACCTACAGGTGCCGGCGAATTTTTTGAACAATTGCCATCCCTTTCTTGCACTTAGGAGTTAGGTACGCAAACTTTCCCCCACCACCTTGCCTAATGTTCAAGAAGTTTGCCGGCACCTGTACTGAAGTTTTTGAGTTTCAGTCCGCTGACAGACAAATAGAACAGACTGACAGCGGAGGCTTAGTAACTTAGTATACCATCCTCTAGTACCCTACATCCCACAAAACCGGATACCTATAATATACCTGGAACAGTTTTCAAGCTATGCAATGGCTGCGGGCTAGGGTAGTACGATTCTTCACTTTTTTCTGAACTTATGGTATCAGGAGCGACAACCCCGGGCCCCGGGACTGGACTAGTCATAGTGGAAGATGACGTCATCTATAAATTCATTTTAAATTAGAATAAATAAGTTATTTGTTATACAAGGGAGCAAAGTTGTATTTTAACCGCGAGTGTGGAATTAAAACACGAACTAACGAATGGATTCTAGTGTTGAACTACGAGCGAAGCGAGTGGTTCGAAAATAGAATCCTGAGCGAAGAGACTAGTTCAAAAATAGAATCCTGAGCGTAGCGAGTGTTACAACACACGAGACGTAAAAATAACTTAGCAACCGTGTGTTACAAGAATCTTTTCACCTCCCTAGCTCGGAAAATACGACATAGGTATAAGAAAAACAACTGTAACAAAAATATTTAAAAAATGCGAACATTGTCTTGTCTGGAGTAGCCTCTACATGTTATTATCTAAAGTAACTAATAAAATAACACGTTCGAATCTAAAATTTTCGTGCACTCTTGTGAATAACATTTTTGCTATCTGTTTTTAAAGAACATAATAGGTCTTTCCGTTCCGAGCTAAGGAGGTGAAAAGCAATTTAATGACTTCTTATTTCAACTCAGGTATAATAATAAATAATTACTTATTAATAACATTATAATTACTTTTTTACCACACGTACAGTTCCATTTTGATAAAATATTTATAACATTGTCTTGAGTGGTATCGTCCAATAGATGCAAGTCAGTAAGTTGATTGCATTCGCATTTTTTTATCTATAATAAAAACAAACACTTCCGTAAACAATATCCAATGTACAAATTAATATTTATAATAATATTTTTAACCGACTTCAAAAAAGGAGGAGGTTCTCAATTCAACTGATTTTTTTTAATTTTTTGTATGTATGTTACTCGATATCTCCGTGAATCGAGAACCCATTTTCAAATTTTTTTTAATCGTACGGGTATAACCTCTTAATGGTTCCATTGTCACCAAGTCGGGGTCTGATGATGGGAACCTGGAGAAATCGAGGGAACTTTTCAACTATTTAGGCACGCACACCTATAGTGATTTCACTATTTATTTAGCCACTTCCTCTTGGAATAGCGGATCCTAAGTGAAGTCGGTTTTTTTGTTTAAAATATTTACTAACCGGAGATTCGTCCAAGAAGCACCATTTTAGGGGCAGTTCATGGTGAATATAAGGCATAGTTTTTGGCAGCAGTACTGTAAATTCTTTTCTCTTCATTTGGCATTGAAGAACGTCTTGGGCCTCTCTCTCCTTCAGAGCTTCACGAACCACAGGAGAATTTATAAGCATGTTGACCAATGCTTCTTTGTATTGTAAAGAGGGACACTTTACCAGAGTCAATGGAAATCCCCTTTGCTCAGAGCTGTCATCAGTTGTCTACAAAATAAGTTTCGGACGACTTGTGCAGAATTAATGAGCCATATCAATATACATACTACAGTGTGTCCTTAGCCATTGAACAAAGCCTTACAACATCCCTCATATGGTGTCTTCTCAGGAATGTTTTAACGCTAATATTTTTTCCATTAGAACAAAAGATAAGAAAAAACAATCTAACAAAACTTATTCCCAATATCCGACAAGAAAAATAATCATACAGTCATTTTTTTGCCCGCTATCTTGAATCTCTCATAATATGACTCATAGTCATATTATGACCGGAAGTGAGATATTCAAGATGTGTTATATTCTTTGAAGGCAACCGGCAATTCGAATACAGCAGGGTCTCAACTCAATAGGGTAAAAAGTCTGGTTTGCTTCTCGACATGGATTTTTTGAAACATAGGCCTGTCTAAGATTTTAACCCATTAATTACCTTAGCAAGAATTGAGTTGAGAAAACTAAAATTTCGTATTGAATATGAAAGTTTTTCTTTTGTTAAAATACTTTTCGTCGCTACTGTACTGTACTATCTATTAATAACTGCCTAGACCTCACTGCAAAGGAACAAGAACAATTTCCTTTGTCCAAGCTAGCAAACTTTGTCAAAAACAATCCTCAATTGTTCAAAATGGTATCTGACCAACGCAGCATACCCGTACGTTCACAATATATGAACAACGTATGTAACAGCCAACAAAACACAGCTTTCTTGGCCAAGGGTATACTAGGAATGGCACCAAAAATATTTAATAAAATCCCAAACTGCATAAAAGCCTTGAAAGCTGATCAATTTAAAATATAGTTCAAATCATATCTAGTAAGTAAGTGCTACTACTCAGTATAGTACATTACGCACCTAGGGCGGTAAAATGAAGAATGGCTCAGATCGCGGGTATTTGTGGCCCGAACCGAAGGTAAGGGCCATAAAGAAGCGATCTGAGGCCTTCTTTATTACCGCCCGCGGTGCGTACACAATTTTACGTCTTCTCCTGGGTGTGAAGTGAGATTTGCCGCAGCGCCCGTGGGCGGCAAATCTCACTTACAGCCCAGAGAGACGTAAAAAGATTTTTCACATCAGCAGTTCGAACAAGCCTACTTTCCTTACTCCCTGGAGTGACGAAAGCGCGACTTTCATCACTTCAGGGAGTGACGAAAGTTGCGACTTTCCTCACTCCAGGAAGTGAAATTTTGTTTCTAGAAGGTTTTCGTCAGAATGATGATGCCTTTCATTCAGGAATGTAAATAAATGTGTTTTTTCAACTTTAATATGTTCTCACTACTGAGGTGAAAAGTTGTGTCACTCGAGAGGAAAGTTTTTTACATCTCGTGTTCTTGAGATCCCTCGCTACGCTCAAGATTCAAACTTAGAATCACTCGCTTCGCTCGTGATTCAATTATAGAATCTTTCGCTTACCCGGGACTCAAAATCAACACTCGCAAGAAAAACCAACTTTCCTCTCTTGTTGCACAAATAACTATTTTCGAAGATATATAAATAACCTCATGCAACCTCATGCTCTTGTTTCGTTCATGTTATTATTATGTAGTAATTTTAACTTAATATTATTGTTTAGATGGCTATTGTGTTATTTATTTTATTGTTTAATGTTACATTACTCGTAATAGCTAACCTAGTTAATATAAAATATGGTTACTTGTTATTTAACTGCAAATGTACGCCAACAGGCAAAATTATATTAAGGCATTATATTATGACCACGACACATAAAACATTTACAAATAAAAATTTACTTTACTCCTAGTTAATCTTTTTTTTGTTTGAACCCGTTATTTTTGTGCAAGTTTTATGATGAAACCAAAGCACTTGTGAGCGTGGATGTGGCATGATCTGAAGAGACATACAGGGTGTCCCAGAAATCGACGTCAAGCCGTGAATGGATGATAGACCAAGTTATAACAGTTATCAGAAAAATACAAAAAAAATCTAACACATGTTCTTCAAAAATTATGGTCACTCTAAAAATTTACTAGAATATTCACGCCCTGGTCTCTTAACTTTTAGTAAATTTTTAAAGTGACCATAGTTTTTGAAAAACATGTGATAGATTTTTTTTTTGTATTTTTCTGATAACTGTTATAACTTGGTCTATCATCCATTCACAGCTTGACGTCGATTTCTGGGACACCCTGTATAGTGAGGTTTCATGTAACGTTAATGGTTTTCTCCTGTATATCATAATTAGGTACATACAGGGGTATAAAGTGAGGGGATATTTTTAACCAGTTTGTAGGGCAGCTGCTAGATCCTGTGCCGCTTCGCGAAAATTGTCTTGGAAGACCTTTCGTAACTTATTAATTTATTATTATTGCTATTGTTACTTTTTTCGAAAATTTTACAAAAACACCTCAATTTTACGTGTTTGCATACGCAAACCCGTCACCTTAAGGATCGGATTTCATCTTGAAGAAAGCATGAATATTTTTCCACCATATACAATATCTTGAAAAGTCTTTTGACGATCTGGTTCAAATTCTTTTTTTTTGTTATAAGTACTGGTATAAATGCAAAGTGTCATGGTTTCTTCCGGACGGAACTAGATTTTTTAAATCTATTAAGGCTGGGAGCCGTACCTACGAGTGTTGCACTACGTTGGGTTTTTAGATTCAACTTCTTTCAAGATGCCGAAACTTAGGTACATAAACTCTTAATTCAACTAATTAACTTACTCATGTAAGTCATGTACGTATATACGATAACAGAGACTATAGATATATACTTAGTCGGCCACAGCCTAATAACTTTTTGAAGCTCAAGTCAATTGCGCCCTCTGTCCGAAAACCCCCTAAAGATACCGAAAATGTAAGAAGAAATGTCACCTGCACTGCTACTCCACCTAGTAGCTACTAGTGTACTACTATATAGTACGCTATTTTTTACTAGGTGGAGTAGCAGTGCAGGTGACATTTCCTCTTACATTTTCGGTATCTTTAGGGGGCTTTCGGACAGAGGGCGCAATTGACTTGAGCTACAAAAAGTTATTAGTTTGTGCTCTACTATACAGTGTGTGGCCCAAAACACGAGCGAAAAATTCAAACGTAGATTGTACTCCTCAAACAATAAAACTATTGTTCATCAACTTTAAAAAAATATGTAGTTTTAAGATTGTCTCTTTTTGATACAAACTAAATATTATTTTCAATGTACGTTAAAATCCGTCTAATTGACATTGCTTGTCAGTCTTGTCACCCTACAGACATAATCAATTTCGCAATACATTGCGTGTTCAGGTAAACTTTAAAATGTACTAAAAATCAAACCGTAAGTTATTTTTAAAAGTCGCTGAACAAACGTTGTTCAGTTTGAGGAGTAGAATCTACGTTTCAATCCTTCGCCCGTGTTATGGGCCACACACTGTATAAGTTACTCTATGACGATAATAAATAAATATGGATAATATTATCATACCATGGTGACATGTGTGTCAGACTTCGCCTTTGGTTTTTTCTGTATAGGGCCCACTATTTGACCGTTTAAGCCATATAATGGGGAGCCAACAGCGCCTTCTTCGAAAATCCAATTGTTGGCAATAGTAACCAAACTATCGTACGTAATTTTACTATACTCATTGTATTTCATTAGCATCGCGATGTATTCGGATGTATTTTTACCTGCTAGAAATGATGTAAAACAAAGACATGCATTTAAAATTACGAGTACATTCCTAATCTACGTAGTTACGCATACAATAGTCAGTTATGATGTCTGCTTGTTTTTTCTCATATTTAGCCGGGCTTTTTAAAACCCTGTAAATATTATCTACTTGTTACCATCTTTACGTACGTTACGTACCTTTATCATCTTTCTTAGTATTTTTTTTCTTATCCTCTGAACTTTTTACATGAAGCACAGACCTGACAGACCCTGTGAAATATATACCGGATTAATAATAGTACATTTACTACAGAGGCCTTGAAGCAAGGGGTTGCCGGCCGAGTACAAATAATATATTACCTATGTAGAGTTACGAGTCTGGCAACCCCTTTTTACGCCGAGGTATGTATATGTATAGTGCTTTTCTCAAACATGCAATGAAATAAATACGAAAATTTTATAAAAATTCGGATATACGGCAATACTATACTCGTATTATTAATTGTATTGTAATTAATTATTGTATGCACTTCAGATACCTTCGTACTAAGGTTTTTATGTAAAATGATTCGATTAGTTCAATAAGCCACAAACTGTTTGCAAATATTACAACGAAATTTGCATCAATATCTAGAAAACATGTTATGTTAAACGAAACGTTCCCACTATATATTACGACTAGGGCTTCCAAATATTCGACGACTTCAGATATTCGAATATTCGACATTTTTTTTAGAGATATTCGAATACTATTCGAATAGTTGGCATTATTTAAAATAAAATGTTCCATGATATGTGAAAAAACCTCGATAAATTATTGTATGGATGCAAGCAAATCAACACAACAAAACAATCATCTTTTAATGCACCGCTTATATGATTTCTTAAGTAAAAGCTATCTCGGTCGCCTAATCCGTCAAGAGTCAATACTCTATTAACAAAACTAATAGGCGGGAATGGAAAAGGCGGGGAATTACGATTAAAACGAGGATGAGACTGGTTTGAGCGCTCGTATTCCTCTTTTTATGGTATGGTGTAAAGACGTGGGCTATCCTAGCAAAAGAACGAATTAAAGTCAATGCATTCAGAAATTGGTGGCGAATGTTACGTATAACGTGAACAGCCATACGAACTAGTTCATCGATAAGGATCGATAAGGTCTTGTAAGGACCAGACTCCACGTTAAAGCCTGCCTATCCACTTTTCGACATCACCGCGTTTTGTCATACTTCGGCCACATTGCTAGACGCGGGGTAACAACCTTGAGAAAGTCATTGTGGTGAAGGTGGAAGACCAAAGGGAACGTAAATCTCCGACGTGGTGGAGTGACCAGGTCAAGAAGAAAACAAGTTAAACAAGTTGTATGAAATTGCCAGGAACAGGAGTTAATAGAAGCAAGTCATTCGATCTATAAAGACGGCAGGTGATCACTGTCTTCAGGTATGAAGGAGCGACTACAGAGAAAGATATTAATTAGTGAAAAATATTCGAATCAAATGAAGCACGGATTAAATCGCGTATATTAACGATTACAGGATGGAAAACCTGTGCTAATATGCGCTGTATAGTGCTCCAAATATCACGAATCGCCATGATTTCGTTATGATACGCGAATTAAAATGCCTAAAAATATTTAATTTAAATAAAATATTACTTGCGGCCATCAGAAAAAAAAATCGAATATTCATATAATATACACGGGATTATTCGAATACCAAAATAGGGCGAATATTCGAATATTAGAATTGGAAGCCCTAATTACGACGAAGTACCTATATAGTATTTTATACAATAAATAGTGACATAATCAAGAGCTTTTCAGTCGAGTACCGCGTTTAGGCCGCGAAGCTTGCTGAGTGGCCTAATTAAGGTACGAGATTGAAAAGCTTAATTATGTCACTATTATATACAATACTTTTTCTACGAGTATTAAGTAAGAATTGATTTTCTTTCATTCTTTCTAAATTTTTCCCAATCAAACGTCAAACACTATTTTTCAAACCGGAAGTAATTGTATCTGGCCTATAACCGCGAAGCACTTCGTTCATCGAATCGAATATTTTCATCACTCTCTTTCGTATATGCAAGAGCGATGGAGACGGGACCATCGTTTTGTCGATTTTCGAACTTCGCGGTAGGCTCTCTGGGCCTATTCGGTGGTACAGACACCACCGAAAAGAGATATACATATGATTGTGTGCATACAAATATTACAACGAAATTTGCATCAATATCTAGAAAACATGTTATGTTAAACGAAACGTTCCCACTATATATTACGACTAGGGCTTCCAAATATTCGACGACTTCAGATATTCGAATATTCGTCATTTTTTTTAGAGATATTCGAATTATTCGAATACTATTCGAATAGTTGGCATTATTTAAAATAAAATGTTCCATGATATGTGAAAAAACCTCGATAAATTATTGTATGGATGCAACCAAATCAACACAACAAAACAATCATCTTTTAATGCACAGCTTATATGATTTCTTAAGTAAAAGCTATCTCGGTAGCCTAATCCGTCAAGAGTCAATACTCTATTAACAAAACTAATAGGCGGGAATGGAAAAGGCGGGGAATTACGATTAAAACGAGGATGAGACTGGTTTGAGCGCTCGTATTCCTCTTTTTATGGTATGGTGTAAAGACGTGGGCTATCCTAGCAAAAGAACGAATTAAAGTCAATGCATTCAGAAATTGGTGGCGAATGTTACGTATAACGTGAACAGCCATACGAACTAGTTCATCGATAAGGATCGATAAGGTCTTGTAAGGACCAGACTCCACGTTAAAGACTGCCTATCCACTTTTCGAAATCACCGCGTTTTGTCATACTTCGGCCACATTGCTAGACGCGGGGTAACAACCTTGAGAAAGTCATTGTGGTGAAGGTGGAAGACCAAAGGGAACGTAAATCTCCGACGTGGTGGAGTGACCAGGTCAAGAAGAAAACAAGTTAAACAAGTTGTATGAAATTGCCAGGAACAGGAGTTAATAGAAGCAAGTCATTCGATCTATAAAGACGGCAGGTGATCACTGTCTTCAGGTATGAAGGAGCGACTACAGAGAAAGATATTAATTAGTGAAAAATATTCGAATCAAATGAAGCACGGATTAAATCGCGTATATTAACGATTACAGGATGGAAAACCTGTGCTAATATGCGCTGTATAGTGCTCCAAATATCACGAATCGCCATGATTTCGTTATGATACGCGAATTAAAATGCCTAAAAATATTTAATTTAAATAAAATATTACTTGCGGCCATCAGAAAAAAAAATCGAATATTCATATAATATACACGGGATTATTCGAATACCAAAATAGGGCGAATATTCGAATATTAGAATTGGAAGCCCTAATTACGACGAAGTACCTATATAGTATTTTATACAATAAATAGTGACATAATCAAGAGCTTTTCAGTCGAGTACCGCGTTTAGGCCACGAAGCTTGCTGAGTGGCCTAATTAAGGTACGAGATTGAAAAGCTTAATTATGTCACTATTATATACAATACTTTTTCTACGAGTATTAAGTAAGAATTGATTTTCTTTCATTCTTTCTAAATTTTTCCCAATCAAACGTCAAACACTATTTTTCAAACCGGAAGTAATTGTATCTGGCCTATAACCGCGAAGCACTTCGTTCATCGAATCGAATATTTCCATCACTCTCTTTCGTATATGCAAGAGCGATAGAGACGGGACCATCGTTTTGTCGATTTTCGAACTTCGCGGTAGGCTCTCTGGGCCTATTCGGTGGTACAGACACCACCGAAAAGAGATATACATATGATTGTGTGCATAGTAGAAAGAGATGGATAGAATAAACTGTGTCTAAACTTACTTCCAAGATGTCGGTGTAGTTGTGATTGGTCACATTTTACCGAGATGTGAATGACATTCTCTTTTCAAAATTATTTTAGTTTAGGGGCGGGTTGTTTAATAAATCTATTTAATGATCCCGGAAGTGCCATAGACTATCCAACATTTAAATGTGTAAGGTTTAAGTCTGGTCTATAAAATCCTAATACACAGATTAAAGTCGACGAGTAGAAAAAAAATATAAACATCTGTGATTAATTAATTATTTTTTCAACAAAAAACCGGCCAAGTGCGAGTCGGACTCGCGCACCGAGGGTTCCGTACAAACCTATAACAATTGCTATTTCTTATGATTGCGTGGACATGAAATTTTTGTTTTGCTACAGCAGAAAGGTATTATCATATACTTAAATATATAGTAGACAACCATAGCCTAAAAACTTTTTGAGGCTCCGAGTAGGTATTTAGCGCCATCTAGTTCAGAGCCACCTAAACAGAGCCAATATGTATGAGATAAAATCAGCGCCAGCTAGTAACGAATAACGTACTAGTAGTACACTGATCGTTACTAGGTGGCGCTGATTTTATCTCATACATATTGGCTCTGTTTAGGTGGCTCTGAACTAGATGGCGCTAAATACTCGGAGCCTCAAAAAGTTCTTAGGCTATGGCCGTCTACTATATATTTAAGTCTATGGTATTATAGACCTGAGTATATGATATTAATTTCAATTTAATACCTCTACGCGTTTACGAGGAAACAGGTAGAAAGTTTAAAATTTAAAAATATATTTTATGTATGATCTTACTAAAAATGTCTACGTTTCGTAATTTTTCCTTTGTCTGTGCTATATGAAGTTTCTTCGTGCCAATTAAGTTTCAAGTTTCTGAGTTTACGGGAAGTACCCTTTAGGTTTTGAGTTTCTTGCGAGTATTTAGCTCCAAATTATGCAACTTAAATTGCAACTTCAATTGATTGCGTTCACATAAAAGTTTAGTTTTGCTACAGCTGAAAGGTATCACAGACCTGAGTATTTGAAATGAATTTCAATTTAATATCTTTACGCGTTTACGACGAAAAAGGCAGTAAGTTTAAAATTTTAATGAATATTTTTTGTATGATACTACTAAAAATTTCTACTATTCGTAATTTTTCCTTTGTCTCTGCTATATAAAGCTTATTCGTGCCAATTTTCAAGATTATGAGCTTACGGGTGTTTCTCGCGAGTACTCAGTTTCATAATATGCAACTTAAATTACTATTTCTTTTGATTGCGTTGACATGAACATTTGGTTTTGCTACATCTGAAAGGTACTTATAGTTCTGAGTATTTTACATGAATTTCAATTTAATAACTTCACGCGTTTACGAGGAAAATGGTAGTAAGTTAAAAATTCAAAATATATTTTTTTGTATGATTTTACAAAAAAATTCTACTTTTCGTAATTTTTCCTTTGTCTTTGCTATATGAAGCTTCTTCGTGCCAAGTTTCAAGTTTCTGAGTTTACGGAAAGTACCCTTTAGGTTTTGAGTTTCTTGCGAGTACTCAGTTTCAAAATATGCAACTTAAATGGCTATTTCTTTTGATTGCGTTGACATAAAAGTTTGGTTTTGCTACATCTGAAAGGTCCTATAGCCCTGAGTATTTGACATGAATTTCAACTTAATAACTTCACGCGTTTACGAGGAAAAAAGTAGTAAGTTTAAAATTTTAAATATATATTTTTGTATGATTTTACTAAAAATGTCTACCTTTTATAATTTTTCCTTTGTCTATGCTATATGACGTTACTTCGTGCCAAATTTCAAGTTTCTGAGTTCACGGGAAGTACCCCGTAGGTTTTGCGAGTGCCGAAAACTCTAAAATTTGCAGCATAAACGACTGTATCTTTTGATTGCGTTGGCTTTTAAGTATGATTTTTTCACAGCTTCAAGGGACAATAGACATGGGTATTTGATATAAATTTCAGCTTGATACCTCCGCGCGTTCCTGAGAAAAATGGTCTTGACAGACAGACAGACAGACGGACAACAAAGTGATCCTATAAGGGTTCCGTTTTTTCCTTTTGAGGTACGGAACCCTAAAAATGACGTGTTTAATGGGGTTAGCAACTGTCAACGGTTTGGCCAGATGGCGACAGCATAGCTGGTACCTGTCACTAGTATTGTTGTATGGGATTTGGCTTAAACACTAGCCCATCCAGGTTAGAAAATTCCAAAAAAAAAACAAGAATTTGACACAATTGGTAGGACTGACAGGTACCAGCTATTCTGGTGCCATCTGTAAAAACTTTCGACCGGCCAACCCCATTGCTCAATCCCAAGTTTGAAGCGTTACCAAAGTTTGAAGGTTACCCTTCGAGCCTGTGAACCAAACGGTGCTTTGAAAACTAAAGATGTGGCGATTAAATTAAATTAATTATAGTGAAAAAGTAAGTGACTTTTGCCCCTAATCTTATAGAAATGGTTAAAAAAGAGGCACTTGCCGGCCGTACAAAATTGTATGAAATTCCATTAAACACCTTTCGCCTACCCGCTCCCGAAACGTGATACTACGCAGCCTATAAGGAACATAAGATCAATATTACATTGCATGTTTGAAATAATATATTTCCATGTCATATAAATAGTAAAGAATTTACTATAACGTTACCAAAATTTCCTGAAGCCCTTTTTATTAATGAAGTATTTTCATAATTATTTTTAAATTGGAGACTAAAATATGATATAATAATATTACAGTTATATTATTCTGGTTAATCATTTCAAAAAGTGCAAATATGTTTTAGAAGTTTCGACCCTATTTGTTATACGTGTATATTATTATAAATGCTACAATGTATTATTACATATTATATTGCTCAGTTGTTATTTAAGGGGCTACTTTGAAAAATTATAGATTTTTTCAAGCGCTCTAGTGACTAAACGGGAAAAGGGATTGAATTTATTTTCGAATATATATTATTAGACTATATACTCTTGTTTTTGGCACAAGCCGAAACACGATTGCTGAAAGTTGCCTCGATAGAAAAAAAATCCGAAGTTGGGTCCTTTTTCCCATTATTTTTCTTGGCTTACGTAAACTATAAGAGATTAAGCAATATAACTAAGTAAAAAATATGGTATTCTAGTTTATCTAAAAAGTCACACAAGCAAAATTAGACAAAACTTTATAGATTCGCTTATATATCGAAGTTTGGTCAAAAAGTCTGATCCTTAAGAGCGCTGCATCTCTTTCTTTCGTGCACGGGAGCCATAAACGTGTCTCTAACGGATGGGCGTGGCTTGTCGGAATCGAGGAATGGCCTTAATAGTCTAATAGTACTAGAGCCCACGACCAAAACCATGTCTCATAGCAATACGGCAAAAACCCTATAAAATCGTTAGATTATATGATTCTGAACCTGACTAGGTGTGTAGTCACGGTCGAAAGTGTAGCAACTGCGTGGGAGGCCATTTCTGCTGTGTCAAAAAATAAAGGCAGTCGGTATTATAGCAATACGTCTGATATTGAAAATGTACATAGATTTTATAATTGTATTACGAAGAAGTTTGTTTTCAGACATTTTGCGCGTAGCATATAGCCTGAGCGCATTATTGAAAATGTCAACAAATTTAGCCGACCTGTATCATAGCAATACGGATATATTTTTTTTTTAACTTTTCGTATTGCTGCCAGGATTACCAAAAACCTGTTTTCAGACACTTTAAGTGTAGCATATACTCCCAAAAACGAAAATAACGTTTCGGAGTCGCCTGGCCGACGCCTTAGCGCTTGTTACGCTCCTGCGGCGGGTACGGCTTTTCGCGTGTTACTTACGCTCCTGCCCCTTTCTTACTATTATACAGCTCACTCGGCAGCTGCTCCAAACGTTGGAACGACGCTCACTTAGTTCAGTGGCGTGAGGGTTTTGAAATAGGGCAAGCCGAAAGCATGGCCTAAAAATTTAAGGACGTAATCCCGTGACAAAAAGATTGTACCTAATCCCAATGTTGAGTAGCGTTCATCGTGTTTTTCAAGACAATTACCGACACATAAACCACTACGAGTTGTGATTTGATTGATTAATGATCAAACCCGACAAATGTGTGTGCACGAGACCGCGACATATACCTATGATGAAGTCACAGTTATGTCTTTGTGTTATTACGTCCCTATATTTTTCTGTTCCATGACCGAAAGATAAGTTTTCGCAGTAAATAAATAAATAAATAAATATTTGGGGACAATCTTACACAAATCAACCTAACCCCAAACTAAGCAAAGCTTGTACTACGAGAATATTTTGTAACTTTGAATAAACCGTTTTTTTCAACTTCATCCCAGTTTTCTTTTGTGCGATTTATTTCAGTCCTTCAACTTCAATGTTACGGTTTCGGGTAAATTCTTTGTTAATTATCATCTAATAAATTCAGGGTCGCAACGTATTTACGATTCTCAAAACTCAATACGATTTTTAAATGATATCTGAGTATCGAAAAGTTGTCTGATAGAGAAGGTGCTACACTTAATTTGTCTGATATAAATTTTTTGCACATGTGGACAACTTATTTTATCATGTCCAACAATTTTCAGACATATTGCTATGATACCGATCGGTAAAATTTGTTAACATTTTCAAAACGGTCTCAAAATTTAATGCGTTCACATTTTCGTCTGAAAATTGTTTTGTTCGCATCAAATAACCAAAATTTACTAATATAAAAGATTTTCAGACGTATTGCAATGAGACATTTTTTTTGTCTCATTTTTAATTTTTTTAAGTGATTTTACGGGTTTGCGCTACACCACTAACGTCTGAAGAATATGTTTCCGGTATCTCAGAAGTATCATTCAACTACAGTCTGCAAATCAGACATATTGCTATGATGCAGTTCGGTAAAATTCTTTGACAATTTTGAAAATTCGGTCAGATCAAACGCTACGCGGAAAATGTCTGATATTGGTATTTTCGAGTTCAGGATAATCGTATCTATCGATTTGATGCGGTTTTGGCCGTATTGCTATGAGACAAAAATTTTGGTCGTGGGCTCTCTAACTATAATTCAATGTCCAACATATTAAT
This sequence comes from Pammene fasciana, assembly GCA_911728535.1. Lineage (NCBI taxonomy): Eukaryota > Metazoa > Arthropoda > Insecta > Lepidoptera > Tortricidae > Pammene > Pammene fasciana. The sequence continues at coordinate 7,635,550 of OU452277.1, read as the reverse complement.
TTACGTACCTACTTCTTACAGTTTTAAAGTAAAAAATGAAAGTAGTGACAACTAAAAATATAAAAATGTTGATTGACCCATATGTGTACGTTTTACATTTACCTTTAACACTATTCTCAAGTTTTACCTCGCGCTTGTTAGACCTGGCAAAAACAAATGTTATTTAAGTATAAACAATTCACATTTCATTGTTCAGGTCGACGTATAATAGTAGATTGTGTAACAAGGGAGCAAAATGAAATATTTACGGCGAGGGCGCACATTGAATCCCAAACGAAGCGATGGAGTCTATAATAGAATCCCGAGCGCAGCGAGGGATTCTAAAATAGACTCCTGAGCGTAGTGAGGGATTCAAGTGTTAACGCCCAAGGTGAAAATAATTTTGCTGCATACTGCTTTTCACACCCCCTTAGACGAAAATAAAAGACGTTATTGTTGAATCATATTTACTTTCACTTTATACATTTGTGCTTAGTATGCTTCCTGATATAGGAGGAGCCATTCTTGGTATTGTATCAGTAGGATAATGTCGGCACGGCAGTCTTAGTTCTATAAAAAATATCATAGCAAAACTGAAGTTAGTCTTAATTTTTCATCAGTAGAATATCCTGGTAAAGGTGAAGGTGGTGTTTGGCATTATCGGAAGAAGTTAGTAAGTCCAGACTCCATTTACTCGACAAACACCGCTGAGCTCATGAGATAAGAACAACCTAAAACAAAACAAAAAATATGTTAATTGATTGCACTGTTGGGACTGGTCACAATGTTAATAACTAATAACTATACTACCTAGTTATAGTTATTAGTTAAAATAACCTTATTAGCGTTCCGAAAGTGAACCATTTAAAATGTGCAAGTCGCTTAAGCCGAGTGTTGTGGACACACTGGCGAGTCTCCAAGACTATTGCAAACATAGACAAACATAACAAAATCATTGCTTGGTTATGAAATTAGAATTAGTTTTTGATGTCATTAGACTCTAACAGTTAGAGTTATCTTAAGTTAAAAAAATCAAGAACTGTTTACAGGCATTGTAAGCATAAAATGAGTCAATTTACTTACATTCATAGGCAGAGAAACTGAAATCAAATGCTGTGTTTGAATGTTTTGATATTATTTGCAATCAAAACTTGAGACTTCTTCGTTTGGTGGCTTTCAGAAATGTTGTTAGTTTTGTTTAATTATCATTATTTTTGACATGGAGTACCTACATGCTTCAGGGTAGAACTTCGAAGGTAGCAAATCCTTGCAATTAAACCACAAATACCGATTCCGAGAACAATTTTTATGTCTCTAGGTAACCTCAAATATAACGACTTTTCGTATTCCTTTTGTGTGCTTTTAGATCCTTCTGTCTAGATTTGATGGCAACAAATTGGCCATATTACGCACCAATGTTGCGTTTCTTTTCATTCTATAAATTCCGGCGTCATGTTTTCATGTGTTATCGCTCGAATACATTTTATTTTTTCACCTGAATCCGTACAGGGAATATACTATATACTTGAATCACTTGCAAACACAGGATGCAGGAACACGGGATTTGTTTTTTCCAATTTAACTACTTTTAATGTGCAGTTTCTTTAATAAGATTCATCATTTTATGCATGAAACTATCGTAATAATAAAACAGAGAATAAATATCAGACCACACCACAGACAACGTATACTTAGATCGAATCGATTGCTACGTCTATTCGTTATTAATAAAAAAATCGATTTGGAAAAATAATATAATGATGCTAACTATTTTTAATCATTCATTATAGTAACGCACCTACTGAATTGAAGTATATTTATGATAAATATGAGCAAAACAGAATTTTATAACGTATAAAAATAGTAATAAATATAAAAAAATGTATACACATAATCGATTATAATGAAAGTGTAATCGATTAATATAATAAGACATTTTGTTACCATGGCGGACTGGCTGGAAAAAAAAAAGTGCCACTTTGTTCCCTCCTAGGAGGGAAGAAAAGGCCCGTATACGAATGGGTGGTGTGAAAACAATTATAGATGAAGATAAGACCTTAGGCAACCCCACCTCTTCGAGTAGCAGAATTCGGCACATGTAGGCAAATATTACAAAGTTTTATGTATTTTAGATATTAGTACAGGATTATATTAACTAATTGAAAAAGCATAAACTTTACATACTCGTACTTTTCCGCAAACTTTTTCCTTCTCGCATCCAAACCATAGGTGGCATATAAAGATCGAATTTCTGGAGCTAACATTTCAAATTGTTCGCCATCCATTTCTTCTATATCTTTAACGATCTTAATGATTTCCTCTTCTTCATATATTTTTTCCACTGTTCTAAAATAATTATAAGTACATATAAGTATTATTTTCTATCAATAAGGGAAATCCTTGTATTTTATTTTATGAATGATATTATAGGGGTGCATACTCATCTAACAATTCATTTTCACGTAGAGTTTCTTCATACATTTGTGCCCACTTGCTAAAATCTGACTGACATAATATCAAGTGTATGTTCTGTATGCACTGCTTGCATTTGATAATTGTAGTAAGAGCTGTTGATGGATGGTTAATCGTGAAACTCGTTAATGAATCTACGACAAACCCTTTTTCGAACTTCGGCTGAGCAAAGAAGTCTGTCAGCAGCTCTAGTGTCAGGTCCTGCGAAAAAATTCAGATTTTTAAAAGGATATACATAAATATAGCATTTAAATATCGTAATAGCTATGGGCGCCGTGCCGGCGCCCGCGCCGATCGTATTCGGCGCGCCCCGCTGCCGCTGACATTGTTTCGCCGGCGTGACGCCGCATGCGCCATATTGTGAGTGTATTTTCTACGGATTTTTTCAGTTTTTGTTTTTTTGCATGGGGACACCAATCCTACCCAAATCACACTAGTGGATTCCGCCAAGGCCTTGTCCTGAGACCCTTTCTGTTCAGCACGATATTAGATTAAGTGCCAGTCTACATTAGAGACAGACATGATCAATATGAGCATTGACTACCTTAGCGACCGCTAATGTAGACGACTAGTGCGATGACTTCGTGTGGTAAAAGTTACTTTATAACAGCGCTCTAAACCAAAGGAATACCCCTGGTACTGATTTTGTATTGTATTTTGAGAAGACAAATGCTGGGAGCTCATCCTATCTTGATCTAAGAAGCGTCCGACTTTCAACGAATAGCGTAGTAGTAGTACACTAGTAGCTACTAGATGGAGTAGCAGGGCAGGTGACATTTCCTCTTACATTTTGGATATGTTTAGGTCGCTTTCTCGCTGATGGCGCGATTGACTTGAGCTTCAAAAAGTTCTTAGGCTGTGCTGCACTACTATATAAGTTACTTTATGGTAGTATGGTACAGAGTTTCTAGACTCTCAAGTAAATGGTTCCCTTATGGCGGTAAGTGGCACCATTTATAATCAGTGGTGACAGTGGATGAGTAGGGTTTTACGTATATCGTCCTTGTCCACTTCGGAGACAATTAAATCTCTTCACACTAAAAATTACTTTATCTACACCTATATCATACATCCTTATTTTGTGTTCGTAAACCGTAATTACCACACCACACCGACCGCCGGTACACTCGTGTTGGCCATGGCGGTGCAATGGCGATCATTCAAATAGTTTCCGAACACGTCATTTAGGATTTATAATAAGTATGTGTGTAGACAAAGCAGTGTATGCAACTGTAGTCTGTACGTAATTAGGCGTTAAAACACTCATATGATCACTCTTATTTTGAGGACCCTTATTACGTAACAGTTACATAAACTACTATTTTATTATGCACCTTATAGGTACTTTACTCTATACATTATTCATATGCATTTTAAGTAAGTATGGGAGAAGTACCTATAAGACAACACCAAAGAATTCATTATTAAACACTTACAAATTGGAACATCGTCGTAGATCCCATCGCTACAAGATTTTCTTTCTCCTTCTTTTTTTTATCTGCAACCTTTGAACGTGGTGTAGGCATGCTCGTGGAGGTCGCCATCGCTTGAAGCTTTTTTAAAATAACTTCAAATTCATCTTCGGGTTCACCGTCTATTTCTAAATATTGATTGTAAGACCAATATGAAACTTATAGGTATATCATGCAATATCAAATGACGATTAAGTATAGTCACATAAACAAATATGTTACCTTTATATTAATAATTATAAAACACTTCAATAATTACCAGTGATCGGCGAAAAGGATGCCACACCGCGGGAATTCAACTAGACATAGTATTATGGATGTGCCGTTTCGCCCGCGATACCAATTAAACTGCTCGAAAATATACGTGTTTGTATTATGTTTAATACAATGAATCAGTGTCGGTTACGACTTGTAATAATTAGTAGTCCGCCCCGAACTAAGAACTCGCTCGTTGACCAGTAAAATAATGGTTTGTTATTTTAATTTTATAGAGACCAAAAAAAAACAAAAAATAATATGCGAAATAAATAATTTAATTTAAAATACTTACATTACGAATGTTTGTGAAAATTACTGTAATTTTATTTTTCTATCCCGCAAATGCCGCGGTATATCCATACTAGCATAATGATTGACGTCATTCACCCCGTGTGGAATCCTTTTCGCCGATCACTGATAATTACAAACCTTCGGTACATTCGTTATTATCTACTACAAAACTCCTTAGGTATATTTCGTATGCTTCATCCGTGGCATGCATAATTCTTACTTTAGCTTCAGTGTTAAGACAGCATAATGCTTCTACCATACACAGATCAATATTCACCGTCGGTATTCCTAATCTCATACCGAGCGTGTATGCTATTTCTTGTGCCTGCTTTTCTGAAAATTAGATAGGTAATGTCTTAGAGCTTTAAACCAATCGGAGTAGCCATTGACAGGCGTTCCCCTCTGCCTAATGAGTATGACCAGTGGTCATGAGACTTAGATCGGGACGTCGTAGGACTCATAGGTGATAGACCTTGATCAACCGTGTATGGACTAAGAGCATTACACAATAATGAAAGCAACAAAACCTATCTAGTTAGATTACTGTACTTTCCTTATTCCTAGATCAGAGCATCTGGCAGCTTTTAAGGTCAGAGTCACAGACCAGCAAAGTTTAAATTGGAAAATAGTAAAACCATGGTAAGTAAAAACTTCCGAAGTTGTCTCAATTATAAAGGGCAGGGCCTATATTTAGGGTTGCCACGCCAGGGTGTGTCCGGTGCGTCCTGACGGCATCGAATTTGAAAAACGGGACAAAAATGGGACGGTGACAGTCCCGTATATACGGGACATATGGCAACACTACCTATATTTCATCATTAGAACATAAAAAATGCGTAATATTACGGAAACAGCAACAGTAGGCGAAAAACTATGAATTGACTTTACGTCGTTTGGCAGTAGGTCCCTCCCCCCGGGAGAAACTTTGGCAATAATGTAATCTAATTATTTATATTTTTTCTCATAATGTTGCATCAAACCCAGAACTCTAGGATTTGTTTTCTTAAAGTGGTTTACTTAATTTGACCTCCACCACTTTACACACGGAGAGAAAAACTTTACTAGAAATAAGTAAAAAATAGTAATTCCCAGGAAAAGTAAACGTTTACTAAAAGCAAGTAAACTTTACTAAAAACAAGGAAACGTTTACTTGTTTTTAGTTAACGTTTACTTGTTTTAGTAAATTGTTTACTTGTCCTGGGAATTACTATTTTTTACATGTTTCTAGTAAAATTTTCTCTGCGTGCAGCTGCCAGATGTCCAGATCTAGAAAAAAGAAATAAATAAGGGTTTTGTTTCTCTCATTATTATGTTATATCTGACGTGGTTAACTCTCCGTCTATATATTGGACTTGTTCAATTATATTGGGCTGACTTGACGTTGTGGGTTTTGACTATAGCCTAATAAACTCCCATGAGTCGCATGTGCAATGAGGTTATATTAAAAGAAGTGAAGGATAATACCATAAATACAATACGCTACCTTCAGCCGGAGAGCCATGAAGAAAAACTATGAGTCCTTTCGCTTGTACTATATTATCATCACTATGATCGTGGTTGTCAAATGCATCCAAGCATTCTTTAAGTGGATCTCTGCCGTTATCTTTTAATGCTTTTATTTCGTCTTAAATAGGAACAGGTATAAATTAGTGTTCATTAGTATTGTCAATTAATACGCGGTAAAATACGTTCGTATACAATGTTATCATTAATGGGAGAGGCCTATGCTCAAAAGTGGGTGACAAATGGCTAAAATGATGATGATGATGATGAATGGGAACCATTAATCGACGTGCATGAACAGTATTATGTATTTGGTCAGCAAAAGGATTTTTGTGCGAAATCGGACGTTATTAAAGCCTGACCAGAAATATATGATCATTGTCAAGGGGGCGCTATTACCAGTGATCGGAATAGGTAGTGCCATTTCACGGGAACTCGGTGCGTAAGCTTAGTATGGACATAGCTTTTAACCCCGGGATTTCATGTGAAAAATTTTAAGTTTATGTTTAGTAATAGTAAAAAATAACGAATGTTTTAATAACGTTGATTTAATACATATGTGTACTAATGTTGATGTTTGACGATTTATTTTATGATTGTAATTTGTAACTGTTAAAAGTTATGTTGAATAAATAATTGACGTATTCATAATGTCAATTTTTATTATTTTGTATCTTCTTAATTTAGGTCAATAATATTCACTGTGAAAAAATACGAGTCCCGAAATCCCAAGGCTTATCCATGTTATGTTTAATGTTTAAGGTCATTCACCCGAAATGGCACTACCTATTCCGATCACTGGCTATTACATACCTATACGCTGATTTGTCAGCTGATATTAACTTGGAAATGTTTCGTAGCGATATATCGTCAGGTGACAAGCAACTGTAGTTTTTTTTCCCGAGCGATATATTTCCAGCAGCATTATTTACAAAGTTTCGCTGTTGACTACAATCTGTTTAAATTCGTTGAGCTTACTTGGGTAATTATTTTGTAATCGCACATTCTAATAGCGTGTATTACTAGAATATTAATACACCCTATTGGGGTAATTTAGAAAGGCGGGTAATTCTGAAAACCAATCAAATATGTCTAGTATCCCACTGTAATAAGAGTCAACTTTCGGAATTACCCCTATGCACCTAATCCAGGTGGATCGTACAAATAAAAAATGAACTTAATAAAGTTGAGTTTAAAGCTAAGCACACATATTTATACAAACTTTATATTTTTAAACAGAATTCTTTGTTGAATTCATTACAAGAATATTATTTTTATTTATTTACAAGAGCTACAAAGTAATGCCAACTTAAAGAAAAGTACAAGTATACTGTGATAACTGATAGCATTAGTACGAGCGGCGACCGTAGGATCTGCTACGTAAAGCGATACAAAGATAAGCTTCATGTCAAATGTTCATAAAAGTGATGCTGAGTTCCGGAAAAATAGTTAAAAAAATTAGAATTAGCCGAAAACACAAAAAGTACCACTTCCGGTTTAAAAAATGGATGATATTTTCTTACGACATTTGATACTGAGATGATTATTGTGGCAACAAATAGTAATTTGTATTTAGGTTCTGAAAACCCCAGTCTGCCTGACGTAAATTTGGAGTCAAATTCGTTACTTTTAAACTAGTCTACCGGGCACTTCCGGTCATGCAGGAACTGGCAGACTGGGTTTTTCTGTACCTAAAAATAAATTACTATTTGTTGCCACAAGTGTCATCTTTATATCCAATGACGTAGGTAAATACCATCCATTGTTTAAACCGGAAGTGGTACTTTTTTGTGCTTTCAGCCAATTCAATTTTTTTTTTTACCATTTTTCCGGAACTCAGCATCACTTTTATGAACATGTGTCTGGGGCTTATCTTTGTATCACGTTACGTAGCAGATCCTAAGGGCGGCCACCGTACTACATTCAGTTATTCACTACTAAGATTGTAAAGAGAATTTTTAGTTATTTAGCATTACAAGAAGCTTCTTTTAAATATAATTATTGTAACGTTTATTCAATGAATTGTAAAAACCGGACTTCTCGTATGTATATTTTAAACAGAACTGTTTAGTGCATATTGATGTTTGAATAGTTCTATTCAATTCAAGATATAGTGAACGTAAAAATAGAGTAGTTTTCCTTACAAGATTCTAGGATAGGGTACATTACAATCAATCTCATTTACCAATCGATCTGGTAGTATTATTGGATTTTTCTTTCCGTGTATGAATAGTTTTGGCTATCTTTTTAACCGACTTCAAAAAAGGAGGAGGTTCTCAATTCGACTGTTTTTTTTTTTTAATTTTTTCTTTGGTCCCATTGTCACCAAGTCGGGGTCTGATGATGGGATCCTGGAGAAATCGAGGGAACTCTTCAACTATTATAGGCACACCTATAGTGATTTCACTATTTTTTACAGCAACTCGGCCACTTCCTTTTGGAATAGCGGATCCCAAGTGAAGTCGGTTCTTTTTTGTTTAAAATTATGTAATTTATTATTTAATCTTAAACACGTTACTATTATTCAAGTAAACCACAAGTAAACCGCCACAGTTACACTGACAACAATGACGACTTATCTTTAAAACTATCCAGAGTAAGGAATTCCGCAACATTGCGCATAATCATACCTATATTACTGGTCAGGCTTTAATCAAGACGTGCTTTTAAAATTTGACACTAGCAGCAACCATAGAAAACAAAAGGGTATTCTTTACATGCAATTAGTGTCAATTATATAGCCTCCAAGACGGCTAATTGCAACTGTTTCTGCCTGCATCAGGAATTTATTAATTAGGTAGGTTTTTGTTCTTTACAGCTTTCCTTTCTTTATGATGCTTATATAAATGTAGGCTACTGAAATTTACTTACAAACAAATCTTTCAAAAAATAGTTTTAGTTACAATTACAAGACTCCACCTTATGATGTTTATATACCTGCTATAATTTCTGATTCAGATCTGATTTTTCTTTGTACACTTTCTGTGCCTGATTTGGGTGATGCAGTTGGTTTTCCAGCAACTTTAGGAGTTTTGGGAGGTTTCCTGAGTTAAAAGTATTTTAAATAATTAGTTTTTAAGTATTATAATAAATATAATAATAAATAACCACTGAGCTTAGGTACTCTGCTCTCATTATTGTAGAAAATGATTAGAGGAAAATAGTGGGAATCTGTTGGAAATGGGATAGGGAATATTGGGAATGGGTGATAAATATGCATATTTGCGTCTACATCCATATGTAATTAACTAGGGGTCCCCCTCAAACTGAGACGAGACTGGTTCTCAGTGAGAACTCGCCATTTACTTGCAAACGAGTTGACCAACGTAACAAGACCCTAGGAGGATTTTTTTTCTGCTTCTAGTTCCATAACCACTTGATCGATCCTGCTCATATACGAACTCTCAAATTTTATGTATCTCTGCTACAACCCCAACAAATTTCATAAAGATCAGAAAAACGTTACTAAAGTTATCGTCGAACAAACTATCTAAATCAAAGAGCCATCCATATGCCGAGTCTCCCACTAGCCAGATGACAGTTGGGTCTGAAGTTGTTTGTAAGAACTCGCTTCGCTTCCGCTCCGCTCGTTTGATTATGGTGTTTTAGGAAATAATTTAATATTTACATATTGTACACCCATCTCTACAACTAGGAAATTACTTGGACTAGGACACGGATAAGCAATACTGTGTCAACCCTCATGATCGCCATTTTGAGATAATCGCATTTAAAGATTTGCTTGCTACCTACTTTTATCAAACTTGTTCAAAAATCAAGGTATGTTAGTAATGTAAACATATGTTAGTTGGTGCATTGTATAAGATTCATAATTACTACTGACATATGGCAAAAATGTCGTATTTTAATAATATATGCCAATTTTTTTGTTGCACAATGCGCTAACGATAATTTAGGTGTAAAACAGCCCATTCTGCAATAATCAATTAAGTTCCTTGAGTCCTATTACTAAATAAATTAAACGCCAAAAACATAATATAGCAATAGCATGTTATGTTAAATATTTTAATATTATTAACTCTCGGGGCCACGATATATTATATTTGAATAAAAAATAGAATAAGGTAATTCAAGAGCACATACGAGTACGTTCATATATAATAAGTTAATAACACAAATCAATCGCATCTATTTTAATACTTAAAAAGAATAAGGCTACTCATGCTTCATTTCTCTTTTTATATTAATTTCATAAAATAAAACATGTAAAATAAAAAAAATAGAGGCTATTAAGAAGGCCTACCAAATTCTGTTTATTAACATTTCATGACAAGTATACTTTGAAATCTATTTTATTTTAAACAATAATATGGCAAGTCTCATGACTCACTATTACATAAAGTGAATATTTCATATTTCACCAAATACTCATAACATAACATAACATAAATATTCTTTATTGCACACCTCAAATTAAAGAAACAGAGTATACACAAGTTACAAACAGAAAAGTAGAGGTAAAACAATTGGCGGTCTTATCGCTAAAAAGCTCGATCGTAGATTATTGTCCATAGAAATGTTTGGCATCAATATCTATTTTTTCGACATTTGTGGGTTGACACGGTTTAGTTGTAAAAAGTTCTATGTATTACACTTAGTTGTAAAAAGTTCTATGTATTACACTAACGGATCTGCCCTCGAACTATATATGATTTTAACTGTGCCGAAATATCGGAAGCTCACAATAAAAAACTCACATGGTAAATATCCCGTTTTAAATAGTTTTTGTAAGGCCCTCGAACTAACTCGTTCAACTATAGTTTACTTTCAAGTCAAAAACAATGTACACTGTACAGTCGCCATCAAATATATCAGAGCGGCCAAAGTACTACAAAATATCTGAATATGCACTTTATTTGTGTCTTTGTGACCACCTTGGCCACGCCGATATATTGGATGGCGACAGTACTGTAATTGTTGATCGTATTCTATTTCTAACAGTATAAATTCCAAATTCAAATTTCTACAACGTGCATACGGCTCTTATGCGGGGCAGAAGTAGATACATACTTTCCCGGGGGAGCGACTTTTTTCGTTGCGCATCTTAATGCATTTTCAGCCTCCAATTGTCTGCAAACATTTACAACATCATTAATATTGATAATATTAGAAATGTAGTAAGATTATAGGAACATATGAATAACTCCTACTTTTTAACACGTTCTGCAAACTCGGTGTAGAAGTCAACAATTGTATGGTGCATTCCGGCGCCAGGTGTAATTGCAGGGACTAGCATTTCTTCCGGTTTGTTGTAGTATTTGTATAATAATTGATGAATTTCATCCTCTTGAACCCATATGCTGGTAAATAACACAAATATTGGCCAAAAATTAAAAAATAACTATTATGAGTAAATGAACTATAGATTTTGACAAATCTTATCAATAAAGCAACTAATTCACTGAGGTGGGGTCTTTACTTTTCAACCCACTTCAAGAATTCGAAGGAGAAGATTCTAATTCGAAGGGAATTTTGCAATTTTTTTTTAAATGTGGAAAACTTTTTTTATATTATTTACTCTATAACTCCGTCTTATCTTCTGAACCGATTTTTTTTAAATTGTATATATACAAATTGGTCCCGTTTTTGTCAAAACACAGTTCTGATAATGGAATCCGTGACGAATCGAGGGAACTCCTGAAATCTTAAAGCCATACAATATACGGATTTTTGTGTTTTTATCAACAAGTCAAGCATTTCCATTAAAAAGTTTCCATGTCATTTGATGAGCTGGAACTGCTGATGATGATCAGAACGGAACTCTTCGGCGATGCATAAGCTCACGTTTGGCGATTTGTCTTTTTCGCGGTTTTTGGTAAGCAAGTTAGATTTTCAAGACATTTTTTTCCTTTAATTGTATGGAATCAAAACTGTAGGTACAGTCACCAGCAATAGTATCTTCCTACACGAATGCCGCAAAACCATGTGACACGCTCTTATGGCCCTACAGATAAGAGCGTGTCACATATTTATGCGGTCTTCGTGTAGGAAGATCCTATTGCATGCCGGTGACTGTACTACGAGTATGTACACTAATCTTTTACCGAGCTCTCACATTGAAGTCGGTTTATTTTTTCTTAAAAAATATTTGTCTAAAATTAATAAAATTATGTTACTTATTAAGGGGCTCCGCACGTTTTTTACCGATTTTTGACCAGTTTTGAGTCGATATTCCTACATTTGCACTACAGATAGAATTATAAGATAAACGGCTATCGGTTCTTTAATCTTTTATCTCCATTCCGTAGAGCCAGATTTTGAAATAAATGAGCACTTATTTTTTAATGATTTTTTAAACATGGTCTAAAAAGAAACGTTTTTCGATATTCGAATGCCGTGAAGACTCTTACATATACAAAATCTACATATTAGGGTTCGTTTTTGACGTCTCTAAAAACTGAAGAGAGATTTTAATTTTAAACTAATTAACTCAAAAGTTATGACGAGAAAACCGCTTTTTTGGCCTAAAATTACTCGACTTTGATGTCAAATATCTCGATGACGATGAACATTGAAGTTAATATAGGATACTATATTGATTCAGGACGTTACTGACACTATGATAAGATATAAAACTCATTAGAAAATTAAGGGGTTCAGATCGAAGGTCATTGGCGCCAGGGAGCCCCTTAAGTAGTTACTACGTAAGAAAATTACACTCATTGAATTACAGGTACTGTCTCCTTATCTATTAGTAGGCTCATCATGGGTCAGTAGGGACATGCATCAGATATTTTTCCATCATCGCCTACGCGACAGAAATTAACTCATCTGAAGATTTTATAAACACCAAGAACCACGATGTTGAACATTATTATTGTATTTTACTTGCCTGTCAGAATGTGCGAATATAAGTTCTATAGGAAATGGACAGGGGTTAGTCAAGCCAAAGTAGTAGTCAGTTGTTTCTGCCCATGGCAACGTCGGAGGAAAAGTAACATTGGCGCCGATCACGTGAACTTGGGGTACGATTCCAGTCCCTCTGACTGGTATCGCCATTTTCCTCGGATTCATGTGGAATCGAAATAATAACACGCCTTCATACACCATCTGTTAGGATAACATTCGTTAATATAATAAAAACAACAAAATTATAACGAAGCCTTCTAATGTTATGGTGCGATACCTATTGTTAATTAAATTTAAAAGAAACCCGGCCAAGAGCATGTCGGGCCATGTTCAGTGTAGGGTTCCGTAGTTACAGGCCCGTCACAATACAGATAACTATTATTTCGGTATAAGATGGGTAAAGTGACGCAACGCCCTTTTTTCGCACCGGAAATGACCTTATTTTTTGGAATTTCGGCAAGTTCCGCCGTGGCAAACTATGTACACTCGGTTCGGATTTAGTATCACTTATATGGGAAACCATTCTGCATTTCATTGCGGTATCACTTCGGCGAGGAAAGCAGTGGGCTCTTCTACCAATACCTATGTAAGTAGATAATGCAATTAAACAAAAACTTACCTCCGTGACCGGTTTAAAAGCAATACTGAGAAACCCACCCTCGCCGGGTTCGTATTTCCCAGAATCTTCCAATACCGTCATAGAATTCTGCCCTTGGACTTTAAGTTTCAGCGTCACGAACCAGATACACGTTGGTTTGCCACTATGGAAATAATTTGATGGTTTGATGCAATAGTTGAATAGTTGTAGGTATTCGTATAATTCCTAAGATGAATAGTTATGTAAATTCTGGTCGCAACTTACACATTTTTTAAAGATATTGTGCTTATTATTTTGTCGCCACATCTGACTGATCCGAAATCTAAGGCCTGGACATTTGACGCCAGGTAAGGAACAGCACAAAGTGCTTTGACCTTAACGGGAATTGTGATTCCATAGGGTACCTATAAGAAAGGATACTTGAGATTTTGAACATTTAAAACGCCTTAGTACACCAAACTAATTAATGCTAATATGTACTTCATAAACTACATTAGGCCCAGAAAATAAGATTAATAGAAAGCCTTTTGAGGAATGAATTCCCAGCAGGCTGGAAATAGTTTTAATACCTGCATGTGGTCCTAAAGCACAGACTACACAGACACCTCATCATTAAGCTTGTATAGGGAGCACGAGGTCACCACACATAAGCGCAATTTTATTCGTAAATTTGTACGATTCGAACAGCACATCTCAATAGCATTCTACACCAATTTGTAGTATAACAATCCAGGTTCACCCCTGTAACTAGATTTTTGTGGATATTTTTAATTCACATGAGTTATGATCAAAAACTTTAACTCAACTAAAATAAGCGGTCGCGCTCTCATACAAAATTAGTACGGGAGCACCTATGTGTGGTGACCTCGAGTTGTACTTAATGATCTATCTAGTGGTTGAGGTTATCTGTGTCCTAAAGGCATGTCATCCGAGATAGCACAGTTCGAGGAGGTGTGCATAACTTTTGGCAGCAAAATAACTGCTAAATGTTTGCTCTTTTTTCAGTTGTTTGCTTGTAGCTCAAACACGATAAGGTCTGTCGGAAAAAGTCACTCCATTCAATGTTAAGGAGGGTTAAATTCGGCTGCATTTGTTGGGGGTAGAGAGACCAAATTGAAAGTCGGCTTTATGAGGAATACTGAGGATATCTCGTGGCGAATTTTGTCCAAGAAGGTCTCATTGGGCTTAGGTGAATATAGGGCTGCCAGGAATTGCTGACATGCTCAAATGAGATCCTCAGGATCAACAGGAGCAGAATATTCCCAAAAATATATAATGCACACCTGGGATTGGGCAAACTCGGATGACACGAATTTAGGACCAAATGAAGGTATTAAAACAATTTCCAGCCTGCTGGGAATTAATTCTTCGAAAAAGTCTGACTTTATTGGCTTACATTACGTGTAGAATAATTTATATTGAGCTAATCATTGAGAAAATATTATACTATAGACTATTGATGAATAGTTTATTTATTTTTACCTCTATCTTGAACGAAGTTTCTACGTCTTGTTCCAATTCACAGAAATCTTCTGAATTCGGAGAGAATGTTACTTCTAATTTCCCACTTTCGCCAGGATTTAACTTGCCACACAACTTCAACCCTAGCCAGCTTGGGAACGCCATCAGTTTTGCAAAATGCAGTTTTGTGACTATCGGGGCGTAATTTATTACTTCTACTACGTATTGAACCTGGTTTATGCGTGTAAAATAAATAATTATATTTAAACAGTTGCCAGAAAATTCAAATTGATGGCAACCAGTTCCTAAAGACTATACAGGTGAAATGAATGAAGCAGCGAAACGGTTTGGATTTTCATTCCTATTGACGTACTTATAGTGAATTAATTCCTTGCTGACTACTCGTTTAACTTTGTCATCTCTGGTAGGCGCTTATACACACTTGTGAACACCTATTTCACAATAAATAGACCTGTATTAACTGTGCCAAAAATGTGGTGTGTATATATTATATATATATATATATATATATATATATATATATATATATACTGCCTTTACACTTTGTCATTGCCGACAATAACTAATTAACACATTCAGCACCGAGAACCCGACTGTCGGGTTTTCGGTGCTGAATGTGTTAATAATGTAACTAACCGTGCTGCCCGTGATAACAACTCCGAAATCGAGGACATACGGTGTTGTGAGAAATCCAGGAATGGGGCCTATCCTTGGTTTATTGGAATATGATTGTAAAAGTTCTGGGCGTAACTTAATGTACTCTATCAGGAGCATTCTCTCAATTGCCAGGTCAATGTCCATATTGGATGGATAACCATCCTGAAACAGAGATTATTAATCACAGCAAATAGTATGATTATACTGACTATCAATAGACTTCAAGATTTTTTTATAATAGTTTATTAAGAATTACTTAATTATTTAACCACAACTTTAAAATGTGTGACTCACGTCTCGTCAGGTGGATATAAAATAGATTAACCACAGGATTCGTCACATAAATAACACTCAAAGATCCACAACAAGCTTTCTTAATTTTAACCACACATTTAATCTTAGTTACATAAACCACCCAGGAATGTCGTTGGTCAAACGCCCCTATAGTTAGGGAGGCGAATAGGGGAATTTTCTGCAATACTCGAGCGTGGCAGTTTAAGATATGAGAGATACCTTAGACCTAATAGAACAACCTTGTAAAGTATTTAGCTCTATATGTAGTGACGCGCGCCTAGGATAGACGATCAGATTAGTAAAAAAAAATGGATAGTCTGAAATACTCCAGCGCGTCAGTTTAAGATATTGGGGGTTGATTTTAGTGTTTAAAGACTAAATTTAACTAATCTGACGATAAGTCCTTGACGCCGCCGAGTTATAGGGTCGCGAACTTGTAAAAAAAAAACGTTAATCCGGCATTCTCGAGCGCGATTTTTTTTTATTTTGTTTTGAAGAATATAATCTAAAACTTACTAAAAATACAAAATCTGCCGGTTTCCGCATGACCGGAAGTGTGGAGGAGCCATTTCGTCTTCCTAAGAACGCGTTACGGCATATAAGTCGCGAACGATACATTTTACAAAAAAAAGTTTAAATAAACAAAAAAGGTAATTTTATTTTACACAAAAAAGGTGTCTTTACATTTTTGTCCAAAGTTAAAACTTTTTGACTTGAAAGTTAAACCTTTTTCGGTCAGATTAAGAGAACCCACCAACATTTTTGTCAGATTAAAAAAATATGCTTTCAGGATACCGAGATAAACCTCCCCTATGAAAATCTGACGCGCTCGAGTATTTCAAAAAAACTTTTTTTTTTGCATTTTCAAAAATTCATCGTAACTTATCGTCACGCCGAAATCGTCAGTTTTTTAAAAGGGAGCTTCCTTGGGGCCTACTTAACACCCCTTCCGAAAATCTGACGCGCTCGAGTAAATTTTTTTTTTTTGCATTTTTGACTACTTTATATGCCTACCCCCACCACGCAAACCGGCAGATTAGTATACCGTTGTTATCAGAGGCACTCGGGGCATACGTAGTATGAATATCTGACGCGCTCGAGAATGCCCAAGTAACTGTTTTTTTTAACATTTTTGAAAAAGCGTACACGCCAAACCCACCGCTAAAATGGTTTTTGCCATACGAGCTTTTCTTTTCGAAATTATTTTATCTTTCGATTATCTTTAGGTCTCGACGGCGCCGTTGAATTACGCCATTTAGCTACCTCGCCTCCCTAACTACTATAACAATAGCAGTGTTGCCCCACTAAATTGAGAAGGATATTTGTGGAAATAGATACGATCCGAAGCGAGGAGCGCCACCTCTACATCTGATGAGTTGACGTTGACAAACTCATTGGCCTCCGCACCCTACGACCTTGCAGTCTCAACCTCAACCGTTACGAAGTCAAATGACGGTTCCATGCAGGGTAGTTGGCATGTTACTGCTTAACTGCAAACTCAGCAGTCAACCCAGCAGCTCTTATGGTTTTACCCAGATGATGACAAACGAGATAGTAATGAATAATTTTTGTTTTATACAGGGTAACGGCACCAGTGGTCAGCCAGGGACCAGTGGTCAGCCGTTGCATCGTTTATTGGTCATAAATATAGCAATAATTTGTATAAATAGATCATATGTACTTAACCAGCACCTCTGATTCATCGTTGTTTCATATGCCTTGCTACATAAGTGGAAGGGGATCAAGTGGCTGAAATAAATTAGTACAAATAGGTGCTGTCGATACACAAGAGCAGTAGTGTCATATCCGCCATATTTTTTACTACACGTGGTGTTCTCTTAACAGTTAAGAAAAAACATGTTATTTTATTAAACGTGATGCACTTTTATAAAAATTGGCTTTGTGAATACTTTATGTATTGAATTATATTACAATTGATTAAAAAGATCACTGATTTAGGTGTTATTTAAGGGGGCTGACTATTGGATACCACTTTTTTTACAAAGTATCCAATAGTCAGCCTCCCGGGGCTGACTACTGGGTTTTTCCTAATTGTATGAAAATCCAATAGTCAGCCGCACTTAGAACTCCTAAAACCCAGAAGCAATAGTTATGTTTTTGAATTTGGAACCCTTTAGTTTCTCAATAAAAGCTCAAAATTGATTGTAAAATATGTACAAAATGTTGTATAAGGGGTCTTTGGAGCTTATATTTTTTTTTTCACGGCCGACCACTGGGTGTAGTGGATCCAGTATTCAGCCAGTATCTTGTTGGGTTAACTGGTATTTTTAAGGATACAGGTACATATTTGTATGCGGATCTATGAACAATATTATACTCTTATTATAATTCTATTGTTTTTGACTTAAATATCTCATTCTTATTTATAGTTTAAACGGCTGAGTACTGGGTATACAAAGGCTGATTACTGGATTTTTGAGGCTGACTACTGGAAAAAAGTGCCATTTTCTGTTTAAACTTAATTATAGCTATTTTAAAAAGGATTGATATTTTTTTACATATTATGTTTTAAAACTATGCTAAACAATTGACCTAACCATGTTATTCGTTTAATTATCCGACTAATCCTGTAGAAATGCTGAATGTTCAAACTTTAAAAAGTTGTTATAAGGCTGACTACTGGTGCTTTTACCATTTAGGCCAACAAAATTAGACTTTTTTGAAGAATTAATTCCCAGCAGGCTGGAAATTGTTTTAGTACCTTCATTTGGTCCTAAATTCGTGTCATCTGAGTTTGCCCAATCCCAGGACGTGTGAGTGACTTATTTTTGAGAATTTTTTGCTCCTGTTGATCCTGAGGACCTCATTTCAGCATGTCGGCAATTCCTGGCAGCCCTATATTCACCTAACCCCAATGAGACCTCTTTGGACAAAATCCGCCACGAAATATTCTCAAAATTCCTCATAAAGCCGACTTTCAATTTGGTTTCTCTACCCCCAACAAATGCAGCCGATTTTAACCCTCCTTAACATTGAATGGAGTGGCTTTTTCCGACAGACCTGACTGTGTGCAAACAACTGAAAAAAGAGCAAACATTTAGCAGTTACTTTGCTGCCAAAAGTAATGCACACCTGGAACTGTGCAAACTCGGATGACATATGCCTTTAGGACCACATGCAGGTATTAAAACGATTTCCAGCCTACTGGGAATTAATTTCACAAAACGCTTTTTATTGATCTTATTTTCTTGGCCTAATTTTACAACATTATTATATTAATAACTTACCCACTCTGAGCAAATGTGCCACCCGTGTTGCAAATCAGGATCTTCTAAACAGCCATCCGTCTGAGGCGTGTTCGCGTGATATTTAGCTGCGAGGCCGAATATTTCGCTTATAACAAGTAAGTAACTTTCAGCCAAGCTTTGGATAGCCAAATAACCTATTTCGGGCTGTAACTGAAATATCGTTTAGTGCAATAAATAAACAGACGCATTATAAAAATTGATAACAGTGGCGGCGCGTCAAA
Source organism: Pammene fasciana (assembly GCA_911728535.1). NCBI lineage: Eukaryota > Metazoa > Arthropoda > Insecta > Lepidoptera > Tortricidae > Pammene > Pammene fasciana. The sequence continues at coordinate 7,616,184 of OU452277.1, read as the reverse complement.
AATATTGGTAGGCAAGCCGGACTTACACAGTTAAAGTTACAAAGTGACAAAAAATCCAGTCCTGCCCCCCGACCGCCGGCACAATTGAGTTGGCCATGGCGGTGCAATGGCAGTCGTTCTAAGGGTTTCCGAATGTGCCATTTCGGATTTATAATATATATAATAACTGTACGTAATTAGGCCTTACGACACACGTGTGATCTTATTATGAAGGACTCTTATTACGTGACAGTTACATAAACTAGTATTATACAAGGTGTAACAAAAATACTGGTGATCCTTTTAAGGGCATAATTGGTATCGCATTCTTATTGTGAAAAAGTAAGAAAAAAAATTTTTCTCGCGAAAAATATTTTTGGTTTTGTATGGAGGGTAGGCTAGCTGGGACGGCTCGCCCCATAAAAAAAAAATTTTTTTTCGCGTCAAAAAAATTTTTCTCCTACTTTTTCCTACTCGAAATACGATACCAATTATGCCCTTAAACGGATCACCAGTATTTTTGTTACATCCTGTATAATTAAACATAACAATTGCTGAGAAACAATACTTACATTCAAAATATCTGGTTTTGGTAATGAAAGGTACACCTGTGGAATCACTCCCCACCCATACACTTCAATGGGAATGTGCGGCAAATGCCCTATCTCCAACAAAAACACACTTTTAAAGTAACCTAGTATGCCAGGTCGCACCAAAACCTTTATCTCTACCTTTTCCTCGGGTTGTAAGGTATTTTCTGGAGGCAACAAATCCAATATAGTCCCATTAAGCTCAGTCTCAAACTTCGGTTCATTCAAATACGTCTTATAATCAAAAACCAGTCGTGCAGTATTGGTTAAAACCAATGTCTCTGTTTGGTTTTCATGGAAAGATCTAATTTTGAAATTCAACTTATGAGTATTAATATTGTATTGTAAGTCTGAACTTTGCCCAGTGACACTTATAAACTCCGAGGGCCCTCCCAACACTTCGCATTCCAATATGGCTTTAACATTGACGTTGTGACTTGGTGCAAATATGACGAAAATATTTTGCCATTCATTAGGCTTCATAATTCCTTTAATTGGAATGACTCTTAGTAATTTGTTAGAGTCTATTTTATTGTCATGCGTTAATGCATGGAACTTCCATATCCAAGGAAATTTGACATCATATTGAAAGGGTATCATGGGGGCAATTTTTCTAATTATGTAAGTTGTAGTAATTTTAAAATCTTCGGTTTCAGGTATAAAAGGACTGTTCTCACTGGCCTTTGATGTTAAAGTAGATCCCTTTTGGTCCCCTTTTTCCGTTGTATTAATTATTGGAGAGTGGAATGGAGTTCGGCAACCCGGACTCAAAATTTCTTTAAGTTTTTCTACAAAACATGAGAAAGTTAAATTAAATATTACGGAAGTATTTTTAACCTTTATCGACAATAAATTATTTTTCACAATTATTACTAACCTCCTGGTTTCGTATAAGACGTATCTGTGTCATAATAATTTGATGAGGTACTGATGTCACCATCTTTACGAGACAACTCTAGCTTAGGTATGTCAGGCTGTTCTTGAAAAGGACATAATTGTTAAAGTCATTATAATCGAATCGTACATACTTTACTATACTTAGTCATAAAGCCCTGTTCCTGGGGAGGCCTTGGGTCTATTTCCCCTCTGCTAAAGTATTTGCAGAAAACTCAATTACACGCATTTCGTTCATCGTTTTCAATAAGCAAAAAGCTCCTTAAAAATGCCTTTATGTCACTCATAAACCCCATAAAAGTAAAAGATTGTTTTTTAAGTAAAAGATACCCAATCGGCACGCCAAATGTGGCACAGTAATAGTACATTATTGCAGAGGACGGGAAAGGGAAATTCGTGGATGAGCGATTTTTTCGGACGAAGCGCAGCTGAGTAATGCTTTTAAAATAAGGCAAAAAATTTCCATTGCTCTCTGTCCCCCGGAAACCGACGAACCTACATTTTAGAAAAAAAAACGTAACATAGTTCATTACCTGTACATTACAGAAAAAAAACACGAATAAGTCTGCGGTCAAGCGTAAGTTGGCCTTAAAAATACAAATTGTTAAAATTGTGTGATGTATATGGAACCCTCGGAGCGCGAGTCAACACGCACTTGGCCGATTTTTTTATTTACTTTAATGACAAGGAACCCTAAATCCTTACAAAATTTAGAAAAAACTAGTCAATAATTAGGCCCAAGCTTCTCATAGTATGAGTGCATTGTAGGTAAAATAGTTAGTGTGCTTTAGAGTTGTAAGCACAACTTTTATAGTTCTTATCAAATTTTATAAATTCAAACTGTGTTTTAAAGCTGAATAGTTGGTGTTTTTAATGCTATACAAAACATTCGTGTATTGTATTTTATTTGGCCACAGAATTAACATATACATTTTATTTTCCTAAAAGAATATTTTATTTTGTCAACAACTCCTAAACTATACATTATTTTCACAAATAATGTATGTATGTATTGTAGTAAATTCAATAAGCTTTCGATCGATGCTACACACATGTGTGTATGTGTCATGGTATAGCTTTAATTTATGTTTTACAAATTTCGGTAGCGGTCACGTTCATGACGTCATTATTTGGACCTCAGTCACTATAGAGATATTTTTCCGACATTTAGGGGCTCCAAAATATTTGACCAACAATATACTCGAAGATTCTGCGGATATTCTGTAAATTGTGAAAATTGTTATTTTTTCACTCTAAGGAAATAACTCGGCAGTGCCGACATGTTTTTTAACATAGCTGCCACAATTATTACCAGATTTTAATAATTTTTATAGCAATGTATAGCTTAAATAGCCTGTTTTATTATTGTAGTACTCGGCTTTAAAGTTGGACTTATAATTATGTTGTAAAATGCAAATATCCGAATTATTTTTAGCCTGATTTTGGGTTTTCGTTTATAACTGTCAAACTGTAATATACAGTAGGTAGTATATAATGTATTACAACAATATAGCTCATTTAATCTTCTTTCGTTTGATACTACACACGTATAGGTGCAATGCACAGTTTGGATGAAATTTACACTTTTCGCAACAAAGCGGCAGCCATTTTGATGACGTCATTACACGGGAGACATTCATCGACGTCCCCGTCTCTCGGCAGTTTTGGGGTCCTAGTGTCGTGCCCAACAACATACTAAAAGTTGGTAACCGTATCCAGATCTGAACTATCACTTAGGCCCTCTCCCATAACGGAGGGGACTATATATCTGGATGCTTTATGTATTGTTTTTAGGTGTAGAAAATGTTCTACTACGTCTAGTTTTCAAAAAGATGGAATATAATTGAAATTACAGTCGACGAATATAAAAAAGTAATTTTTGATATAGCAAGACTTCAAACTATGTTATCAAATGCAATTCATGTGTATCTTCATTATTAGCGACTTTCATTTCCAAATCGTTACCGGACTCTTAAATAACCTGTCTACATACATAGACTGTAAAAAAAACATTAAAATTCCAAAATCCAAGGATTTATAATTATTATCTTACCATGACATTAGTACTAATGATACATTTTTTCCATTGAAACCTGAAGCAGACTAGCAGAGGTGTTGGGTTTTGTAATTTGAAAGTTCTGCTTTCGACACTGCCATTTAGAATACATTGAAAGTCTATTCGCGGTGAAGTAACCAATACGTTGGGGAAATTTATTCTTCCAATTATTTTAACAGCATCCTTTAAAAAAAGATCGGTTATTTAATAGCGTCAGGGTCATGTCAGGGTCATAACTGATAAGAGCTTAGAGCATTTAACCTACCGGAGCGGCCATTGGCAGGCGTTCCCATCTGCCAAAAATATATGACCAGTGGTGGTCTACGGAAAAATCGACAGACTTTTCTTGTACCTATAGAAAATTACAGACATGGCCGGTCCAGTTGGTTGAATAGTCTAAGGATAAGAGTGATAAGTAGGTAGGTATTGGATAGCGAATTTGAAGTTATGAGAAGAAGTAAAGTATTTGCCTTGTTTTTATGTCCTTTTAATTGTAATTTCATAGAATCACTATATATTCTCGATTTCAAATTCATGTGTTTTGTAGTATCAAACAAAACCTGTAATTTCATAATTTCTTGGTCTTCTAGTCGCTCTTCGACACTTTGGGTTAAATGAAATGCCATTTTAATTTTATTTATATCTTGAAAGAAGTTCAGCGGGCCTCTTTTTAACGGTTCTACTGGTTTTAACGTTAAATAGTCTATGAATATTTTAGAATGCTTGGTGACAGTTGCAAGAATTTTTGCAATGTTGAGATCACTATCTCGATAATTAATGCAGTCGCACATGTTCCCCTCCTCCATATTAATCTTATACGTGTTCTTCTTTTTGATAATTGCAAACGGAGGTCTGATGTTGATGTCCATTTCCACAGGCAATCTGGATACGTTTTTAATCGTTATTATTTCTGTAATCAACACATGCTTTATGTTATTCGGATCCTTCACAACTACGAGTACAGCGCAATTGTATTTATAACAAAAATTAACATAATTTACCTACCGGTTAATTTGTAATAATCGCTGTATGGACCAAAATCATATCGGAACTCTAAGAGTGATGTCGACACTTCTATTTTTGGATCCACAAATTCAGCCGTTATTTCACACTCCAGTAACAGTTCTTTTTTATTAACGCCTTCTACGCTCCCTACTAAATACCACACTTCTTTGATAAGCGCTACTTTATGAGAAACTCCTGTTATTATCAATTCCAATTTTTCGCCAGCTGCCATTTTAAAATGTTTAGGTTCCAGTTTAAAGAATCCTCTAAAAAACATTATAGTTAGAAAAGGACACATTTAGTACAAACTACATAAAAGAATATGTTTTTTTAAACGTACGTAGTTAGCGGTTTCATCTTAGGTGTTTTGTAATATTCGCTCCATTCTAAAGCATGCAATCGCGTTCCTTTATTTTCCATATCCACTGCGCAATTGAGTTGCAAATTAGTAAATTGACGCCCAAGCATTACTCGATCTCGTAGCTCACCCACCACAATGCTTGTTCCCACTCCAGTTGCTGACAGTGGGATGTACTGAAACAATATAATATAAGACGAAACCAAAAATTAACAAGAGGGTAGTAAATACGTACATATAATGAATAAACAACAGAACCCACAATGTCCTTCACTCTCTCCAACTGAACCACAACCTTGTTAACGTACGTGTCGGCGTCGACCAGATAGAGGGTGATACATAAATCCATCTCGCCCTCGGGCTCAATCTTCCCCTCGCTTGGCTGGACATGCCATCTGCCGTCGCGATTTAACTGCAAGTCATAATATATTACAACTACAACACGGGTAATAAATAGATTTTGAAGACAATTTTTCTCGTTTCATTTCAATCTATGACTGACGGTGCCATCATCACCGGCCTCCCCCATTTAGTCGTTTTTTTTTCTTAATAATTATTGTGTTTTGAAGTATTTATAGTAATTCCTTGGTTTTGCGGTTCTTTTATTCAGCATTAATGTGTATGTAATTATTTTGGCTGTTCAATGAATATGAATCCTTGACATACCAGAAAGGCTTTGAAATGTACAACGACAGGGGAATCATTGCATAGAGTGACAGCTTTCCGTGCCCTAGTAAGCAGCTTCACTTGACCCCAGTGCAGCGCCAGAGGACTGCAAGTAACGATCGGCCGGACTCCACACTCCAACACGTGACATATGTCCACGGGTTTTGACAAACCGAATAGGTTTATCCTGAAAACATGTTTTGGATTTGACAGTTGTATTCCCGTCTGTCCCCGCATTGGTCGCATGAGGTATTCCGATGGCTATGAAAAACCTATTCAGTCTATTCCCATCTATTTCCAGAGGGCACAGATGTGAATACACTCAAAATACATTTACACAAAGCAAGCAAACGTAAAACCGTTCATTTAATGTATTAGTATTAACAGAGACTATAGAGATATAGACGACCACAGCCTAAGAACTTTTTGAAGCTCATGTCGATTGCGCCATCTATGTCAAAGCCACCTAAAGATACCGAATATGTAAGAGAAATGTCACCTGCACTGGTACTCCACCTAGTAACAAATAGCGTACTAATAGGACACTAGTAACTACTAGGTGGAGTAGCAGTGCAGGTGACATTTCTCTTACATATTCGGTATCTTTAGGCGGCTTTGACATAGATGGCGCAATCGACATCAGCTTCAAAAAGTTCTTAGGCTTTGGTCGTCTATATCTCTATAGTCTCTGGTATTAAACTACAGTACTTATATTAGAATAGTATTGGTGTTTCACGTACTTTTGTTAATGGGAGCCGTATTCTAATTTCTAACTTTAAAACACGTTTAGACACGATCCAACTACAATGCATTAACTACGCAAATTACGAAATACAAAGAGCGCCTAAGTACACGTCTGAATCATAAATTTCAGAATTTGCTTGATAATTATTCCGATGCAACTACCTACAACACAACTTCAATATTACTTGATAATTTGTTGTGTGTTGGGGCCGTATTTACTACTAACTTTGAGATATGTTTAGACACGATACAACTTAAATACAACTCCAATGCATTAAATACGCGATACAACTTACGCCTAAACATAAAACGTCTGAATCAGAAATATCAGCATTTGCTTGAAAATTATTTAAGTAGATGCAACTGCAATACAACTTCAATATTGGTTGATTATTTGTTGTGTGTTGGAGTTACGTTTGAGATAGATTGTGTTTTAATGTATTGTTTATTTTTAAAACTATAATACGAAAATCATAAATTTGTTACCTTCTAGAAAATAAAATGTCTAAATCTAGGAAAGAAGGATGTTTCGGTTTATTTTCGAAAGGCATAAGGGCTCTACGAAGCGCTACGCCGTAGCACCTGTACGTCTAGCATGACTTACGTTGCGGCGCGACTCCCCATACTTCAGGCGCGACTCGAAGTATGGAGTCGCGTGCGACAACGCATGTCATGCTAAGGCCCCTGGTATTAGCGAACAAACATTGCAGTTGACCTAGCATAGCATATCATAGCGTTGGCATCGTGTATCATGCTCGTGGCCACAAAAATAAACATTACATACAACAACATACATACAATCACGCCTATATCCCAAAAGGTGTAGGCAGAGATCACGGATTTCCATTTGTTACTATCAATGCAGCAAAACGGCTCTACGTGAGCCACTAAAAACAAACATTAAAAAACAAACAAAAGACAAACATTAGATATAGTAATTTACATATATGGTGCCGTATTCTAATTTTAAAATACATTAAAAACGCAATCTATCTCAAACGTAACTCCAACACACAACAAATAATCCGGGTTTTAACCGTGGTACCACGGCCTTTGTACCACGGGGGACCACGGGTAAAAAAAAATCCCCGTAGACCCACAACACCGAAATGGGACTATGGGTAATTGAAAAGAACCGGGTATTTAACCGTGGTCCCACTGCTATGACCCTCAGTGGATCAACGAGTACTAATTTTGTCCCCATAGACCCACTGCTCGAGAATGGTATTCATTTGCTAGTATTTAAAGGCACAGCAAAAAAAAAAAAAACCAAAACCTACCTTGCCTATTAAAAAAAGAATAGTATTTAGAGGCGTAATTTATGACATATCTATTGCTGTGGGACTACGGGAAATATTTATTTTCGAGGAATTACCCGTGGGCCCACGGACAGTTTTGTATTCATAAAGATAACTTAAAACTGGAGCAGTGGGGTCTACGGGGAAAATACGGGGGAAAAAAATCCCGTGGTCCCCCGTGGTACAAAAACCGTGGTACCACGGGTAAAACCCTAAATAATCAACCAATATTGAAGTTGCATCGAAATAATTTTTTGATTCAGACGTGTAGGCGCTATAGCTGCATTGCGTGGTTAATGGGCCTCTATTGGTTCCCATAATTTTTAACTTCCGTTTTTGTCAGTCCATAACGTTTTCGATCATAATTTTTATTAGTCATATTGTCAATAGTCATAAAAATCTACAATCTAAATTGCTGGTACGATTTTTGCAGGTCATAATTATTGTTAGTCATAAAATCTGTTACTCATAATATTCAAAGTCCAAATGGTCTATTACATAATGTTGAAGGCAATAAACTTGCTTATAATAATTGTTTTAAGTTCTTTGATCGTAGATTATAATGATAACTAAGGGTGTATATCGGGTTCCACAAATCTTAAGTTCCGATTTTTTATAGTCCATACCCTACCTATCTTTGGGAGCAGTTTCATTTTTAGGGTCATAAAAAAATAACCCTAACCTACCTATCTCTGGGAGCAGTTTCGTTTTTAGGATCATAAAATAAATAACCCTAACCTACCTATCTCTGGGAGCAGTTTCGTTTTTAGGGCCATAAAAAAAATAACCGTAACCTACCTATCTCTGGGAGCAGTTTCGTTTATAGGGTCATTAAAAAAAATAACCCTAACCTACCTATCTCTGAGAGCAGTTTCGTTTTTAGGGCCATAAAAAAACCCTAACCTACCTATCTCTGGGAGCAGTATCGTTTTTAGGGTCATAAAAAAATAACCCTAACCTACCTATCTCTGGGAGCAGTTTCGTTTTTAGGATCATAAAAAAAATAAACCTAACCTACCTATCTCTGGGAGCAGTTTCGTTTTTAGGGCCATAAAAAAAATAACCGTAACCTACCTATCTCTGGGAGCAGTATCGTTTTTAGGGTCATAAAAAAATAACCCTAACCTACCTATCTCTGAGAGCAGTTTCGTTTTTAGGGCCATAAATAAAATAACCCTAACCTACCTATCTCTGGGACAACAATAAGTTTATGGAAAACAAAGGGATGACATTAAAACGATATGATTAACGACTATTAGTCCGATAAAATATATGCCTTAAAATATTTCTGAATAATTATTGATAGACCTTCGAATGTTATACTCATCAATTTTATGCCTTTTGCGATTATAGTGTTTAATATTATAGATCTTTATTATTAGAACTATGAAACGTTATGCTTTACAAAAATTATGACTATTGATGTTTATGCCCATAAATTATATCGATATCAATTTCTGACTATCGAAATTCGAAACAACAAGTTTATGGGAAACAAAGGGATCCCGTGGTTAATGCATTGGAGTTGTGTTGAACTTGGATCATGTCGAAATGTAGAATACGGCCCATAGTAACGAGAATTTGACTAAGGGCAGCCACGTAGTTAAACTTACACGTTTACATATCGTCACTAATTTAAATAAATCTCGTATCTCACACACTGCTTGCCTAAGTTGAAACGCAGTAACTCTATATGCATTGCATAAGTACATAGTTACGACATTTTTCTTTTAAGTGACAGAACAAGATACAAGTTTTTTCAAAGTAGTGACGATATATTACAATTTAGTTATATACATACGTGGAGACTTCTTTTTTTTATGAGTCTGTTAAAAAATCGAAAATTTAACCTGATCATATATTCTTGAACCCCAAGAGTACATGTTCGTATAGTAACTGGAAGGGTTACAATACTATTAGGCTCTAGGAATCCTTCCTTATTACCGACTATTACTTGTAACGTCGTGTCGGCCTGAAAATATCAGTTGTATCAGGAAAATAGTTATAAATGCAAGAATAGATTTAAATTACCTCGTGTTATAGATGAATTATCGAGAGCGTGGAATTGCATATGTAGTAGTATTGTTTGTGTACAGGCATTCTATATTTGAATCCGCATCCGCACACAAAGAGGCACAACACGGTACAACCACTACATATGCAATTCCACGCTCTCGATAGGTAATTCAACTATACTTTATAAATTGAAATATATGTCCTATAAAAAGAAAAAGTGATCCATCCGGTTCCCATGCCTGGAAACGAACCAGCGTCTTCTGCATTTGCGGCAGATGCGGGTCCATATCGGGTCGTAGATAATTTTGAACATTGACTTAGTATGTATTCTACTAGACAAGCTATCTAGAACAAAGTTTGTGCGCCACTTTTGGCGGTTGACAGCTGTCATTGAATCAAAGATTAACGTTAGCAAAAAAGTCGTGACACTATTATGACAATATTTGTATTCTGCCTAAACACATTTTGTAATGAAACGTGATTATTTAATTTTAAAAGAAACTGATTGTTTTATTCGTAATATTTATTTGCAACCTTATATCATGTGGTACTTAAGAAAAAAATGACTGAGCGATGTGTTTCATTTTGATTGTAATTATTTATTTATACTTATAATATAATTACTTACCCTTCATATTTACTTAAAATCATTATGAGTATTTAGTAACTATAATGTGAACGATATTTCGATATTTAAGTTTTAAATTCAAATCATAAATACCATTTTTATGTAATTAACTCGCGCTTAAAATTTCAGCAAAATCGCCCTTGTTGTACAATAATCATAATTTGTTATGAAATAAACATTATAAAATGTAGGTACCTATCTGAAAAAAATGGTCTAGCACGTTAATATTTGTATGCAATATAAGAATCTAATAAATAATGTAGGTAAATCATAATTGTAGGCACATGTGTTACTTCTGCGGCATTAATCTATGCGCCGAGGAAAATTGGCAACATGGCGTCGCACCGCGAACAACCATTATTTTAATTTAGCGATACATCAAACTTTGCACTTCTTTACCGACGGAATGTAATTCCATGGCTTCTATTACTTTTATTAGAATTATTAGTGCAGTTTTATACCACGCACGAAGCCATTATTTTTAATATTATATTTTTAAAATTTTCGACGCTTGCGTGGCATCATGTCTGTGGTCCAAGACAGAATGTCAGGCTTATCACTTAAAGTCGTGTAAATCACTTAAACTCATGGCTGAATTTTTTGCTATGGGATGTCATCTCCTGTTACTCAATGATTTTGAAACATATTTTTGATGTGCATAACTGCTTGTGTCATACTCATCATTGCTCATACTATCGAAAAGTCATATTTTTTTGTGTCATGAATACTTTTTTACTCAGAATATTAGAAGTCATACTTAGCAGTCGTCATATAATTTTTATGTAGTTCGTTATAGAGCCTAATATAAATAGCCATAATTAGTTTAATTATACTAGTAGTTCGCCCCGAACTGTGAACCCGCGAATCTTGTGTTTCGCCATAAATAGTAGAATTACTACAAATACCAAAAATAGGTATCGGGTATTTTTTTCTCAACTAACCATCACGGTGAAACCAAACGTCCATGTTAAATTGTGCGGTTGATGCGCAAAATTTTACCGCGACGAATTCGCTTCAGATTTGACAGTTTTTGTCTCATCTAAATTTAAATCCACCTCTCACATGCCTCTCACTCTGTTGCTTTGACATGTCGTTCTCATCTGTGGACCACCTATATAGGTTTCGGTCACCATCATTATGCGTCTATGGTAACTCTCTCTAACTAATGTGTTAATGTCAGTATGCTGATGGCTCTAATAAATTTAACAAAAGTCAGTTGTCAAAATATTTACACCAAAATCAAAATATAATTGAAAATATTTTTGAAATCAATTTAATGTTGCTAATTGTTATGAAACAGTAAGCAGTTAATATGGATTTGACGAGAGTGTTAATCAATACCTTTCGTTTGATACCAAACTCAACCATACTTGCTCGTAAAAGTAGCAAATAAGATGACCAATGTAACAGGACCCCTTTACAAAACCTTTTTTGGCCTTTTAATTTCAGAACTCCTGTCTCAATCCAGCTCATATACGAACTCGCAAATTTTGTTGGTCTCTGCTACAACTCCAACAAATTTCATAAAGATCGGAAAATCGTTACCAAAGTTATCGTCGGCCAAACTATCTAAATCAAAAAGCCATCCAAATGCCGAGACGTCCCAGTGACAGTTGTTGTTTGTAAGAACGATCTTCGCTTACGCTCCGCTCGTTCGATTAATCAATAATTATAATAGTTCTAGGCATAACGAATTATATCATATTAATCAAACATCATATAGTATTTTGTGCAACAGTTACATAATAAGGGTTCTTAAGATTCGAGGGTCGAAGTTACAAAATGAGGCGAAGCCGAATTTTGTAAAAACAGACCCGAAAATTATAAGACCTAATTATGTACCGTTGCACACAATAGTTTTCTACGAGTGCTTAAGCAAGCCGGTAAGAATTGAGTTCGTCGAATGCCGTGCACAACCTGCTGCTTCTATATAATTGAGTAACTTCGATCTCCCCGTGGATTGTGCCAGTGCGCGCCCGCCCGACACGCGGGGCGCGCAGCGCGGGGCCCGGCAATAGTGTCACAATATTGTATGGAAATCCTTTCTGTCATTGTTATGGATGCTACAATATGCGACCATAAAAGCTCTATCAAGTATGCGCTAGTAGTTCCGCCAACACAATCACAATTCAAGTATTACAGTCGCCGAGTATAAAAACGGTTTTAAGTATATTCATTGATAGCAGTACGCTTTTTTTTAAAACAGAATGTACACTTTATAATCATGCACATATTAATCCATAATATTTGATAACTTTGAAAAGATGTATTCGCAACATGGGTATTTGCAATTTGAAGGCGAGGCGTCTTTTTAGGGTTCCGTAGCCAAATGGCAAAAAACGAAACTCTTATAGATTCGTCATGTCTGTCTGTCAGTCTGTCTGTCCGTCCGTATGTCACAGCCCCCCCCCCCCCCTGTAACTTTTGAACCGTATGTCTGTGTAACTATTGAAAAAAATCAAGAAGATACACCTTTAAATATTCTTTCAACGAAAATTATTTTGAACATTACTGGTTTAGGCGTTTTTGAGTTATGTCCAAAAACTACGTACTTGGGCAGATACGACCTTGCGATAATAATTTATTCGATAGTAGCTACTGGTTTTTATAAATAATGGTACGCAACCTTTCATGCGCGAGTCCGACTCGTACTTGGCCGTTTTTTTTTGTAATGAACATCGTATAATTCAATAAGTCGGTCCTGTTGTTAGGTCACAGTTCACCTAACATACTCCTCCTCGCTTCGCTCGTCGTCGCACCTATCTCGACTCTGTCACGTGACAGTCTTCTGTAATTGTATTTTATCAATAGTATTTTTTTCTCCCCCCGTCGCCCCTTTTATTGGTATCCGCATGGTTCTGACTTGTGACTAATAAAAAGCCTTATACCTTGAAATATGTATAAGTAAATCACATTATGACCGCCGAAAATATGATATTCAATTTGTATGCGCGGTGCCTATTATGCGTTATAATAACATCGAACTTAACCCTTTTATAGTAATCAATAATATGACCAAAATTTGTATACGATGTAAATCTATGAGTATCAAAAGTTATGGTTATGGCGTATCTAATTTATGACAGTGAAATCGTCGTGCGTAAATAATTCGGACAAAAGACTATTCAGAGTAAAAATTGTATGCGAAATATCCACAAAAATCAAGTTACAGGGGTGAACCTGGATTGTTATACTACAAATTGGTGTATAATACTATTGAGATTTGCTGTTCGGATCGTAGTAATTTACGAATAAAATTGCACTGATGTGTGGTGACCTCGTGCTCCCTGTAAAAGTTTAATGATGAGGTGTCTGTGTAGTCTGTGATTCCACGATACGACCCCGGTAGATGCTCTTACCACTAGGCACCCGGGCACTCTAGGCACCTTAGTCACTTTTTATTAAATATATGACATCTATTTCAGTTTATAATTGATTTATTCGTTTTTTTTTTCTAGTTATAATTAAATTTTATTACATATTAACACTTACTTCCTGCTCTACAACATGATAGTATCCTGTATTCTCGTTCGCTTTTATTTGTATTTCATATTGATAAGGAAAATCCAAGAAACATGCTCGCAGGTTGATATCTGTTGCAGGAGTGATCTCGGGAACTCTGGCATCGAAAGTCACCGGTAACGTAATAGGAGGGCTGTCCGAGTTATTTAGTTCCAATTCAAGAGATGTCTGATTTGCCCGTATCAAATTGGCAGTTAAAGTAACCTGCGCACACAAATTACCTAGTTACTCGTATAACTTAACCTCGTAAGGCCTAGTGGCCTATAGAAGACCAGAGCTGCAAGCATCATGCTGAGACGGCACCATTTCATGGCAATAATATTCCATACTTTTATTATTCTTTAGAATACCTATGGGCTTTTTAAATTTAAATGGCAGAATGTGGTCTAGTTTTTGATCAAAATTTTATTTTGCTCCAGAACCCCACACTAGCGTCGTCTTTCGAGCGTCGACGTCGCCCGAGCGCCCGCGCAGCTTCGACGCGACGTCTATGCTCAGAAGGCTAGAGAATAGAGATGTAACAAATGTTGTTTTTTGAACATTCGCGAATGAGAATGCGAATGCGAATAGTTGCCGCTAATATTCGCGAATGCCAATGCGAATATGGGGTCAATAACCTTGGCACAAGGAAAGTTGTGGTATAGTTGAATGATTCAGCTGTGATATTTTCTAACCAAATGTTAAAAAAACAATTTTTATTAGGTACCATCAAACTTCTTCTTCTGTTAACCGGAATATTTACGAAATCATGACACAACAAAAATATAATTCATGAAGATAGTTAAAAGACACATTTGTTCCCTTGATTTTAAGTTCCCTTACAATTTTTTTTTCTTAGATTAAATGCACTAAAACATTCGCAAATATTCGCATTGAATTTTGCAAATGCGAACATCCAAAAACATGCGAATATTCGCGAATGCGAATACGAATATTCGTAACATCACTAGTGTGGGGGTAGCCTTAATGTCTCATTTATAGGGCACTAACTAGATCATATAGTAGAGAGTGCGACATTGTACACTTGTCTAGTTTTCCATCGTTGTAATAATTAAAAACTATCATCTCATTATTCGTATTAATATACAAACCCTCAGAGACATTCTGGATTCAGGCCCCATATCAATTTTTGCCGGTTGTATGTCAAATTCCCTAGGCCAATTGGGAATTTCCGGTTTCGGCATTTCAGCTAAAGCATAGTCAACCAACAGGATACTGCTCACTTCTGGACCATCTGATGAAATTTTCACTGATGCACCCACATCTACAATCGATTCATTTACAACTTCAAACTCTAAAGTTTTCGGTACTCCTGCAATAAGGTAAACACAATAGTATATTATAAACCTAACTGAAAATAGACTCTCGATAAACATGAATGTATGAAAAGTGTTTTTACCAAGGCTAACAACTCCGAAGTCTAAACTTGGTGTGCTAAACCTCACCGAAGGATAAATCACTTCTCCTCTGAAATAAAAGGCTTATTTATTAAAAGGCTAATGCAATTACCTAAACAGAGTGGCTTCATTGACCTCTAACCGCCCAGAGGGCTATAAAGGGCCTCCCATTCCATTCAATTTTAAATCTTATTTTTGACAGATCAAAATTCTATTTGTTCAGATCAAAGTTCTATTCTAACGATCAATTTAACTAAGCAAGAGTAGTTTTCTGTCATTTGAAACTTAGAATTGATCCAGTTTTCTTTCATACTTACTTCAAATACAATTTCAACACCACAGAAGTATCACGTATCAGAAAGTTAAGTTCCTCAAAGTACGGTCCTTGATTGGAGTTGCTAAAGGAGATGACGAAGATGTCCCGCTCGCCCGGGCGCAGGCAGCGCAGCGCGGGCGTGCAGGTCACGTGGCTGCCAAACAGCGTAGGCACGTCCTGGTACACTATCACACCGTTTATGTGACCTGAATCAGACATTAGTCATAAACATATGCAAACTTACAACAGCTTACGAGTCAATGCTAAAGTGAAAAATGTATTTTATTTATCGTATAGCTACATGTCACTGACTATAGATAGGCATTTCTTCTCTGGGGTAGTAGTAGTGAGAAAGCAGATAATCAAGAAAATCCGGTGAGTGGTGCGAGGTCCAGGTAGGACAGTGCAGCTGCCAAATTTGTTACTCTTTTAGCACCACCCAGGGATCACGTATAAGTAGGGTTATCGAAGGTGTTTCCTACGGACGCAGAGTAACATTGATCCCCGAGTGAAAAGTGTGAACAGGTACTACACAGACCTTTTAAAGAACAGGTAAGCTCTGTCACTGTCACTTCGCAACAGTTGCCTACATTCAATACGCACTCTGGGTGATTGTACTTGCTATTTTTGGTGGGTATAAAAACAATTAAAGAAGGAAGATTGCAGTTATCATAAAAACTATATACATACACATTGAAAGCCTAGATTGAAACTACCTAACACCGACAAGAGTCTTGGCAAAAATTAAGCAGGTATTTTGCGCCCGAAACTTATGGCGGTTAGTAAATAATTGAGTCAATGAAAATACTTGCCCCTATTTATGGCAACTATTTCAAAGTTGTACTTCTTGTTTATGTAAACACGGTCCATATCCAATGTTTCCAAATTGAGAACAATTTCCGGGGGGAGAGATACCCCGACCATTGTAAGTGGAAAGCGATCTGCTGATCCATCTATGTCCAAATATGCCACAGCTTGAAAATCCCCTATTGCTTGTGGACTAAAAGTTATCGTTAGTTCCGTGGTTTTATTTGGCCATAGTTTTCCTTGCTGGAAGCATTGAGTATGTTTTCAGTAAGTACCTACCTACGTTTTAACTCTTTCACCGCCAAAAAACGTCAAATCCGTTTTTTCCGTCCGATGCTTGGCGGTCAAAGGATTAAATTTAAATCGTGAGCTGCGGCAATATTCGTCATATTCGAATAAGACATAACCACTATAATTTCTCGAAATACTAGGATAGCTGGAGCGCACCTTCATCGCAATACAGTGTCTAAAAATTGGCAAGGTTGCAAAGGAGAAATAAAAGATAATGTCTTTAAAACTGTATTAAACTGTGGCCACGGTAATTTATTCATTTAGCATTTAAGTAGAAGCCTTGGCGACTGTTGAAAGACATTTCTTATTTGTTTAAACATGTTTATCGCCTTCATACTCACAATGGGTGTAATAGAAAAATGAGTATGCTGGAAATGTAACTTTTCATCAGCTACGAGAGAATGTATTTGGTCAAAGAATATCCGGGTGTACACCCGGTCATGTTCGTCACTGTTCACAACATCATAGTAAGCGAGCTTTTGATACTTTGGTAATTCGCTTCTCTTTAATTCGTAGAATATATGGGCTAATGCCACTTTTTCATCAAAATCTGTTGAAGAACAAAAAATTGAAAACTGCTATAATTGAAGTACTACATAAAAATATGGCTAGTTAAAAACTCATCCAAATATCAAAACAAGAAATAGTTAAATAAACGTAAAAAGTAGTAGTTTGGAGATTTTTTTTTAATCACTTATTAAAAATAGATATGGAAGAATACCTCGAATCACATCTTCATTTTTCATGCACATGTAGGTGAGGAGATGTTCTGACCTGTTGGTAATCTTAAAAGTCTGTTGTCGCACCATAGTATTATATGTTTCTAAAAACCTGACCACCTGTTTCTCGAGCTCAATGCTGACAAGAAACGTCGATCCGAGGAGTCTGATTTTAAATATTTCACCTGAAGCAAATGATTTTATAGCCTAAGCCATCAGATTGAAGGATATGAATATGAATACTCCTGTGCTGCTCAAGATATTGTTGTTTATAAAATTCCAATGATACTACTCACCGGTTTCAAACAAGGCGAATAATGTACCCTCTATATGTCCCTGGTGCATTGTTTTAATTACTGCTTTAATATCAACCTTTTCATTAGGATTTAAATGAACTGAGTTAGGTTGCATCGTAAACGGACTGAAACGTAATGTTATTGTTATTATTCCTATTATTTTTTGTAAATATATTTATTAATTTAAAATATAACAACAACAACAATTAGGTTAACGAATTTTACTTTCAAAATAAAATATACACTTTACAAAAGTTTACACGAACATGTCGCTCCCAGCCGCTCCTGGCACGAAGGTAATATTTGCGGCATTATCACGTTGGATTATTATGGACAGCCTTTGTACCAGGAACGACTCGAAGCGAGGGTCCTCGACCTTTTGCCGGAGTCGACGGCCCAACTCCCGAATAAAACGTTTTGCGTCATCCCCCCACCAGCCCGAAGTTTCGACCGCAAAGGGGACGAAGATGTAGCTTGACCCTAACGGAGCGTATTTTTGCCGCTTTAAGGCCATTTTCGTCTCGGCAGCTGCTCCGGTTGCGCGTGAGGTACGGCTGATGTGAGAGGCGGCGAAGGTGCTGACACGTGTTGCATCCCACACCAAACACCGCCCCCTCTCCCATGGCACTAATGTCAAGCCGTCCGGCCTTTTTCCATCTGTGCGGCTAAGACCTAGCGGCTCAAGTACCGAAGGCACTCCAGCGGACCTAAGCGCTCTCTGTACGGTGTTATTGACGGCATGGTGACGTGGTGGATGCCTGCCAATGCATCAGCGGCAACTCAATGCGTAATGGCCGTCAGCCCCCACCATGGCTCCGCAAATGCATGTGTGAGGTTGGCATACATTGCAGCCTATACGGTAAATAAATAGTTTTCTATCGTAACTACCTACTTAAGTATTAGATTTCAATGAAATATAGGTTTACAGTAGGTATTTAAAGTCAGGGCTAATTAAAATGCTCTCTTAGACGTAAACGTTACGTCCGCATCGATTGAGATTGTAAAATTATATGATTGTTGAAGAAGAAGAAACTTGGTGACTTATGTACGATTTCCACCGAACGGGCGGAATCGGCGCGCGTTTCTAGCAGTAAAGGAATTTTAATCTTCTACAGGGTGAAACATAAGTCGTGAACAGAAATATGTTTTTCTAAATCCATAAACAACAAGCAATTTAATGCACTAACTCTTACTAAAAAGTATAAAAACTGACCAGCTTTTTTTATTTATTTTTTTTAACTTTTTGTCATTTGTTTATTTTTAAAAGTGATAATGGGGTATTAAAACAGCTTTATAAGATACTTAAGATGAAAAATTAAGTAATTTTCATTACTAACTGGGATAAATGACAAAATTGATGTCAATGTCAGTTCCGATTCAAAGAGGCAATTAATTTACTAATTTAAATGTCTTAATAAGCCGTTGTAATATCCTAAATCCACCATTAAAAGAGAAATAAATGACAAAAAGGTTTAAAAAAATCAAAAAAATCTTGTCTGTTTTTACTAAGAGTTAGTGCGTTATATTGCTTGTTATTTATGGAGTTAGAAAAACATATTTCTGTTCACGACTTATGTTTCACACCTGTATACAGCAGTTACGGTTTATATTCTAATGGCAGCAGTAGTCACAAGCATGTCGCGTGGCATGGAACTGTCATTCCAACATGGAATACTTCTTACATAAGGGCCTAACTCTTATGGTTCCTGTAAAACGCGCACCGACTCCGCCCATTCGGTGGGAATCGTACATTAGGTAATCACTAACACTTATAAGAATAACTTACCATTTTGTGTCGAACTTGAAGCCGGCTGGCGTTAATCCAATGTTCCTTACCAGCACATTGACATAATTTTCAACTTTTAAAGGCGCTGCTGGTATGGAGATCTCGTCGGGAAAATCAAACATGGGCCTAGGGCCCATAGCTAAACCAAATTCACATTGCTTTACTGTTTGCTTTAATGTAGGTATTTAATATATTTATGTCAATTGTATCGTAATGTTCTATGAAGCCTCTAGTGTTTCGAAATAAACGTATTTTAATGGGTGACGCTTATGAGTCCGTCAAAGGTGCTTGGTGCAACTGGCCCTTAGTCTTTTTTTGGTTTATTAATTAATACTGGAGGATGTGAGTATTAACTTTTAACGAACTCAAGCTGGTGGCCTGGCAGTAGAACGCTAGACTTTCAATTCGTAGGTCTCGGGTTCAAACCCCGGCTCGTACCACTGAGTTGTTCGGAACTTTTATACGAAATATGATCTGATATTGACCAGTCGCTTTTCGGTGAACAAAAACATCGTAAGGAAACAGGACTTAATCCCGGTAAGGCCTAGTTTTCCTTCTGGGTTGGAAGGTCATGGCAGTCGCTTTCGTAAAAACTAGTATCTACGATAATTCATTGCATTAGGTTGTCAAGCGGACCTCAAGCCGGGACAAACGCTAGGAGGAAGAAGATACTGTACGGATTTGAATTAGGTAGGTTATCTATGTTTATCTTAAAATATCTTTTCTTTCACGATTGCTGTGCCTCCTACGCTACTTGCTCCAATGAATGTTTATCCTCATTTACTAACCATTCGTAAACTTCATGCAACGAGTGCTTAGGTGTTATTAACACTTTCCGTACCACACTTCGCTACGCGTTACGCTCGTAGCCGATCCTAGCGTTTTCCCGCTTCGTAGCGGAAAGCGCCTACGAAAGGAGAGCCCGCCTAGCGGGTTCCTGGTCGTGAAAGTGTTAACGATCGTTTAATTTAACTGATAATAATTAAGGTAACACCGTTAGGCAGCATTCTCAGCAGAGATGAGCGAGAACGCGTTACGAGGAATGTGTTTAATGGCTCCTCTACATGATGGGCCATCATAGGGACGCAGCTATACGTTAGAGGGAGCTAACGATATCGCGATCTCGTTCCGTTGTATAGCTGCGTCCCTATGATGGCCCATCATGTAGAGCCAGCCTAAGACACAACAGAATCACTTCATTCACCTATCGTCGCGCAACGCAACTCTAGAATTGGCTCTTATTCCTCGCAACAGCGCAACTCATCTTTGGTGGAAACGCAGCCGTATAGTAGAAATAGAAGTAAAGAACCTTACCGAACAAAGCCAACACATACTGGTCCTTATCAGTGCTGAAGGTCACCTTGTGCGCATAGTCCATGAGCTGGTCGGGCCGGAAAGTCACGTTGAAGGTCGCGCTGATACCGGGCGCCAGGCGCGACAGCAGCTTGTTGGACACCGGCTTCACGGAAAACGACGACGACTCCTTGTATATCATGGCCAGGTGTGTTGACGTCTGTGTTACAGTTACAACTAGATATATGAGGTTATAAATAACGGCCTCCTAGCCCAGTCGGTTATGCTCCTGCCTACGAAGCAGGAGGTCCCGGGTTCGAAGTTCAAATCCTAAGGGCATTGGTTTGTGAGTTTTGACGAATATTTTGTTCCTGAGTTATGGGTGTTGTCTATGTAGGTACTCGTATTTAAGTATATTTATCTATGTAAGTAGGTAAGTATATCGTTGTCTAGTGCCCATAGTACAAGCTTTACTAAGTTTGGAGCTTGCTTGATTTGTGTAACATTGTCCCCAAATATCTAATATTGTTTAACTATTTTAAATTACTGGGGTTGTGTACGAATTACGTATAAAAATTTACCGTGAGTCAAGTTTTAAGATGACCGGGTTCGACATGCGGTACTAGTTACTAATTTCAGGGTTCGCGTTGATAAATTGTTGATCCCTTTACCCGGTCATATCGTAGTTATCGTATATCCATTGTAAGGAAAGAGATGCGATTACAGACGAGTTGTAACTCTAATGTAAACTCAGGCCGTGTAGTTCACCTTGCTAATCTCGCTATAGACATGAGTAAGTGTAAACAATCTCACTGAATACATGCTCAATGCCTATTAGTTTGAGGGTTATGCATCTGGTTATTTAACTAAATGAACGTCTGTGGCATTTGGCCAAGTGGCGCCCCAGCATTGTTGCCTGCCGTCTGCATGTCTGCACCTACGTGTATATAAACTAATAACAAGTACTTAGTTGCCAAAAATATTGTTTACAGTTTTATAGCTGTTCCCCCTGTTCTTGCATCAAAGCTCTTTTAAAATAAGCCCACGATATGGTTGCACTTTTTCCTCGAGGAGTTCTCAGGTGGGGACCTAATGGCTCCTCTACATGATGGGCCATCATAGGGACGCAGCTATGCATTAGAGGGAGCTAACGATATTGCGATCTCGTTCCGTCGTATAGCTGCGTCCCTATGATGGCCCATCATGTAGAGCAGCCATATGAGACTGAACCTGGTGTTACAAGTGCATGTACAGATCAGCTAGGTCTCTGTGTTAGTGTATTATTGCTTTGTCATGTAAATATCAATTATTATTAACTTTCAGCTCCATCTCCACCAGAACCAGACGTTATTTTTAAGTTCGTCTAATTAGTCTAATTTTACAATTAGCGTTACCGCTTGGCGCTTTGGTTCTTCTAACTGTCATGCTACTTACAATTTTTGGTATCACTACATAGTATAAAACAAAGTCGCTTCCCGCTGTCTGTCTGTATGTATGCTTAGATCTTTAAAACTACGCAACGGATTTTGATGCGGTTTTTTTAATAGATAGAGTGATTCAAGAGGAAGGTTTATACTTATGTATAATTGCACCCGTGCGAAGCCAGGGCGGGTCGCTAGTAATAAATATATATCGGAAACTGAGTGGAACGTAACTTACAAGATGTAACATAATCGTCAACAACACAAATAGATGGAGTAAAGCGAAATTAAATTGTCTAATTTAATGGTTTTAATGTGTATTAATACACATAAAAACCGTAAAATACTTAATCTTCGAGTAGGTACCTAGTTGTTCTGTATTACACAAGTTTACTAACCTTGCTTATATTCTTAACAGAAAACTTCGTAGTCACTTTCTCGTTTGGTTTAAAGTTCTGAAATACAAGGACCTTTGGCGTGAACTCTAGGATGACGCTGGCAGGGTTGTGTGTAGCATCCACAGTGACTATGTTATCCACTTCTATTTTGTAAAGGGCCTGCAGTCGTTCCTGAGTACTCATTTTCATTTCCTTTTCATATTCGGACGGGATTATCTGGAAGCAAACCAGGGGGGTGATTTTTGAGATTCGAGCACTCGAAAGTGACATTTAAGACTCTGAATAAAACGATGAAATTATGCTTTAAAATTAAAAGCGATAGAAATTTAAAATAATGATTATTTAAACTATTAATTCCATGCGAAAAAATTGGCTACATACTTTTGTGTGCGATTATTTTCGAGCTTGAATTTTTTGAATTCGATCGTCCGGCTGTCAAAAATCGGCCCCCAGATAATTCCTCGAATAATACTCCTATATGTACATATAATTATTCTGACTAAGACTAAGGTTCTGGTACAAATGAAAAGCTGGTTTGGGTCATAAGTAATAGTTAAGAAGGCTAAAACTTAGATCTAAAAGTATGCAATACTCGTAGATTGGTGTCATATACACTGTACATTATAATAAAAACTTTTTACAAAAAAAAGATAAACCGACTTCAAAAAGGATAAAATGAATCATTATATTATTTATATGCTTTACCAACTGATATGTTTGAAGTCGGTGCCAAGCCAAATTTGGAAGAGTTAAATACAAACGAGGCGATGTGTTCAGTGAATTGTTATTTTTACTATATAACTAATCTAATACGGTATGATACGGTAGATATACATTCGTTTCGACCATGCGTTAACTGTAAGGCAAGTAGGTACAGAAAGTATAATCATGCGTCCTATGTTTGTTTGTTAAGAGTCCGGTAATGTTTTTTTTCGATTTCGCTCAACTTTTTGATGCGATTTTGCAGTAACTAACATAACTTCTATAATTTTGAATACATATTATGAAAGATCGTTTCTTTTTGGATGGAATAAATATAACGATTTTTTAATTTTATGCTTTATTTATAAATAATTCACCCTAATCTAACACCTGTTTCGCGATTTTTGCTTGGAGAGGTGAAAAGAGTAAGGTTTTTATTGATTTAAATTAAGTTATATAAGTATGTAAAATATATAAATACATTGGAAAATGAGTCGCCTGAGGAATAAGTGTAACAGTTTTTTTCATTTTCATATATATTTTTTGAGAGAGAGTGTGTTTTGCTAGAGCAATTTTGCTAAAAATTGCCGAAGTTTAGGTGATATTTTTGGAAAGATACTAAAGTATTTTGCAAACATAAAAATACAAAAATAAACTTCATTTTATGCTTTATTGAGATAGTATAAAACATATTAGGGTCCATAACAAATAATAATTAAAAATCGTACGACAAAATTACATGAATCAACGTCCTCACTAAACATGCTCTGTAAGAATCGAGTTTTAAGGTATTAAATATTAATATAAATAGACCTAAAGTACTTTTTTGCAATAACAAGACTTCAAGCTATCGTACCAAATGCAATTCATGTGTATAATGTTATTATTAGCGATTTTCGTTTTCAAATCGTTACCGGACTCTTAACACATTGTTGGGACTATCCGTATGTCGAACGCAGCCCGTGGTTCGATTTGAATTATTTATCCTTCTTCATCTAAGGTTTAATCAGAAGTATAAAGGAATTCAATGGCTAGATTATTTTTTCTATACTCACATGTACCCAGTACACACGCCGTGTCAGTAAATCTTGTAAATATAAAAAGTATTTTATATGGAAAGTCAATCTTACGCGTCTACATTTTTTTTCTATTTGCCGCCTTTTTCTGATTATTGACAAAGCAGACGTGTATCAGAATATATATATCGTTGTCGCGTAAAATAGGATTAGTAGTTTAGACATGAAAATGTAACACATGAAATCGCATTCACCTTTGCATTATTAGTACCGATGTTTTGTGATGTTCACACTTAAAGCTGATTTGACATGTTTTGTAATTTGTGGCTTGGCACCGACTTCAAACATATCAGTTGGTTGGTGGCATAAAAATAATATAATGATTCATTTTATCTTTTTTGAAGTCGGTTATCTTTTTTTTGTAAAAAGTTTTTATTTTTCCATTTTTAGTGGTTATACATTTATCAAAATTGGACAAAAAGTCTCGGAATAATCGGTAAAGATATATAAAAAAGTTCATAATACACCCATTCTATCTAAGGAAAGGTCCACGTATCATATGTGGACTTCTTCATTAGGTCCTCTCTATCAAATTGGTGGTTTTCAAGAGGGAATGCTCGAATTGCTTAAGAAAGCACCCAAGTCAACATACATGACATGTGCCTTTAAAAATTGAGGAGTTCTCTCAATTCCTCGAGGATCCCATCATCAGAACAACACCAGGTTAATGTGGGACCATCTTCGAAGTAGTTCCTATCAAACAAAAAAAGGAATTGTCCAAATCGGACCACGGGTCTCGGAGTAATCGCTGAACATCCTACATTAAAAAATCTTCATCATTATCACTAAAACAATCATCATCATCAGGACCACTCCATCGTATTGGTGGTTTTCGTGAGAAAATGCTTGAGTAGCTTATGAAAATACCCAAATCACCATACACCTGCCTTTAAAAATTGAGGAGTTCCCTCAGTTGGAATCTATGAGCAACTGAGGGAACTCCTCAATTTCATCATCAGAACAGGACCAGATTAATGTGGGACCATCTTTTAGGTAGTTCCTTTCAAAAAAAAAGAATTGTTCAAATCGGACCACGGGTCTCGGAGCAATCGCTGAACATCCTACATTTAAAAAATCTTCATCATTATTATCAAAACAATCATCATCATCGGGTGCACTCCATCAAATTGGTAGTTTTCGTGAGAAAATGCTTGAGTTGCTTAAGAAAACACCCAAATCACCATACATGTGCCTTTAAAAATTGAGGAGTTCCCTCAATTCCTCATGGATCCCATCATCAGAACAGCACCATATTAATATGGGACCACCTTGGATGTAGATCCTTTCAAAATAAAAAAGAAATACTCAAATCGGACCACGGGTCTCGGAGTAATCGGTGAACATACATAAAAAAAAACACCAAACCGAATGCAGAACCTCCTTCCTCAATGGAATTAAAGTCGGTTAATAACGAACCAAAAACACATACCACTTCCTGTGTGTCCACAATCTTCTTCTTAGACAATAGATGATAGAGATCCGCTGTGAAATACCCATTTTGTTTAAATTGCTGATATATTTCCATACCGCAAAATCAAACACGTTTGACAGTTTTTGTTTACTATCAAAAACTAAATGTCAAACCGTTACTAAGGAGAAAAATTCAAAAACAACTTATTCTTTAAGCACTAAGTTTTTAGTCCATTTCTATATAGCCTCTTTTCGTGACTATTCAAATTATTCTACAGGGCATTTTACATTATCAGGGCTTCCCAGTTTTCAGAGCAATTACGCGTAATTGCAGTATCCTAGAAGGAGCCGGGTGGCATACATTGTCATAATTTGCAGCAGGCTTGCATTTTCCCCTAAATCATGCACCAGTAATATTGATTCATGTATATGTCTGGCTCTACAAGATGGGCCATCATAGGGACGCAGCTATACGACGGCACGAGATCGCAATATCGTTAGCTTTTTCTAACGCATAGCTGCGTCCATATGCCCATCATGTAGAGGAGCCATATGATAAACTATTTTCCTAGCTGGTATCTTTTAAGGATGTAAATTATGTAAGTACCTACCTAATTGTGTGTATATTGTAGGAAGCAAATAAAGAGTATATCTATCTATTTATCATGTCGTCTAGCCGTTAATGAAAAACTATTTCGCAAGTTGTAGAGTCGCGGGCCAGAGCGCACCGAGTGCGGAAATAGCTGCGCGTTGTAATTTTAGTGGAATCGGGGCAACGCGGCCGCCGCCCGAAATAGAGGCGCGTGCGTCTTCCCGCTGTCAATTTCGTCCGGATAGGGTGCACGATTAGCAGTTACCGGCGGGCCTCGACCGAGCCCGGAGCCCGTGGGTGCAGCCGCGCCAGCCCGAACCCGATGCAGGGTTGCATAAGTGTTACATACCACAACTATGTGTGCGAAAAGTTTGCTACGTGTCCAGAAAGTGCATTTGTTCTCTCCAGAGTTTTAAATGTAACCTCAAGGAGTGTTCAACTCAAAGGTATGAAAACATATTAGAATACGTTTTATAGTAAAGTTGCGAATTTAACATTATTCGGACAGTTTTACATAGACCTCATTTATATAAACGATATTTTGGGATGTGAGAAGCGAAATGGGAACGGGTCGCCGAGCGTCGCTTCTCGCACTATCCCGGTCACAGCTCGCGTCTAATACTTTTTAAATAATAAGTGTCGAATTAATACATTGCAATGATTGCAAATAAACCAATCTAATAACAAGTAGGTACCTTAAAATTAATTACCATTTTTAGCATAATAAAAACTAGTTGAAAACATTAAGTAATTAGGCAACCTAACTACCTATATGTTATTCTTACCATAAATATTACTCATTGCATAGACCTTACTTATCAATCCCATTTGTAAGGTCAAAATAGTTGACTTACCATTCCTAATCCTTATCCCATTGAAATAAGAACCAGCAATGATCAGTTCGTGCGTCAACTAGGATTGTAACGAACATTCGTATGCGCATTCGCGGTTATCCGCATGTTTTTGAATATTCGCATTCACATTCCCAAAATTCAATGCAAATATTTATAGTGCATTTTATCTAAAAAAATATATTGAAAAGGAAATTACAATCGTATCTAACGTCTTTTAATTATTTTAATGAAAGATGTATAATTGTTGTTTCATGATTTCAAATATATTCCAGTTAATAGATCATAGAATTTTGATGGTACTCCCTACTAAGTACCTATAAAATTAGTTTTCTTAAGATTCCGTATCACGCCTGAATCAGCCAAATATACCACAACTTTCCTTATACCGAGGTTATTGACCCCACATTCGCATTCGGATTCACATCACACGGATATGAGCGGTTAATATTCGCATTCGCCTTCGCGAATGTTCAAAATACAATTACGAGTATATTCGTTACATCTCTAATGTGTCAACACACGAACCAGCCGGGCGCGCCGGCGCATATTCACGTTTTTGTATGCTCACCAATGCCGATATTATCATACTTACTAACCTCATTATCTAAATAAAAACGGGAATGAATGGCGTGCCCTTAATTAATTTAATTTTTCTTAAATGACGAATGAAAATCACGTGAGTTGTATTCGGTTTCATTAGGTCAATGAATCACCGGTGTCGCGTGCTGGACCCATAACCTAAGTTCTATCAATTTGATTAAGAAATAAGTATGCCAATTTAAACATCAAGTGACATGACTACATTCACTACTGTCAACTGCTCCAACTTTGCCTACTATGCCCAGCTTTGCTTGGCTTGAAAAAACATGGTTCTCTTCATCAAACAGCTATTTATATCTTGTTCCTGAGATGGCAGCCTTTCTCACATCTTCAACAATTGAAAAAGTATAAAGAATGAATGTTTTAATCTAAGTAGTATTTATATTCGATTTTGTAATTTATTTAATCTATACTTACAGCTGATAAAGATCTACTTAGTTAAAAACTAGTAGGTAGTGGCTAAAACTAGTTTGATTTTGCAGTGGCCCTTCTCGAAAAAGGTTTATGGAAACAAAACAAATTTGGCAGTTTTTACAAAACAATGTTTGACACAAATAAAATTAAAAACAACTCACGTGTAGTATGGATTTTTTCCAACAGTGATTTTTTTCCAAAAATCCGTGATGCAACTTTACTTCTTAAAAAAATATTTTCCCGTAAATTTTACTATCTCAAAATCATAAGTCATAACTCATAAGGTAATTGGCCGTTACATCCCTGTCCTCTTGGTTAATTATTTATGATCAATGCTCCAATGCCTTTAATCCGTCGTTTATACTATTTCCTTTTATACTTACCTCTAATTAACAGTTGGGAAAATCTAAGCACAGTTAGAATAGATATTCCTTATGCTAAACAGATGTTAAAAGGCCGGGGACGTGCCACAGTGGGAACTCCACAGTTCCCGCGCCCGGCGCCGGGAACGCCACAGTTCGCACGCCAGACGCCGGGCCCGCCACAGTCTCGCCAAGTGCCGGGCCCGCCGCAGTCTCGCCAAGTGCCGGGCACTCCGCTCGCACGCCAAGTTGCGCCCGCTGCTCGCGCGCCCCTCGCCAAGCCTGAGCCAGATTACGAGGTGGTGGAATTCCCTGCCGAAGAATATGTCAACGCTAAGCTGCAGCCACCACCGACGCCACCGAGGCCACCGACAGGTAATTTTTGAGGGCTTTGCTGTAATTTTCTACACAAACGTACCTAACTAATTTTTTTTTTCAGCGATTTAGGCATCAACTCGTCACACCAAAATTTTGTTCTAACCGGTCATACTGCCGAAAGCAATAATATTTGTTTCAACCCGTCACAAGTAAATTTAGTTCTATTAAGTCACATAGTAATTTTGTAGCTATTGGTCACACTGAAAATCTGTTCCTATTCGTCATCCCGTCAATAAGTTCTAACTGGTCACAAGGAGGATACGAGTAGGTACCTAAATTTCGCTACCCGCCAATATTGTGATACAAAGCGGTGGCTATGGCGAAAATCATATCCCGTTACACAGTCGACGTCAAAGATATGTTTACACTTATGCAAAAGTGTAAACATATCTTTGACGTCAACTGTACCTATACAGTCAGCAACAAAACCAGCAGCAGTATGCTAATTAATAAAAGTTAGTTATAAGATATTGAGGAACCGTCTCATTATCAAATGTAAAACCCGTCGCACGTTGATTGGTCGGTTTCCAGAGTCTAGATAGGTGCGACGATGAGCGAAGCGAGGAGGAGTGTTAGGTTAACTGCGATCAAACTTTTTTTAAATGGCACTAAGTTTCTAGCTGACACCTGTGTTTGATTTCTTTTTAAGTTTATGAACACTTAATGACCTACTGTAAGACCGACCAATAAGCACGAGAAGCTTTACGTTTGACAATATAACGCTATAGCTAGGTATATAAGCTAGTTTTAATACATAACTGACTGTTATATCCATGAATGAGTTTCAAAAGAAGACTATATTCTGTATCCTCCTTGTGACCAGTTAGACTTATTGACGGGGTGAGGAATAGGAACCGATTTTCAGTGTGACCAATAGCTACAAAATGACTATGTGACTTAATAGAACTAAATTTACTTGTGACGGGTTGAAACAAATATTATTGCTTTCGGCAGTATGACCGGTTAGAACAAAATTTTGGTGCTTTAGGAACCTCTATAATAAATATCGATGTATCTCTGATAGTATTTTGTGCAACGGTACATAATTAGGTCTTAAAATTCTCGGGTCTGTTTTTACAAAATTCGGCTTCGCCTCGTTTTGTAACTTCGACCCTCGAATCTTAAGAACCCTTATTATGTAACTGTTGCACAAAATACTATCAGAGATACATCGATATTTATTATAGAGGTTCCTAAAGCAACTTTGCAAACCAACTGTGATTGTTCGTATACCTAATTATAATGTATAATACTTATATACATATACCACATTGGCGCCAATTGAGGTAAAAAAACAAAATATAGTAACATGAAATAGTTTAACTAGGTACTACGACAATAGCTTTTATAAAGAAATTATCCTAAAATGCTACCTAACCCTAAAGATAGACCAGACCAAACACATGAGACAATTTGAGCATAGGTACTTACAGAAAAAAATCAAAACTGTGCTGAAATTGTCTATGAGCTCATGACAAATAAACAGAACTAAGTTCTTTTTCTCAAACATGCTCGGAAATGGCCGCATTTTATTCCTAAGTCGAACACGGAAAGTGCTTCATTTTACTCCTAGGAGTAAAATGAATGTATGAAATTCCATTTTTTTCCGCAACGTTAAACTTTTAAAATTCTCATATTTGCATATAAATCTAATGGGCCAAGGCAAAAACGGATTCAGCCAAGCAAAATAATTCATTTAAACAGCCGTGTGTAGAGGGCTTAACAAAGTGCGCGCGCGAATACGCATGCGCATACTGTGTCGGGCTATCTTGTCTATGGTTTATTAAAAATAAATTTAAAAAGCGGAAAAGTTAGTTGGTTATGGGAATTTACTTCATTACGTTGTTTATTTACTTTATAGTACAAAATAAACTTAAATAATGATTTTCAGAAATGACTGTAGTGCGGAAATTGATAGCAATTGTATTTCAAGGAAAGCCGTGAACTGTTGCAGTTTTATTTATTAATAATTTACTCATCCATAGTACAACAATGGTTGCCTATTTTAAATCAGTATCTCAGAATGACGGATATATGTGGTGTTGCCAGGTCTCATCTAATATTAGATACGTTCCGAATTACTCGTGGACAATATTTTCTTGCACATGACAACACCCTCCCTCAAGAAAAGATTCGTAACTAGCCGTATGACCGCCAAAAAATAGATAAAAACATGCACACGTCAACATCAAGGTTGCACCAAAGAGGCTGCACGTCAAACTAATCTTCAAGTCATTATTTTTTGGCGTTCAAGTTTAACAAAATAAATCCTTAATATAGCCTGAGAAACCCAAGCACAAATCTGTAACGGTCTATTCAACAATATAATACTTGATAGTACGATAACGTTATTAAATAAGTATTAATTAACATACCCAATGACAAGTAACAAAAAAAAATACATAATTTGATTGGAGTACACATTCAAATGAATGCTCATCCCACCCTCAATCAAAAAATGTGAGCACATAACATAATCGTCACATAAAAAATTAAATTAAACCTAGAAGTTTTCTCAACTTTTCAAAGCTTTGTCTGGACAAAGCTTTGGTTAAGATGTCTGCTAACTGCAAGCTCGTATGAACATACTGAATATTAACGACACCCTGAGTTATTTTTTCTTTTATGAAATGGTACTTGATGTCTATGTGTTTCATTCTTTTCAGTTGCTCATGTGAATTACAGGCTTTAATAGTAGACTGGTTGTCTTCATAGACAGTAACATTATAGTTATCGATAATTTGTAATTCTGATAACAGATTTCTTAACCAACAAACTTCACTAATACAATGTGTGAGGGCAATGAATTCCGATTCACATGAAGATAGGGAAATTGAGGCTTGTTTTTTTGAAGCCCAAGATACCAGGTTGCCATAGACTTGCAAGCAGAAACCGGATGTTGACTTTCTATCTAAAAAGTCATCTCCCCAACTTGCATCTGCATACGCTGTTAGTATTTTTTCACTGGCATCTCTTTTATAAACTAATTTCAAGTCTATGGTACCTTTTATGTATCTCAGTATTCGTTTGAGACAAGTCCACAAATCATTGCTTGCACAGTTTTGAAACCTTGACAAATAAGTTATGCTAGCACACAAATCAGGTCTGGTGCCAATCATGGCGTACATTATACAACCTATTAGTTGCCTACACCTATGCTCCAGTTCCTCACTTTCTGAAACTTCTCTTTGCAGCATTGACAAATCGAAATTTGGGTCCATAGGAGTAGTCACACTATGACAATCTGACATGTTAAATTTATTTAAAACATTCTTGAGATACTGTGTCTGGTCCAATGTCGTAACACCATTTTGTAAGTCTTGATGTATAAGTATACCTAAATATAAATTTGCAAGACCCAAATCTTTCATTTTGAATTCAGTTTTTATGCGTTTTATTATTTCGTTTAGCATTGAACCAGATCCAGCACATAAAATGTCATCAACAAAGACTAATATGTAAACTTTGCAATTGTCATTAACATAGTAATATAAGCAATGGTCACTTTGAGTTTTCATGAAGTTTTGACTTACCATGAAATCATTAAATCGTTCATACCATGCCTTTGGCGCGCCTTTTAGGCCATATAATGCTTTATTTAGCTTGCAAACTTTTCCTTTGGGAACTACAAAGTTTTCTGGCAATTCAATGTAAGTGTCATTTTTAATTATACCATTTAAAAAAGCATTACAAACATCTAATTGATAAACTGGCCAATTGTTTTTATTACATAATGCTAATAGCGTTTTTACTGTAGCCATTCTAACGACGGGTGAATAAATGTCACAAAAGTCTAACCCTTTTTGAATGAACCCTCTGGCTACTAACCTGGCTTTGTATACATCAATCTCGTTATCTTTGTTTCGCTTAATTTTGAATACCCATTTAGTGTCAATGACTACTATTTTATCACTGGGTTTTTCAACGAATCTCCATGTGTCATTATCAGCGAGAGCTTTCATTTCTATCTTCATTGCTTCATCCCATTTTCGAGCGTCTGGTGACATCCTAGCTTCCTTCAGGGATGCTGGTTCTTCAATGTCTAAGAGAGTAAAATATGCCACGTCATAATCTTGTAAAGTGACTGGTGGTTTTAATTTGTCTCTAGGACGTAAATTTCTCTTATTAGCATCAATAGGTGTAAAGTCGGCAGTCGGACAGGTAGCAAAGTCTTCTTGCTCTTCCTCAGATGGCGCCTCGCCTGAACCGCATTCGTCAAACTCATCACTTGATTCTTGAATGTTAGGAGCATGTCTTGAAGGTGTAGCATTTGGTTCACCATCCTCAGGGTCTAGCAGCAATGTAGCTTCGGAGACATCAATGTGTGCTTCAGTAATCGGGGAAGCTATCACTTCTCTTTCAATCGAGAAAGTTTTAGTCTCTGAATAGTAGATTTTATAACCCTTTGTATTTTCTCCATATCCTACAAACATACCTTTCTTACTCTTGCTATCCAATTTCTTTCTTCGTTGTTTAGGAATATGCACCCACATTTCTGAGCCAAAGGTGTACTTAAGCTGGGTGATATCAAAGGTTTTCTCATAGAACATTTCATAGGGAGTTTTACCCTCTACTGGACTCATCCCTGTTCTGTTTATAATATACACAGCAGTGCTTACTGCTTCTGCCCATAGGTTCTTTTCTGCTTGTCCTGCTTTCAGCATTGTACGGGCAGCTTCCATGATGGTTCTCATTTCCCTTTCAATCTTGCCATTCTGAGTGGCTGTATATGCTACACTCATTTGATGTTTGATCCCTTTAAGTTCTAAAAGGTTTTTCATTTCCTTATTGAGAAATTCAGTTCCTTGGTCTGTGCGAAGAGTTTTCACTCGTTTCCCGTCATTTTCACATAATGCAAGGTATGTCTTAATATGAGATACTACCTCGCTCTTTTGTTTCAAGAAATATGCTGTTCGATAACGCGAATAGTCATCTTTCAGTAATAGAAGGTAGCGGGAGCCTCCAATTGATGTTTCCTCTAAGGGACCACACACGTCGGCATGAACAAGCTCACCTGGACTGCTTGTTTTTGACATGCTTGAGTATGCTGGAGTTCTACAGTGTTTGCCTTCAACACATGCTGGACAAAAGTGTTGTTTCGTGCATGTAGTTGATACATTATTCCTGTTGAGAGTCCTTTTAATATACATAAAGTTTTGATGTCCAAACTTCTGGTGATATAGCATTAAATCACACTTATTGTTGTTGCATACATCAATGTTGTCAGACACGGTTGACAGCGCAGTTGCCTGTTGTGTCATTTTGAAATTCATAATGAAGATTCTGCCTTCGCGTCGAGCGGTACATAAAACCTCACCATTTTTGACGAATTTGCATAAGTTATTATCCGCGACCAATATGGTACCTTTATCGAGGCAACTCATAGCAGAGAACAGGTCAGTTTCCAGATCAGGTACATAAAGCACATCTTGTAATTCTGCTTGGAGCCAATTCTTGCCGTCAAATGTTTCCAACTTTATAGTACCGATACCAATTGCCTGTATAGGCGTCCCGTTTCCCAACTTGACTGGGTGGTCTTGGAGCTCTTTATATTCAGTAAACAGATGCTTGTTTTTGCTCATATGCTGAGAACAGCCGCTGTCCATAACGAAGCAGTTTTCTAATGTTTGAGACCCATTTGCTATTAAAGCTATGTTACTAACCTGCTTGTTAGGTTTATTATTCTTTCTGAAAAAACAGTACTTTGCTATATGTCCAGATTTCTTGCAAAATTCACAAGTTTTGTTTTTATAGCAGTCCTTTTTTTCGTGTCCTGACTTTCCACAAGTTCCACAAGTGTTAACTGAGAGACTGGCTAATGCAACGGCCACATCCTGTTCTGTACTACTCTTGTTCCTTTCTTCTTCAAGTAAAAGTCGGGATGTCAGCTCGTCTATTGTTTGCTTCTCACTTGGAGCAGACTCCCATGCGGAACGGAAATGCTTGTATTGATCAGGAAGTGACATGAGGACCTTGGTAATAGTCATCTTGTCAGATATAGCTTCCCCAGCTTGTTTAAGTTTCACACGTATGTCTTCTATTTTTGACAGGAACTCGGATACAGTACCTCCTTCAAATTGCAGTGTGAAGAATTTTTGTTGAAGTAAATGCACACTTACTGTGGATTCTTTATCATAAATTGTTTTTAATTTGCTCCACATTTCACAGGAAGTCTCGCAGGATAATATGTGAGCTTGCGGACCTGCCTCCATGCGAGTGACAATAAGAGTTTGGGCTTTCGCGTCATCCCGGATCCATGTTGTGTTTTCAGTTCCTGATTCCGGTTTCTTTTTATCTCCCGACACGATTTCAAATAACCCCTGACCATTTAAAATTATCTTTGTTTCGAATTTCCATGTTGGCCAGTTGTCACTGTTTAATTTATTAACTGTAGTAGCCGACAGAGACGCCGCCATATTTGCGGCTTTGTAGTTGAGTCGCACATCCGACGCTATACGCCGGTTTCGTTGGATTCGTCGCGACGCTGCACTACACCCGCAACAGTAATGGAGCTGGGCCCATAACCAATTGTATTTCAAGGAAAGCCGTGAACTGTTGCAGTTTTATTTATTAATAATTTACTCATCCATAGTACAACAATGGTTGCCTATTTTAAATCAGTATCTCAGAATGACGGATATATGTGGTGTTGCCAGGTCTCATCTAATATTAGATACGTTCCGAATTACTCGTGGACAATATTTTCTTGCACATGACAACAATAGCGCTCTACCTAATTTGAAAGAATAATAGTGGATTACTTGCTCCCTGCTAGGTCAAGAGACAAAGGGTTTATGTTTATGACGTATGTATGAATTCGAAGATGAGCATAAATGCTAATATCTTTTCTGAAAATGTGTTTTAGCTTATTTCAGTTATCAAAAAACAAGAAGCCAACTATGGTGTGGTTTATTTATGCTATGCTTAAAAGTACCTCCGTATTACCTATTATAAAACACAGTATCAACATAACTTTTCCAATATAAAATACTTGTTGTTTTTCCTAAAATTTTTCTTTATTTCCTCACATATTTGAGAAAAGCACTATGTATACCTCAGCGGAAACAGGAATTTTCTGACTCGGAACTAGTGCCAGGCCTCGGCAAGCCTCGCCCTGGCACCCAAGTACCTCGTCGGAAAATTCCTTTCTTTCCGTACCTCGGCAACAATGTACTATACTTTACTTAGTTGATTGTTATGTTGAATTGTTCAGGGCACCCCGCGGAGGCCGGCGCGTCGTGCGGGCTGTGCGGCGGCGGTGGCGCGCGCGTGCGCTGCGCCGAGTGCGGCCGCCGCGCGCTCTGCGCCTCCTGCGACGACATGTACCACCGTCATCCTAAGCGCAGGCACCACCAGAGACAGGTACATGACAACTTGATAATCGTGTTCCCATACGTAGGTATAGATCATTTGTGTCAGATTAAAAGTAACGAATTTGACTCCAAAGTTACGTCACTTTTGAATCAGTCTGCCGGGCACTTCCGGCCATGCAGAAACTGGCAGACTGGGTTTTTCTGTACCTAAATACAAATGACCATTTGTTGCCACAGGTTATCTTAGTATCAAATGCCGTAGGTAAATACCATCTATTTTTTAAACCAAAAGTGGTACTTTTTGTGCTTTAGGCCAATTCTAATTTTTTTACAATTTTTCCGGAACTCAGCATCACTTTTATGAACATGTGCCATGGAGCTTATCTTTGTATCACGTAACGTAGCAGATCCTATGGTCCCCGCCCGTACTATAAGCTCCATGGCACATGTTCATAAAAGTGATGCTGAGATCCGAAATTAAAAAAATTAGAATTGGCCGAAAGCACAAAAAAATACCACTTCTTGTGTAAATAAAAATGGAGACATTCACATATCGCATTACGGCATTTTTTTGCATTTGATATTAACATGATACTTGTGGCAACAAATAGTAATTTGTGTTTAGGTACAGAAAAACCCAGTCTGCCAGTTCTTGAATGGCCGGAAGTGCCCGGCAGCACAAAAAAAAATTTCTAACTGTCACACAGTAAAGTAATTTTCATTAAGATTAACCTTTTCGACGCCATGTCAAACGCAAAACCAACTACTCAGACGCCACGACAACTAAATGTCAAAAATAAAGTTAAACTTTATGCGTGTGCATGTAGGTCTATTTTGCTCTGTGGTCGGTGACCCATATATCGGTCTTTGGGGTTGCACCGGTGGTCCCGTTATATACGTCTTTGGCGTGGAAAAGGTTAAATGTTTTGTACAATATCAACAAACGTTTTGAAAACAGTAATATACAATACAGTAGTAAAAAACCGGCCAAGTGCGAGTCGGACTCGCGCACCGAGGGTTCCGTACAAACCTAGAACAATTGCCATTTCTTATGATTGCGTGGACATGACAGTTTCGTTTTGCTACAGCTGAAAGGTATTATAGACCTGAGTATTTGATATGAATTTCAATTTAATACCTCTACGCGTTTACGAGGAAACGAGTAGTACAACAATAGCTTTAGCTACTCAAAACAATGAAATTTACTGTCACTCTTTAATGTTTTCGGAACAGTAAAATTTACTGCGTTGATCGTTACGCTCCCCTGGAACTGTTTAAAGCAGTAGACGTGGTTTATCAGTGGTATATTCACCGCTTATTTTTCTCAGAGAGACTCGTTCAAAAGTGACGTAAATTTGGATTCAAATTCGTTACTCTTAAACTAGTCTGCCGGGCACTTCCGACCATCCATGCAATCACAATTTTGTCTTCACGGCAACACGTCTTCTTATTTTATATGTCTATGAGTGACGACTAATGAGGCTAAAACCCACAGAACGTAAATTGGTCCCTAGTGTATTTTTTATCAGGTTTTTTTTAAACAATTGCAGTGCCATCTCGGCCTTGGTTTGCGCGTTTATCTTCATTACAAGTCAATGCATTACATTTGTGAATGACGGGACGGGTGTGTTTAATTATAACCAGAAGGCTGGCAGCTATTTCGGCCAAAAGATAAGCCTGGCCATCCAAAGAGGTAACGCTGCCAGTCTTCTGGGTACCATAACCCACGAAGGCGACTTGGGGAGCATCTTTTATTTATAAGTTTATTTTAGTTTTATATATAGGTTTATTGTTTCTGTAGTTTTATTGTGTACATTGTGATGTTTATAAAAATATTAATATACTTAGACTAATATAACATTGGCAGACGGGACAAAGATACGAAAAGTGTTCACCTTTAGGTGAGTGTTACAAATATTATACGAGTTTGGCAAAGGGCCAATAATAAGAGCATTAGAAGTTCCGTTACTTCGCCTACGCGAAAAACTATCGCAGTACTCGTGTAGTATTTGTGGATCTAGCACGATTAATACGTGCATAAAGAGTCGAGTCTCAAGGCGTACAGTTGTAGGAAGGTAAACTCAGCAACACCCGTTACTAACCATTTGTAATCCCTATCGCAACGGCATAAGGTATACCGATGGTTAATTACGGGTGATGATGTTGGTACCTAAATGAAAAATCAACGCAACGTGCAAGAAGGACTCGCGAGCCAAGAGTGTTGTATATACCTAACCCAATTTGTAAACATGTTTTCTTTCTTAAGTCCGACTCACGCCTCACGCCTGACGTTAGAATTTTTCCTGATATTAACTCTTTTCTGTACAAAATTTTAGGCCCATAAATTTCGATTTCGAAAATAAAAGCGAATGGTCAATTTTGGTCTAGTTTAAGGGTAACGAAATTGATAAAAACATTAAAACCTTCAAAACAGTTTATTTTAAAAATCGTACCTCAACTCAACATTCTTTCAACGAGCGCTTCTATTAGGTGCTAAACACTAACGGCACTCAAGTGCTAATGGTAATAGTTTTGTGTTGGCTCAGGCTTTGTCCGCCATGCAGATACGCGAAGAGCAGCGCCCGCCGCTGCCGCCCAAGACTACTGCTCCAGTACCACCGCCTCGACGCCACAAGGTAAACCAAGTCATATCAAAATGTCTTCCCACGCAAACGCCTGCCGATTGTTATAAAAGTCTAATGTTCGTTTTAGATCAGCGGCGACCGATCAAGCGCTAGCCCTAGACCTCCCATGCAAGAGCAGCAGCGTCGAGCTACGCTTGGTTCTATCAACACAATGACGGGACAAAACCAAGCACCGGCGAGGCCTTTAAGCAACCATGGCGTCCAGGCCATACCTCCGCACCTGAGCAAGATATTGCCGCAAGCGCCTTCTGCTCACGTCGGCAGCATGCCTTATTTGCCGACGAGTCAGCATCAAACTGCCGCTCCTGCCCCTCAAGCTATGCCGTACCACAATAACACCATGGGTCATTCGCCACAGGCGTGGGGACGGCCCAGAGCGGCGATGCCACCGTATAACGTGCTACCTAACATGGTAATTTTCACACATTTTACATCATTGTAATTTAGCAAACCGGGCAGTTGTTTTTTGTTTTATTAAGCTTTACTACAATTTAATTTAATTAATCAAATCTGTAAATAACTGACAAAATATAATGACATAAAATTCTAATCATTAGGTCTTCAATAACACGAAACTACCTAGGAACCTATATACCTAGTACACTGAGAGAAATTTGCGTTGTGAATTTAACAAATTCGACTTGTTGCGTGTTTATCAGTTTGAAACTAAAGTATTTTAGTAAACGGAATCGATCACAATATTGATAATACAAGTCGAATTTGTACGAAGAACAAGGTTAAACTTGTTAAAAGATATTAGATTGAATCAGCCAAATATATGTTTAAAACAATATGTGCCATGTTGGTTTTATATGATCGAGTTGTTGATTGAACTAACGCTTAAACTTGTAACATTTACAAGCTGGTGTCATGTTCAACTAAAAATATTGTTTAATTATTTCAACAGTATATGTTGCTGAAAATACATTACCTAACTTGTTAAATGCTATCTTGTTTAAACAATATTACTGGTTGTTAAAATAAACAGTATATGTTGCTGAAAATACATTACCTAACTTGTTAAATGCTATCTTGTTTCAATAATATTACTGGTTGTTAAAATAACAGTATATGTTGCTGAAAATACATTACCTAACTTGTTAAATGCTATCTTGTTTAAACAATATTACTGGTTGTTAAAATAAACAGTATATGTTGCTGAAAATACATTACCTAACTTGTTAAATGCTATCTTGTTTAAACAATATTACTGGTTGTTAAAATAAACAGTATATGTTGCTGAAAACACATTACCTAACTTGTTAAATGCTATCTTGTTAAAACAATCTTACAGGTTGTTAAAGTAAACAGTACATTTTTCTAATACTGATTAATAATTTCACTTAACACCGCTAAAGCGCTGGTGGCCTGGCCGTAGAACGTTAGACTTTCAATCGTGAGGTCTCGGGTTCAAATCCCGCCCGGTATCACTGAGTTTCCTAGGCCTACGGTAATTCTTGAGCTTTGGGATGACGAGCGGGAAACCAAAAAATATATAGGTATGTAAAAAATATATAAAAAAATATTTTTTTGCAGCAAAAAAAAATTATACACATATATACTAGTATATTTTTTTTTTTGGATTCCTACACCAGGGGGTACATTACTATATATTTTGATATAACCAGAAAAGTCTGTCAGAACCAACGTGATAAGTAGCTTGTTAAATCTACAAGTCACAGTTAACGTAGAAACAACATGATAAGTAGCTTGTTAAATCTACAAGTCACAGTTAACGTAGAAACAACATGATAAGTAGCTTGTTAAATCTACAAGTCACAGGTAACGTAGAAACAACATGATAAGTAGCTTATGGAATCTACGAGTTACTTTTAACGTAAAAATAAAATGACAAGTAACTTGTAGAATGAACTAAGTACACTTAACAAAATTGAACTTGTAGTTTTAACCAAAGAGCTTGTAGGCGCTATTTTAAAATGAGAGTTTGGTTGAACGAACGTGAATTCTGGTTGTTTTTTCTCTCAGTGTAGAGTATTTCACTCAAACACATTAGAAGTGCAGAATAGATGAAACAAAGAAATTAAGTCATGGTAACGAAGCATGTTTTTTGGAAACTACTGTATTATGTGTTAAACGTTTCAGCCAGTGCAACAGCCAATGATGCATGAAACGTGGGACGGCCACGACATGATGCCGCAAGCACAGACCTGGGGCCGACCCATGCGCCGCGGCGCGTCCGTGCTGGAGCTCGGCGCGCCGGCGCCGCCGTGCGCGGGCTGCGCGCACTGCGCCGGCGCACCGTGGCGCTACGGTAGCTGCGCGAGCCTGGACCACGGCCCGTGGGGCTGGCCGCAGTGCTGCCCGCCGCAGCATATACATGCTCACGCGCATATGCATTCGTCGATGACGCCTCAACCTTATCGCAGAGGTACGTTACACTACACATCGTCTTTACACCCGCCATTCATTTTCATTTCAACCGGCGGCCTACGCTCAAGAATACAATTAAATTAACGGCCTTTGATTCTGCTACTAATGTTTGTGTTGTCTGGTTTTGTTCTGTGTCACGTCACGTCACTTTTAAAAATCACGAATTTCATCGTTTTCAGCGGATAGCCGCGCAATGTCTCGCGCGGCGTCCCGCGCCGGGTCCCGTGCCGCGTCACCCGCCATGAGTGTCCGCTCGCGTGCGTCGCGGCGCACCAAGCACCGCACGCCGTCGCCGCCTCCGCTGCCGTCCAGCGACGCCGACTCAGAGAGTGAGCAGAGCGACCATCGTGAGCCGGCGAAACCTCAAAGTCCTGCTAGAAAGACAGGTCAACCTAAAGTCCAGAGTCCTGTGCGGATAGCTGCAAATCCTCCTGAAGTAAGTACAATTTTGGTAACGATTATTTAATTCTAAACTTTCATTTTATTATATACCGAATTTAAAAAAATTATACGTCTAAAAAGTCATGTAGGTACGACGCCTCGCATAATTATAATAATACCAAAACTAGAAAATGCGATGGTTAACATAGTCGTACCTAGTGTAGCCTTAGGTGCCTGCCTTTTACCTGCGATTTATTTTCAACCGTAGTACTTATATATATCACTAAAGTTCTTAGAATGATGGGAACGCGTACAAATGTATACATATTTTATACATACATTAAAAAATACACAGTGATAGGTAGATGTTTCAAATATTATCACAGCAGCATGCGGCTGTACCCACTTGTGTGTGACTAAACACAAGTGAGTACAGCCGCATGCAGTGATAATAGTGTTCATATGTCTCACGAATGTTTCAAATTGTTTGTTTGAAGTTAAATCACATTGTTTGCTATAGGTAGACGAGGACACTTTAGGACCGGCGCCTCCGCCGCCGGACTCGTCGTGGCAATGCGAGCACTGCACGTTCGTGAACGAGCCGGGCGAGCGCGTGTGCGCGGTGTGCTGTCGCACGCCGACGACGGTGCCTAAAGTCGTGGCGACCAACAACGCCGACGGCGCCGCTGACGCCATGGCGCGCGTCCGCATCTCCGACAATACTGGATCTAATGACACTCGCCAAAAACAAAGTAAGTAAAAACCCTCTGGCTAGAACTAAAACTGTAAATATGAAAGTGCAAACAGTGACAATAAACGTATTATTTTCTCATATCAATATACTTAGGTACCTACTAAACTGTGTATGTGTAGTGAAACAATATGGCGCCGTTACAGATGGCGAGGTAATCGAAGTCCAGCAAAAAAAAGAGAAGGCTTCAACCGGCTGCGGTCCCTCTCCGCCCAGAGAAAATAAAGCTAGACAACCAACAAGCAGACTTGTCACGCCGGTGCGGGACGTAAACGATCAGTCTCGAAGACACGACATGGCCGTGGGGCTATCTCCACCCAAGGATGTCCGAAATGGTGTAACGTCTCGAGAACTTAATGGCAGAGCGATTTATAATGGAAGCGAGCAAGGACGACACAGCGTGTCTGTCGCATCACCACCTCGCGAGGAAACCCGATCCGTGGCTAGATCACCGCCTGAACCACCAACACGGCACACAATCTCGGTGGGGCCTTCACCGCCGCGTGAGCGTGATCTACGGCCGTCAACTCCGAATATGAACCAAAAAAAGTCCGCTGGCGCTTCCCCGCCGCGGGGAAGCGTAGATAGCCGCGGCCGGTCGCCGTTCGGTCGATCAAAGGTCTCCAATACTGGTACATCACCGCCACCTCAAAGTATCTCAACACAGGTAAGTCAAATATATTTATATAAAAAAGTAAGTAGTACATACAAGAGTTACGCAAATCAAAGCGCTTGTTTTTTGGACTACATAGTTTGTAACTAAGTTCATCACTACAGAGGTAAACTTAGCTTAAATTCCGTTATCATCTTGAGTCAGGTTACCTAAGTTAAGTTTATTATGTC
The DNA here is from genome assembly GCA_911728535.1 of Pammene fasciana. Lineage (NCBI taxonomy): Eukaryota > Metazoa > Arthropoda > Insecta > Lepidoptera > Tortricidae > Pammene > Pammene fasciana. The sequence goes on along the minus strand of OU452277.1, from coordinate 7,572,992 downwards.
TCGGCATTTTAGCAAGCATAAGCGAATGTTTTTGTTTTTCTTCCAGACATACGAAGTTCCAACATCATGGGAGCGTGAGCGTGAGCGGGAAAAAGAACGTGCGCGGGAGAAGGAACGTGAACGGGAGAAGGAACGTGAAAGGGAGAAGGAACGTGAGCGAGAGCGTGAACGGGAGCGCGAGCGAGAAAGAGAGCGGGAGAGAGAACGAGCTCCATCTGTGCCGCGATCACGCTCCCGTCGTCGGTTCCGAGACGACGCTCGTCGCGAACGGTCACATAGTAGACATTCGCTATCCAGTGACACACGGGTTAGTTTTACGTTATTTTTGTCACAAAATAACCATCTATGACAGCTATATCTTTGAGACCTTTTTTTAGGTAAAATTCGTACGAACGTTTCGTGAAATTCTATACCTTTTTAACTGTGCATTTATACGTATTCTTTACGACTTGAATTGTTAAGGAGAGCGAGCGAAGCGTGCGTACCGCCGGCGGGCGGTGGGAGTGGCGAGAGACCCGCGAGCCGCGCGACAGTAGCCCCGCCGCCGACAGCGACGCGGGCGGCGGCGCCGGCGCCGGCCGCCGCCGCCTCACGCGCCGCGCCTCGCACCTCGACCTGCGCCGCGCGCGCCCTGCGCGCCGCTCCAGCTTCTACGGCTCTGAGGTACGTTTTACGGTGTGTTCCTTCCCAGCCGGGCCACATCTCCGGATTAAGCTCTATTTCTAATGGTGATACGTACCCATGATGTACCGTTTGTACCACGTCGGAAATTGCATGTACCTCCGTAGTTTAGCAGATATAAGACATTAAAGGTGGCCCGGCTGGAAAGTAGAATTTCCAGCCGGGCCACGCCTGTACCAGCTGATATCCGCGGTTTTTAGATGTGATTCGAATAAAAGAGGTATGTACCTATTTATGTACCTCCATTAAACTATTTTTTTATTTGAAAAAAGGTCGTAAAATTACTTTTTCATACATTTATTGCCCTGGAGCCGGCCGGGTACTGGAGCCGGCCTTATTGTTAATTTATCAAAATTATTACCGATTGGCTTCCACATGGATGCCAAGCGGAATACTATTACGGCATTTTAAGTTATAAGACACCTAAATATGAAATTGCTATTTTGTTTGTGCCACTGAAATCTTTTTTAAAGCGAAATTACAGTAATTTGATTTTTTTTCATGAAATCGACTTTTCTTAAAATGGTCTTAAAATCTTATGTGCCCACCAGAATTGTCTTAAAATTGGTATGAAAGTTTGTTGAAGCGGGGTTAATCGTATGTCAAAATTTGAAGGGCTAGGCACGTTGATAAATTAAGGCCAAAAAAATGTATTTTCAACTTGACGTCATACATACTTCTGACAATTTAAGACCTTTAAGACTTATATTTTCATACATAGATACATACATACATACATACATACAATCACGCCTATATCCCAAAAGGGGTAGGCAGAGATCACGGATTTCCATTTGCTACGATCAATGCAGCATAACGGCTCTCCGTGAGCCACTTCTCGCCCCCGTGAAGAACGAGACGTGATGGGTGGCGAACCGCATCGCCGCCATGCGGATGACTATTAATTAAATAAATCACCACAGCGTTCTCACGAGCAGTAGGGATCAGAGGTTTCCTTATCTCTTATCCCTTAGTCGCCCCTTACGACACCCGCGGGAAGAGACAGGTGGCACTATTCTAAAGCCGGGGCCACGCAGCAATGTTTTCATGATCTCCGAAATGGGCTTTACAACGCTATATTGAAGAAAACGGGTGAGTTGGAACGGTAGGATTTTTAAATAAAATTAACGTAATTTTTTCGTATTTTCAACTGGACGCCATACATAATAGCGCCCATTTAAAACCTTTAAGACTTATGTTTTCGTGATCTCCGAGATGGGCTCTAAAACGCTATACAGGGTGTAAGAAAAATACTGGTGATCCGCTTAAGGGCGTAATTGGCGTCGAATTGCGAGTAAGAAAAAGTAGGAGAAATTTTTTTTGGACACCAATAAAAAAAAAATTTTTTGGGACGCGTCGTCACAGCAGGCCAACCCTCCATACAAAACCAAAATTTTTTTTTCGCGAGAATTTTTTTTTCTTGCTAGCATAATTCTATGCCTTAATTTATCAACGTGCCTAGCCCTTCAAATTTTGACATACGATTAACCCCGCTTCAACAAACTTTCATACCAATTTTAAGACCATTCTGGTGGGCACATAAGATTTTAAGACCATTTTAAGAAAAGTCGATTTCATGAAAAAAATTTCAAATTACTGTAATTTCGCTTTAAAAAAGATTTCAGTGGCACAAACAAAATAGCAAATTCATATTTAGGTGTCTTATAACTTAAAATGCCGTAATAGTATTCCGCTTGGCATCCATGTGGAAGCCAATCGGTAATAATTTTGATAAATTAACAGTAAGGCCGGCTCCTGTACCCGGCCGGCTCCAGGGTAATAAATGTATGAAAAAGTAATTTTACGACCTTTTTTCAAATAAAAAAATAGTTTAATGGAGGTACATAAATAGGTACATACCTCTTTTATTCGAATCACATCTTAAAAGCGCGGATATCAGCTGGTACAGGCGTGGCCCGGCTGGAAATTCTACTTTCCAGCCGGGCCACCTTTAATGTCTTATATCTGCTAAACTACGGAGGTACATGCAATTTCCGACGTGGTACAAACGGTACATCATGGGTACGTATCACCATTAGAAATAGAGCTTAATCCGGAGATGTGGCCCGGCTGGGAAGGAACACACCGTTTTACGGACTTTTTATAGCGTATTCATATTCAACAACCGTGGTTTCCTTCACATTGGTACCAAGAAACCAAACACGCTAAGTCATGCAAAGTTTGCATTGACAAAAAATATGTTTACAATGCTCAGAAAGTGCTCTTTTGTATAGGTCCACACATGCATAGAAAGTGCTTCTTTTCCGCACACGTGCGGAAAAGTAGCTTTTTAATTTTCCATTTATCGAGTCCAACCCGAGTTATTGATTCCTAACGAAAATTAGTCCTCTACGTTGGTACCTTAATTTAAAACATTTAATTAAGTAGATCTTAGATAAAGGAAACATGTCCTGAAATAATTGTTATTTGTATTAAACCAGTATGAATTATGTATTTTCCGGAAAGTTATAAACAAAATTAATGTTACAAATTTTTATCTCAAGTATGTCTCAGGTGTAATTAGGACCGCTCGCTACCGTCCAACGCGCTTGTCCGCGCTCCGCTTGTTGGGTCTGCACGTCTGGTCCAAACTAATGTTTAAAAAATAATATCATGGTATTTGTATTTTTTTTACATCAATTCAATTAAAAATAAAGACAACCAAAGCAAAAAGAAAGTATAACATCCTGGTTTTGTATTATTTTATTTGAAATATGATTAAAATACAATATTAGTAATAATATAAAACATATTTTGTTTAAAGTCCAGTGACACCTCTCTACCCCCAGCCCCCGCACCGGTGTTGCCCTTGAGCCATCTTTGATGTCGCTTTTTATGGGGGCCCATCTTGCGGAGGGCGAGTCACCGTCTGCCGGAAATAAAATTGTATACCGTTTTATTAGGCAGGCGTCCGGTCCTTCATCCAATAGCCCATTAACTAGTCCATACTATTCACCCAATAGCCTAGTACATTTTAGACTCCATTAACTCTCAATAGTCCTTACACCATGGCGGGTGCTGTCTCTGCGTGCGTCCCATGACACGGGCAGGGGCAGCATCCGCTTCGTGTACCCCTCACTTTTCATTAAATTGTCGAAAGGGCCTCTGCGCGTTGGCTTCGGCTCCGCATACGCCTCCCAAAGGTCCGGAACACCATTGTTCCGTGGTCGGGAAAGACATACAAATAATAAAACATATTTATACATATAGGTCCCCTGCCTCTGGCTTGCCTTGGCCGGCTGTCCAGAGTGGGGTCGTTAGAGCTGTGTTCTCGAGGGTAGATGTGGAAACCTAAGTGGCGAGTTGGCTATATGTTTAAAGTCCAGTGACACCTCTCTACCCCCAGCTCCCGCACCGGTGTTGCCCTTGAGCCATCTTTGATGTCGCTTTTTATGGGGGCCCATCTTGCGGACGGCGAGTCACCGTCTGCCGGAAATAAAATTGGATACCGTTTTATTAGGCAGGCGTCCGGTTCTTCATCCAATAGCCCATTAATCAGTCCATACTTTTCACCCAATAGCCTAGTACATTTTAGACTCCATTAATACTCAATAGTCCTTACACCATGGCGGGTGCTGTCTCTGCGTGCGTCCCATGACACGGGCAGGGGCAGCATCCGCTTAGTGTACCCCTCACTTTTCATTAAATTGTCGAAAGGGCCTCTGCGCGTTGGCTTCGGCTCTGCATACGCCTCCCAAAGGTCCGGAACACCATTGTTCCGTGGTCGGGAAAAACATATTTTATCTTACATAAGTTTTCCTTGTTCAATTCGGACCGTTGGACATGAACATTTATTTTTAAATTTAAAAAGTTTTATCTTATGTTTTATACTTACTGATTTTAATCGTAATAATACTAATAATCATTGCTTTGCTTTTTAGTTTATGATATTTAAATCTACTACCTAAATCTATTTTATTACTTACATTTCAAATTAAATACCACTAACGTCAATGTTTTGACCCAAGATTTGGCTGACCGCGGGAAATGTTTTCTTTACATGAACTTATGTTAATGAGTTACATGTTACGAAATAAAATATCACGGAATTCTCATTCATACAATTTAAAAATCCTAAAATGGGTTTGTTATTATGTTTTCCAATGATAACACTTAAGTAGTTACTAATTACATGTAGTAAAATAACTTTATTGTTAAATAGAGAAGCATAAGTAACACAAAAGAGTCAATCTAAAAAAAAAGATTCGATCCACTAAATCACAATATACAATAATAATTGAATTATCTCTATAATTTCGAGGGCGCGTGAGTTTTTTGTTTGCAATTAGTATTATACATTCACATAAAACTAACAGCCGCAAGCAGAATAGGTACAGAATATCGTTTACTACCGCACTTGTTTTAGTTTCCTTTTGTACACTTAATTGATACGTATATTTTACAAAATGTCTTCGAATTATGACGTTCCAAAAAGTAAAATAAACACAACTCGGGTACAAAAAATCTCATATGTAGACTTTTGTCAGTTTACTGCTGTGTATATGGGCATAAAAAGTGTAGCCGAGGAGTATTAGCTGTATAATGGAATTTATTTATGCTGTAAATCAGCCATCACTCAGTAATAAATGTAATAATACAGCTGTTAACCAGCTAGATCTACACTTAAAGCTGTAAAATTCGTCGTTAAACAGCTATATCAGCACTTAGAGCTGTATAATTTGGGGCCCTTTTGAGGATATAACGGTCGCCAAGCCCGTCAATACAGCCTTTATACAGCAGAAGAATGGCGTATACAGCTATTATACAGCTCAAAATGTTACTTGGGCGGAAAATACATAATTCATTCTGGTTTAATACAAATTTCCTTTATCTAAGATCTACTTAATTAAATGTTTTAAATTAAGGTACCAACGTAGAGGACTAATATTTCGTTAGGAATCAATAACTCGGGTTGGACTCGATAAATGGAAAATTAAAAAGCTACTTTTCCGCACGTGTGCGGAAAAGAAGCACTTTCTATGCATGTGTGGACACTGTGGACCTATACAAAAGAGCACTTTCTGAGCATATGCATTGTAAATAACTACGGCAAGCCGTTATAAACAAACTTTTATTTTCATATTAATTTGAGATCTATGCTGCCAGTGTTCGCGGGGTCAGTCTCGAAGTATATTAGTTTTGAAATCATTCAGTTTGGAAAGTTCGTGTATTTTAAGTGCACACGTGTAATGCTGAAACCACACTTCGGGTATTCGGCCAAATGTTCGTGTTGCGTCTCTTTCTTTTTTTATCGTATAGAGAGAGATATAACACGAATATTCGGCCGAATAACCTGAAGTGTGGTGCCAGCATAAGATAAACTGTTGGTAAACTTTTATGCTGATGACTATAAAGTTCAATATAGCAACTGCAATAAGCAATTTTAACAGTCTAGATTTTTTTAAGATTTTGGCCTTGTTGGTAAGACTCCGACATCTTATAAAATTACCACCTTAAGAGTATTGTATACACGCGTTTTGTAGGTAGTTTATACCTATCTACTTATGTTCTGAGTTTACTTTTAGATTTCCGCCACACAATAACATAACCTACCATGCCATCCAACCAATCATATCTAAATTAGAATGATCAACAGGCGGCGTCCCCCGAGCCGCTGGCATATAACCGCACGCTGTCGATGGAAGCGCTGGGCGCGGGCGCGGCGCGCGAGGCGGAGCGCGGCCTGGAGCTGGCGCGGCTCATGGACGCGGCCGAGCGGCTCGGCTTCAGCGCGGCGGAGGTGCAGGCGAGTATCTAATAAATTACTCTATCTTTTCGGGGTATTTAGCCTTTTGCACATTTCCGCCGCGGAATCGACACCGCGGTACCGTGGTACACGTTTCGCCGCGAAACCTAAATGGAATACACAGAGGTTGATTAAACCAGCGTATTCTGACATAGCGGCACCTGTTAAATTTTCCCGTATATGTACATTGGTGTAAGTTGCCATTTTGCCAAAAATCCTTTCACACAATTTCATTTCCCAAACAACTTATTGCATAATGTTTAGTTAGCATACCCTCGTTTACCAAACAATGTTGCGCATAGTTTTTTTAGAATTTTCAATTGTCATAGGTTAGGTTAGTAGGTACCTATGCCAAATCCAAATAAAATAAACACATATAACGATTGAATTTGTGTATTTTAAGTCTTTTTAGTTTTTTTTTATGGTATTACTTATGCCATCTGATGTTTCTGCCAAACGAAACTATGGGAAAAATAGTTTGGGAAGTGATAATTTGCCATACAATTTTCGGCCACATACAGTAAACCATATGCATAATTTGTAAAATGATAAGGCGTTTAGCGAATCATCTAAGGTAAAAAGCTCGTGCAGTTTTGTGTCTTTAATTTATTAATGAACCAGTATCTAAGTTTGATGTTGTATTCCAATGTACAGGCGGCGCTGGCTCAAAGCCCCGCAGCGCCACTTGCGTGGCTGCGCGAGCGCTGGCCGAGCCTGGTGGCCGGCGTGCAGGCGGCGGCGGCGCGCCTGGCGCCCGGCGCCGCCGTCGGCGAGCTGGAGGCGCGCGCCGCGCTCGCGCGCCACCGCGCCGCCATGTGGCCCGCCGTCACCGAGTGCGTGGAGCGCCACCGCCGACAGGTACTCCTCCGCCTTTCAATTAGCCGCTTCAACCGCATCTTATTAACCCTTTAGCCACCAGCACGCCTAGCACATGAGTGACGCGACAGTATCTCGCGCGCGAGATAGTCTGTCCGTCCTTTTCTGACTGTATCAATTAAAAAGAGACGGGTAGACTATCTCGCGCGCGAGAAACCGTCGCTTCACTCATGTGCTAGGCGTGCAGGTTCGACACTGATCAGGATAACTCACCAACCAACTTCAATAACGCGCCATTCTAAACCTTGAATGATTTCGTGAAGGTTTATTTTAAACTGTAACCATAGTTACATGCACTTTCATAGCAGTGTTTGGCGTTCGTGTGCAACTTCGTTTTTCTTTGGTGATGGATGGGACAGCCGCCGTGCAACCGCACATCGGGAATTGTTCTTGGACTGTTTTTGACAACTTCAAGACATAATGTAAAATACCCACATATATTTATACACAAATAAATACTACATTCATTTTATTTTAAAATGTAAATTACCAACATATACATATATATTTTTTAGTTATCATGTTATGTAAATTACGTCCTTACAAAAAACAATTATCTACACCTTCATTTTATTCAGGCCGCGCCGCGGCATTACTGCATCCAGTATAATTTGTCGTCTAAAATGTATCTTAGTAAATTTGTCATAGAACGTTGTTGCAGGCGGAGGAGGCCAGCGTCGGTGAGGAGCGGCGGCTGCGCGGGCGCGTGTGGGGCTCGCCGGCCGGCGCCGACGTCGACGCCGCGCCGCCCGCCGACCGCCGTTTGCGCGGTGAGTGACGCCGACATGGCTACAACAACGGTCCAACGCATAGAGTACCGAACTCTTTAGTGCGTTAGCCCGTCTGATAGAGACGCCCTTGTCTATGGTTTCTATAGGAATCGACCGTGTCAGATATCTGTGCTAATAGCGTTGGAGTACAGGTCGATACTTTTATAGATATTTTGATGAAAAAATGTGAAATACTTATCTGAATAATCATTATAATCAATCAGCAGTAATATTACGCAGGAACTAAGTGTAACAAAGGTTTGTATACTAATGAGTATTCACTGAACTTTTGTCATGATATATAGGTACCTACTTCAGCCATATAAAATAATTCTGTTACTTATAAACTAAAAGCCAACCCTTAGCTTAAACCGAAAATAGGACCTAGAAACATGACACGAGTTTCATGGAATTCGCCTCTGAATCTATCTGTCTCATATCGACATGGCGCCTATCAATGTGACACATCACTATTGCCTTCTTTGTACTGCATTTTCAAATAATTCTTAATATTATTTTAGTAACTTATTTTTGCTATAATACGCTCGTATATGTTACCATTCCGTATTTTCTTTAATTATTGCACCTATTTATGGCACAAAATGGTGTTTCGAATCCATTTTATGATATTGTTAACTTCACGAATCTCAAACTGACAGTACTGACACTGACGGTAACGGGGCGCAAAGCGCAAGCGGGTTATACAAGCATTTTAGGTCCAACGCCGTATCTATCCTAGCAGCCCTCGAGCATGCGCATACCTGATCTGTGGTCCAACGTCACCCTTAAAGCGGCATTAGACATTGCAACCTGCAGGGCCCAATCTGTCAGGTTGGAAGGTGTAATTAAAGGTAGGGCCTGTAGGGAGCTGAAGGAGGGGTAGGGAGAGGCAGGGTACACAACAGATTGGGCCCTGCAGGTTGCAATGTCTAATAGCCGTTTTACTGTAACTAGAGTGGAAGGCAACTGTCAGAGTACCATCTCCAACATTGATCTTTAGAAAAGTTAATAGGCTAGATTAATTTTTTTCACCTCACTAGCTCGGAAAGCCCTTTTTGTTTGTTTAATATCTATTGTGAAAATCGCTTTTTATCCACATGTGGTGAAAGAGTTTTGACATAAGTGACAAGTGGCTTAAGTGACATTTGACAGCTAACAAAACGTAAAACGTTAAAAGTGCAGAATTTTTAACATCGCAATTAATGAATTGCATCGAGTAAAAACACTTAATACAGTCTTACAACTTTATTTTAATTCATAAATATCAGCATTCAACATTAATCTTCATTCTTTTTGTAAAAACGGATAAATTGTTCTGACAGCCGAATAAGTCTACGTACGAACAAAACGCATCTGACATTTAATAAAACCTTTTACGTCAAAACTTTTCATTTCAATTCATCCATCATATCAACGTTAAATATTCGCATGTTTTTCTAGGTTGTTTTGTTAAAAATTAGTGATTCGAGTGATGAAGAAGTATTAAACACCTGAGGAATTACGGGAAACCGAGCAAAATGCACCCTTTTTCTTATTTTCCTCGCTGTAGTGAGGTGAAAAGTTTTGTGTTATACACGGGTGAAAGTTATTTTACGTCTCGTGTATTAAAGCACTCGCTACGCTCAGGATTCTATTTTTGAACCACTCGCTTCGCTCGTGGTCAATAATAGAATCCTTTCGCTAGCTCGTGTTTCAAATAACACTCGCACGTAAAATACAACTTTCACCCCTTGTATAACAAATAACTATTTCATGCGTGGTATCATTCGATTCGTTTTGTTGTGAGGATCAAATGTATATATGGGGCCAATTGTCTTAAATCAACGTAAAAGACAGAAAAGAGACTTAAAGTCTGTGATTTGCTTTTGTTTCTCAAAACGCTCCTAACAAAATGATATAAAGCCGTGACGTCATGGCTTCATAGTTGCCCTGTTTGAAGTAAGAAAAAATTATGAAATTGCTATTTTTACAGTGAAATATTGCGTTTATGTATATGGTTGCCACACAATTTATTTCACAGTAAAATGTTAGAAATCTAATGGTATCATTGGTTTTTTTAAATTTTGTACTTTCAAAATTCGAAAAAATTGAAATTTTGAAGCCTGATATCTTTGCACCATTTCTATAGATTTTTTTAATGTTTACTTTATTTGTATATTTTGATCATTTTGCATCCTATCAACTAAATTTCATTGCCTAATTCAACATGTGTCATCATCCCTATTGTGTATGGCGCGAAGTAGTTTTTATTTATTTTCGCCAAAATGACTAAATGATTTGTCTCGAATTGCTCCGAAATTGAAATCAACCGGTTTCTGAAATACACTAACATTCAAATGCTGTAGAATTATAGATTAACGCCATATGGAAGGTTTTTGCCTAAGAAAAGTTTATTGACTTCATACTAGTTAAGGACCATTCATCTTCTGTCTCTTTCTCTAGTTGTATGTGTCTCTTTCTCTTATTGCATTGAATCTGAAACAGCGCCCTCTACAAAAAGTTTTCACCGGCCTTCCCCATTAGATTGCTTTACTTATTGTAGATAACGTAACCCGCTAAAGTGCTGAACATAAAGCTCAAACCAAACTCTAAAAAACAGTTAAAATCATCCATACTTTAATACTGATTAATATTTTTGTTTCAGCAGACGACAGTTCAGATGAATTCGAAGAGCCGATACCGAAAACATTTCAAGATGATGACTGGATGTACTTGCCGCTCCCGGCTAAAACTCCGAGCCTGTTCGACATGGATCTCGACAGAGATGTTTGGGGTTTACCTGTTCACAATAAACTGGACATTTTGGGAAACAGTGTTGCTACTATGTCTCCAATAGATTTCGCATCGACAACGACAGACCTTGCTTCAGTTCCGAAAGATTTAGTTCCGGTTCAAACAAGTCTCGCTTCAGCTATTCCAACTAGTGGTACGGTAAAGACAGAGGACCAACCCAAAAGTGCTCCTAATATTACAAATAGTCAAGAAAAAGTAGAAGCAATAAATACTGAAGATATAGCTCAAAAGTTAAAAGCGTTACTAATACAAGCAGGGATTCCGTCCATCAATGAAAATTTACTTTTGAAGGGTTTACTGGCAGATAACAATAATCTGGAACAAAAAGATGAAAAAGAAGCTAATTCAACTTTAGATAATAAATCAAGACAGGTGGTAGATAATAATTTAGAACTAAGTACAAGTGCTAATGTTATTACAGATAAGAAAGCAAATCAAATAACAAATTATAATGACGTGAAACAAGATAACGAGGCTAACATTACTGTAGATAACAGACCGGAACAAACACAGTCACTTGACCTCGGTCAGTCGGAAAACGATTTTATAAATGCTTACAATGCATTAACTCGGCACAGTCCATTACCGAATGTTGCTAATGATAATGTTAGTGAGATTGCAAACTTGAATAACACTGCCCGACAAGTAAGTGGCGAAGAAATGGAAATGTTTGAATCGCTTGTGGAAAACATAAATTCAAATAATAATGCAGAACCATCGAATAATATTAACGTAGAACTCGTTAAGACTGCAGAAACACTACCTCCACCTGAGCAAGAAAATGTTATTGAGGTTGTGCCCAATACTCTTCACTCAGAGGATATTGTAAACGTAGCATCTAATAACACAAGGCATGAAGTTTTGCCAATTATTATTGAAAAAAACAGTGGAACAGGAACATCAAACAATTTTAGAGCCTCTCAGATAAATCTAAAAACAAAAAATCACACTTCTGCTAAACTTAACGTAAAATCAAAAGATAAATTAGCGACAGCAAAAAAGCCGCCAACAAACACGACAGAACGTGACAATATTATTATAGATAATGATAAATCAAGTAACTTGAATGATATTGTAGATAATACGCAAAAACTTATACAGCAAATGAAAGATGAAATTAATTCTGATATTAATTCTCTTGACGATTCAAACACTTCACACAGTGAAGCTGATAACAGTTCTAATGACTCTGATTTATCTACGGATCATGAATCATCATACAGTGAATCCGGTGATGAAACAGAAGATTTAACAACAGAAAATAAAGGTTATACCAGTAGTGAATATGAAGAAGAAATGCAACAAAATACTGAAAAAGAGACCCCAACTTTAGATAGGACTAGTTCTGAGGACAACGAACAATTTGAGGAAGCAATGGATCATCTAGAAGCACAAACAGAAGCCATACAACAAACAAACTTTGAAATACTAAATTCCATTGCACGAAGCCTTCAAGAAGAACATACTATTACTCTTCAACTAGGAACAACGGAAACAGTAGAAATACTTCCTAAACGTCACGACGCAAATAACAATTTTGCTACGGTCAATACTTTTGAAGAGATTTATGAAGAAATTAGCACAGACCAACCTGCTAGACAAGAAACGCAAAAACCTAACCCGGAACTAGTATCTCAGATACCAAAAAATGAAACCACCAACCACCAGCCACATTATATTAAACAAGACATAAGCCTAATGATTTTCAAGCCCGTACCAGTATCGGTGGCAACAATAAGTGAAAATGTACTACCTATAATCAATGCAACTATGGAAGAATTACCGTTTATAGACGAACCACTAGAAACCCATTATGACATGTTAAATAATGAAAATACCGTAGAATTAAATATAAAAGAATCTTTCGAGGAAGATAACGATGATAATGCAACTCACATTACTCAAGACATAGACAATATTGCTAATGATACTACTGTTGCCGTTGGAGAGGATATTAAAACTTCCTCTCCGTCCTTAAATAACACGAATACAACTCATGAAATCGTACAACAACTTATTGTAATAACAAATACCCTTCAAAATAATTTAAACCAAATTGAAAATTCAGAATTACCTCATTCAGAAGTCGTAAATACAGACAAGGAGAGTGATGAAGCGGACATGCAAATAAATCGCGACATGGACATTAACACGCCCCCGACAGAGAGTATACAAACCCAAATTATCCAAGCAGAACCAGAGTCAAGATCAAGTACATCACCCGATAAAAAATCATTAAGTCCCCCAAAAGATGAAAAGAATACCACCACCAAGTCCAACATACCAAAGCTGGTTAAAGTTTTACCCAGCATCAAACAGAAAGTCGATAAGATTGCTCCGAAAGTACTTGTTTCCAAAGTACCTGTACGGCGAGCATCTATAAAACAGAATCCTGCTCCGGGACCACCTAAAGCTCATTTTGGCAATATTAGCAGCGGCCACGTCAAGCAACTGCAATCCAGGCTATTTAACCCAAAAGCTGGAAAAGCACCAGCTCCAGCGCCCCCAACCGCAACTACTGTAGAGGTTAAAGCTTCAACGTCATCAACGTTGAATAAGAAAAAGCCTGCTCCACAACCTCCTAAATCGCAACAACTTAAGCAGCCCTCTCCGCCGAAAACACCTTCGAAAGAAAAGAAGCCGTTTTTCCGCGAAACATGTCGAACTGAAGATGAATGGACGGAGAGCGATTCAGACGATTCTCAAATGCAAGTCATGATCAAGCCAGAGCCAGAACCGGAGCCACGGCCATCGTCACCGCCGCCGCCGCTTACTTTGCGCCGCGTTTCAGGACAGCTGATCGACTTGGCCCACGTACGGCTTCCAGAGGGATCACCCGAGGTAACCATATATTGACTTTTATAGTCAAACTTTTAGTTTTTTCTTGTGATGTAATAACAATAGGTTTAAAATTTCTATCTTGTATAAAGTCAGGGCCGTAATTTTTTGCTTTTCATGTCTAACTAAAAGACGGCCTTCGTGGTATATCTTAGGAAAAGCACTAGAATAGTAACGTCGTTTTTTTAAGGTCCCCAACCTATGTAACAAACACGGCAGAGCATTAGCGATCTCAAATTATTAACTTCGACTGTACTCTGTTACAGAGACAAGCCCGCATGCTTCTGGCGGAAGGCGCAGCCGAGAGCTGGGAGCAGGCGCAGCTGGCGGTGGAGCTGGTGGCGCGCGGAGCCGACGCGCCCGCCGCGCTGCTGGCCGCGCTCGAGTGCGCCGACCTGCCCGCCGCGCTCGCCTACCTGCACCAGGACTGCGAGCTGTGCGCGTCCCGCCTGCCCGAGCACCAGGTCTGTATGAGAGCTGGGAGCAGGCGCAGCTGGCGGTGGAGCTGGTGGCGCGCGGAGCCGACCTGCCCGCCGCGCTCGCCTACCTGCACCAGGACTGCGAGCTGTGCGCGTCCCGCCTGCCCGAGCACCAGGTCTGTATGAGAGCTGGGAGCAGGCGCAGCTGGCGGTGGAGCTGGTGGCGCGCGGAGCCGACGCGCCCGCCGCGCTGCTGGCCGCGCTCGAGTGCGCCGACCTGCCCGCCGCGCTCGCCTACCTGCACCAGGACTGCGAGCTGTGCGCGTCCCGCCTGCCCGAGCACCAGGTCTGTATGAGAGCTGGGAGCAGGCGCAGCTGGCGGTGGAGCTGGTGGCGCGCGGAGCCGACCTGCCCGCCGCGCTCGCCTACCTGCACCAGGACTGCGAGCTGTGCGCGTCCCGCCTGCCCGAGCACCAGGTCTGTATGAGAGCTGGGAGCAGGCGCAGCTGGCGGTGGAGCTGGTGGCGCGCGGAGCCGACGCGCCCGCCGCGCTGCTGGCCGCGCTCGAGTGCGCCGACCTGCCCGCCGCGCTCGCCTACCTGCACCAGGACTGCGAGCTGTGCGCGTCCCGCCTGCCCGAGCACCAGGTCTGTATGAGAGCTGGGAGCAGGCGCAGCTGGCGGTGGAGCTGGTGGCGCGCGGAGCCGACGCGCCCGCCGCGCTGCTGGCCGCGCTCGAGTGCGCCGACCTGCCCGCCGCGCTCGCCTACCTGCACCAGGACTGCGAGCTGTGCGCGTCCCGCCTGCCCGAGCACCAGGTCTGTATGAGAGCTGGGAGCAGGCGCAGCTGGCGGTGGAGCTGGTGGCGCGCGGAGCCGACCTGCCCGCCGCGCTCGCCTACCTGCACCAGGACTGCGAGCTGTGCGCGTCCCGCCTGCCCGAGCACCAGGTCTGTATGAGAGCTGGGAGCAGGCGCAGCTGGCGGTGGAGCTGGTGGCGCGCGGAGCCGACGCGCCCGCCGCGCTGCTGGCCGCGCTCGAGTGCGCCGACCTGCCCGCCGCGCTCGCCTACCTGCACCAGGACTGCGAGCTGTGCGCGTCCCGCCTGCCCGAGCACCAGGTCTGTATGAGAGCTGGGAGCAGGCGCAGCTGGCGGTGGAGCTGGTGGCGCGCGGAGCCGACCTGCCCGCCGCGCTCGCCTACCTGCACCAGGACTGCGAGCTGTGCGCGTCCCGCCTGCCCGAGCACCAGGTCTGTATGAGAGCTGGGAGCAGGCGCAGCTGGCGGTGGAGCTGGTGGCGCGCGGAGCCGACCTGCCCGCCGCGCTCGCCTACCTGCACCAGGACTGCGAGCTGTGCGCGTCCCGCCTGCCCGAGCACCAGGTCTGTATGAGAGCTGGGAGCAGGCGCAGCTGGCGGTGGAGCTGGTGGCGCGCGGAGCCGACCTGCCCGCCGCGCTCGCCTACCTGCACCAGGACTGCGAGCTGTGCGCGTCCCGCCTGCCCGAGCACCAGGTCTGTATGAGAGCTGGGAGCAGGCGCAGCTGGCGGTGGAGCTGGTGGCGCGCGGAGCCGACCTGCCCGCCGCGCTCGCCTACCTGCACCAGGACTGCGAGCTGTGCGCCTCCCGCCTGCCCGAGCACCAGGTGTGTTTGTTGTTGGCAAACGTCCGTTGGTAATTCTATAATATAAGTTTCTTCTATGCTCACGGCCTGTCGGGGTTGTGGGCGCGTTATATTTATAAATTATAACAATTCTGAATTTTCTGGAAGCACAAACTTCGCGTCACTGTGGGCAAGCTTATGACGAATAAAGTAGTTCATTAGGTGATGATATTATCCAGATGGTGTCAATGCTGCGGTGCACCCACCGCTGCTGCCGCGAGTGCGCGCGCCTGTACTTCACGGTGCAGGTGACGGAGCGCAGCGTAGTGGACTGCGTGTGCCCGTACTGCAAGGAGCCCGAGCTCGAGGCGCTGGAGGAGGACGCCTGGCTCGAGTACTTCGCGCACCTCGACATACTGCTTAAGGTGCTGTTGGACGCGGACGTGCACGAGTTGTTCCAGAGAAAGGTAAATGGCAAAGCCTCCGTTTCTCAATCTAAAAAGATGAAAGAGATAAATAGCTGCCTCTATGTTCTCTCTTATGAATAGATAGATTGTTATGAACATGAATAGAATTACAATTTTAATTCCAGTTGCGAGATCGAACTTTAGCGAGAGACCCGAACTTCAGATGGTGTGTGGAGTGCTCGTCGGGATTCTTCGTACATCCGAAGCAAAAGAAAGTTCGGTGTCCCGAATGTAGGTCAATCAGCTGCGCTACTTGCAGAAAACCGGTAAGATACTTGAATGCCAAATATAATATTTTTTAAGAAAAAAACAATGACTTCAGTGGGGGAGGCTGGTGAAACACAGCGCAGATAACAAATGAAAGAACTTTCCGGGATTAAGATGTACAAATGATACACACGTAGACAATTGACTGTGACTTTAATACCAATCACTATTAATCCCTCAAGACAACATCAACTTAATTAACAATCAACGTTATTGTTTCAATCCATCCATTAAACTTAATTAGCCTCCAATACAATATTAATTAACCTTCAATACACCATCAACTTAATGTCACTCCATGTTCACTGCTCAAGTGATCATAACGGAATGCCAGTGAATGCCAAAACCAACCGAACAGCTAGAGTGGCGCCATCACTGGCTACTAGCCAATAGAAATCGATTATCCAAAATGTTTCCGAGCAGTGACCAATGACAACCATACAACAATCGTTTTCGATCTTATTTAAGAGAAATGTCAACGGAGACGCATTTAGGGTCGCCACACACCTAGCGGTTTTCCTCGCGGAATTACCGGAAGTAGCGGAAATTCATAGACAAAATGCTTAATTTGTCTATGGTAGCGGAAATTTGTCTATGGCTTCCATACAAAAAATCTGCTATCATAGACAAATTTCCGCTACCATAGACAAATTTCCGCTACTTCCGGTAATTCCGCGAGGAAAACCGCTAGGTGTATGGCGACCCTTAGGGTGCCAAAACACCTAGCGGAATTCCTCGCGGAATTAGCGGAAGTAGCGGAAATTTGTCTATGGTAGCGGAAATTTGTCTATGATAGCGGAAATTTGTCTATGGCTTCCATACAAAAAATCTGCTACCATAGTCAAATTTCCGCTACCATAGACAAATTTCCGCTACTTCCGCGAGGAATTCCGCTAGGTGTGTTGTGGCCCTTAATCAAATCAAATAGTGTTGCAATTGTAATAATTAATATTTTTTTTAAATAAAAACATTATATAACAGTTGAAAATTACTAAAATAAACCTTAATAGCTAACACAAATTGCGAAACGTGAACTATGCGTTGCTGAAGAGTTCCATTTTGATCATCATCAGCGGTTCTACTTCATTAAACATCACTTCTTTAAATGAAAATAATAAAGTCACTGTATATATGTATGCCTTAGAGATTTGAGGAGTTCCCTCGATTCCTCATAGGTCCTATCAGAGACTATAGAGATATAGACGGCCACAGCCTAAGAACTTTTTGAAGCTCAAGTCAATTGCGCCATCTATGTCAAAGACCCCTAAAGCTATTAGTGTACTACTAGTACGCTATTTGTTACTAGGTGGAGTAGCAGTGCAAGTGACATTTCTCTTACATTTTCGGTATCTTTAGGGGTCTTTGACATAGATGGCGCCAGAGATCTTAGCGGTAATTTACTTTTTTGTATTACATATGACGTTTAAACAAAAACAAGTTTTCACACCACCTGCTCGACAATGCCAAATTATGTATCATGAAAACCCCACCGAAAGCAAATCATTGTAGCCCTTGGCTTTAGCGGGGAATAATGTTTCATTATTCGCGCCGGGTAATAATGTGATTTCACTTCTTATTGTTATGTCCTTATAGTAGATTGTTTGACAAGGGTGTAAAGTAAGCCATATTACCACGAGGTGGTTATTCTCCCGAACGAAGTGAGGGAAAATTGTTCGAGTGGTAATATGGCTTTCAGACCCAAGTCATACATACTATTTTTCAGTTCGATTGCGAGAAAAGAATGAAATAAAATAAAATAAAATAATGATTATTTACGCACAATAACTAATCTAAGGTGAAAATTTGGTTTAACTTGACCGAATTTCGTGTAGTCTGCTCTGCACGGCGCCCGGCCCATCGCCGCGGGGCCCGGCGCGCACCCAGCCCAGCCCAGCCCCGCGAGCCAGGCGAGCGAGGATGGGCTGCGCGCCGTGCAGACTTTACAAAATTAGGCTTTAAACACATAACAATAAGAACTATGAGAAGCGAAATTATGTATACATATTAGCCCTAGGGGTTAAATGTACTACTTTAGTCCGCCTACGTAAGCCTAATACGACAAACTTTTTGAGCATGAGAAGTGAAAAAGTCTAATTTCGTAAAATCCGCACGGCGCCCAGCCCATCTTTGCGAGCCGGGGCCCTCAGCGCCGCGACGGGCCCCGCGTCGCCACGCCCAACGGATTTGAATATCGAATTTATTATTTCGCAAATTTACTGTCTCGCAAGAGGTGAGAAAAGTAGAGTATACTCCTTGGGGATAAAGCTGTTTTAGTCACGGGCGCGCTTAAATCCCTCACTGCACTCAGGACTGTCTTAATTCCCTCGCAGTCCTTCGTTACGTTCAGGATTCAACAGCGCGGCCGTGACATAAAACAGTGCTTTATCCCCTTGGTGTACAATCTCCTATTTCCAGTGGTCGTCGAATCACGAAGGCTTGAGCTGCGAGCAATACGCAACGTGGTTAGAGGACAACGACCCCGAGCGCTCGGCCGCGGCCGTGCAGCAGCACCTCCGCGAGAACGGGCTCGAGTGCCCGCGCTGCCACTTCAAGTACTCGCTGTCTAGGTGCGTTCTTTCTCTGCCCTCTGCCTTACCGGGATACCATGGCGACGTTCCCAGCTACGGTAGCCGAACAACACTGATAAGTGCTCACTCACGTCACGTTGCGACGGTTTTGCGAACGAAATGTAAAGGCGACGTGACAATGGCGTTCCGGGTGTTGAACACTCTCAATCTAATGTAAACGCCAGGAAAAAAATGCTCAGAGCGTTTCAGCGCAGCATCCAGAGTTGTTTCGTCGATTTTACAGTAGAAATACGGTCACGAGGTCTAGCACCACATTGGCAGCGTCATTTATGACTGTCTCAGCCGACGCGTCAATCGTTGTAATTTCGTGTACACGTAGATAAAACATTCTCATGCCATTATTTTGCAACGCTTACAAAAATCGACCCAACAGTCGTAGCGAATATGGTTGTAGATTACAGGGTGCGTAGCGTAGCCAACGTGCCAATCGTTAACGCTCCGTAGCGTATCGTAGTCACCTCTCTCTTTTACTCTTCCAATTCTTCCACATTAGTGCCACAGTGACAGTTGCGTATCATTCGCTACGGAGCATTAAAGCTTGGCACGTTGGCTACGCATCTCTCGAAGCGAGTATTCCGTTACCTCCAGGTAAGGGTGGATAAGTATTGTAAGCTTCACCTAGGTTGTTTATCTGCTTCATGAGCGTTGGAGGAGCTATCACAAACCTGTGACCACGAGATCGGGGTAAACCGTGGTAGAGGCTATGACGGAGTTTTAATATTTTTTTTTAGATTAATCATTTTAATTTATATTTTAGGTACTATTTTACAGTATTTTAATTTAATCTAATTATAATTTATATATTTATTTTGTACAATATGGAAAATAATTTTCATTTCATTTCATTTAAACTCGCCAAGAGGGTTTTAAAAGTATAATCAATGTAATTTATTTGCAGGGGCGG
The DNA here is from genome assembly GCA_911728535.1 of Pammene fasciana. Taxonomy (NCBI): domain Eukaryota; kingdom Metazoa; phylum Arthropoda; class Insecta; order Lepidoptera; family Tortricidae; genus Pammene; species Pammene fasciana. The sequence continues at coordinate 7,553,043 of OU452277.1, read as the reverse complement.
TTGCATGCACTTCACGTGCACGCAATGCAAATACGAGTTCTGCTACGGCTGCGGCAAACCTTTCACCATGGGCGCGCGCTGCGGGCTCAGCGAATACTGCGCTCGATTAGGGTTGCACGCGCACCACCCGAGGAACTGTCTGTTCTACCTGCGCGACAAGGAGCCGCATGAACTGCAGACGCTGCTGCAGGTTCGACCTTGTGATCTACTACATAAGGTTCACTATAGCGTATATTGCCGGCTAGGGCTACACGCGGACCACCCGAGGAACTACCTGTTCTGCCTGCACTACGAGGAGCCGCATGAACTGCAAAGGCTGCTGAAAGTGTAAGTCGACCTTGTGTTTTACTACTTAAGGTTCACTATACAGAGCATTATAGTAACACGTGTTATGATAGTTGTGCACGCCGTATTTTTTTCTTTAATCTTATGGCGGACGCTCCACCTAACAGGGATACATAAATGTTCCAGATGAACAACGTAACATACGAAGTGGAGGCGCCAGAAGGATCGCCGACGCGCTGCCCGGTGCAGCTGCAGCGCGAGACGCCCACCGGGCTCGTGGACGGCGCCTGCAACGCCGACGCGCCGCCCAAGCACGCCGGCCTCTGCAAGTATGTTGCTCAATGTTTACTGTCTATTAAAACTATCCGCATCGATGGACCATATAACATAATGTCATGTTCGTTGCGACTGATAGGACACGCTCATTTTGGAAATGGTTGATACACTGCACAGAAGACTCCTTCCTGATTAATACCAGAGACTATACATAAATGTGATCGCTATCGATAACTGAATTAGAAAAATTGGTTCGTGATCACTGATCACCGATTATGAATCATCCTATATAGACCGCCACAGTCTAAAAACTTTTTGAGGCTCCAAGTCTGAAGCGCCATCTCACCGAGAGCAACCCAAAGTTACCGTATTATACCGTAATAATAGTAACGCTTTCAATTACTAAATGGCGCTGAGGGGCAGAGTCCTCTGTCCTACATTACACGGTAGCTTTGGTTGGTCTCGTTCAGATGGCGCTTCAGACTTGGTTAGTGCTTGTTTGTCTATCTTATAGTTTTCTCTCATTTGCTCAAAGGTTAACTGGAAGAGATCCCTTACAGGGATAAGTTCGCCTTTGTACTTTGTTTTCTCTTTTATCATGTTTTATTGTAACTTTTTTATGTACAATAAAGTGTTTACATACATACATACTTGGAGCCTCAATAAGTTCTTAGACTGTGGGGCTCTAAATAGTATACTCTCTGTTAATACTAATATTATCTGGTTCGAAGGACCATGTAAAAATGACACACTTGAATTTTTAGGACCAGTTGACTTAAGGTTACTTCTTCTTAGCTATTATTTCTAATATTTCTACTTAGGTTATCCGGTTCGAAGGACCATGTAAAAACAGTTTTGGTAGCATAGCATGATTACATAAATTATCTGTTCCTTACTTCTACTAAAGTTATCCGGCTCGAAAGGCCACGTAAGAACACACTTTATTTTTTAACCGACTTCAAAAAAGGAGGAGGTTCTCAATTCGACTGAATTTTTTTTTTTTTTTTTTTTATCATAATTTTTTTTTTTTTGTATGTATGTTACTCCATATCTCCGTGAATCGTGAACCGATTTTCAAAATTTTTTTTTGAATCGAACAGGTATAACCCCTAGATGGTCCCATTGTCACCAAGTCGGGATCTGATGATGGGATCCTGGAGAAATCGAGGGAACTCTTCAACTATTATAGGCACACCTATAGTGATTTCACTATTTTTTACAGCAACTCGGCCACTTCCTTTTGGAATAGCGGATCCTAAGTGAAGTCGGTTCTTTTTTTGTTTAAAATTATTGGGGCAGTAGTTACGGTTACATAATATTCATTGAATTCCTTCCTCATTTCTACTAAAATTATCCGGTTCGAAGGACCATATAACAATGACACGCGTTTGTCTTGTCTACTAGTTATTCGGTTCAAAACATCATATAAAATCGCGTTTATATTGGGATGGATGGGTTGGGTTATAACATAGTTATATCAGCACCAACTTAAAACCATCGTGCGAAAGATTCACTATTACATGTTCGTAGACCAAGTTTCGGTGACCAATGACAAGCAACGAATGTTTTCGCGCCAGCCACTAATGAACTATCATCTCTGTCTATTTCACATCATTGCAGTAGGTACCTACTTTATAGCTACCTACATTGAAGCACGCAGGCATTCGTTCTTACCGTTTACAATGTTCTCTGTTGTGTGGTAACTTACAATTAGTATATATAGTCTTTCTATTAACAATTATTGTAAAATGGCTGACTGTTAATGTTTAAAATCTAGTCGACATTGGACCTGAGAGACAGGGAGGCACACAGGTAGCGGTGACTAGTGCGAAATCGCACTTGGAACGGATGCGTTTCGTTACAAATTAATTGCATTATATTATGACTTTACTGAATGCTAAATTTATTATTAGAGTCTGTTTTAAAGATTTCCCTATCAAAAATCTAGATGTTTGAGCTAGTTTAACATAGCTCCTTCCTAATAATCAAAAAAAAATTAGAGAGCGAGTGCCTGACGTGCAAAACTTTTAGGCATTTTGATATTAAATACGTAAGCCGTTTAGGATTTAAAGTGTTCTGGCTTTTTTATTTATCAACAGAGGCATTTCGGTAATCTCTAGGAACGTTGATTAAAGAGGTTAACAAATGAAGACATTTGTCTGTAACGAAACGCACCCGCGCCCACAGGAACCACTACCTGGAGTACCTGAGCCGGCTGGTGCGGCGGCGCGCGCTGGACCCGCTGCCGATCCTCGGCATCGACGACCTGGAGACGCTGGTGAAGCGCGCGGCGCTGCGGCCGCCGCCGCGGCCCTACGGCTCGCTGGAGGGCCTGTACCGGCGCGGCCTCATCGAGGTAACCGTGTTGCAGGACGCACTACGTGGAGTACCTGGCGGCGCTGTGCCGGCCGCTGGACCCCATCCCCATCATGGACGTGCCCGAGCTGGTGGCGGAGCTGCGGCGCCGCGCGCTGCCGCTGCCCGAGCGCGGCCCCTGGGACACGGACCCGATCTATGCCGGCATGTGTGCCGAGGTAAGAGGTTACACGACACACATAAATCGATGATGTTTATGCCGAGAATACACTTTGGACGAATTGCATCTTGACTGGGTTCCCAGTCATTCGTCCATAGTCCTGCTTGTGTTAAGCTTATAAACTTACTCGTATGCCATGTCATGGCCGTCAAGGGTCTATTTTAAACCGACTTCCAAGATTTCGATGGATGACTGGACGAGGTTCTCAATTCGTGTCAATCTTTGTTGTTGTTGCTTTTTTTTACGTACATACCATTCGGAGGTGACCTGACCGATTTAGAAAATGATTTTTGTTTGAAAACCTGGTATACTTGACAGTTGGTCCCATTGTCATCAGGTCAGAGTTTGACTATGAGATCCTGGAGAAATCGAGGGAACTCTTCAAATATTATAGCCTAGTTTGAGCATTTCTTTAGTCAGTAGCTCGGGCATTTGCTCTTGGAAAGGTGGAGTAGCCTAGCTGAACTCGTTTTTTTTCTAATATCATTTAAAAAAAATAACATACATACATAGTCTTTTTATCGTCTCGTGGAGTACAGGTCGCGCAATACAAAGCTGGCTTGACATTTGCATTGAACTGTGGTCATTTTCATAGACATTCAGCGCCCAGTTGTTGTTCACCTACCTGTAGCTAGTAGCTACCAAGTAACTGTAGAAAGATTTTCTATAATAATGCCTCTGCTCAAAAATGAGTTTTGAGTTGTGTTTGTTTTATCAAGTTATTTTATATATTTCAGATCGTGAAAGAGAAAATACCCTTGGATTGATGGACGTATTTCTACCTGCCTAACATTGTACAAACTCATCACACGAATCTATTTATTTTTTGTATACCAGTCTCTTGAAATGATATTGTTATTTATATTATTTATTATAAAATAAAATGCCTATATTGCTTTATTGTTATCGTTTATTTTCGATCAGTCTCATAGTAGTTAAACTTTTATCCGGCAAAGGAATATGATAGATCAAGAGTAGGTGGTAGGTAACCCTACTTCATCGAGTAGCAGAATTCGTCTTATAATACGATTAAAATAGGACAAATGAAAAAATCTCTCGGGCAGTCCTGAAATTTGTTATGTACATTAATTAGAGGCCCCTTTTCATGTCCAGACCATTTGATGTTCCAGGACCTCGAGGAATCGCCAGCACCTTGGAAAATGTCGTCCTTCCCGAAGAATTTCGCCTTTAACTCTTAAACCTCGCATTCTTCGGAAATATGATCTAGGGCAACATTAAAGCTTATTAAATTCTGCACAATACAGTTCTACATGTGTTTGCGAATAAATTGCATTTTCTCAGAGAAAATCCTCGTACAAGTGATATGTTTCGTCAGTACTTTCCCATGGCATATTTCATTGATATGGAACTTTCAAAATTATGAATTTGACCTTAGTTTATAGAATTGTACTTGAGCTATACAAACATCAACATTTTACCCGGCTGCGCCTTAAACAAAAAGTAGGGTAATGGTTTAAAAATGTAAAATTAAGCACACCCTGTAGCCTAGGATACTAAGCGGATTTTCACAAGTGAGATATCATTAAATTCCTTTTAATTTGCACAATAAGCCTATCTTTTCTTCATTGCAAAAAAAAATGGCGGCCGTGAGAGGGTACCCAAGATGAAATCTTATTTTTTGTCTGGTGCCTAAACTGTTGAGCGGATTTCGATGATAGATACGTCAGTGAGTTGGTAATTAACACTCCAGAGCCACAAAATACACTTACTATAATTGATGAGCCAATAACCGCTAAGGCTAACTAAAGTGACGGAAAAACCAGATTATAGGTCTTAAGTGGTTGTTAACCAGCATTGGCGGTAACGAAATTTGACACCTAGAATTTCCCAGATCTCTGTTACTGTGTCTGAAAATTTGAGCTTTCAGGACCCCGGGGATCGGCTGCCATCTTGAAAAGTGTATGTTTTATTAGATTGTTTTCTTTAACAGTTGATTGATTGATGAGTTGAAAAATACACTTTACAAGATGGCGACCGATCCCCGAAGTCCTGAAAGCTCAAATTTACAGACACAGTAACAGAGAGCTGTGAAATGCTAGGTGTCAAATTTCGTTACCGTCACTGCTGGTTAACAACCACTTAAGACCTATAATCTGGTTTTTCCGTCACTTTAGTTAGCCTTAGCGGTTATTGGCTCATCAATTATAGTAAATGTGTATTTTGTGGCTCTGGAGTGTTAATTACCAACTCACTGACGTATCTTTCATCGAAATCCGCTCAATTTTAGGCACCAGACAAAAAAAAAGATTTCATCTTGGGTACACCCTCACGGCCGCCATTTTATTTTTTTTGCAATGAAGAAAAGATAGGCTTATTGTGCAAATTAAAAGGAATCTAATGATATCTCACTTGTGAAAATCCGCTTGGTATCCTAGGCTACAGGGTGTGCTGAATTTTACATTTTTAAACCATTACCCTACTTTTTGTTTAAGGAGCAGTCGGATAAAATTTTGATGCTTGTATAGCTCAAGTACAATTCTATAAACTAAGGTCGATTTCAAGTTCCATATCAATGGAATATGCCATGGGAAGGTACTGACGAAACATATCACTTGTACGAGGATTTTCTCTGAGAAAATGCAATTTATTCGCAAACATATGTAAGACTGTATTGTGCAGAATTTAATAAGCTTTAATGTTGGCCTAGATCATATTTCCGAAGAATACGAGGTTTAAGAGTTAAAGGCGAAATTCTTCGGAATGGACGACATTTTCCAAGGTGCTGGAGATTCCTCGGGGTCCTGGAACATGAAATGGTCTGGACATAAAAACGGGACCTCTAATTAATATACATACCAAATTTCAGGACTGCCCGAGAGATTTTTGGATTTGTACTATTTTAATCGTATTATTATATAGGGCAATGCACGATGAAAAGTTATGTATTTTAGTACTAGGTGGCCTGAGCTACACTTGGAGCATTTTGTACAGTCGGCAAAATATTACCCCATTTTTTGACAAAAAGTACTTTATTAACTAGCAAGTGGATCCGTGGCCCTGCTTGTTGATAAAGCAGTGTAAAGACATTCATAAGGTAGGGTTGCCTAATCTTGATCTAGAAGATGAACGCATATGAAAAAGGTAAAATGGATTCTTGAATATTGTTGTACTTGCCAGTACATTAACTTGTTATATTGGTCAACTCGTTTGCAAGTAAATCGCGAGTTCTCAGTTCGAGGCGGACTAATAGTATAAAATAATTTTAATAGTATGTACTTATATCCCTTTGAAGCTTATCTTAATCTCTGTCGAGAGCCATGTCTCTCGGTGTAGATGCAAATTTTAGACAGACGGGGGCAAAATGAGAAACGAAAGACAAACTCACGGTGTTCGTCGTAGCTCAACGTCACCTGCGCGCAAAAGGCTTGTCCATGTGCGTACGATCCCGCTGAATGTAGTGTCGGTTGGAGTGGATGCGGCTCTCGAGCGAGTCGGGCAGCGCGTGCGCCTCGGTGCGCAGCGCGCGGCGCGCGTCGGGCGCGCGCTCGGCGGCGGCGGCGGCGCGCTGGCCCGCCACGCGCTGCGCCCGCTCGCGCTCGCGCTCCGCGCCCGCCGCAGACATGGCCGCCAGCTTGGCCGCGCGCTCCTCCTCGCTCATCCCGACCTTCCTGCTGTGCCTGCCCTGGTCGTCCGCTTTGTGCGGCCTCCGCTCCGGCGGTCCCCGATCCCTGTCCGACCTCGGCGACCTCCGGAGGTCGGGCGAATGTAGTCTCCTGTCCTGTCCGTGTCTGCGCTCCTCTGACGGGTGCCTGCGCCGGTCGGGGGACCTTCCGCGCTCCACGCTGTCCCGCCTCGTCCGGTCGCGATGATCTCTATCCGATCTCGATTCGGTTCTCTCCCCCCTCTTGAATTTCTTTTTACTGTGTTCGTCGTCTAGGCTGCCCCTCCTATTTGCCCCTCTACCGCTAGAAGTATTCAAAACTGATAGCGAAGGAACATCAAAGTTGTCGAATTTTGATGATTGCGATATGCGATGATCCGAGTCGTGGGAGCTCCTATCCCTATGGGATGATTTCTCGCTTTGATGAGTCTTAGTTTTAGGGGACCTGCTTCTTTCGATGCGAGCTTTACGTATATACTTGTTAGCGTCATCTTTATCTGCGGAGCCATCTCTGTAATCGTTTTGTTTAGACTTCTTTTTGTCCTTTTTATGTTTCTTTGACTTTTTATGTTTCTTCTTTGACTTTTTTTGCTCCTCCTCGGAAGACGAATCAGTGCTGGAATCGTTGGAAGCCAATAACGCTGCTAGGTCAATTTGTTTTTCACCCATTGCCGTAAGTTTAGCGGCTAGCATGTTGTCCAAATCTTTATCTTTCTTTGGTTTCTTCTTTTCTTTTTTTTCCTTTTTTTGTTCCTGGAATAAATGAAGTGAAAAATATTGATACATAATTACCAGTTCGATCAAACACAACCTATGCTGGAGCCTATTTAATAAAGCTACAAGTGACAATTTACAAGCGGAAGTCTCTTTCTAACCCTATGTAATACAAAGAGACTACCGCTTGTAAATTGTCACAGAATGTAGCTATATTAAATAGGCCCCAGCATAGGTTGTGTTTGATTGAACTGGTAATTATGTAGCTTTATTAATTAGGCCACTGGTGGTGGCCAAAGCCGGTAGTTACTTAGGTCATAGAATAAGAAAAATGGGTATAAAAACTGTAAGTGAGTGCTACTATTTATCGCCGATAAACTTAAATGTTTAGCAAAACGGATATTTTTGTAAATTGTACCATTATAAACGCTAGGAAAAAAAAGATTATTGAATTAAAAATCTAATAAAGCAACACTAAAAGGTCTAAATTATGAATAAAAGTAATTACTACACTCTAGAGAGCGAGTGTAGTGACTTCAAGTGACATAAAAATATTGCTACTCACCTGTTCTTTCCGAAGCAACTCTGCTAAGCGACGCCTTTGCAAAGGATTATTTAACAGGGCTGCTCGAGCAGCTCTCTCCCTCTCCTTCACGAGCATCAGAGGATCCTCGCGCATCTTCCTTGCAAGGTCCACCTGCGCGTCGCCCGCGCTGGTCAGCATGCTGGACCCCACCACCCTCCGAGCCACGGCAGGGATGTAGTTCGGCTCGACTTTATCAGCCTCATGGTTGCTATCAATGGCCTTACCAAGGAGAAAATCTTCTTGCTGCACCTTTTTATCAGGTTTCTGTAATTCAAGAATATATTGTCAGACTATACAGGAAACCTAGAAACAGATATTAAAGGAAATCTCAATGGAAATATCAATGTCATGCTAATTTTAGTAACACAACTTATATATTGTGTACTAAGCAGAAATATCTGCTTAAGAAAATCTCAATATATGAAATGTATGAATAGGGCTTGAATCCCCGAGTCGCAACTTGTAGTCTTCAGTATTTTCTTCCATTTTTTTAAATGGAAAATGAAGTAATAAGACTGTCAGTTGTCAGTTTTCTAACTTTCATTAAATACATAATAGGACTTCTGTTCGAAACGCAGGGTAATTTAGACGTCTTGGGAATAGTTTTGTTTTTTGCTCATTTTGAAGTAGTTCAGTGTGTAATAGCTTATTTATTGTGCAGTGATCTAATAAAAAAGTGTGCAGCTAATGAAGAATTAGTCGCAAAGTGCGTAACCACTCTGCAGTTAAACTTTATAAAAAGGGAGGATTTCATAATGAATGAAGAAATACATAAAACAATACTGTCGCGATGGGTACGATCCGAACAGGGCCTACCGCGAAGTTCGAAAATCGACAAAACGATGGCCCCGTCTCTATCGCTCTTGCAAATACGAAAGAAAGTGATGCAAATAGACGATTCGATGAACGAAGTGCTTCGCGGTTATAGGCCAAACGGACGTAACGTAGGACGTTGTCCAAATCGGATCGTGTCGCGAACGTTTAAGCAATATTCGCTCTAGCAACATTTTCGATCGAGGGTAGACACGAAACTTTATGAATATTCGTATTACCATTAAAGGTGCTCTTACACGGGCGATTTTTCGGGCAATTATTGCCCGGCGATACGTAGCCGAAACTAATGGAGCAATTAATTGAGCAATACGAGGCAATTTCTAGATATTGCGGCATTTATTTCGGCAATCATTTCCCGTATTGCTCCATTAATTTCCGTTTTGCTCTATATTGCCGACTACAATTGCCGGTATATCCAGACGATTGGAAATATCAAGGCAATTTGTATTTGTATCCCGTACGCACATATATACATGTCCCATTCTTTTCTAGTAGGGCGAGCGCGGTCCAGGCGTAGGGGGAGGGGAAACGGCCTGTTACACTAAATGTGTTCAAAATGTCGTTTATTAAGGAATATTTTGCGGCGCTTACGTCATTTTACTACGTGTTTTTGAGTTATAACTCATAAACGGCTCAACCGATTCTATTCAAAATAGTTTTCATTGAAAGTACTAATTAAGCCACACATCCGTGAATTTTTCGGATTTTTTGAACCCACGGTTCATAAGTTAGATGGGGGGAGGGGGGACGCCCTGTTTTAAACCCGACTTTAAGAACTTGATACCCATTTGGGCTTTATACTTATATTTCCACTGAATCCAGAAATTTCAGCTAAAAATCTCTAACCATTCACGACATATTGACCTCCGAAAATCACAATTTTTATCACTGACTGACTGGCTCACTGATCCACTAACTCATCATCAAAACTATTGACTACGAGTACATCCAGATGACCTAGAAAGCGACGACGCGGTCATATTGCTTTCCCGAGTTGCTGCTATATAGGGCAATTCGAATGGAGCCAGAATGGCGCCATACTGGAGCAATAATTGCCCCATATTGAGCAATATTTCGAATTGCTTGAAATTGCTCGATATGGCCGTGACGTCAAAATTGCGGCAATTCGGCAAATTTTATCGCCCGTGTCCAAAGCACCTTGACTTGGTCATTTTGTCGTGCGAGTAAGTGAATGTTGGCTGTCTCCCTACGAGAACAGAGTGAATTTTTGGAGTCCATGGCGCATGGATTGGCGGTGACCACATGAGCTGGTCTACCGAAAGTTAAGTGTTTACAGTCATAGTATACGTACCTAATGATAGCGATGTCATCTTATCTTTAAATGTCTTGATGTCTTACGTATAGCCCTTACAATAATTACAATTGTGATCAATGATCCCTCCCTTGAATTGCCTCCTGTTTATATGATTTGTCGTACGAGGAAGAGTCGTACAATGGCGACGTGGTAAGCCTTGATGTAGGCAAGGCATGTATGGTTGGTAAGTTTGGTAACGCACGGGGTCCGGGCCGCGGCTGCGCGGACAGTAACCCTTAGTCTGTGCTTAGTTAGTGCTATACTTCAATGCCTCCCTTTTCAGGGTCCCTTTGTTAGTGAGGGGGTTGCGCACAGCGTTACTGCAATGTCTCCCTTTTCAGGGTCCTCCTTTGTAAGTCATGGGGTTGTGCACAGCGATGCACTGCCCATCTGCGGGTGAAGCATACCACTCTCTTAGGGCCCCTTGTTTGATAGGGGTAGAGCGTAGGGCGTGTAGGGCCCATCTGTGGGTGATCTGAGCTCGCCCCGGTAGTCTATCACGCACGGGCAAGTATAGGTACAACGGGGACTCATTGCCCCCGTGAAGGCGAAGCGTGCGTAAGTACTTCTGGTTAGATGCGCGGGCGAGGCCTAGCCCCAGGGGGTAGGTGCCCCATAGTCTATGCGCATTAAGGGAGACTTATCCTCCCGTAGTAGAAAGTGCACGGGTCGGTGTTCGTATCTTAGGGGTTAGGTAGGGACCACCCCATAGTAGAGGTGCAGAGGCTCAACCCGGCACTTGCTGGTTGGGCGGACCCCGTCAATAAGCTTGTTAGGCATAATTGACTACGGAAGACGAGAGTGTGTGTCTACAATAGCTTTGCTGATCTACCGACAGCACTATCATTAGGAGATGTTAGGAGTACACAACCGACTGACATAATATACCTGACCATTATTATATCCATGACCTATACTAGGCTGACGGCACTTAACGACATATAATTCAGGGTGTTTTTTCACCCACAGATCGAGCATGCATGCCATGCAAAGCAGATAGATAAGATAACCGGGCGAGACTGCAGACATGAGGTGAGGAACCAATTTTACCTCACACGCTATTTGTCTATTGTCGTGACGTCCTCGATATTTACCACAGTCTAGATTTTCCTGTGATTACCTGTTGTTAGTTTGTTAGCAGATATGATATACATATGGGGGAAGTCGCGATAAATACATACATCATACATCCAATGCAAGCGATTGTCATTGGCCCCGGAGGCGCCGGCCGAGCGTTTGGCGAGGTCGTTAAGTTCTGCGCGGTCCCGTTCCTCAGCCCGCTCCCGCTGTAGCTCCAAAATTCGCTTTTTCTCCTCCGCGCTGGCTTGCTCCGCCTTCCAAACACGCTCCTGATTTTTCATTGTATTGGGATGCCATGATTTCTTCGAATTCTATTAATTGAATAAAATAATTATTATCACTAATAAATAGCCCATTTCCCTCAGGTCAGCAGTGACCGCAGAGTAAAAAAGGCAAGCTCTGCATACCCAATTTTTAAATAGTTCTTACCAGATCACCTCCACCCATTTTAAAGGATAAGATAGGTTATGATTACAACGTATTTATTAAAAAAGCGTTTTTAATTTTTGCTTATGAATAAATAGATGGTAATTTACTGCAACACGCACACATCACGTTTTTTTTATAATTCTACATAAACAAATACTATGAATAGAAATACGACAGTTGAGAGCTCGAGAGTCAAACAGACGCACTTGACTGACATGACATTGACAATTAATTATCATTATGTCACGCACGTCCCTGTCAGTGTCAAACAAACGGCATTATTATTAACTACTACATGTTGCCATAATTTAGAGGATATAGTAGTTTTGGTAGTATGTTTCGAGTTGCGCTTTTCAGAAAATCTTCTTCGTCTTCTTCCTCCTAGCGTTTATCCCGGCTTGGGGTCCGCTTGACAACCTAATCCCATGAATTGGCGTAGACACTAGTTTTTACGAAAGCGACTGCCATCTGACCTTCCAACCCCGAGGGGAAACTAGGTCTTTTTGGGATTAGGTCCGGTTTCCTTACGATGTTTTCCTTCACCGAAAAGCGACTGGTAAATATCAAATGATATTCCGTACATAAGTTCCGAAAAACTCAGTGGTACGAGCCGGGGTTTGAACCCGAGACCTCCGGATTGAAAGTCGGACGTCTTACCGCAAGGCTACCAGCGCTTCTTCTTACCGCAAGGCTACCAGCGCTTCAGCGCTTTTCAGAAAATAAACTTTTTTAAACGGCTATTAGACATTGCAACCTGCAGGGCCCAATCTGTAGTGTACCCTGCCTCTCCCTACCCTCCTTCAGCTCCCTACGGGCCTTAGAGCTTTAAACCAATCGGAGTAGCCTTTGTCAGGCGTTCCCCTCTGCCGAATGAATATGACCAGTGGTCATATTCGTTGTATGGACTGACTTTTATTTGACGTGGCTATTTTGACGTTTCGCATACATTTGACGTTCCCCTCCCCCGCAAAAAACGGCAGACTTTTTCCGATAGAAATGAGAGCGCGTCTCACATCCGGTTGGTTTAATAATCAAAGCTACGGGCCCTACCTTTAATTACACCTTCCAACCTGACAGATTGGGCACTGCAGGTTGCAATGTCTAATACCGCTTTTAAGGGTCTCCCCCACTTATCGACGCGGAATCGGCGTTAGCCGATCAAAAAACTCTTTATGTCCACGCATAAAGCAGAGCTTTATGTGTCCACGCAATAAGAGCGAAAAAGACATCGATCGGCTCGGCCGACGCGAAGCGACGTCTATCGACGGGAAAACGACGATTTTCCGTAAAGCTGTTCGCATCCTTAAACCGGTATTAGACATTGCAACCTGCAGGGCCCAATCTGTTGTGTACCCTGCCTTTCCCTCCCCTCCTTCAGCTCCCTACGGGCCCAACCTTTAATTACACCTTCCAACCTGACAGATTGGACCCTGCAGGTTGCAATGTCTAATACCCGTTTTACGACGCTGTTAGCAGCCAACCGCAAGCGTTCGCATTTTTACATCGCAGAGTACCGCCGATCGGCGCCGGCGAGTGCTGAACGCTTCTGACCACAGCCGAGTACCTACGATAACAGCCGGTTAAAGCTGGCGACAGCCGTTCAGCGTCGATGGCGGCCGAACAGAGCCGACGACGACCGAACAGCCGAGGAAGGCCGAATAGTGACTGGGACGAAAGGGCGAAGGGCGACTTGCGTTTAAGTATTTGAATTATCATGGAATTATCACATCTAAAGAGAATATAACATTTGATCACATCAAAAACTGAAATCGACCTGAGAACATCGAGTCTCAAACGTGGATATCGTACTAGTACTGGAGGCGGCGGAACTGTTAATTTATCAGATTTATTACCGGTTGGCTTCCATATAGGATTGTAGAGCTCGTCTCGGAGATCACGAAAACATAAGTCTTAAAGGTCTTAAATGGGCGCTAGTATGTATGGCGTCAAGTTGAAAAAACGAAAAAAGACGTTAATTTATCAACGAGCTTACCGCTCCAAATTTTGAGACACGGCAGAGCCCACCTCGAATGACCTACATACCGAATTTAAGACCATTCCGGTGGGCGCACTAGATTTAAGACCAGTTGAAAATACGAAAAAATGGCCTTAATTTATCATTATCAACGAGCTTACCGTTTCAAATTTTGACACACGATAAAGCCCACCTCAAATAACCTACATACCAAATTTAAGACCATTTCGGTGGGCGCACTAGATTTTAAGACCATTTCAAGAAGTAGTAGATTCCATACGAAAAATAGCAAATAGCTTTAAATTCGGTTCAAAAATTCATTTAAATGGTTTATCATAACAGCATATTCATATTTAAGGGGGTTATAGTCAGGTATGCCGTAAAAGTATACTACATAAGTATTAAAATGGGGTTGGCCGGTCGAAAGTATTTACAGATGGCGACAGCATAGCTGCCCTGTCAAACGGCTATTACACATTGCAACCTGCAGGGCCCAATCTGTCAGGTTGGAAGGTGTAATTGAAGGTAGGGCCCGTAGGGAGCTGAAGGAGGGGTAGGAAGAGGCAGGGTACACAACAGATTGGGCCCTGCAGGTTGCAATGTGTAATACCGCTTTCAGTCCTACAAATAGTGTCAAAATCACGTTTTTTTTAAAAAAAATTTGACCTGGATGGGCTAGCCTTTAAGCCAAATCCCATACAATACAACAATACTAGTGAAAGGGACCTAGCTATGCTGGCGCCATCTGGCCAAACCGTTGACAGTTGCCAACCCCATTGGAAAATTCGTTATAGCAGTACCTAAGTCAGGGTGTTTTGAATCACTAAATTCATTTTTCATTTTTAACTTAATGGTTAAATCTCGATTCAGAAAATCGGACGTAATGCTTATAGGCGTTTTCTAACAGTAACTCATAACCCTAAACAGACAAGCGTCAAGTTAGGTGCTCCTAAAAAATGTAGCTGTGTGCAAAAAAAAATATTATTCATCTTAACGTTCCAAATTTTGAGACGCGGTCGAGCCGACCTCAAATAACTTACATGTCAAATTTATGACCATTATAGGTACAGTGGGCGCATTCGATTTTAAGACCAGTTGAAAATACGGAAAAATCGCGTTAATTTATTAACGAGCTTACCGCTCCAAATCTTGACACACGATAAAGCCGAATTGAAGTATACAGTATACTGCATACTAAATATAAGACTAGTCCGGTGGGCGCGTATGATTTTAAGAAATAATCAATTCCATACGAAAAATAGCAACTAACTTTAAATACGGTTATAAAACTCTTTAAATGGTTTTACACTAATTGCATATTCAAATTTAAGTGGTCAGGGAATTTTAAACAACGCACATTTTACAAACTAGGCGAGTAAAGTGTGATGAAATGTCATTTACTATGTTTATTGCGCTGAATTGAATTGAGAATTGCGCTTTAGTTGTTGGGCTTTATCGGCTGCAGCGCTGGCCTGTTAGCGAGTACCCTGAATCTGCGACTGCGCAATGTGTCGACGCACGTAGCGTCCCACACCGGGGCCTCCCTAGTTTCCACGGAACTAGAGTGGGTCCGTCGGGCCACTTGCAATCGCTTTTCACCATAGAGTACCGAACTCTTTAGTGCGTTAGCTAGGTGCTCGCGCATGCGCATAACTGAGATGTGCTTTTCGCCATGCCAGCCGGTTCAAAGGTTGCAGACATGGAAACGGTAGCAAGTGAGCGACGGACCAAATCTTTGATAACAATTATATAACAACATACACATACAAGGTGTAACAAAAATGCTGGTGGTCCTTTTAAGGGCATAATTGGTATCGTATTCAAATTACGAAAAAGTAAGAAAAAAATTTTTTCGCGCGAAAAAAATTTTTGGTTTAGTATGGAGGGTCGGCCGGCTGGGACCACCTGCCCGTAGAAAAAAAAAACAATTTTTTCGCGTCCTAAAATTTTTTCTCCTACTTTTTCTTAGTCGTAATACGATACCAATTATGCCCTTAAACGGATCACCAGTATTTTTGTTACACCCTGTATAAATAAAGAAAATGGAGTACCCAACTGAAAAAAACCCGAGTAGTTTTTTGGACCTGTCACCGACGGAGTGTTCTACAAGGTGTAACAAAGATACTGGTGATCCTTTAAAGGGCATAATGGGGTTGGCAGGTGAAAACTTTTGCAGAGGGCGCTGTTCCAGATTCCATACAATAAGAGAAAGAGATACAAACGATGATAGAAAGAAACAGACGATGAATGGTCCCTAACTTGTATGCAGGCATAAAGCTTTTCTTAGGCAAAAACCTTCCCTATGGCGTTAATCTACATCATTTTAATTTTAGTGTATTCCAAAAACGGATGGATTGCAATTTCGGAGCAATTCGAGACAAAACATTGAGTCATTTTCGCGAAAATAAATAAAAACTACTTCGCGCCATACAAATTTAGCTTTTCTAGGGACCAATTTTTAAGATGTCACTTTGACAGTTGCCAACCCCATTGGTATCGTATTCTAATTACGAAAAAGTAAGAAAAAAAGTTGTTGTTGTTGTTCCTATGGTACCCCAGAGGTACAAAGGGCCTTCACGAGGTCACGCCACGTCTCACGATCCCCAGCAGCGCTCCTAACGTCACTCCAGCTCATCCCGATGTCACGTAGCTCCTTCTCAACAGAACGCTTCCAGGATTGCACGGGACGACCCGATCTACGTACACCTCCTAGGGGTTTCCAGTTGAGGGCAGTGCATGCGATATTATCATCGCCGCGGCGGATCGTATGCCCGATCCAACTCCACTTTCGCTTTGCGATTTCTTGCCCCATCGGGATTTGTCTACACTGGGCCCACAGTTCCTCGTTGCGAATCCTGTTTGGCCAGAAGATACGGAGGATCGATCTTAGGCACTTGTTAACAAAAACTTGTAGCTTGTTTGTTAAACCTTGCGTTACTCTCCAAGCCTCGCAACCAAAAAGTAGGACCGACTTCACGATTGACTCAAAAAGGGCCAGTTTTATGCGGCGGGTAAATACGTTTGACTCCCATACTGGTTTGAGCTGAGCAAACGCGGCCTTCGCTTTGTTTATCCTAGCGGCAATATCTGCATCTGCTCCGCCCTGCACAGTTACTGTGCTTCCCAAGATACGCAAAGGACAGAACATCTTCGAGACAGGTATCCTGAAGCCTCAGAGTATTCGTGTTTAGTGACTTGATTCTCATTCCTACGGTCTTCGATCGATTGATTCGCAAACCCATTTTCTCCGCAGCACTTCGAAGTTTCTCAAGCTTAGCTTCAAGTTGGGTAAGTGCAGGCGAGATCAAAACGATGTCATCTGCGTAGTCCAGGTCCTCAAGGGTTGTGAGTCCCCATGGAATGCCTCTCGGAGTCGATGTTACCTCCCTCATCACATCATCCAGCAGTATTATGAATAGGAGCGAGATATAGCAGCATATTTACAAGTGTGTGAGTGCCTGCCGGACCCAGGGTGGTTAACATTACGCACACATATACAGTCATGAAAGAGATGTGCGCATAGACATTCGTACGCGTGCAAATGAGAAGCAATGATTCTCTGTCCCTCATCGCGTATGCGTATTTTTCATAGACATACCACCCGTAGACCTGACACGGAAATAATAATACCAAGATTGAACGGGATTGTCTTAATACACTTTCCATAGATATGACAGAGAAGGCGCTATTATCGTTGATCCTTATCATAGAATCACCCTTGTGATTATTGATTACTTCCAAAAGGCCCTAAGTACAATAGAAATGTTTGTTTCCCTTCACCGCTCTTTGAAGGGTAACAATGAAACCGACTAAATTATGTAGATTAGTTACGCAAGTTGAAATGCGTTTCCAAATTAGTTGCGTTGCGGATGTTACCACCGTAAGGGATAGAAACACTTCTATCCCTTACCACCGTAAGGGACACTTCTATCCCTTACGGTGGTACACGTATGCGGTCTCTAGTTATATTCTTGCTCTCAGACCGTACGTTTGTGAAATACCAACCCACCTCTTATACGTCCATGGTACCCTAGTCCCTCCATAAAATGAACAGTCATGTTTCTGTTAATCTATCAACTGAAATAGAATTGTATATTTGAAAAGTGGTTCTACTTATTGCTACCTAGATATATATATAGTACAGTCAGCAGCAAAAGTAGGTAAGCGGGTAGGGTATTCAAAATGAGCTGGACACGACTTTATTGTTAAAATAATAAGAGAGTGAGTAGTTCATTTAGAACACCCTACCCACTTAGCTACTTCTGCTGCTGACTGTACAAGATTTACTTAAAACTGATTACAATGCCACCTATCGGTGACATAAAGAATTAATAATCCATCTTTCATACGATCATACCATCGATCTCATAACATCCAGGTTTCGAGTTAATATGTATAGATGGCGCTGTCAATCGGATTTACGATGTGACATTTCCTTTGTACTCTATGGCTCTACATTTTGGCACTAGACATTTGACTTTGACTCTACATACAGTCGCCATCAAATATATCGGAGCGGCCAGGGTGCTCAAAAATATCTGAACATGCACTTTATTGCCTTGACAATAGAGGCGTTGCTCAGATATTTTTGACCTCCTCGGCCGCTCCGATATATCTGATGGCGACTGTACAACTCAACCATACATAAAACTCTACATTGGGCTCTAC
The DNA here is from genome assembly GCA_911728535.1 of Pammene fasciana. Lineage (NCBI taxonomy): Eukaryota > Metazoa > Arthropoda > Insecta > Lepidoptera > Tortricidae > Pammene > Pammene fasciana. The sequence continues at coordinate 7,534,723 of OU452277.1, read as the reverse complement.
CTATTCGACTCTACAAATGACTCTTAATTATAACTCTCCATTTTGGTTCTCTAAATGTTTGAGTACCCTGACCGCTCCTATATATTTTATGGCTACTGTACAAAGAACTAATTACGTAAGGGTACAATGCCGCAAGGGTCTAGTTTAGATTTGAGCTAGTTATTAATTTAGTTTAATATTTGTACTATACTAGTCCCTCTGTATATTTAATTATGTAACTAAAAATGTTCTAGTTTATTACGTAAGGTAACATGTATAAAGAAATAAAAGTAAAAATATACAAGAAGTGATGAAACACTGTTATAAAGAAATAAAACCAAGAAATAATATCTAAAACATAAAACTAACAAGCAACATTAATAAAAAAATAAAATAACAAAATTAAAAGCAAGATTAGGAAAAAAAAATATTTGATGGCGACTGTACAAAGAAATAATTACGCAAGGTAACATGTATAAAGAAATAAAAGTAAAAACATCCAAGATAATATCTTAAACATAAAACTAACAAGCACCAATAAAAAAAAATAACAAAAATAAAAGCAAGATTAAGAAAAAATAAAAAAACAAAATAAAATGCTCCCATACGCGAGGATCGAACCCAGGCCGATCGTTTATAAAAAAAAAAAAAATCATTTATTTCAAGCTTTCGCTCATATCAAAATTACATTTAAAATTAATTGGACACAAACATAATAATACAAATACTAAGTAAATAGCAGACTTTCTTCCCACTAGGCCACGCCCCGACTTGTAAGACTCGACGAAATTAAATTAGATGTCAAGCGGATTTACGGTCTTACACCTACTCCTATGAATTCATTATGCCCTAGTACAATCGAAACATAAAATTTTTGACCACGTGGTCCCAGCGGAACGCTACATTTGTTTGAACATGCCATTGGTCTTCATCGATTTACAAGACGTTATCACGTCAAAAAATTCTTTCGCGCGAAATAAAATTTTGTTTTAGTATGGAGGGTCGGCCGGCTGAGACCACCTGTCCCATAGAAAAAAAAATTTTTTTTCGCGTCCAAAATTTTTTTCTCCTACTTTTTCTTAGTCGTAAATAGTCGTAATACGATACCAATTATGCCATTAAACGGATCACCAGTATTTTTGTTACACCCTGTATGTTGTCTAGGTCGCACATCGCACACAAATTACACGACTATCGTGCGACTAACACAACAAGTAAAATAAAAAAGAACCCATTTTTTTCTTTTTTTTCTGTACGTTTCTAATGAACACAAAAACTTAACGGATCACTGAAATTATTTTAAATACAATATTTTAGATAAGCAAATATATACCTAAAAGGCATTAGAATAGAAGGCAGCTGATTGATACTAAAATCAGGGTACAAACCTTTCAAAATCATAGATTAATATTTATACAAACAGGATATCCAATCCAATTTCCCAAAATAAAACCTTGAGATGTCTGCATAAGTGGTCCCGGGCCCGGGCCAGTGGGGCGCAGGTCCACGGTGCTACGGGTCGGCCGGACATTGACCCGCCACGTGTCGCAATTCTCAGACGCATCGCTTTGCATCGTTCCTGTAGGGCTCATGGCGATGGCGCTGCGGCCTGGCGCGTGTCCCGATCGACGACTTACTTTACATCATTGTAACTTACCTACTAATATAATAAATAATAAACATACATTACATACAATGTTACAGAGATAACGCATTTCTAATATATATTTTTATGCAACTATTAGCAAACGAGCAGACGTGCCGCCTGATGGGAAGCGGTCAACGCCGCCCATGGACATAAGCAACATCAAGGGAGCCGCTTATGCGTTGCCGACCTTTGAGGGCTCTGTACGCTAATTACTGCACATAGTGCACATTGTCTTGTCTCATGCATGTTTTCAATCAGCTGCCATAAGCACTGAGACAATTATTTTAGTTCTAGTTTCGGGCGCTATTATGTATGTAAGTCGCCATCAGATAAATTGGAGCGACCCTGGTGGCCACAAATATCTGAACAACGCGTCTATTGTTAAAGTGATAAAGTCCATATTCAGATATTTTTGAATACCCTGGCCGCTCCTATATATTTCATGGCGACTGTACCTACGCAAAATATTTTTTCATTTAAATTAATTTTTAAATAAATTAATAGTCATTCTGCTATTTGGGGCGGAAAAATCTAAAAACACTAAAAGCATTAAAATCGGTACAGCCGCTCTTGAATTATAAATGGTGTAACTGACACGACTTTGTTATATATAATTCATCTGTGTATAATTCAACTAAATTAATTTACAAGATACTGTTGATTATTAACGCAGGAAGTTTGTTTTAAAAGTTCATCCATTTTTTTTCTCAGAAATGAAAAACAACATTTTATTTTATTTGAAAAAAAATTACACTTACAGATTTCTTAATTTTGCTATTTTTTGTATGTACGAGGGTGAATCAAAAAGTTCTTAAAAGTTCTTAAAAATACAATAAAACCCCAAAGTTATTACTAAGTATCATGTATTTTTTCTATAAGATACAATCTTTTATGTTTTAAATATATTAAACAGCAAAATACTTCATTTATTTTTTTCCTCAGAAAAAATAGGTCGTAATTTGTTTTTTTTTTTGCATACCTATAGGTGGAGATATGGTAATAGTACACACAAATCGAATACAAACGAGTATTTGATTTTAACAATAAATAAAGTGGACCTATCTCAGAAGCTATAAAAGATAGAGGTTTAAATGATGGATAATTAAATGCTCTTAAAAACTTCAGTATCAAGTATTATCAATAAATGAACAGTTTTTAGTTTATACAGGAACTATCACAAAATTCACAGCTTTTCACTAATTTATCGGCTAGCTCAAGACACTTCTTGTAGCAAATATTATCATTTATCAAATACTGCCCTAAACAATACGATACGACTGATACGAGTATACCTACTGAAATATCTGAACTACATCACGCGTTGTAAATTTAATATCTAATTTCACTGGTCTAAAAAACGGACTGCACTGCGTGGATTCAAATTGAATAAGTGACCAATTTATTTATATAGAAATAATAAGCATAAAAACTTTCTTCGTAATTTCATTAGGCATAACTATGAGTTTACGTAATGTTAATCAGTATAAGAATCAAATTCCATAAAATGTCACAAATATACCGAAACTCCGCTTCCTAGAATTTTAGCTCTGTCTGAGGGACAAAAAGTAAATAAGTAGTCGAACCTACCTGAGTAAAAGCTATATATAGCAGTTTATGCTAGGTAATTTGATGATGATTATAGTTGCCAAATCAATATAAATATTATTTCAATATTTTTATAATAAATGGGTATTTTACTATGTGTATTAAAGGTATTATAAATAACTGTGCATTTTGTTATTTATTATTTGCAAAGCTTTCGTTAAGGTTTTTTAAAGTACCTGGTACCTACCTACGCTACGCTATTTAAAGACAAGAAATTTGTGTTTATAAATTTAACTATTTTTTATAATTATTGCTGCGCGAACAGATATGACTTGTTGAGCCATGAAAAATTAAGAATTAATACGAAAGCACATTTTAAAATTATAATAACATTAATATCTAAAGACATAATATTACCTATGATTTAACAACTTCACTCTAACCGATTAAATTATTAAATTATACCTAGTACAATAGGTACTTCGTTTTTACAACAATAGGTAGTAAGTAGGTATAAAACAAAAGTAACGATGTCGTTTTTATATTCCTAGCAGTAAAAATGTACCTTAAGTTACAATCATTCCATACTAATAAATAGGTACTCTCTCATTTATTATATCTAATTAACAATTATAAGGCATCTTGGCCTTTTGGCCTAACCACATATTCTTTATTTATTCACAGACAACAAGAAACTTGTGTCGCGAAGCTCTACCTACACGCGCGGGTCAGTCGCGGTCGCGTTGAGGAAGGTTGAAGCGGACGCACGCGCGGCCGGGCCTCAGAACCACGGTTCCGAACGTTCGGTGACCGTGTAGCGCGTGTCGACACCTCGCCCCGCACACCGCGTTCCGCAGCCCCGCTGCCGCCGTGCGCAGGCTGCGGGCCGATGTCCTCCCGCCCTTGCGAGCCATACATAGGTATAAAATGTATGACTTTACTATATAGCTGTCTATAATAACTAATGAACACTGTAAGCCCTGACTTAACGGTTACCAAAACGCAACTATTTTACCACGTCCTAGTTTTATTTTAACTAAGTAATAGACTTACATATAGTGTAGATATTATTATAATAATTGCGGCATTAACTGCCTATTCAATAACCTACCGCAATTCCGCTCACTTACTTTATGATATAGGCACATCAATGACAGCGACACATCGCCATCGTAAATATTATGAACATTAACATTACCTACAAACAAGATAATTTTGTTGTAGGTAATGTTAATGTTCATACGAATGTAATTACTTTAATTGAAATATAGATAGATAGATAGATAGATAGTTTATTAATCAAAAAGTATACATAAAGTTATACAAAGCCAAAGTTATATATTTCTGAATTACTTCATGTTGTTATTTTTTTATATACTAGGACGGTGGTAAATAACTGAAATAAGCATATGACCTGCTTTAGTGCCATATTATTATTATAAAGGGAAATAAGGCATATACCTAAGCAATATGCGTTGTGATTGATAAAATTTTAGTATTATTAAATTTATTTAAACCCGTCAATTCCGTTAAAAAACGGAAGTGATGCAAAAATATGCGTTTATGTCGCAAGTCGCAGTAAACCAAAGCCACATAATAAATCCAAAGCGTTACTGCCAAACAATTAAAGTGTCTAATTGCCATTTTACTGCCTGATGATTAGCGGTTACCGTAGCGGCTACGGCGTAGCCTATGGATGCCTGTATCTCCAGAGGATATTTTGATATTATGTTTTGAAATGGAATTAAACAGATATTACTCTGATTAGCTAACATTAATGATGGTTTAAAACACTGAATGACTAACGTTACAGACGTTATCAGTGCCATATTTTTGGCACTTAAGGTAATTAGTCTACTAAAGTGTGTGAAGTTATCTACTCTAGTACTCTATAATCGCGAACTACGGTCGTGTATTTACCATTTACGTCGCCCTCTTTCGAATACATCATATCATATGCAAGAGCAATAGAAATGGAGATGATGAAATTCCAAATTTCGAAGCAGTAATAGGTATGAACCATATATGTACAGTCGCCATCAAATATATCGGAGCGGCCAGGGTACTTACTCAAAAATATCTGAACATGGACTTTATCATCTATTCTTGACAATAGAGGCGTTGTTCAGATATTTGTGACCACCATGGCCGCTCCGATATCTGTACTATTGTGCTGTATTCGCATCATTTTTAGGGTTCCGTAGCCAAAATGGTAAAAACGGAACCCTTATAGTTTCGCCATGTCCGTCCGTCCGCGGTCTAGCTCAGTGACCGTTAGCACTAGAAAGCTGAAATTTAGTATGAATATGTGCATTAACCAAGCCGACAAAACGGTAGAATAAAAATGCGAAAAATATATTTTGTTAGGGTACCTCCCTTACACGTGAAGTGGGGGGCGAATTTTTTTTTCGTTCCAACCAAGCTGTGTGGGGTATCGTTGGATAGGTATTTTAAAAAGAATTAGGGTCTTCTAAAACAGTTTTTGGATTAAACTAATACACTCGGAAATAATAGCTCCGAAAGTTTAAAACAGGGCGTCCCCCCCCCCCCATCTAACTTTTGAATCGTGGGTCCCAACATTTTGAAAAAAATCATGAAACTGAGGTCTAATGAGTACCTTCAATGAAAACTATATTGAAATAAATCGGTTGAGCCGTTTTTGAGTTATCATTCAAAAACCCATAGTGAAAGGACATAAGTAAAAATGACGTAAGCGCCGCCAAATTTCCCGTAAGAAACGACCTTTTGAATTAATGGTCTCAGTTTACGGAACCCTACACTGAGCATGGCCCAACATGCTCTTGGCCGGTTTTTGACATTCGTATCAACATTCGCATTTGCATTATACGAATATTTCCCGAATGCGAATGTTGGCAGAGCGTATCCTGTTGTTATTGTGACCGCGCTGACACAGCCGATGGTCATATGCTTGCTCATAAAGAGGAAGTGAAAACGACGGCATCACTTGACTCTTTTTGATCAATAATATAGGACTCCATCACATTTCATGTTCTGTATTTTTGAACTATGGAAGCATTAAAATGATAAGCAAGATTAACTTTTTTGAATCTACTCCGTAACATTCGTATTCGCATTCGCATTCGGACATTCGCATCCTGAATATTCGCATTCGCATTCGCGAATGTGAGAAAAACGACATTCGTGATATCCCTGATCTGTACTTATTTTATTCCCTTCTTATTCGTTATAATTATAAATTATCGAGTACATAATTGAAGGGATGTTTACAAAAACAACATAACTGCTTAGAGTGGTTGACACTTTTTTAAGAACATTGTTAATTGTTTCAAGTGTCAACCAGTGTAGTCAGTTATGTTGTTTTTGTAAACATCCCTTCAATTATTTACTGTTATTGAACATGTCTAACTTTCTTATACATATTAGTATATTACTATTTCATTAATTGTAATAATCTTGGTATTTTGTTCTGGTTTGACTTATTAACATTTGCCACGTGTTTATCAAAAGCACTTTTTAAATTTTAATTTCATATTTATTTCGTCACTGATTTTTAATTAATTTTAATAATATTTATATGTTACTTAATGTAATGGATTCACCGCGGATATCATAGCTGATGTTATGTTGCCCTAGACAGATAAAATAGAATATGGACGGACGGCGCGCGGCGCGGCGGCGGCGGGAGAAGCGCGCGGGAGGAGGCAGGTCGGGAAACTACGCACGCGCACTGACGAGAGAGTTCACACGCGCGGCGAAACCGCGGTGCGCCTCCACGAGTAAAACCACCGCGCCCGCACCTCGTACCTCATACTCATACCCTCCCTACTCGTGCCACCCAACCTTCAACGAATGCGCGCCGCTTTTGTCGTATTTTACTAACAAACACCACAGGCTAATTATTTTGAAAATATGTTCTTTTTACTATAAGCCTTAAATTTTTCAATATATTTTTAAATAATATTCTTAGATAGAGTTTCGTAGGTACGAAACAATAGTTAAGCTAAGGTTCGGTTGGTAAGTTTACGATTGTTTTAGCAGTTATAGGATATTTTTATAATTCCATGAGCCTCACTTCTCTTTATGTGGACATATTGGCACATTGTTGCCTTGCTATTTGCTCTTAAAAGCAATGTATTTTTAATACAATTGAATTCTTTTTACCCGCTTATTCATAAACGTACTTCAAACCTCATTTAATTAAATCATCGTGTGTCCTTATCTGCCACTTTGACAGTTGTGTTTGTTAGAAACAGACAAAACATAATTTTAATTTAACTAAATATGTTTATGCATACGCCGGTGATTAATGATTATAAATAGTATAAATACATAATAGTTCAATTAATTATATGTCCCGCAAAGCCTGCAAACAAAGTGATGATCACTTAACAGACTGGCCATTTATTCGCTTAATTCTTTACACTGTGACATTTGATACGCGCACACAAGGCAACATTTAACACACACAAACAACCGATCTGTATACCTACATACTTCACGTTAGAGGAGAGCAAGAGAATTACTTGATGCGCTGGCCTGTTCGTGGCTTTCCTTGCGCTTGCCTTTGGCTCGCATTCGGCCGTGGACCGCCGATCGCGCAGCGCTTGTGTAACCCAACTTGAGTGTCGTGCGCAACCTACATCAACATTGACGGCATTGAACCACTTTGCAGAAAGATTAACAACATCATCAACGGAAATGATAGGTAAGCACAACTACACTATTGCACCTTGCTATTTCTGATTTTGATTATTAAGCATAAAGTTTAATTCCAAGTCACTGTTAAGTAATTGACTAAAAATTTAAACATACCTTAATGAGGGTGTACTAAGAGTTAACAGAATATTTTCTGTGAAATTTTAATAATATATTTCTGTTTTAAACATGTTTTAAATAACACTTCTATAAACTTAGAAAATCTTTTTGTCCGCATTTGTATGCAAATATGTTTGTATAGATACCCATTTGCATCAGAAAATTTGATTTTGCTCTGATATAGAATTTGATTCAAAGTCCCAAATATAAAAACCTAATGAACTTGAGTCATTTATTCATGTTGCGGTGGGGTAGGGCGCGCGGTAGGAGCGGGGCGACGCGGGGTCGCCGGCCCAGGCACGTGGAGACGCCACCGCGGTTTCGACGCGATGAAACCGCGGTGCGCGCCTCCACGTGCTATCAGAGGACATTCACTCCGTTATTTCTCTGCGCCCCGCAGCCCACCCTTTCCCCTTACTGGTCCTACTCTGTGCATCGTGCATCCTGATCGGTGCATGCCACACGTAACACAGTACGGTTTGTGAACGCTTGTGGTCCCGATACGTCCTGTCTGTTAGTCGGGATATTTACATTTATTCGTAATGGAATATTGTTCTACGTCTCAGCTGCAAATTTATCGTTCTACAGGTGAGGAAGAACGCTTACACCAATGTGGGGAATGTGGGCTGATGCTTTCCACGCGAAGCGCGCTGACCGCTCACGCGCGCTCGCACCGGGCAGCTGCCGATGCACATCGTTGCGACGTTTGCCAGAAAACTTTCGCCGTGCCAGCACGTCTACAACGCCATTATCGGACACACACCGGCGAGCGGCCGTTCGAATGCGAATACTGCCACAAGATGTTCAGTGTTAAGGAAAACTTGCAAGTACACCGTCGTATACACACAAAAGAGCGACCCTACCGATGTGGAGTATGCGGTGCGGCTTTTGAGCATTCCGGAAAACTTCATCGCCATGCTCGTATTCACACTGGTGAGAGACCTCATGCGTGTCCGCATTGCCACAAAACTTTCATACAATCCGGACAACTTGTTATTCATCTCCGAACACACACCGGTGAAAAACCATACCGATGCCCGGCTCCCGGCTGCGGTAAGGGTTTTACATGCTCAAAACAATTAAAAGTACATTCACGAACGCATACTGGAGAACGCCCGTACACTTGTGATATTTGTCTGCGAGATTTTGGATATAATCACGTCTTAAAACTTCATCGTTTCCAGCACTATGGAGAAAGATGTTATCGATGTACAGTTTGTGATGGAACCTTTAACACAAAGAAGCAAATGGAAGCTCATATTTACAAGGAACATGGAGCTGAAACACCTCGACCACCGTCACAGCAGTCCCCTCCGCCACTAGCGGTCAATGGAAACATGATGTGTGACATAGTTGAAGCTGCGCTACAACAATTGCCACCCACACCTCCCAGTTCTCCTCCATCTCCCCAGTGTCCAGTAGTGCCTGTTTCTGCACCAACATTGCCAGACTCCCCAGTCATGCCAACATCCTCGCCTACGCCACCTTCCCCACCTCCAACTGGCTTGCACTGTTCTCTCCCTCATTCTTCCCTTCCTCCTCGGAAGCGAAAACTTATTCTTCAACCTGATGAAGCAATTCCAACGGTACGTCATACTTCGGTAATACAATTTGCTCCGGCAGCTAGTGATGTTTCGTAGCATTTTAATGGTGACATGTGCTATCATCATGTTGAATCTTTAAAGAACTTTTAGCTGTAAGTTTTTAACTGTAAGGCTGTATTAGAATCTACGCAAAAATAGTGCTATTGCGGTGAAAGTTGCTAGAAGTTATTGAATATGATAATGGAAAGGTGATTCAATAAATTAGTATGATCTCTGGTGACAAAAATGTGGTTTAGAGACATTTTGAAAATCATCTAATATGAATGTGTTTGTATTATTTATATCTATGACAAAAGTTGGTACAAATAAAGAGACAGACATTGTTACTAAGCTCAAAAACGTATTTGAAATATGTAATAATGATATGACGTAGATTGCTTTGTCTTTTATACACCAATGTAAAATGTGCCTAGCCGCTCCATCTTGTTATAATGGCCAACTTGTCAATTTTTTTGGGATTGTGTAGTGTGTGTGTGTGTGTGTGTGTCTTGCTTTTATGCTTAGGGTCATTGTGAATGCAGTAATGAATTAGGACGGGTTTTCCATTTCCATGTATTCATGTATTTTAGCTAAATTTGTTTTTTAAATTTTATTAGAAGTGCCTTGAACTATGGGTATTTTAGGAGAATTTGATCATTAGTTGATTAGTTTTTGGTATTTGTATTTTTTTAAACCTGCAGCTGGTTAAAATCTTGTCCCCTTTGGCATGTTTAGTTTGGCATGTGTAGTTGTGACAAGTATGCCCATTTATGCAGAAATTATTTAATATGTTGCATTTATGCCCGTCATAAGAATAATATGTACTCTATTTATAAGGTTTTGTATTTACTATTTATCTACTACGTGTTATTATATTATTCGATTAGATGTCTTCGTTTTATTTATTTATAGTAAACTTACCTACTGTCGTAATTCATCTCGGAAAGAACAACTTTTATACCTCTAGGTACTCTCTAACTATCAATTAATATTTACAAAATGTATTCGAAATTAAATCTCCTATTAGTTTCTGATAAATGGCTTCAGATGATTCTCTTGTTCATTTGTTGCTTTGATGGTTTTGTACTGAACCAACTTTGTTACACTTTTTCCATATATTTTTTTCTGAAGTTTTACTCAATCTTTGGTTAGAATAAAGGACTCTTTATTTATCTTTTATACTTATTGTAAAACGCATTAAAAGAAACATAAAATTACTACTAACTACTATAATTGGCGCTCTTGATGCCTACGTGCAAAAGAAATATTTGAATTGGCAATTTGGCATTCAGTTCAGTTAATAATTAACACTATATACTAAATTATAATCATAGTTATATCGTCGTCTAGTATCTATAACACAAGCCTTATTGAAGTTATTGAGTTGTCGTTTGCCGTGGGAAAAGGTCAATTTGTGAAAGATTGTGTTTTAATATTTATTTATTTTCTAATTGCATTTAAGTTACCGGACCCTCCACTTTACATGCACTTTTTGCAGGATTTATCATGTATAATGAATCCTCGTGTAAATGCAAATCAGGTGCCATTGGTCCGTTGATGGGTAGAGCAATGGCAGCCATTTAAACACTTAAAAAAGAGCCGGTCAAGTACGAGTCGGGATCGCAAACCGAGGGTTCAGTTCGAAGTTGTAAGTATGCAAATAGTTTGGTTATAACTGTGATTGGAGGGATAAACTTTGATTTTTTCCGTTGAAAGGCTGTTATCTCCATACATCGACATAGGTCGCTATTAATTTACCAACTTTATAGTAACAACAAATTATCAATTTCAGGACATTTCCCTTTACTTATGCTGTAAGGTACCTTCCTTCTTGACAAATTCCCCATTCAAACCTCTAACTCCAATTTCACCCCTTAATCTTAAGGGTCGATTTTCACGATAAATACTAATTTCATGTTTCGTCCCGGGATTAAAATACATATCTGTATACCAAATTAACAAGTTTCATCTAAATCGGTTCAGCTCCTGTGAAGTTTCGAATAAAATAGTCTAATCTGTTACCTCATACAAACTTTGGACACTCCCTTTAGGGGTGAATTTTGAAAAATCCTATCTTAGTGCACCCAAAGACCTTATAAGGAACCTTCGTGCCAAATTTGAATCTCTAGGGCCAGCGGTTTGGGCTGTGCGTTGATAAGTCAGTCAGTTTCTTCTTTTATATTTATACTTATTTAGATAAAAAAATAAAGATATACAAGGTGTAACAAAAATACTGGTGATCCTTTTTAAGGGCATAATTGGTATCGTATTCTAATTACGAAAAAGTAAGAAAAAAATTTTTTCGCGCGAAAAAAAAATCTGGTTTAGTATGGAGGGTCGGCCGGTTGGAACCACCTGTCTCATAGAAAAAAAAAATTTTTTTCGCGACCAAAAATTTTTTCTCCTACTGTTTCTTAGTCGTAATACGATACCAATTATGACCTTAAACGGATCACCAGTATTTTTGTTACATCCTGTATTTAGTCTGACACAAATACTTTCAAGAATTTTCATATCCACAATATTAAATTACAAAATCGATGCCAGTTTCGTAATTAATGTCCCAAAAACCACAAAAATCACACCCATATAGAATTGGTATAAAAACATTTCAATCCCTTCATGCCCCAACAGGGAGGTGGTATTTAACGGCCGCCAAGTTGGATTTTAAAAACCGTTGTTGTTTTCAATTTGGCACAAATACTTTCAAGATTTTCATGTCCACAATATTAAATTACAAAAATCGATGCCATTTTCGTAATTAACGTCCCAAGAAAGCATAATAATTCTCCATAAAACCTTGTGACAATTGCCTTCCCCATTTCAACTAAGTACCTCCACGCGTTCCTGAGGGTCTTGACCAGTGTCTTGACTCAAGAATAGACTCACGTTGATTTTATTCCCGTTAAAATTATTCAAAATAATTTCGTCGTAAGTAATTCATATGCGAGAAAATATAATGAAAATAATTTACTTAATTTTGTTCATGATTTTTATTTTTATTTAAATAATGTTTTGCGAATAAGAATGTTAACGTTGTTAAAAGGTTGTATACCTTTAGTTAGATTTATATTGGCAGCTTAGTTTCTTAATATGATTAGCTTATTTTTTATATCAATGTCACTTCATGAAAAATGGATTTATATATGTTATTCTTGTTAAATGTGGTTCTAAATAAATATTTATTTTTAGAACTAACTATTTAGATTTATGTTAGTTTTAGTTACTTTTAATTGTTGTTTAACAAACAAAACTTTCAAGATTATATTTACGTACGGCAACTATCGTTTACATTTTAACATGGTAGCAGTAGAGTGCGCAAATACGGATTAAGCGGCAGAATTCAAGTAAGTAACTGCAAAAATGAGTAGCGACAGAATATTAATTCCAACCTTCGACGGAACCGACTACGCGAATTGGAAAATCCGACTGATGAAATTTTTAGAGTTTAAAAAATGCAAAGAAGTAGTTACTAGATTAAAAGATGTGAAAGATGATGCTACCAAATGGGAAGAAATGGATATTAAGGCTACAAACTATATTTATTGTGCAATAACGAACCAACAGTGGGTTAGTAGCGCGGGGTCTAATTAGCAACTCGTCTATGGGGCAACTCGTCTAAGACGCAGGTTGTCTAAATCGCAGCTCGTCTACATATCAACTTGCCTAAAAGCAACTGGTCTACACGATTTTTTAAGTAGTAGCTCGTCTAATTAGCTATTCTATTGCTGCTATTTCTGGGCGGTTTGGCCTTCGGGCATCTGAAGCTACCTAACGAACCTAACCTACCTACCTATTGATATAGTTTGATATCCGTGAAAACATTACACTTTGGGGAAAAAGCGTAGGTAGGTAGGTTAATAGGTTCTTTAGGCATCTTCAGATGCCCGAAGGGCAAACCGCCCACAAATAGGAGCGCTAATTGGGCTAAACTGAACTACATGTTAAAAGCGTTACCGGAAAGCTACAGCTACGTAGGAGATTTGATAGATGTTTTGCCGGAAAGTGAAAGAACAGTAGAATATCTCAAAAGTAAATTACGTATGAAAACTTTACAAAAAGTAGAGGAAAAAACGCCCAACCGATCTAATGCATTTAAAGTTAATTCCGATAATAGGCCAATTTGTTTAACGTGTGGAAAGCCCGGACACGTGCGCAATTGCGCAGAGATTGCTGTCACGGTAGCCGTGGTCGTGGACGCGGACATGCAGGTTTAGAGTTCCTGTCCCAGGAGTCCAGGAATTTATAAATCTGGGAATCACTAAACCCCGAATTATGGAAATAGTGAAACCGTGATTTTATGGCATCCGGAATTCCGGAACTTTAGGAGGCCGGGATTCTGAAAATGCGGCTTGCTGGAATGGTCCCAGCGGTCCAGGATTCCGAAACTTAAAAACATCGTAATTTCGGAACTGCGCGAGACCGGGATTCTAAGATATTGTACACCAGGGATTCCAGGAATTGAAACAATCGGGATTTTAGGGTCCCGGGTGTGCCGGGACTTAGAAGTACAGGATTACGGGACTTTCCTGAAATTTTGAAATCCTATGTATTACCTATATATTTCATGATTAATATTTTTACATACATAACATTTACTTTACCCGAGCGAAGCCGGGTTTTCATCTAGTCTATATTAATAATTTCGCTGAGCTTAACGGAAGAGTTGAACGAAACTATGCTCAAACGAAAGAGCGTAAAGAATAAAGAGTTTTTGATTTAGACACTTATATCGGCAAAATTCGGATTGTCGCGTATTTTACGTTGAAAAGTGTTAATTTGACGACATGGACGTCGGCCATATTTTGTTAGTTGTCAGTGACGTCACAGTGAGGACTGAGGGGTGCGTTCGGAAATTGTGAACAATGTTTGCGTTCGGCGCATATAGAACTAGGTCCGACGTGCATTGCGTGTCAGACAGGTTATTTGATTTACTAATAAAAAAATGAATATAAATAACATGTTTAAGTATATAAATTGACGACAGTACAGTCAACGCCTAAAATATGTGATTGCTATTTCGTGTTTTGTTAAGGAGTAATGTAAAGATGTTAGCAAGTATTCGAACACTACCTACACGTTTTGTCATGTTAATTTCAAACGTCATGTCATGCAAAGGAAAGTTGCCAAAATTGGAAATTTGGATGGATGAATGATATACGCGGGTTTTGTTTAATTGCGTATTTTTCCTAAATATGTCTCGAATACTATTGTAAATATTATCAGCCTTAGTTCTCTGAGTGTAGTATAGAAACTGATGCGTTTTCTAAAATGTTCAGGACGGATATTGGAGTACCGGGCGCAACAAAAGGTTGTTTACAAATGTAAAGGCTAATCTTTTATTAAAATTACTGTAAGTATGACAAAATTATGTGTTATATTGAATTTACTAAAACGTAAAGTCAAATTTGATCGCAGAAAACTCAAACACTTCACGTTATCATTCGTAGAAAAATGCACATTTGGTTGTATCTTTGAGTAAATAACCATGAATACATTCATGTTCTAAAGGATATCACGTTGTTATGAGGCATGTAGAACATTATTTCTAAAATGAATACAAATTAACTATAGTTTAATTAAATAGGCTGTGGTCAACGTTAGGGGGTGCTCATTTTTTATCTTAGGTATTCACATAATATGCTTATAAACATGAATTGTATGACCAAATGCTGTCATAAGTATAGTAAATAGTGTGTGCAATTAGAATTCTGAAGACTAAAGCTGAAGGCCTTTAAATAAACCCTGGCCACTATGGCTTTACTAAGAAAAATTTATCAGTCAGTTATTCTAATGACACAATGCGCGGATATGTATGTAAAGTTGATCCGCGCGGTTTTCACTGATGTCTGATCCAGGCCGAAACCAGCGTGTGCAGTGTCCTGTTTTTGTGGTTTTTAAGCTTTTATTCACCTATCAATTAATCACAATAACCTCCTTGAATTCAAAGTGAATAAATTTAATGGCTACTGTCTCTGTCTGTTGTAATTAACTTCAACTACATTGAGCCGGAGTTAATTATTGGATGTTAATTGGATAACCCAACTGCTAAAAAATTAAAATTAAATTAAAAATGCATTACATGTTTGTCGCGCAAAAATAGGCACAAAAAAAAAGATAATATACACTAGAAGTAAACAGAAAAACAATACACAAGAAGGGAAAAGAAAAAATACAACAAACAATCAACTTAAGAACTAACGACAATAGGCTCGGAGCTCAGCATTCGCTGCGAGCTTGGTCGGCTACACAGTGCTGTTTTTCAGGCCGCGCCTGTCTCTTGACTTATACATAATGAAAATTCAATAGCTAGGGGAAACATCGCATTCACAGTTCGCATTACTTTTTATTAGTAATTTCTTTGTGTCTCTCTGACATTCGTAAGTGCATTGTAATGTGCCTAAATTGAATAATAAATATCTTTTATCTTTTTTTATTACATGCTACCTAATACTTAAAAAACTTTTTACAAAAAAAGATAACCGACTTCGAAAAGGATAAAATGAATAATAATATTATTTATATGCGCTACCAACTGATATGTTTGAAGTCGGTGCCAAGCCAAATTTAGACGAGTTAATACGAACGAGGCGATGTATTTATTGTATATCTAATAAATGCGGTATGGATTGCACTAAGGTATGCATTTATTTCGACTATGCGCTAACTGTTAGGCAAGTAGGTACCGAAAGTATAATCTTGCGTCTTATGTTTGTTAACACACTGTTCGGACTAATTGTACCTCGAACGAAGCCCGTGGTTCGGTTTGAACTATTTATCCTTCTTCATAAGGTTGAATTCGAAGTATTAAGGAATTGAATGGCTAGATTAATTTTTCTATATTCAAAATACTCAGATACACCCAGTACATCCGCCGTGTAAGTGAAAAAGGCACGATATTCAAATTTTCGATGGAAGGCCAATCTTACGCGTCTACTTTTTTTTTTATTTCTGCCTTTTTCTGATTATTGACAAAGTAGATGTGTATTATCAGAGTAGATGTGTATATATGGCTGTCACATTTCATCGATATTGGATTAGTAGTTTAGACATGAAAATGTAACGGAAAGAAGTCACATTCACCTTTGCATTTTTAGTACCGATGTTTTGTGATATTCACACTTGAAGCTGATTTGACCGGTTTTGTAATTTTTGGCTTGGCACCGACTTCAAACATATCAGTTGGTAGCGCATATAAATAATATAATTCTTCATTTTGTCCTTTTTGAAGTCGGTTATCTTTTTTTGTAAAAAGTTTTTATTTTTCCATTTTTAGTGGTTATATATTTGTCAAAATCGGACAACGAGTCTCGTAATAATCGGTAAAGATATATCAATGTTCATAATACACCCTTTCAATCTAAGTAAAGTTCCACGTATCATAAGGTATGTTCGCCCAATAAGGACCGGTTCCTAATAAGAGCCACCATTTCAAAAATCCCGCTCCTGATACTAAATTGAAATCAAGTCTCGCGCCGATGCTCCTCATTAACCAATTATTGAAGTGCATTGGCATTACTTGTAGGGAATGCAGTAGGGTTTGCTCCCGGGAAATACCGGAACCGAAAGTACCGGGAATTCCCGGGATTTCGAGTCGTGTAAAGAACCGGGACTGGAAAATAAAAATCCCGGTACTTTCGGGATTTTCGGGAAAAACATTTTTTACTTTTTTGGGCCCATTTATTCTTCGGAGTTCAAATATTTCATCGCGTAATGTTTTAAATGTCAAAAGTGTCAAAATACAGATACCTGGGCTGCTGGCTGAATGAAAACTGGGATCCAGAGCAAGAAATTAGGGTAAGAATAGAAGTAGCCCGAAGTGCTTTCATAAAAATGCAGAAATTGTATGTGAATAAAGATATTAACCTGAAACTAAGATGGAGACTTGTAAAATGTTACGTATTATCGATACTTTATTATGGTGTTGAGACATGGACGCTGAAAAAAGCGATGGAAGACAAAATAGAGGCCTTCGAAATGTGGCTATACAGACGTATGCTAAAAGTATCATGGACCGCAAAAGTGACAAACATAGAAATTTTAAAAAGAATGAAGAAGAAAAGAGAAGTACTAACCACAATTAAACGTAGGAAGATTGCATATTTTGGACACCTATATAGACATAAAAAGTACGACCTTCTAAAAGCTATAATAGAAGGGAAAATAGAGGGAAGGCGGGGAAAAGGAAGAAGGAAGGTGAACTGGCTCGATAACATCAAAAAATGGACAAACATTGAGGACGCGGCCACGCTCGCAAGACTGGCCGAGAATAGGAGAGACTTCGCAAAGGTGGCCACCGACGCCCGTTAGGGCATGGCAGTATAAGAAGAAGAAATGTTTTAAATAAACGCGGGCCGTCCAACCGGCGGCCGTGGTCACGGCGGTCGCCCGCCAGGCGTCAAGCTGGCGGTGAGGACAGCTACGCCAGTTACCAGATCCCGTGCTGCTACGCGAAAATGGCCTTAGAAGACCTTCCCTCGATTTCAAATGTATGAAGATTTGCGTTAACAGATTTTGGAAAAAACATTCAAGGTGCGAGAAAAAGGTCATTTTTGACAAACTTTTTTTTGTAACCATTGGATCCCATTCCTATCCAAGATCAAAAGTTTGTATGGGACCAAAAAAAATCTCCAGCTAGAAGAGCCACAAATCGAGGAAATTTTTTCCGATATATTTTGTATCAAAATGAAAACTTATTTTTCACGTGCTGTTTTTTATGTCAATCGATTCCATTCCTATCCATTATCAATAGTTTCCTAGGGGCCAACTAACGGTAATGTACTAAAAAGCCACAAATAAAAAAAAAACATACATTTACTATATAGAAAATGTGAATTTACATTTTTCTATCACGTAGACACACACGTTTAAGGACGTTAATAATGTATGACTTAATTACAGTAAAAGCATAATATCAGAAAACAGGGATTTTAAAGCAGTAAATGTATGTAAAATTGTTCTTCAATTTGTGGCTTTTTGATACATTACTGTAAGTTGATCCTATAGAAACTATTGATACTGAACAGGAATGGGATCGATTGACATAAAAAAATAGCTAGTAAAAAATTAAAGTTTTCTTTTTCATACCAGATGTATTGGGTATCTTTCCTCGATTTGTGGCTTTTCTAACCGGATTTTTTTTGGTTCCGTACAAGCTTTTGATCCTGGATAGGAATGGGATCAAATAAGAATTAAAAAAAATTCAAAAATTATCTTGTTCTGCACCCTGTATGTTTTTTCTAAAATCTGTAAACGCCAATCTTCATAAATTTGAAATCGAGGGAAAGTCTTCTAAGGCCATTTTCGCGTAGCAGCACGGGATCTGGCAGCTGCCCTCAGCGCCTTGGTGGCCGGCTTGTCGCCTGGCGGGCAACCGCCGTGACCACGGCCGCCGGTTGGCCGGCCCGCGTTTATTTAAAACATTACGCGATGAAATATTTGAACTCCGAAGAATAAATGAACCCAAAAAAGGTACAAAATATTTTTCCCGGAAATCCCGAAAGTACCGGGATTTTTATTTTCCAGTCCCGGTTCTTTACACGACTCGAAATCCCGGGAATTCCCGGTACTTTCGGTTCCGGTATTTCCCGGGAGCAAACCCTAATTACTTGGGTTTTACGCCGCCATTCTGTCAGTATGCCTGTCGATGTAGTTCACGTCACGACGCGTAGGTCGTTTTGTATAATTTGTTGGTGTTATTAGATTCATTCAAGGGGTCCTGATTCGTTTTCGCAAGAACTTAACACATGAAAAGGAAAAAGTAACATTTAGGCGTGGATTGTGAAGATAAGGTTATTGAAAGAACTATTTTTTTTGTCAAATTAGATTGGTTTGCTCCGGGATGGCGAAGTGCCTAACAAGGACCACCTCCTTGTCGCCAAATAAGGACCAGGCCTTTTTAATATCATGTTTAAAGGCTTAATAAGGACCAAGGGCTAATGACTGAAAATGTTCATAATTATGTTGTTTTATGCTTAAAATAGTTTCACTTAGTAAATATAAATACAATACAAAACTGTGTTTTATTAAAATACATAAATCAAGTCAATTATTCTGCGTTTAAGTTTCTGTAGACTTTTTAAGGACCAACAGTACAATTCATGTGAATTTTTAGATTAATCCATCGGGAATGACAAAAACAATTGTTACAATTAACAAAAAATATTAAATAAATTATGTGGTTTTGGAATTATCTACGGAACAGGAATGACCCTTATTGAGAACACCCATTCCTAATAAGGTCCATTTACAAGTTTTTTTTAAACAGTGTTTGTCATTAATTTACTTCGGATTCGTGATTTTTACTTAATGTTTGTACTTCTAATATAGGCAATTTGTACATTTCAAATGTTTTTTAAGTTAAAATACTTCTTAAATCAGATTTATAAAGATTTACAAAAACCTGGTCCTTATTAGGCGAACTTACCTTATATGGACTTCATCATTAGGTCCACTCCATCAAATTGGTGGTTTTCGATAGGAAATGCTTAAGTTGCTTCAGAAAACACCCAAATCAACATACATGTGCCTTTAAAAATTGAGGAGTTCTCTCAGTTGCTCATGGATTCCATCATCAGAACAACACCAGATTAACGTAGGACTATCTTCAAGGTAGTTATATTCATACGAAAAAAGAATTTTTCAAATCGGACCACGGGTCTACGAGTAATCGCTCAACATCCTACATTTAAAAAAATCTTCATCATCATCAAATCAATCATCATCGTCAGGTCCACTCCAATCAGATGTCAAAAGGAACAACCCAAGACAGAGTAACTTGGCGTCGAAGAGTGAGGAGACCCGACCCCAAATAACGGGAACAGGGAATGAAGAAGAAGAAGAAGAAGGTCCATTCCATCAAATTGGTGCTTTTCGTGAGAAAATGCTTGAGTAGCTTAAGAAAACACCCCAATCACCATACACGTGCCTTAAAAAATTGAGGAGTTCCCTCAGTTGCCACCCCCACATCAGAACAGCACCAGATTAACGTAGGACTATCTTCAAGGTAGTTATTTTCATACAAAAAAAGAATTTTTCAAATCGGACCACGGGTCTCCGAGTAATCGATGAACATCCTACATTTAAAAAAATCTTCATCATTATCATCAAATCAATCATCATCATCAGGTCCACTTCCATCACATTTGGTGATTTTTGTGAGAAAATGCTTGAGTTGCTTAAGAAAACACCCAAATCACCATACATGTGCCTTTAAAAATTGCGGAGTTCACTCAATTCCTCATCGATCCCATCATCAGAACAGCACCAAATTAATATGGGACCACCTTGAATGTAGATCCTTTCAAACAAAAAAATAATTACTCAAATCGGACCACGGGTCTCGGAGTAATCGGTGAACATACATTAAAAAAAAACACCAAACCGAATGCAGAACCTCCTTCTTCCATGGAATTAAAGTCGGTTAAAAAGGAGGGCCACGTTTTTTCGAAAGTATATAGAGGTATTACCCGAGCGAGGTAGGACGGACGGAATCCCGGGACTTTCAAAAGCCGGTGTTATGTATGCATGTTCTAGATAGTATAAACCAATGTGTCATGGCGAATAAACGTCAGTGCGTATCAGAGCAGCCGTCGGTTCACTTGTCCCGTCCCGATATCTAACAGTGGCGACGATCTACCCGCGTATTCTAAAAAAGTGATAGTGTCGGACATGAATTCGTCTCAAATCGGGATTTTAACGAATTTCGAGCACAACACGCAAACGTGGAAAGTGTACAAAGCACGTTTACAGCAGTGGTTCATAGCTAATAGCATAGATGAGAAGAGTGACGCGGCGGGAGTGAAACGTCGGGCGATTTTGCTGAGCGCACTCAGCGATGCAACATATAAATTGGCATCAGATTTGGCATTGCCAAAGGATCTTCAAGCCGTTCCATTTGAAGACATATGTGCGCTACTTGACAGTCATTTTACGCCAACGACTTGTGGATTTAACGAGAGGTTCAAATTTTATTCGGCGGTGCAAAAAGAAGGAGAAAGCTACCCTCAATGGGCGGCAAGACTTCGCGGTTTAACAACACACTGCGAGTTTCTGAACGTAGAAGAAGCTTTGAGGGATCGTTTCGTAATGGGTATGCTTCCAGGACCGGAGCGGGAAAAGTTATTCGCTCAGAACTTAGCGACTTTAACTCTTTCTAAGGCGATAGAACTGGCAGAAAGCCGGCGTTGCGCTCGTGCAGGGGCAACTGCGGTCGTCGGGCAGGAGGCCCAGACATCGCGCGCTGACCAGATATTGAAGATCGCAACAAAGGAGCAGAAAAGTGTTAAAGTGTTGTGTACCGTATGTGGTTATAACAACCACACAGCCGAAAAGTGTCGTTTTGCAAATCATAAGTGCCGGAAATGTCATGTTAAAGGTCATTTACGCCGTATGTGCAAAAAAGTGAATTTCTTAAGTGGGGTTGATGAGGACGAGAACGGCGATGACGGTGAGTGTCAGTGCTATAACATCTATAGTATTCGCTCGGTTTCAGGCGAGCCAATGATGTTATCAGTTCAAGTCCAGGGCGTGCCAATAAATTTCCAAGTTGATACAGGTGCGGCGGTAACCGCAATCTCCGAGCAAACGTATTTAAAATATTTTAAGGATGTGGCATTGTCTATAACTCACAAGCGTCTGTTATCGTATACAGGGAATAAGATGCATTGTTTAGGGATCGCACGGTTACCATTTACTTATGCGGGTAAGACCAACGTATTAAATGTGCATGTGATCCGCGGTGGTGCAGGGCCCTTGTTAGGTAGGGATTTTATATCGCAAAACAATTTAGAATTAGTTCCGGTAAATTTTTGTGAACATCCAACTAACTTTGTTGACCAGCTACAGGCTAAATTTCCTTCTGTTTTCTCGGATAAATTAGGGACCTTCAACAAATACAAAGTGAAACTCAATTTAATAAAAGATGCTCAACCGATTTTTTTTAAAGCTCGACCGGTGGCTTTTGCCTTACGCGATAAGATTGATAAAGAGTTGGACCGGCTGGTCGACGTAGGTATATTAAAACCGGTTGAACATTCGTCATATGCGTCCCCGGTCGTGCCCGTGTTGAAACGCGATGGTTCGCTGCGTCTGTGTGCAGACTACTCAGTGTCTATCAATAAACAGCTGATTGTAGAACAATATCCGTTGCCCACCGCACATGAATTGTTTGCTAAATTGCACGGAGGTCAACAGTTCTCCAAATTAGATCTATCTCAAGCTTATGCGCAGTGTGTATTAGATAACGAATCACAAAAAGTTACATGTATAAATACGCATAGGGGCTTGTTTTTATATACACGTCTCGTTTTTGGCCTGGCTAGCGCTCCGGCTATTTTTCAACGAGTTATGGAAGGGGTGTTAGTAGGCATGGAAGGCGTGTTATGTATGTTAGACGATGTTTTGATAACCGGACGCACCAAGGCTGAACATTTAGGTAGGTTGCATGCGGTATTACAAAGATTACAGGATGCCGGGCTGACACTTCAAAAAACTAAGTGTGAGTTTTTTAAGGACGAAGTAGAATACCTGGGCTATGTGATTAATAAAGAGGGGTTGAAAAAGTCACCAGCAAAAGTTAGTGCCATTTTGAATGCACCAGTACCAAACAATGTCAATAAGTTACAATCATTTCTAGGCCTCGTCAATTATTATCGGAATTTCGTTCCAGGGGCATCTTCGATACTCAGTCCGCTTTATAACTTATTACAAAAAGGCAGTAAGTGGCACTGGAATGCGGAACACGATATAGCGTTCAAAAAAATCAAACAACACTTGGCATCGGATCAAGTGCTGGCGCATTTTAATCCAAATGCGAAAATTGTTGTGACTTCCGATGCATCACCTACTGGCCTAGGTGCCATTTTGAGTCAAATTGGTGATGACGGTTTAGAGCGTCCGATATCATATGCTTCACGCACGCTAAATGCGGCTGAAAAAAATTACTCCCAATTACAGAAAGAGGCTACGTCCATCATATTTGCCGTGCGTCGTTTTCACCAATACCTCTATGGTAGGACTGTGCCGTTCGTTCTTCGTACCGATCATAAGCCGTTAACTACCATTTTTGGGCCTCATCGCGGTATTCCGGAGGTATCGGCTAATAGGCTTCAGCGCTATGCGATGTTTTTAAGTGCTTATAACTACACAATTGAATACATTCGCAGCGCTGATAATAGTGCCGACTATCTATCGCGGGCGAGCGTAAACAATGATGACTCACATACCGATCTTCACCATAATAAGGGTGGAGCCCCACTGTCTATCGAGGAACGAGCATCATACATCAATTTTGTAGTTGATGACAGTCTACCGGTTACACTCGAAATACTTCGTAAAGAATCACAAAATGACCCTATTTTAACCAAGGTTATACAATTAATTTTAAACGGTTGGCCGAAAAAGATATCGGATCAGGCTATTCAGCCATACTTGCTGTGTAAAAATGAATTGTCATTGGAAAATGGAGTAGTTATGCGGGGTCATAAAATTGTGGTACCGGAAAGATTAAAATTAAAATTTTTGTCCGAGTTACATAAGTCACACCTCGGTATTGTTAAGTGCAAAGCGGAAGCTAGGAGTAGGGTCTGGTTTCCTGGTATAGATAAGGCCATCGAAACGATGATAGCAAGTTGTGACATTTGTAATCAGCTGAGACCATCTCCACCTCGCGCTCCGCTCGCAGTGTGGCCATACCCTAAACAGGTGTGCGATAGGGTGCATATAGATTTCTTGGGCCCTATTAATAACTGGTTGTATTTAGTATTAGTAGACGCGTACTCGAAATGGGTCGAGGTGTATAGGGTTAGTTCTACGTCTTCGTCAGTCGTGATATCTAAATTGTATGAATTTATGTCACGATTTGGGTTAATACACACACTGGTGAGTGACAATGCCACATGCTTTTTGTCTGACGAGTTTCGTACGTTTTGCTCTGCGAATGGAATATCGCATTTAACATCTCCTGCCTACCATCCAGCCAGTAATGGGCAGGCGGAGTCTTATGTAAAGGTAGCAAAAAAAGGCATACGTTCTTGTTTAATGGTTAGCACTAATCAGAAAAAAGTTGAGGAAAACTTATACAAATATCTTTTCGATTATAGAAATTCTGTTCATGTCACTACGGGGACTTCGCCCGCCCAGATCGTATTCGGCCGCAAACTTCGTTCGCGCTGGGACTTATTATATTCCCCGCTATCGCCGTCCTCGTCACACAATCACTCTAAGACAGTGGAGCGCAATCAGTGTTCGCAGGGTAAAGCTTTTGGAGGACAAAAAAGGCCATTTTTCAAACCTGGTGATAACGTTATGTATAAAAAAAACAATGGCAACAAAAATTATACTTGGGACAGAGGGTTAGTCGTAAGAAGAATTGGTAAAACAATTTATTTAGTTAAGGACCATGTTACACTGGTGCAATATAAAAAACATATTAACCAGCTTATACCATTTAAAGGGCTGGACGGCGCCGGATTCCGATACACCAGCTACCAAAGTTTAGATACTTTAGACGAACCTGACGAACCCCCAGTTAACAATAACAGTAGTGCTGCAAACGAGCCAGCCACACCTGCGACCACCAGCGAGGTGCCGCCTTCGCTCTTGCCAGCGAGAGGAGAAGAGGGAGATGATACCTCATGCAGGTCCACCCAGGATGCTGCGGTTTCGTCAGGTGGAGACGTTGAGGAATTCTTTGAAGCATCTGAGAATAATAGCCTTTCGCAACAGGTAGCAACGCCCGCCGACCAGAATTCCAGGGGCGGTGTGTCTGGAATGCAGTTGCGCCCAATCCCTAGAACGGACTATAGACCATTTTATTGTATGAATTATTCAAGAGTGTAACTTAGTTTTAAGAAGTCTGCTCTCCATTAAAACGGGGAGAAATGTTATGTATGCATGTTCTAGATAGTATAAACCAATGTGTCATGGCGAATAAACGTCAGTGCGTATCAGAGCAGCCGTCGATTTCAGGATTCCAGGATATTCGGGACTTTAAAAAACCGGGATTTTGGAACTGCACGAAGCCGAAAAACCAGGGATTCTGAAACCGAGATATAAGGATCCTGGGAGGCCGGGACTTTAGGCAACCCGGGTTTCCTGGATGAAAAAGCCGAGTTCCTGATATTCCAGGAGTGCGATGTTGTTGGGTTTTAGGATTTCGGTATTCGGAGTTTTAGAAACACATGCGGGAAACCAAGATATTTGAATTCCGAGGTTAAAAAGCCGGTGTTACGATTCGTTAGAAAGCCGGGATTCCAGAAATGCGGGCCGGCAGGATATAAAAGTCAAGGGAGTCCGGAGTTTTGATTTCCTTGATTAGGAGACTTAAAATACAGGAATGTGGGAAACCGGGATTAGGGTGCTGGGAGTCCGGGTATAAGGGATTCTGAGATTTAGAGACATAAGGAAAAAAAATCTGGATGGGTTCCGTGACATTAGAAAGCCGGGATATAAGGCTGTATAATGCCGGACGCCGGAATTTTAGGGTTTTAGGAATCTGGAACTTTAGGGTTGCAGGATTTCGTGATTTTAAAAAGCCTAGATTCCGAAAATGTGTCTCAGAAATTTTAGAGTTCCTGTCTCAGGAGTCCAGGAATTTATAAATCTGGGAATCACTAATCCCCGAATTATGGAAATAGTGAAACCGTGATTTTAGGTTGTTATGCACCCGGACATAGGGGCATCCGGAATGACGGAACTTTAGGAGGCCGGGATTCTGAAAATGCGGCTTGCTGGAATGGTCCCAGCGGTCCAGGATTCCATTATAAACCAGGGATTCCGGGAATTGAAACAATCGGGATTTTAGGGTCCCGGGTGTGCCAGGACTTAGAATTACAGGATTACGGGACTTTAGAAATCTTAGGAATCCTGGATTGCGGGAAACCAGGTTTTTTTACATATAATATTTTCATTATTTATTTTTTTACATACATAACATTTATTTTACCCGAGCGAAGCCGGGTTTTCATCTAGTAGTAACATATTACCGAATACTTATTTTCTAATATGTTTTTGTAAACAAATTATATACTTATAGTATATTTTGAATACATTTTGTAAATAAACAAAATAATTTCTTTCCTAAATTAGATTCAAATATTTCGTTAAACGAAAAATCCATATCAAATGCCATCAAGTCGCCGGTTGAATGCGCATTCAATTTAAAGCGGTATTACACATTGCAACCTGCAGGGCCCAATCTGTCAGGTTGGTAGGTGTAATGAAAGGTAGGGCCTGTAGGGAGCTGAAGGAGGGGCAGGGTACACAACAGATTGGGCCCTGCAGGTTGCAATGTGTAATACCGCTTTTACCAACACAACATTTTGAGACCTCTTATCTTAGGGTCGCCACACACCTAGCGGTTTTCCTCGCGGAATTACCGGAAGTAGCGGAAATTTGTCTATGGTAGCGGAAATTTGTCTATGGTAGCAGATTTTTTGTATGGAAGCCATAGACAAATTACCGGAAGTAGCGGAAATTCATAGACAAAATGCTTAATTTGTCTATGAATTTCCGCTACTTCCGGTAATTCCGCGAGGAAAACCGCTAGGTCTGTGGTGACCCTTACGTCTATAGAGCGCATGCACCACAGATAAAGTAATATTGTATTTGGTAGAAATACTTTATACCATTCTAGCAACACCCGTAAGGGTCACCACATACCTAGCGGTTTTCCTCGCGGAATTAGCGGAAGTAGCGGAAATTTGTCTATGGTAGCGGAAATTTGTCTATGGTAGCAGATTTTTTGTATGGAAGCCATAGACAAATTTCCGCTACCATAGACAAATTAAGCATTTTGTCTATGAATTTCCGCTACTTCCGCTAATTCCGCGAGGAAAACCGCTAGGTATGTGGTGACCCTAATACAGATAAAGGGTTAAAATAGACCTAGCGGAATTCCTCGCGGAATTAAAAGCGGTATTACACATTGCAACCTGCAGGGCCCAATCTGTCAGGTTGGAAGGTGTAATTGAAGGTAGGGCCCGTAGGGAGCTGAAGGAGGGTAGGAAGAGGCAGGGTACACAACAGATTGGGCCCTGCAGGTTGCAATGTGTAATACCGCTTTAAGCCAATTCATAGACAAAATGCTTAATTTGTCTATGGTAGCAGAAATTTGTCTATGGTAGCAGATTTTTTGTATGGAAGGCATAGACAAATTTCCGCTATCATAGACAAATTAAACATTTTGTCTATGAATTGGCTTAATTCCACGAGGAATTCCGCTAGGTCTGTTTTGACCCAAAAGCGGTAAAACGGCTATTAGACATTGCAACCTGCAGGGCCCAATCTGTCAGGTTGGTAGGTGTAATTTCACGGGAATATCATGTTGCATTACTGAATTCACTGCGATCCAAAATATCAGGACATTACAATAATACAACAGGTAAGTACTATATACTTACATTAAGTACAACATACCAAAAGTATTTCTTATTAAAATGATTAAATTATATTTGTCGTATCAAAGCAGCACTATTTAGGTATACACAAAGTATATAATAGCAGAAGAATGTTAAATTCCGCAAAAGAAAGTTTAGTTTTATGGGAATTTAAAAAATTATTTCCCTCTTAGGTATGATTTCCACATTCTTACTGGACACTTAATGTCGTGCCAACTAGATTGGGCCTTGACCGATGGAATCCCATTGTGATTGAATTTAATTGTAGAGTGTTATTCTTAGGAGGTGTTATTATGGTCTTTCTAGACCATCCCGGGTCAAACTGATGAAAGCTGCATGACGGTGCCTCGCTGGATCTGCGAGCAGGCTTCCAGCGACGCTGAAGCTCGGCGTGCCGGTTGTCCTGCACGAGAGTTCAATAGGTATGCCGCGGGCCTGCGAACGCCATAGGCCTGCCGTAGAGAAACCAGGTACCACACTGTTTAGCTAGTGCGGGACTCCGCAGCTGAGAATGTACTGACCAATTGTAAACACAAACCCTGTAGTTTGTAATTAATTAGGGAATTAGGATTTAAAGTGTGTAGTGGAAGGGTATTCACAGCCAATGCTGATTAACATAGATTTGGTACAACTAAAATATATGTGACTGAACGTAAAACATTTACTCCTCGGTTATTATAGGCAACTTTTACTATGGGAAACTGCAGAAAATGTTGACTGTCCCATAGGACATTTCAAAATCTGACCAGCAAAGTGTATGAAACAGCCAAATTTTTTTCGCAATTTAGGTGTTGGTCCTATAGTAAAAGATGCTTAGAATGAGCTAAACATTATGGGGTAAATGTTTTACATTCAGTTACATATGGTATATATTATGGGGAAATACCAATTAAAATCCTGTTCCCAATAAAACCCAAAAAAAACCAAAAATAATGCATTTACTGGGATTCGAACCGGACATCCGCTTCACAGACGAGCTACTACCAACGAGGCAAAACTGGTTGTCAAATGAGTTCCTAAAACGTTCACTCGTGCGCTAGTAATATAAACGAACGTTAGCGGTGGGATAGTTTTTTTTTATGGAGTTACGGTTCTTCTCCTAGAGTATAGTATTCTTTGGTGTAAATCTGTCAAAAAAATTGAGTTTGACACGACGTACCCAGCGTCCCTATACGTTTGCATAAGTGCGAAAGAGAACTTGTCATGCGTTAAGAAGGGACAACATGATTCGTGACGTTACAGAGGTCTCTCTGTATAGTACTATTAATTACTCTGTGGTATTGCCTCCTCTGAAACTATTTTCCTATTTTTAGTTTTACCTCGACGATTTATCTGGCATAGTTATTGTTTATTTAAAAATATAAATAGAATATTTAATTTTTAATTTCTGTATTGAATTTGATATTCGTTCTGGTAACATATTATGGCGAAGTTTATGTACGCCGCCATATTTGTTTGTAGCAAACTGTCACTTTTTGCCGCTTAGCTTAGAGGCCTTAGAGCTGGCTTGTTGAGTTTTCAGACTGAAATCAAAATATTGTGAAATAATCATTCATTAAAAATGGTGTGTAATATTAGTATTTAAATAAAAACGTTCTTAAGTTTAATTGCATATAATTATTTTATTTTAAATCGGTAAAAATCTACACCGGGTTTCCCGGTATACATTGGTCCTAATTCCTTGTGACTAAGATTTTACTGTTGTTTTAGTCATGCATTTTTGTTTACAGACTATCGGAAAGAATAACAAGATGCAGCAGCACATCAACTATAGAGTTCGAGTAATACTGCAAGACTCTCGAACATTTATTGGAACATTCAAGGCCTTTGATAAACATATGAATTTGATCTTAGGCGACTGCGAAGAATTCAGAAAAATTAAGTCCAAAACCAAAGCCGCTGATAGAGAGGAAAAAAGGACTTTGGGATTCGTATTACTCCGAGGTGAGAATATTGTTTCGCTAACAATCGAAGGACCGCCTCCACCCGAAGAAGGTCTACCTCGCGTTCCTCTGCCCGGAGCAATGGGCGGTCCAGGCGGTGGTCGTGCGGCAGGTCGTGGTGCGGGCCCTGGTGGCGCTCCGCCAGGTCTCCAGGGACCAGCGCGTGGAGTTGGAGGGCCCTCGCACCAACATATGGCTCCAGGAGGCCGTGGACAGTTGTCTGCTCCTCCCCAGATGCGCGGTGGCCCAATGATGGGAGGTCCTCCACCAGGAATGATGGGTGCTCCCCCTGGCATGGGTCGTGGAGGTCCAGGGGGCAGAGGCCCTCCAATGAGAGGTAGATATTAATGAGTGCAGTGATTTGTGATTACTAGCTTATGCTAGACTAATTATTTTGTCAACACTGACAGTGGATTGTGGTTTTATTACAATACAGTGTTTATAAAGTAGTATCTCATAAGAGTACAGGTTTGATAGGGGTACTGGCCACAGAAATTGATGTAATGAGCTACCAAATTTCAAATGTACTTTTTAACTATAAGAAATAAATAATTCAATCTTATCTCTTATTATTCATTCATTGCAATTATAATCTATGGCACTAAAGTAATCATTAGAAGCACTCAACAAATTCCATACCTATATTAGAGAACTTAATAGTGAATTAATTCATCCTTGTCGTATGTAAACAAACACTTCTCAAAGATATCACACTTTTTTTCTGGTATTATATATTTTATGTACTTAAAAAACTTGCAAAGTATGCACTGGATAAAAAATACACCAAACCAAATGAGAGAACCTCCTCCTTCTATGGAATTGAATTTGGTTAAAAATGTTATTTCTAATAAAGTATTCTTTAACCTTTTGACTGAACTAATCAAATTCCTAGACAAAAGTAATTAAGCATTTTGTGTATGAATTTGCTTAATTTAGCTCAGGTGTGTTCTGTGCCTTAACACTTTCGCTGACAGTATGTCGACAGACACAGACTAGAAAGCTAGACAAGGCCATATAAATAACGTATAAGCTACATAATCTAGCATTAAAATACAGCTGGATCACTGAACCATGGCAGATAAACCTATGTTTGTTTTAACCTTTTCAACGCCAAGAGCCATTAAAGTGGTCGAGTACTGTCGTGCCTACCACGCCAACAACCACTAAAAAGGCTATGACAGACGCTGTCAAATCAATTTTACTGTTGACAGATAAGGTTTAAATTAGTATCTCACTAGTTGAAATGTTGGCGTGTATGCCACATTTTGATGCGAGAGGGAAAGCGTTGAAAAGGTTAATTAGATAACTATAATTAGTTTTGGAAGCACAAAAACTCATTGCCATAATTAAAAGTGGCCACGGAATATTTAAAGAAGCCAGTCACTCTGGGAATTTTGGACTCGCTGAATCTCTGAGGTCTCAAGTAAAACTTCATATTACAATTTTACAATCACAAATGATTATTTGAACCTATGAGTAGTTTGTATTGTACCATATAGTACTATGTAAAAAGGAAATTATAAAGATACCTGATCTGGTGGCGTTTTATAAAGCTACAAATGAACATATTACAATTTCGTTGTTTACCTCTCTAAGTGGATGTTAAGAGGGGCAAACAGCGATATTGATTTTTCACAGAAAGACCCTGATAAGGAAAGAATCAATATACTGGCTAACCATGTGTCACTTCACTAACACACAAGGATATAATAAGGAGTAACTTATCACATTTTTTATTCCACAATCTTCTAGCAGACACAGCACGACGATTAGCTAAACTGTTAAGCTAATGACAATCAAGACATGAAGGATGGCACTTCTTCTGATTGACTCTACACCTGCAGCCGCCGCTCGTGTCGCCGCGGCCGCGGGGCCCCCAGCGCCGGCCGCGCGTGGCCCAGCAGATCTCGGTCCTGCAGGCCGTACACATGATCCAGTCGCAACCCAACGTCTTTGATATAATCACATTGCATTCTGGACACCGCATCGCTTTTCCGCGCGATAGTATGTTATTGAGGTAGATGTTGGTCTTTTCGTCAGATTTTTTCTTTGCACGGTACTCTTCGCACGTGTCATCCTCGTGAATCGCCTGTAAGTAAAAAAAAAGTAGGTAGGTACTTAATTTACTGTAGCCTACTTGTAGTCACTATAGTGCGTAGTATAATATTATTCATATTACATTATCTTAATAACCACAAAATTTCAGTCTAATTAAAAATATAGAACTTCATGAAAAAGGTCTAAATGGAATTGTGGCTCATGCAGCCGTCACTTAGGGTCGACGGATAGAATAATGGTTCACATGATACATATTATATAAATGCAAAATTAAAGAATTGAATTACCTGACAGGTAACACAGTTTATAATGCTGCAAATAGGGCAGAGAAACCTTGTGACTCCGGGATCGCACATCGCCCACCCCTTGCAGTCGGCGGTTTGACAATGGAATGAGTTCCGGGCGCCACTCTCCGCAGCAGCCAGTCCTTTCGCCAACCATCGTTCATAATCCTCCGGAGATACGAGTGCACGGATCTCTCGCTGCTGCAATAGTCCAGGGCAGCCCGTGGCGGGACACGATACTGCTGGCTCTTCCGAGTGCTTCACGACGTCTGCGAGACACTCTTTGCAAAACGCGTGAACGCATTCTCTTAGAACCACCCCTTGACCTGGTTGATAATTGTCCATACATACTCCACACTCTATCTCTTCAGCATTCGGGACTAAAGCACACTGTTCCAAAAGGACTAACTCGGCGTACACATCGGTTGTCCCGTTTTCAACGTTTGTTTGGATTACGTTCTGGTTTATGTCTTCGGCATACTTTTCAGTTTCCTTATTCTGCTCATTTGTTTGGTTAAAGTTTTGATTTTCTACAGTATCAATATAGTCTATATAAATCGTATTATTTAGGTCTACTGGCGACGATTCTAAACGTGTAACTGTATGCGTCGTATGTTGTCCATTTGGTTGGTCTACCTTACGATTTTTGTCTTCTGTATTTATCTCTATGTATATGGTACCATTCATAGTTTTCGTAGTCGATTCCGCGCGCAATGCATTGTTGTTATTTGTTTCTGGAAAGAGAAAGAACATGAAATGTAAGTATCATAAAGCTTCGCGAGCTGCAGCTTCGTTAGTGGGTTGAAAATAGATGCAGCCACACAACTTCGTGAAAAAAATCTCAATAAAGAAACAGTAGACTGGTCATGGTTATCAAAGCCTAGATGAAAAGAAAACGGCCAAGTGCAAGTCCTACAAGTGTTTCGTTTTTCTTTTTGAGGTATGGAACCCTACAAATGGAAAAATGTGTTTTTAAATGCCTATTATACATGTAACTCACCTGGCGTACGTAAGGTTCCCGTAACAGATGGGCCACAGCACACACAGCCGTGTTCACTGGTATCCACGTTATTCCGAGCAGTAAATGCTCTACTGGGTCCCGGCTCCAAAAGAGCAGCAATTTTCTTTGGGCAGTCAATGTCGTTGTGACCCTCTTCAGCGCAATAATGACAAATAACAGGCATTACATCCATAGGTTTAGTTGATGTTACCGTTGCCGTCTTAGATTTCGTGCTTTTACGCTTCTTGGGCGGGCGTTGCAAAGGTTCAGTACTTTTGACTAGTTTAACTTTAAGTACATTTTCATCCGTATTTGGTTGTATATTATAAACAATCTCAGGCATCATGCCCACGGGCTCATTTGGTGTTGCCGTAGCCTTTTTATCTTTCGTGCTCTTACGCTTCTTGGGTGGGTGCTGAATAGGCACATAATTCTTGACTCGTTTTTCTGGGGCCTGACCAATATTTTCTTCTGGATTTGGTTGTAATTTATGTTTTAAATGAGAAAACCCTGTCAACTCCTGAACAAGTTTCCCGCGTGTCATTATTTCTGTTGTATGAGCCATTCTTTGAACTCTATTGTCTAGTCGGGAAATGTGAGCTAACACAAAAGAAACTACAATTTGTTCGGAAGTTAAATCTTTCCACCGTGTTAGAAATGAATTTACTAGCCGGCTGGCATATGCTGCGTAAGATTCATCCTCCTTAGGGTGGCTGTTGTTGATACTTATCATTGTAGCCGCGCATGTATTCTGGGAATCGTAACACGCGAGAAAATTAACTTTGAATTCGGCCCAGGTCATGCCTTCGTATGTTACCTGGGATAACCATGATGAAGCACTGCCTTTTAACGCGTTGCTCAGTGCAATGATGAGGGCGCCGCCTTGAAGGGGGTATTCGCCGAGGCAAATATCAACCAGGTTGCACCATGCCAGTGCGTCTGCTCCCTCAACGTCGGGATTGAATTCTGGCAATGTAATTGATAATGCAGGTGCAGGCTGAGGTTTTGCGCTGATGTTAGCCTGTGGCTCATTAATCATACGAATTAATTCCATCATCTGAGCATTTTTAGTTTCCATCAGTAATTTCCATTGCTGATTTGATCTATTCATATTTGCATCATCAGATGGCTGCAGGTCTTCTGTCTTATCATCCATTGTGTCTGGTGCCATACTCCTAAACAAAAAAAAACATAGTATGAGCATTGAGAAATAAAACCGTATACGAGCATGTCGGGCCATGCTCAATGTAGGGTTCCGCAGTTGCTGGCCCGTCACAAAACACCTACTACAAAAGTAATTTTATGGTTCCGTAGTCAACCGTATACAAACGAGGACTTGGCGAAACTATAAGGGTTCCCCCTTATAGTTTCACCATTTTCACCAAGTCCTCAGTGATCGTTAGTACAGTCGACGTCAAAGATATGTTTACACTTTTGCATCTTACTCCATTGTAATAAGGTGCAAAAACGTAAACATATTTTTGACGTCGACTCAACGCCATGAATATGTTTACACTTTTTCACTTTACCTACTCCATTTTAATAAGGTTCAAAAGTGTACACATATTTAAGGCGTTGACTGTACAGTCACCGGCAATAGTATCTTCCTACAGGAATGCCGTAAAAACATGTGACACGCTCTTATAGATAGACCTACAAATAAAAGCGTGTCACATATTTTTGCGGCATTCGTGTAGGAAGATACTATTGCCGGTGACTGTACCTACTACAAAACTGAAATTGGTATGTGTATTATATTATTGTGGAAGGTGTACGCAAAAATAAACCTCAAATCGATGTACACTTTAAACGGCTAAAAAACCGCACCGAAAACCCCGGGGTATTATTATGTTTGTATGTCTTTCCCGACCACGGAACAATGGTGTTCCGGACCTTTGGGAGGCGTATGCGGAGCCGAAGCCAACGCGCAGAGGCCCTTTCGACAATTTAATGAAAAGGGAGGGGTACACTAAGCGGATGCTGCCCCTGCCCGTGTCATGGGACGCACGCAGAGACAGCACCCGCCATGGTGTAAGGACTATTGAGAATTAATGGAGTCTAAAATCTACTAGGCTATTGGGTGAATAGTATTGACTGATTACTGGGCTATTGGATGAAGAACCAGACGCCTGCCTAATAAAACGGTATCCAATTTTATTTCCGGCAGACGGTGACTCGCCCTCCGCAAGATGGGCCCCCATAAAAAGCGACATCAAAGATGTCTCAAGGGCAACACCGGTGCATTATTATTATTATTATTATTTATTAATACACTAGCAGCTCTAGAGCTGATGCGTGTATATCTCAGCACTTGTGTTTTTTTTTTTTTTTTGTTTGCACTTTATAATGTTTTAAAATGAGAGTCTAGTCTATTTTTGAATGAGTTCACAGATGTGCACTAAGAACAAATTCTGGCAGAGAGTTCCACATATTCACCACACGATACGAAGGACGACTCGGTAGGAAGTGTTTCCGGGTTGGGTCTTAAAACGAGTCGCCTAATTTTAGGATAATTGATGCTCTTGAGGGGTTCTTTGGGTCCTATTAAAATCATTTATAGCAATTTTAGCCTGAGGAAATGAAAAAAAAATGTATGAAAAATATTACATAGTCAGTCTGGAAAGAGAAGTGTCGTAGAATGTATGAGCTTCAATATAAACCATGACACTTCTCTTTCCGGACAAACTCTACAAAGTTTTATACATTGAATAAAATATGGATGTATGAATCTATAAATTGCATTAAACATGTGTATAATAAGTAATTTTTTTTTATTTGCTTAATTGGCTAAAATAAAATAATC
Organism: Pammene fasciana; assembly: GCA_911728535.1. Taxonomy (NCBI): domain Eukaryota; kingdom Metazoa; phylum Arthropoda; class Insecta; order Lepidoptera; family Tortricidae; genus Pammene; species Pammene fasciana. The sequence continues at coordinate 7,498,685 of OU452277.1, read as the reverse complement.
AATGACAATATACAATCACGGAAGACTGTCATTTGGCAGAGTCAAGATAGGTCCGACGACGAGCGAAGCGAGGAGGAGTGTGTTAGGTGAACCGCGAACAAACAGCGCGCGAAGCCGAGCGAGCGAAGCGAGCGTGCCGCAGAAGCGGCGGGCGAGCGCCAGAACCGACTTTTGTATCATACAATAAGGGAAAGATGCCCTAGTTCGCCGCGAACCGATATTTGGTAGTACTATATCCCAAATCTTTAATCATAAATATTTCCGAAACCAAGCGATTCCTCAGGGTGGGGATGACTGTAGAGGATCCCTCACCCTCCCCTCTACCCCCCCACAACCCTCCCACCCCCCAATTAAGGCGACTCGTTTTAAGACTTTTACCGTGTTTCCTAGGGTTCAAATCACACAGAGGCTTGACAAGTTTTTTAGAGTGATTACTATTAACTTCATTTTTGACATTTAGATGGCGTGGCGTCTATGTGGTTGGTTTTGCGTTTGACATGGCGTCGAAAAGGTTAAAATTATCATATGATTACTTCAAGGAGTAGGTATAATGGATTTAACTTTATTATATCAAATGTATACACTTCTACATGTGGTAGGCTTAGACAGTGCTTGCAGTCAACAACAGTCCTTTTTCTAATAACTTTTTTTATAGTAAACATATCTATCATGTATATTGGTAAAATACACGAACCTCACACTTGGTGTAATAATAAAGAAAAAGGGAACAAAGCCTAAGTACTCGTAAGCAATTTGTGTTTCTATAAGGAAAAGAACAGAGGTAGGTAAAGCTAATGTGGAACTGTTGATGATGACCATGAAATTAGTCATCAGGTCAGGACTATAAATAACGTTGTAGTGAGGTAAACCTACGGGTACCTACCGACGCCGGCGGCCTGGCGATACCGACTGATTGGTTCGAAAGTTTCATAACATTTACACAATGTGTGTATTGTAAGTACACGAAGAAATCACCAAAAACTAAGATTGTCACTTTTGATTCTTCACACTATAAAAAAAATCGAGGAAAAATAGTAAACATGAAACATATTCAAGGTTACAAAAATTTCAAAATTTAGAACCTAACAACTCAATTTTCTGTAACGGCTGGAAACTCGGAAATTAGATATAAACTTGCATATTCATAGTCATGTGATTAATTCAAGTTCAACTGTTCCTGAACTTCCCGAACAAAACAAAATCAAATTAAAATAAAAACATTTCAAAACACAGATCAACAATCAACATAAAAACATTTAACTGTCAAGTGTCAAAACAATGTTACATGTTTGCTCAACATGTTTGTTATGTTTGTCAATGGTTTGTCATCTGTTTGTTTTTTTTTTTCTATAAGGACCAAAGACTTGTGACTTTTGCACCAATATATTAAAGATTGATAGTGGTTATAAAGTCTGGTCCGTTGGGCTTTGTTTTGTTATTATTAGAAATACAAGTTGTTACAAAATCTCAAAGGCTTTGCTTTATCGTACTTTCAGTTTTTTTTGAAGTGCATGGTATTTACCTAATACGTAATACGGAACGTCACGACGAAGCGAGTGTCGACCAGTGTGACCATTTGTGGCAGAATTATGCCATTTTAGCAGATTTTGCTGATATTTTATGTCTCTGGCAGATCGTTCTGACGATTTACACAAGCGGCAGTTCGAAATATTCCAAGAAAAATTACGATAATCTGAATTATCAAAAACATAAATGTGAAGTGAGAGCTAGGTTTTTCGCCGACAAAAGAATTGAAATATATACGAGTGCCAAGTTCTGCGTAGGAAACCCATAAAATTGAATTACAAGAACATGAAACATTCTCAAATAATTTAACACAAATTATTTATTTCACTTGGGGTATAGTTCAAGCTCATATTGACAATAGGCTACTTTCCTATTAAGTCATATCAGCTACTCTTTAATAAATGTCATGACGATTTAAGTAATGGAGTTTATTATATATGGAAGACTAATATTGTGACGTCACAATACTATATGATAAATACATCACCTTTATAAAAGTTTTAACCATTATAAAATCATTTAAAGCGCAAACACATGTTATACCTGGATTTACTCGTGTATTTTCGAAATTCTGATTTTATGAATGCAACGAAACAATTAAGTTTATCTATTGGAAAGTATCCTATACTATACAGTGTGGTAGATTTATTTTTACCCAGAGATGGTCACACTGAAGTCGACTGTCATTTGTCAAAGTCAAAATTCCACTGTGTGTATGGTCTCAAGTGGTTTTTAATAACGATAATTATGTTATTTTAAGTATTACTTTATGCGTGGAACGATTAATAAGTAATTTTGAAAATGCAGGCTTTTACAACAAAGTCATTCTCCAGTTTAATTAGAGCGCGACTTACAGAATTCTTTCCTCGTCAAAATTATGGTTAGAATAGAATTTTAATCATTCGCTTTTCTTACATCAGATTTTATATTTAACTGTGGTAGGACTGGTAGGTATAAGCAGCAAGTTCTCAATGAATTGTCCTGGGTAAATGTGGGAATTTGAAATTACAGTGACTCGCAAGAGATTTTACCGCAACACTGGCATCGTGCAGAGTGACAGTAAGTGGGAAGTGACTCTGGACCATCGGCGGCTGAAGACGCCCAACGGGCGCATACTGTCAGTGAGCAGCGAGCCGCTGGCGCGCGCCATCGCCGCCGAGTGGGATGCGCAGCTCGAACACATCACGCTGCCTACCATGCATCTGGTAACTCACCTTGCTTTAAAATCACTACATAGTATAAAACAAAGTTGCTTCCTGCTGTATGTCCCTATGTATGCTTAGATCTTTAAAACTAGGCAACTGATTTTGATGCGGATTTTTTTAATAGAAGAGTGAAGTGCGAAGCCAGAATGGGTCGCTACACTGCTTGCATTCTAAAAAACGTTATTTGACACATGACACTGACAAAAGCAATACAACGTAAAATGTCTTGCACATCGAAATCACAAAGGAAGACAATTGCACTGCGAACATTTACGTTCTACATCTTTTTTTATATTTTAGGATTGGCCGGACATCACCGTTATGAATCGGTAGTCGTCTAAGTAAATCGATATGAATTTTTCATCTTTCTGACCCGGCTTCTTTTTGGACTGATATTTGCATTCATTGTTGACAGTCGGGGCTTCCGACCTCCTTGCCGACGAGACACTGACTTACGGACTGGCAAACCAACATACTTTATGTGGAACGGCGGACTTTAAAATTCAAAATTAGACACAACAAAACAACAGACGAGACAGTCAGTTGACCATGGCTCGTTACTTACTGGACACTGATAAAATTTAGAACCTCCTCCTTTTTTGAAGTTGGTTAAAAATAATAAAGCCTTTTTATTTCGACTCACTACTTAAAATACAGTCTTATGTAGGAACTTACAGTATACTAAAATAACTTCTATTAAATAAACAGTGATCAGCGAAAAGGTTTCCACACGGGGTGAATGACGTCAATCATTATGCTAGTATGGATATGCCGCGGCATTTGCGGGATAGAAAAATAAAATTACAGTAATTTTCACAAACATTTGTAATTAAGTATTTTAATGAAATTATTTATTTCGCATATTATTTTTTGTTTTTTTTGGTCTCTATAAAATTAAAATAACAAACCATTATTTTACTGGTCAACGAGCGAGTTCTTAGTTCAGGGCGGACTACAGTTATTGCAAGTCGTAACCGACACTGATTTATTGTATTAAACATTATACAAACACGTATATTTTCGAGCAGTTTAATTGGTATCGCGGGCGAAATGGCACATCCATAATACTATGTCTAGTTGAATTCCCGCGGTGTGGCATCCTTTTCGCTGATCACTGTAAATAAAGTAAAAAATATATAAACAAATTTGAATTATTTAAATAAAAAAATAAAAAAGAGAGTTTTTATTTTAATAGTATTTTGTGCAATAGTTACTTAATAAGGGTTATTAAGATTCGAGGGTCGAAGTTACAAAATGAGGCAAAGCCGAATTTTGTAAAAACAGAACCGAGAATTTTAAGATCTAATTATGTACCGTTGCACACAATAGTTTCTCTACGAGTGCTTAAAATAGGCAAGCCGGTAAGGATTGAGTTCGAGGAATGACCTGCTGCCTCTATATAATGGAGTAGAGTACTGCAATCTCCCGGCGGATTGTGCCGGCGCACGCGGTGGCGCGGGGCCCGCCCCGGCAACAGTGTCATTATATCCCTAAGAATCTCCTTTTGAGTCATCTTATGACAACGTTTATAAAGTATATGCTTTGAATATACCTGTCAGTTATTTTATTGGCAAATTAGAATGCTGGAGTAGAAAAAGTAATTAAAAGATTTCATTTGAGTTTGTTTTTATTTTACCCACGAAACCTCACAGGTATTATGTATCATAACATGGGACATTTAAATCTCAAATAAAAATTCATTATACGTCACAATTCGATACCTCAGTCTAGGTGCCATCCAATCGTAATCGCTTGCTGTGACAATCGATTTGGGTTAGTTACATCTCTATTAACGTCAGTCAATAATGTGTCAAATAGAAGCGCTGGTAGCCTTGCGGTAAGACGTCCGACTTTCAATCCGGAGGTCTCGGGTTCAAACCCCGGCTCGTACCACTGAGTTTTTTGTACACAGAACTTATGTACGGAATATCATTTGATATTTACCAGTCGCTTTTCGGTGAAGGAAAACATCGTAAGGAAACCGGACCTAATCCCAAAAAGGCCTAGTTTCCCCTCTGGGTTGGAAGGTCTGATGGCAGTCGCTTTCGTAAAAACTAGTGTCTATGCCAATTCATGGGATTAGGTTGCCAAGCGGACCCCAAGCCGGGATAAACGCTAGGAAGAAGAAGAAGAAGAATAATGTGTCAAATAACGTTTTTTAGAATGTACGCAGTATAGTAGTTAAATAAATTCGAAAGTCTATGATGTTGTTTGATTAATTAGACCACAGAACAAATATCAAGCTACTTCTGCTAGGACCTATGAATATGGATAGTATGAAACCAAACTTGGCATACATATTTTAATAGCAAAATGAAAGAAAACATCACCATATGTCATTTTTGATAAGTTCTTGAAACTATTTTAGGACTAGATGAAAACCCGGCTTCGCTCGGGTAAAATAAATGTTATGTATGTAAAAAAATAAATAATGAAAATATTATATGTAAAAACAAGCTTGTTTTCCCGCAATCCAGGATTCCTAGGATTTCTAAAGTCTGTACTTCTAAGTCCTGGCACACCCGGGACCCTAAAATCCCGATTGTTTCAATTCCCGGAATCCCTGGTTTATAATATCTTAAAATCCCGGCCTCGCGCAGTTCCGAAATTACGATGTTTCTAAGTTTCGGAATCCTGGACCGCTGGGACCATTCCAGCAAGCCGCATTTTCAGAATCCCGGCCTCCTAAAGTTCCGGAATTCCGCATGCCCTTATGTCCGGGTTCGGGTGCACAGCAATCCAAAATCACGGTTTCACTATTTCCATAATTCGGGGTTTAGTGATTCCCAGATTTATAAAATCCTGGACTCCTGGGACAGGAACTCTAAAATTTCTGAGACACACATTTTCGTAATCTAGGCTTTTAAAATTCTCGGAATCCTGCATCCCTAAAGTTCCAGATTCCTAAAACCCTAAAATTCCGGCGTCCGGCATTATACGGCCTTATATCCCGGCTTTATAATGTCACGGACCCCATCCAGATTTTTTTGGAATTCAGAATTCCTTATGTCTCAAAATCTCGGAATCCCTTATACCGGGACTCCCAGCACCCTAAAATCCCGGTTTCCCACATTCCCGATTTTAAGTCTTCTAATCAAGGATATCAAAACTCCGGACTCCCTTGACTTTTAAATCCCGTCGGCACGCATTTCTTGAATCCCGGCTTTCTAACGACTCGTAACACTGGCTTTTTAATCTCGGAATTCAAATATCTTGGTTTCTCGCATGGGTTTCTAAAACTCCGAATGCCGAGATCCTAACAACCCAGAACGTCGCACTCCTGGTATATCGGGAACTCGGCTTTTTCATCCAGGAAACCCACCCGTTGCCTAAAGTCCCGGAGTCCCAGGATCCTTATATCTCGGTTTCTCGCATTCTCGGAATCCCTGGTTTTTCGTCTTCGTGCAGTTCAAAAATCCCGGTTTTTGAAAGTTCCAGTATCCCGGTATTCTTAAGTTACGGATTTCCAGGACCCTAAAATTCGGTTGTCCCGCATTTCAAGACCCCAGCTGTCTAAAATCCCGGAAGCCCGTTGAAGCATTTCCGGAATCCTGGATTTTTAAAGTCCCGAATATCCCGGGAAGGATCCCGAGAAGATTTCAGGAGAAATCCCGGCTTTTGAAAGTCCCGGGATTCCGTCCGTCCTACCTCGCTCGGGTAATACCTCGATATACTTTCGAAAAAACGTGGCCCTCCTTTTAGGTATTAGGTAGCATGCAATAAAAAAATAAAAGATATTTATTATTTAATTTAGGCACATTACAATGCACTTATGAAGTCAGAGAGACAAAAAGAAACTAATAATAAAAACAAAGTGCAGGCTGTAAATGCGATGTTTCCCCTATAGCCAGCTATTGAATTGAGCTGAACTGAGCTCCGAGCCTATTGTCGCGAATTTAGTTTAAGTAGTTTAGTTCTTAAGTTGATTATTTGTTGTATTTTTTTTCCTTTCTCTTCTTGTGTATTGTTTTCTGTTTACTTCTAGTAGTTCTAGTGTATGTTACCAGTCTTTTTTTTTGTGTCTATTTTTGTGCGACAAATAATGCATTTTAATTTTAATTTTTTTACAGTCGGGTGATCCAATTAACATCCAATAATTAATCCGGCTCAATGTAGTTAAAGTTAATTACAGCAGACAGAGACAGTAGCCATTAAATTTATTCACTTTGAATTGAAGGAGGTTGTTGTGATTAATTCATAGTTGAATAAAAGCTTAAAAACCACAAAAACAGGACACTGCACACGCGGCTTTCGTCCTGGATCAGACATCAGTGAAAACCATGCGGATCAATTTCACATACATATCCGCGCATTGTGTCATTAGAATAACTGCGCCGTTTCCGCTGTGTCTGAGCAGGGCCGTAAACTGTAGCAAAACAACTTGTTCATCTATCCAATCTCATTAACTCTCAGAGTCGGCTTGTGAATTTTTTCTTAGTAAAGCCATAGTGGCCAGGGTTTATTTAAAGGCTTTCAGCTTTTGCCTTCAGAATTCCAATTGCACACACTATTTACTATACTTATGACAGCATTTGGTCATACAATTTATGTTTATAAGCATATATGTGAATACCTAAGATAAAAAATGAACATCTAACTTTGACCACAACCTATTTCATTAAACTATGATTAATTTGCATTCATTTTAGAAATAATGTTTTACATGCCTCGTACAACGTGATATCCTTTAGAACATGAATGTATTATTTACTCAAAGATATAATCAAATGTGCATGTGTTTGATTTTTCTGCGATCAAATTTGACTTTACGTTTTAGTAAATTCAATATAACACATAATGTTGTCATACTTGCAGTAATATTAATAAAAGATTAGCCTTTACATTTGTAAACAAACATTTGTTGCGCGCGGCACTCCTGGCCATATCTGGCCTGGACATTTTAGAGAATGCATCAGTATCTACACCTCACTCACAGAACAGAACCAACGCTGACAATGTTTACAAATAGTATTCGAGACATATTTAGGAAAAATACGTAATTAAACAAAACCCGCGTATATCATTCATCAATCCAATTCCGGCAACTTTCCTTTGGCAAGGCAACTTTCCTTCCCATGACGTTTAAAATTAACATGACAATGACAAAACGTGTTCGAATACTTGCAAACATCTTTACATTATGTCAATTAATGTGTTTATTATTTTCTGAAATTCAGACACTATTTTGACTCTCACTTATAATTTCAATTTAATTATCCTCTCAGATCAGCAATGAGCATGCGCTGGCGTTTCTTAACCTTTTGAACGCCAAGCATTGGACAGAAAAATCGTGCCCTCAGCACCAGCGCGCGCGAGCGTGCAAGGCAAACCGGTTATATTTTGGACGTGATATCACGTCCTTGCGCTGATGGCACGACTTTCCGTGCATGTGGTATGACATCTTTGGCGGTCAAAAGGTTAAGAGTGACTAACACACTAAAGAGGTTGGTCCTCTGTGAGCAAAACTCACTAATTACAAAAAAGTATTAAACGAAAATCAATCTTGTTATGTTGTCTGTAACTGTATGGTTCATTATGACCAAGAACTTGTGGTAGTACTAGTGAGTTTTGCTTGTCTCCTGACGATATGTAAAAGTAACCTCATTTACTTGTTTTCAGACCGCATTGTGCAACACAGCTCTTGACAACCCTGGGAAGTTGACATCACATGACATTGGGAGTTACTTACTTGATTTTATACCTACAGACACTCTCCTTTTTCATTCGGAGGTAAGGCTATTCTTTTTAACTGACTTCAATTCTATAGAAGGAGGTTCTGCATTCGGTTTGGTGTTTTAAACAAATAAATAACCCTTATATATTAATTGTAATTACATTAACCAAACTCTGACAATAATATTCAAGCACTGGGGTATTTTTGTGTTGCCTTGATTGTATTCAGATATATTTTGTATATTGTGGTGATGCTGATTATTGCTGATGATGGTACCTTGTTGACCCTCATAAGGGACATAGGACTCCCAGGAAAGGATTCCCATTGTTCATGGACCTGCGTGGTCCTCCAGTGTAGTTTTTTTTTGTACCTTGGTATTATAACTAATGTTCGCTTGCATTTTAATATTTCAGGAAGAAGAAGAATTAAAGGCTCTTCAAGAAAAAAAGTGGACACCAGTTTTAGAATGGTTCCAAAAAAGATTCAATGTTGCTCAAGAAACATCCAAGGACTTGGTACTTCCCCCTGTTGCTACAGAGACCCGGGCAGTGCTTGCACGATACTTCCTGTCATTTGACTTCGCTGCACTTAATGGTATGTTTACTAATCATATGACATTTAATGATGAATTTAGTGTTACACGTAAATTTAGAAGGTAATAAAAATAGACTTTATTTTATTTTATTTTATTTTTATTATACGGGACACCACCAACAGAGTACATAAGATTAAGTGGGATACAGAAATATTCCTGTCTAAAATTTTTATGAAGCGAAGTGAAAAAGACATTAAAAATAGCAAATGATATACAATCTAAGCTATACACTAATAAAACTTATACTAACTTAAACTAAAACTACTAAGATAGTTGTGGAAATGCTTATAAACTTATAAACTGAATTAAATAAACAGTTTACATAGATAGTGGTGGGGTTAAATGTTTAATTATTTTGAGTTTGTGGTCTTTGATTTTATCATGATAAATATCAAGGTTCGCAACGGCAGCAATACTGTTGTAATAAGTAAGTAGCCTACCCAGGGGCGCGTGTCTTTTCACGTTAGTTCTGGCCTGTGGGACGTTGAAAGTTTGTGAGGAAACTCTGCGGGCGTTTGCCGTTGGCACTACGAGTGATATTTTTTCGTTCATATTAAGTAGGGGTTCTTGATCGCAACTGTTAACTATTTTGTGTAGGATTGTCTGGTCGTGAAGCAAGCGGCGGATGGTTAAGGATGACATATTAAAATGACGCAATCGCGTTTCATAGTCAGCGTTGTGGCTAATATTTGGTGTAGTAAAAACCAAGTGACGAGTGAAAGACCTCACACGCTCGATGCGATCTTTATGAACATTGTATTGTCACCTTCGTTGTTGTTTTTTTGAACTCACGAGTGTTGCGTTTAAGGAAACCCAACATTTTTAAGGAATTTGCAATTATGAAGTTGTAATGGGCTCTGAAGTTCAACTGTGCATCCATGATAACTCCCAAGTCTCTGATTGCCTTGACTTCGTTGCCTTGACTTCGGTGAGGACCACAGTGTTTATACTATATGAGGTTGAAATAGGTTTTTTCTTTCTAGTATACTTGATGTGGTAGCACTTTGCAGGGTTTAGTGCCATATCGTTTATGGTACACCAAGAATTGATGCGGTCAAGATCTGTATGCAAAAGTTGTGAGTCATTGGTGATTTTAATTTCTTTAGAGATTTTCAAATCGTCGGTAAAGAGCAAGCATTGACTATGGCGCGCCTCGTCGACGATATCATTAATAAAAATAAGGAACAGGATCGGACCCAGGTGAGATCCTTGTGGGACCCCCGATACTGCCTCATATGGTTTTGAAGCGTAACCGTTTGCAACTACTGATGATTTTCGTCCAGTGAGGTAGGATTCGAACCACTTCTTAATGGTCCCAGTGACACCGAAGTTTTCCAGCTTCCTCAATAAGATACGGTGATTTACTTTATCGAACGCACTACTGAAGTCAGTGTAGATGGCGTCAATCTGTATCCCTTTGTCTATGTTGTCAGTTACATCAGTGATGAAGCTTGTTAGGTTAGTCACAACAGATCTACCGCTTAAGAATCCATGTTGCTTAGGACTAATCATTGGTTGTACCTGTAGAGTTAAGACTGGGCAGACCACTGGTTCAAAAACTTTGGAGAATGTGCTCAAAATTGAAATGGGCCTATAATTTTGTACATCTTCCCTATCACCCTTTTTATAGACAGGTACTATTCTCGCTTCCTTCCATTTTACTGGAAATTTCCCCGTGTTAGTGTAAGGCCTGAGTGGACGCTCGTGGCGGGGCGTGCAGCGGGGCGGGCGAGCGTCCATACACTTTGTGCAGCGTCGACTCAGGACACCAGTACGAGTGTCCTTTGTTTGACATGCACGCCGCCCGCCCCGCCCCGCTGCACGCCCCGCCACGAGCGTCCACTCAGGCCTTACACTTAAGAGATCGGTTGATTATTATTTTTAAGGGTAATGTTAAATTTTTGGCACACCGTTTAACGATTAACCTTTATTTGGATCTAGATGTTTTAAGGTACGTAGAACTACACGCTCTTCTATTTGCAACGAATGAAGATTTGAAATAGCGGTATCCGATACTGATTGGGAATCTATGGCCGATGTATTAATTTTTGTGAAAGTCGAAGCAAAGTGAACAGCAAAAAGGTAAGTTATATCTTCCCCTTCAGAACAGACTCGGTCGTTACATTTCATGGAGGTCGTTACTATTTTCTTCCTGCTTTTAATGTATCTGCAAAAGGATTTGGGGTTGGAAGATAACGATTTTTCAGTGTTGCAAATATAGGACGAGTTTATCGCACTGCTTTCGCACTATTTCGTACTCTAATTTGTCTCTCGGGTTATTGTATATGCGATAACGACTCCTGAGCGTATTTTTTTTCTTTGAAAAGGTTTAGTAAGTCACGATTAAACCAAGGAGGGTACTTATTGCTTATATGAGCTTTACGTTTAGGAACATGAAGGGATATAAGTGTGCTTATATTCTGATAAAAAAATCCTACCATTTCATCGACATCTGTAGTCACCTCAAACTCTTCGTGCCAGTCCACTTTACCTAAACCGCTGTTGAGTGCATCATAGTTGGCTTTGTAGAAGTCGTAATCAAGACGTGCGGCCCTAGGTAGGCTATGCCCTATCGTGAGTTCAATGGTTATGAGAAGCTGTGGATGGTGTGGATCTAATTTACTTAGCAGTTGTCCAGGATTACTTATTGATGTATTAGGGATGTTGGTGAGAATAAGGTCTAGTATTCTATTGTTTGCGTTGGTAGTTTGATTTAGGGGCTTGAACTGATTTAGATTGATAAAATCTACAAGTGCGAATCCTAGGTTATTGTCGTAATTTCTAGGCTCTAAGTCTTTTGTCCAGTTAATAAAACCCAAATTAAAGTCCCCTATGATAACAATATCATCAACTATATCACGAACACAGTTACAATTATGTATGTCTCAAGTATGTCTAATTTAACGGGAGGTGGGAGATAAACGCCATAAACAGCAATTTTCCTGTAATTTCCCGCGGAGTCTTTAACGTCCATAAGCAACCAGATGTCTTCGATGTCAACGGCGGCACTAGATGTATTACTTGATCTACCGCCTTTACACTTAGTGATACAGTCAGAGGCGCGCAAATCGTTACACTGACTGGCTGTTGCAGGCCTCTGGGACGACAGCAGGCTAAAGACTAAGCACACAAGCATGGAATGCAACAATTTCATGGATAGGCTAACAAGCATGGGCTGTGACAAAATGCAACCCAAGTTTATTTTCAAAAAGAATTTTAAAGTACAAATTCCTACAAGGGCCGACTGGGCTGATGGTCTAGAACCACCAATTTCTGATGGTACAGACAGCATATGGTACACAGACGGTTCTAAAATAGGATCGAGTACGGGAGCCGGCATTTATGCAAATGACTACAGCAATAGTATAAGCATGGGCAATTATGGGACAGTCTTCCAAGCGGAGACGTACGCCATTATTGCCTGCGCACAAGAGAATATAGATAGACAGATCCAAGGGAAGAATATCTATATACTCAGCGACAGTCAGGCTGCACTCAGAGCACTTATAGCGCCAAAAGTGGAGTCCAGACTGATATTCAATGGCATCCAAGTCCTTAACAGGCTTGGAAGGCACAACAAAGGGCAACTGGTGTGGATCCCAGGGCACGAGGGCTTTATCGGCAACGAAAATGCTGATGAACTTGCAAGAAGGGGCTCTATGAATAATTATCTCTCGAAGGGAACCATAATCACAGCCATAAAGGATCACACCAAACATAAACACCAACAAGAGTGGGGTAGTTTGGCAGGTCTAAGGCATTCGAAGCTCTTCATGCACAAAGTTGACTCAAGCTGGAGCAAAAAGCTTTTGAAACTTAGCAGAAGAAGGCTCCAAATTATAACAGGGGTTTTCACGGGCCACTACGCTGTGAAAGGAGTATTGGCCAGAATGGGATTGTCTGATAATACTGATTGTAGGATGTGTGGTGAAGAGGAAGAGACAATGGAACACTTAATGTGTGAATGTCACGCTCTAGCCAGACAGAATGAAGGACTTTGGTACTGGCTATCCAGATCCAGAGGAATTCAAAGCACTGCCCTTGAGCTCCATCATCCAACACATGGAGATGGTTGAGAAAGCTCTCGAGTAGGTGTACTAGGGGGCAACTACACAAAAGATCCCTTTGGGTCGAAGTGTATCCTTACGGGCCCCCGAATACAATAAGATAAGAAGATAAGATAACCAGATGTCTTCACGGGCACTTTCCCAAGCCTGCATGCACGAAAATTTGACTTCTTTCTTGACTGCAATTAACACTCCACCGTCTGTCTTGTCAGGATTTAGAAGACTGGATGAACGGTCTCTTCTGAATACGTTGTAACGCTGGTCGATGATTTCATGGTCGTAGATATCTTTGTTTAACTATGTTTCAGTATAAATGATGACGTCGTAGTCCGTTATGAGTATTTCTTTGAGAACGTTAGAGGTCTTTGTTCTCAACCCTCTCACGTTTTGATAATAGATCTTGAAGATGAAGTTTTAACCTTATGTTACCTTCACTGCTAGCTAGGTTAGCAAGTTTAGGTCCTCCTCCTTACGTATCACAAGGGTTTTGCTTTCGCCGGTCTTCTTGATTAATATCCTACCGTTGCGCACCCACACGAATTTGTATTGCTTGTCCTTCGCCTTGTTTCGTACCTGCGCATGTAGTGCTTTATTTGCAGGAGTTAGATGTTCCTGTACATAGACGGGGGATTTTTGACCGGCAATGCCTAAAAGGGAGGTGTTGAGCTTTGCACCCGGGTTAGCCCTGTTGTACTTGCTAACAGCCGCAATAACAGTATCACGACATCGCACGTGGCGTAGTTCTACGACAATAGTTTTTGGTCTGTTTGTGTCGTCATTGCCTTTCAGGAACTATATACTTTAATCTGTAAAAGGGTTATTTTACTAACAATTTTTGATATTTGTTTTATTTTATTACTTAAGTATAGCTACCTACTTCTGCTTCTGACCATTTCATTTAAGTGAACATTTGATGTGTACAGTGTATATTTTACTTAAAAAGCAGTCTCCGGATTAACTGCAGCATGTTTCTACGCAGTATGTTTGTACAGTGTTTGCTGCGCGAGATAGATCAACAATCACAATATTATAGTACCTACTTCGTTTTTTTTTGAGATTAGAAATTGAGTAAACATAGAAACAGGAGTTGCCAAGTTTCTAAAAGTGATTATCGTATTTCCTCAAAATCTCATTATTAGAGATGGGCCGACTAGTCGCCGACTAGTCGGGAAAGCCGACTATTCGGCATCATTTGTAGTCGGCGATTAGTCGGCGACTAGTCGGCAAAAAATGCCGAATATTCGGCACTTTAATACCTACAGGAAAATAAGAATTTGGCGGATGTTTAACCCTTTTCTTAGTTATGAATATCTAAATCTTATTATAGTGTTTGTTTTCTTTTTGCCTTCAAACACGCCAGCGCTGGTCATGAACGCGTGATAGACAATGGCACGGCGGACGAAGCGAAACGAGCGTTTTCGATTGCACCCGAACTTAGCTAAAACCTACGATCGGCATTGCCGATTAGTCGGCCGATTAATCGGCAATTTGAAAACCGATTAGTCGGCCGATTGTGTAGTCGGCAAAAACCCTAGTCGGCCCATCTCTACTCATTATACATTGATCTCAGCAAAAAAGTGTAAAGAACCTTTTTTGTACAAAATCATTTGTGGATTAATTAAGTAGAAGAACACTTTTTCGTATGAGCCACCGCTACTGAGTTATTTACGAAAAGCCAAAAAAGGGGACCTTTACACCCCCCCTCTCCCCGTTAGCGGCACCCCTATCCATAGGTACTTTTAGTATGTTGTGTAAGACACCTTTATCTACAACTTCACCAAAATTCAGCTATACACGAATTATTTCTCCTATCGAGCAGTTAGTGGGCTGCCTTCGGTGAGCGAAAAACGATGGCCCCGTCCTTATCGCTCCTGCATAAGGGTGACAACACACCTAGCGGAGTTCCTCGCGGAATTAGCGGAAGTAGCGGAAATTTGTCTATGGTAGCAGATTTTTTGTATGGAAGCCATAAACAAATTCCCGCTACCATAGACAAATTTCCGCTACTTCCGCTAATTCCGCGAGAAATTCCGCTAGGTCTGTTGTGACCCTAATATGCGAAAGAGAGTGATGCAAATAGACGATTCGATGAACAAAGTGCTTCGCGGTTATAGGCCAGGTTTTTTTTTATGGTGCAACATTCACAAGGACATTAACAATTATATGAATAAATTATAAATTATTTCGTGCAAATGACAATTATTATAATACTGTAAAATAATTAATATTATTCAATTTAACATTTACAAATACGTACGCATGGCTTTAAATACTATAAACACAAATATATTTAAATATTTTTTTTATACTCGGCGACTGTAATACTCGAATTGAGATTGTGGTGGCGGAACTACTAGCGCATACTTTTTGATAGAGCTTCTATGGTCGCATATTGTAGCATCCATAACAATCACAGAAAGGATTTCCATACAATATTGTGAAACTGTTGTCGGGCCCCGCATTGCGTGTCGCCGCCGGCACAATCCACCGGGAGATCGAATTTACTCAATTACATAGAAGCAGTAGGTTGTGCACGGCTTTCGTCGAACTCAATTCTTACCGGCTTGCTTAAGCACTCGTATAAAAACTATTGTGTGCAACGGTACATAATAAGGGTTCTTAAAATTCTCGGGTCTGTTTTTACAAAATTCGGCTTCGCCTCATTTTGTAACTTCGACCCTCGAATCTTAAGAACCCTCATTATGTAACTGTTGCACAAAATACTATTAAAAGCCGCGTAGGCACTTTTACATTTGTGACATGTATCATGCCGTATCGTGCCTGATAAAGAACCCTGTACATCCTTCTTTCAACTTTTTTCTAATCTGAAAAAAAACGAAATATAATGAATATATAAAGGGGCGTATTTACCTAGGGCCAAGGGGGTCATGGCCCGGGGCGGCAATATGCCAGGGGCGACGTTAGCCGCCCTATGCGGTAGGGTTAGGGCGCTGGTCAGGTACCTGTTTCGCCCAATTTCAAAATATACGCCTCGATGAATAGTGCCCCTTGTATACAAAAAGAAACCGCAAATCGATGTACAGTTTAGCCGTTTGGCACACGCATACTAGAGGTCAAAACAAAATTTTTCATCCGCAGTTCTTAAAAAAAAATCCCTTAGGAGGGGGGTGCTGATTCATATTTTTTTTTGTATGGGAAAAAATTTTTTTTTTCAAAAACCTATCGTGTGTGGTATCATATGAAAGGGCTAATAGAGCCGGTTCTAATAATATACCACATCATTATATTTCAGCCATTTTTTTTAAATTAAAACAAAAATAATTTTCAAAACATACCAAGTTTGGGCTCCCCCAGATACGATATGGCTGGTTTTTTTTTGGTACTTTATATCAAAAATGATAATAGATATCCTCATATCTAACCTCAAGAAAGCAATTTTGAAAATAATTTCATTTAATTTTTTTTTTTTAATTTTTCAATATTATCAAGTAACGCAGTACAAAATGTACTGGAGTAGGACTATAGTAGAACTCTACTTCAGTACATTTAAGGGTTAGATATGAGGATATCTATTATCATTTTTGATATAAAGTACCAAAAAAAAACCAGCCATATCGTATCTGGGGGAGCCCAAACTTGGTATGTTTTGAAAATTATTTTTGTTTTAATTTAAAAAAAATGACTGAAATATAATGATGTGGTATATTATTAGAACCGCCTCTATTAGCCCTTTCATATGATACCACACATGATAGGTTTTTGAAAAAAAAAAATTTTTATCATCATTATTCTTTACCATCGAGCCCTGGAAATATTTTCGTCACCCTGGCCATAGGCCAAGTCATAGGCGGAGTATCAATCTCGCGTAAGATTACTAGGGCGCCTTCTTAACCTATAAAAATGAAATAGGTAACTCACAAGTCCGATTTTATGACCTGTTAGATTACGTTAAGTACTAATAATGATAAATATTTCCTAATTATTGTTAGCATTGCGCTAGTTATAATACATGTATTTCTTTGCTGCTTGCTTTTTATTATTGAAACGTAACTTCACATTTTATATCTCTAAGTCTATGATAATGGTTTGTCAAGAGCATATATGTGTTGTTTACTTCAAACTCGGATAAATCCATTCGACCCTCTCAGCAAATATCCACCCTATTACCATTTCTTAATGCCAGATGAATTTATCTGCGTTTGAAATTAAGCGACTCTAATGTCGTTTTAGTGATTTCCCATTCATTTAGAATTCAAGGTCACTTATATATTTACAAATTGGTTTCGATTATGCTGACATAATCTATTGACCAAACTGTTATAAAATGGCAGATGATGTTGAAATAGTGGAATGCAATAGTATGGTAAAGAAAAATATATCTCGTATAATATTTTTTTGGTGATATTAACAAATATCTATATAATACCAAGATTACCTAGCGTAACGTCAAAAACTGTAAGGAAATATTTTTCACTGTATGTAATCAGATTATATTCTCTAACTAAAAAAGAAAATCGCACTTTTGAATTATAAAAGCTCAAAACTGTGCGCGTACTGTAGTAACAATACTGTTTCAGCAATTTGTTTTGGCGTGGAAGCCCTGAAGTCGCCCGTACTGATGATTGCTTGCATAGAGCGGCATCTCGAGCCAACAGAGGCAGTATTACTGTCGCGCCTCGAAGAAGAGTATCAGGTTAGTGTTCTTGTCATTTCAGCATGTCTTGCATAATCTTGTTCCAAGTCGCGCGATTTGATATAGAGTCACGACAATTCCTGCTAGTTGCTGCAGTGCATATTTCCGTATATGGCGGGAAGAAGTTGAAAAGTCGCGGGGAAAATTTGATGAAATTTAAACTTTATAAAAAAATATCATAAGGTTCAAATTTCTTCAATTTTGTATCTCGAGTTAGTTATCAACTTCTTCCCGCCTTGTACGGATTTTATTGCAAAAAAAATATTCTTCAAAATGTTCGTATCCTACATACATTACCGACTTAGCGGTCTTGACAAGAGTCTGGAAAACCCGTTGATTTGATAATTCTTTAATAGGGTATCCCTATTGAGTTGTTACCCAGATGATTTGATTATTTTATAACCCATTGGGTTAGCCATTATGAAGCCAAAAATGAGATTAAAATACTGCCCTGCTAAGCCAAATAGTCCTAATTCAAGATTAAATTCTCTTCAAAATGGAACTCAGAGCTATAAAATTTAGCTATATGATTGCATTCATTTTTAAGCGACTTCAATTCCATAGAAGAAGGAGGTTCTGCATTCGGTTTGATGTTTTTTTTTTAAATATGTTCACCGATTACGCGTGGTCCGATTTGAGCAATTCTTTTTTTGTTTGAAAGGATCTACATCCAAGGTAGTACCATATAAATATGGTGCTGTTCTGATGATGGGATCCATGAGGAATTGAGGGAACTCCTCAATTTTTAAAGGCACATGTATGGTGATTTGGGTGTTTTCTTAAGAAATTTAATCGTTTTCTCAAGAAAACTACCAATTTGATGGAGTGGTCCTGATAATGATGATTGTTTTGATGATAATGATGAAGATTTTTTTTATGAAGGATGTTAAGCAATAACTCCGAGACCCGTGGTCCAATTCGAAAAATTCTTTTTTTGTTTGAAAGGAACTACCTCGAAGACGGTCCCACAATTATCTGGTGCTGTTCTGATGATGAGATCCATGAGTACCTGAGGGAACTCCTCAATTTTTAAAGGCACATGTATGGTGATTTTGGTGTTTTTTTAAGCAACTCAAGCATTTTCTCAAGAAAACCACCATTTTGATGGAGTGGACCTGATGATGATGATTGTTTTGATGATAATGATGAAGATTATTTAAATGTAGGATGTTCAGCGATTACTCCGAGACCTGTGGTCCGATTTGAGTAATTCTTTTTTTTTGTTTGAAAGGATCTACATCCAAGCTAGTACCATATAAATATGGTGCTGTTCTGATGATGGGATCCATGAGTAATTGACAGAACTCCTCAATTTTTAAAGGCACATGTATGGCGATTTGGGTGTTTTCTTAAGCAACTCAAGCATTTTCTCAAGAAAACCACCAATTTGATAGGGAGGACCTAATGATGAAGTCCACATACGTGGAATTTTTCTTAGATTGAATGGGTGTATTATGAACTTTTTGATATGTCTTAACCGATTATTCCGAGACTCGTAGTCCAATTTTGATAAATATATAACCAGTAAAAATGGAAAAATAAAAACTTTTTACAAAAAAAAGATAAACTGACTTCAAAAAGGATAAAATTAATCATTTTATTATTTATATGCGTTACCAACTGATATGTTTGAAGTCGGTGCCAAGCCAAAAATTACAAAACCGGTCAAATCAGCTTCAAGTGTGAACATCACAAAACGTAGGCACTAATAATGCAAAGGTGAATGTGATTTCATCAGTTATATTTTCATGTCTAAACTACTAATCCTATTTTGATAAAATGCGACACGCATATATTTATATATACTCTGATACACGTCTACTTTTTCAATAATCAGAAAAAGGCGGCAAATAGAAAAAAAATGTAGACGCGTAAGATTGACCTTCCATAGAAAATTTGAATATCGTGCCTTTTTTACTGACACGGCGTGTGTAGGTACTGGGACTGGGTGTATGTGAGTATAGAAAAATTAATCTAGCCATTGAATTCCTTTATAGGTACTTCGGATTAAACCCTATATGAAGAAGGATAAATAATTCAAACCGAACCACAGGCTTCGTTCGAGATCCGGATAGTCCCAACAATGTGTTAACAAACAAACATAGGACGCATGATTATACTTTCTACATGCCTACAGTTAACGCATGGTCGAAACGAATATATGTATACCTACGTGCCATTCATACCATATTAGATTAGTCATATAGTAAAAAGAACAATTCACTGAACACATCGCCGCGTTCGTATTAACTCTTCCAAATTTGGCTTGGCACCGACTTCAAACATATCAGTTGGTAACGCATATAAATAATATAATGATTAATTTTATCCTTTTTGAAGTCGGTTTATCTTTTTTTTGTAAAAAGTTTTTAATATTTTTGAGGTAGCGTCATTCGGATTAGACATAGATATAGTATGAATTAGAGGCTTATTAGCAGAATATCGTACGTATAAGTCAATGATGTACTTGCCAAATTGATATTGTTTGTAGAAAGCACCTTATCGAATACCCGATCCAATACCCCTTTATTGCTAATCGGTTCGGTCCGTAGTACTGACAATGATAAAGTATTGCTTTACGAGGTTTTACTCAATCGCAATTCTCTGAAATTGATTCAAAGCTCGTAATATTAATAAGTACTTTACCGCAAAAAGAAAACTACACGCGAAATCCTTCGATCTATTTGACTGGGCCGTATTAGCGGGGCAATGCTAGGGCCATAAGGTAGCCCATAAAATACCATTGCCCTACCTTAGTACCTACATGTACCTTCAATTCAATTGCCCTATCTTAGCTTCGAATAGTTATAGTATACGAGTAGCAATAAACTTGAAAAACATCTACCTCTTTCACCTGGTTTTCACCGTGTAGTGAATAGACGTTTTGTTGGTAGCTGTCGCGGTGGGGCCGCGTGCCGTGGGCGCACGAGCTGAACCAGGCGGAGATGAGCGCGCGCGTGGCGGCCGCGCTGTTAGTGGTCGCGGGCGCGGGGGACTCGCATTCCGCGCGCGCTAAGTCCACGCCGCCGGAGACCGCCTAGCGAGCCGAGCGTGTTGGAAGCAGTGTAGTGGTTCGTGCAGGCTTGTATCCTAAGAAAATGTAATTAGTCAGTCTTTTTAAATTAGAATAATATTAGATATACTCGTATTTTATATAATTTAAAAATGCAAGTAAGTCTTTGGCCTGCATACTAGCGGAAACTGGCTCAAGTCATAAAGCTCTATACCTGGAGGACGCATCGCCTCATCTTTCCAAACAAAAAAGTCTGCCAAAATCTGAGGGGGGCGAGGTAGCATACGTATGGCGTTTTCTATTTAAAGGTACATAATTGTCGGTTGTTAATAAAGTTTATTTCTAAATGAATTTTTATAGTAGCATCGCCTTATTGATAACGGACAATAATGTACCTTTGACTTGAAAATATCACGCATATTTGACAGTAAGTGACGACACTAAATGGAGCAACAGATAGTTGACTTTACATATGTTGAAATATGGTTCATTATCGGATGCAGTCTTTGCAAATGTCAAACAAAAAAGCCAAGGATCATTTTTGCTTGTATTTTCAAACAAAATATAGAAGGCAGTAATCCTTAGGGGCGTTAAATATGCATAAGTGTCAAACGTCAAAATAGTTACTGCCCGTCAGAAAATAAACGATTATCTTTGAATCGATTCTGTAAACGACGCCGGATTTTCGATATGGATTATTTTTTTAATCATAATAATAATGATAAAAAAAGTAAAACTATAATTACATGTGAAATTATATTTCATATTTTTGTAAACTAGACATAGTAGAACATTTTTTACACCTAAAAACAATACATAAAGGCATTTTCACGGAGCTCTTTACTCACTGAAAACGATGAACGAAATGCGTGTAATCGATTTTTGAAATAGATTTTATAAACGTATTAGATTTTCCTGCTAATAACGTTGACAGAGGGGAAATGTACCTAAGCTTACTCCATAGGTATATGCTCTAAGGCTCAAGTGGATGCAATGTTGACCTTTTCATCCAACAGTTTTCTGTAAATATTAAAGTATGTTCCTACTTGTAGTGTTAGAGATGTGTCCCGGATTAAATATTTCACAACGAATATATAAAGCAAATAGGAATAAATTATTAACTGATTATAGTGATTATTTTTATAAACCCAATAAATTATTTATTGAATGTTAAAATAGATATAGAAAAGAAATACAAAAATAACACTAAAACCCGCTCCCGTATGTTCCCGGTGCAAAGATGCTTGCGGCATTTCCACGCTGGATTACTATGGCCAGCCTTTGCACCAAGAACGACTCGGAGCGGGGGTCCTGCCCTTTTTGCCGGAGTCGATGGCCCAACGTTATAAATATAACAAACAATTAACTACACTTTGACAGGTGAGTGGGTGAGTGCCCACTGTGCCCAGTGCCCTAAATTAGTGTTGTGTTTAAGTTTACCTATGCTCAAGTTCAGTGCGTTATCTATTTTAGATACATCATCAACACGGCTTCATTTCACCTATCCCATTGTCTGTAATCAAATTTTATAAGTTAAATTTGACCCGGTTTCCGATTGACCTGAAATTTTGCACACATATGTATATCGCGTGACAATGCAATATTATGATGACATGAGCTGGAAGGTGGCCATAGGAACTAGGAACTCCTCAACTACTCAGTTATTGCGTCGTGTTTGGGCTCGTTGCATTCGTCTTGGTGAGCAGTTACAGTAATACATAGAATGTGCAAAGAAAAGTACAGTTAGCAATAAAATCTTGTCACAAAAATGTAATATCTGGAAATACTTGTTAAGAAGAAAAATAAGCAAAGCCCAATTTTTCGTTTATGGATCATCCATTAATTACGTCACACCAATTTTATGATTTTTTACCTCTCCCTCCCCCCTTGTCACGGTTCGTCACAAATACAGAAAACAATAAATCATTAAACTCGGCCAGAAGAATAGTATCAAAGGGTATAGCCGGGTTAGTATGGCACAACTGCCCTTAGCGAAAAAAAGAATTTCCTTTTAGTGGATTATTAACCTTTACATATGTAGTGCTTTCACCAAAAATTAAGCCTCAAATCCTTCAGGTTACAAAAAAAAAACGCATAAATTGAAATATATATTTTATTTTATTTTAGCTAAAGTACTGATCCGATTTCTTTGTAATTTGGATATGTTGTAAGCAAAATTAAGGTCGCTTTTTAGAAAAAATTAAATAATAATTTTTAGAAAAAAAAAAAGAAAAAAAATTGAGATAACAATATTCAAAAAATAAATAAATATAGGTACGAGATTGCGACAATTACCTAATTTATATATTTTATGTAGAATTTAATAATCTTTAACATATATTTTTTTTAATAACTAAAATTGGGATTAACGATGTGAAAAATTCGAATTTGTAACATCCCATACTTTTATTCCCATACTTGTATTCCCAACAATCCCAATGCATTTTGAATTTGAATTTAGAATGTGACAAAATCAAAATCAAAGATTTATTCAGCAAATAGGCCACAAGGGCACTTTTACCGGTTAACCGGCAGTAATAGACATAAATCCTACGAATGCTGCTAAATCACAAAAGATTGCTTAGTTTAAAGTAAAACATTAACGAATTTAAGTACCTAATGATAAAACTTACATTTTCCGCCAAGGAGTAACGACTTTCTTCTTCGAAATACTCTGTCACGTATCTTCGTAGTTTTAGACAAATATTATCATAAGCGAGACTATACAACGATTTTACGTGGTATTTTTTCGAAAAAAGTATTTTTAAAGCTTCATATTTATTCAAAGAAGGAACAGACATCTTGAAATCGATATTCGTTAACATTCATTATAAAATAAAGTTCTTACAATTCTCCCCTTCCCGCCTTTTTGTTCTTTTTTAAGCCCTAGCCGCATACAGCCACGGATTTTATTAAGGCCCGCACTCAGCACAATAAGTCGCGTTCCAAATTCAAAATGCATTGGGATTGTTGGGAATACAACTTCACAGTCAGCGACTGGTAATATACCTAGACTATGAACTCGAGCTGCAAAATGACCCCACAAAAAGTCTGCCGCGGGGGGCGGTGCTTACAAACTCTGCCGCGAGACCGTTCAGTTTACAAATGGCGGTTCTGTGATACGGTGGCAGTGACGTTTGTGAATAAAATCAAATAAATAAATAAATATGCCTTCTTGCGCCGTAAAATGGTGCCAGAGTAGATCTGGTAAACATAAAAAAAGACGACGTCACTTATCATGCGTAAGTAAAGCCGAAACCACATTATTATAAATTTCTTTTACTCGGATAATTTTATATGGGGATGGTGCTATGCCAACTTTTGAACAACCATTTATTTATTTAATCTTTATTGCACAAAAGAATATCCTATAGTGCAAAAGGCGAACTTAATGCCAGGAAGCATTCTCTACCAGTCAACCTTAAGACAAAGCAGAGAAGTTGTGGGCGGTGCTAATATTAGTTAATCGACATCATACATTTGAAACTTAACTTACAATACATATATAAGCAATACATACAAAATATAAATAAAAATAAATATAATATATAAACCATTGAAATGTCTCATGATTATTTACTTATTACTTTTTATTCAGATAAATGTTTTGATTTAAATTAAATATACATGTTTACATCACATATTTCAAAAGACATACAAAGGTGTCAAATCTATTTGAGTTTATTTCATTAATAACTGTCAAGGCAACCAAATAAAATATTACATATTTAATGTTTAGATGTCAAAACGGGTAAAGCGTTTTTCCAGATTTCCATCCAATCCCATTGTCAGGGAAATGTGGACTGCCGCAGTTCGGTTAGAGCGGCACGAGCCAACATGGCAGCCTAGCAAATCTTCAATAATTTGTTCGATACATTTCGCCGAGGACGATCTTTACGTGACTAACAAAGGAAATACGAATGTAAAAAGGAGTGCGATCCCGATTTGTACGGTAGGCTTCTGAAAATATTTAATGTGTATAGGCTAAGGCAAGCCAGAGGCAGGAGGTGGCTTAATGTAATATTTCATAGGTCCACCCGCCATCCTGATTGCGATGATGATGATGATGATCCATGCCATACGATTAATAATAAATACTTTTAGTCCGCCTCTAACTGAGAACTCGCGATTTACTTGCAAACAAGCTGACCAATATAACAAGACCCATGTGATCTTTTCGCGCCTTCTAGCTCCATAACCCTTTGATCGATCCTGCTCATATACGAACTCTCAAATTACATATATGTATCTCTGCTATAACCCCAACAAATTTCATAAATATCAAGAAAACGTTAGGTACTCAAGTTCAATCTTTCAATCGTCGAACGAACTCTCAAAATAAAAGTTATCGAAATGCCGAGACGTCCCAGTAGCCAGAAGCTGTTTGTTAGAGCTCACTTCCCTGACGCTCGGCTCGTTCAATAATAATACTCACTGCGTGTGCACGCTTTTCAGTTATTAAGGTATGATAGAAACGCACTCTGTAATAACATCACTTAATGCTACAGTAAAACACGATAAAGTTATTATCTGCATATTTCGTTAAAATAAAATTCAAACCTATCAACAAAAAAAAGATACATTCGAAGATTGTTCTTTATTTTATGAAACCGTCCACTAATAATGCGTTTCCAATGTCACTTTTGTCTTGTCAATTTCAAGTGTCAGTGCTACGACAAATAACAGGAAATCCTTTTGACATAAACCAATCGTATTTTAAGTAATTGTCGTAATTGAAAACAGACTAATATTTTGACGCGTTTTGATTGGTAGTGTAGTGGGCATGCGTATATCGAGTTGTTTCCCAGTTTCAGGCTGACGGTTTGTTTGAAGCTCGCCGTCCATATTTATTATCAGTTGCTGTTCACAGTGTAATACGTAGAAGTTATCTTGTTTGAAAATAATGTATGGGATGTCACAAATTCGTTTTTTTTTACATCGTTAATCCCGATTTTAGTTATTAAAAAAAAATATATGTTAAAGATTATTAAATTCTACATAAAATATATAAATTAGGTAATTGTCGCAATCTCGTACCTATATTTATATTTTTTTTTAATATTGTTATCTCAATTTTTTTTCTTTTTTTTTTCTAAAAATTATTATTTTATTTTTTCTAAAAAGCGACCTTAATTTTGCTTACAACATATCCAAATTACAAAGAAATCGGATCAGTACTTTAGCAAAAATAAAATAAAATATATATTTCAATTTATGCGTTTTTTTTGTAACCTGAAGGATTTGAGGCTTAATTTTTGGTGAAAGCACTACATATATGTAAAGGTTAATAATCCACTAAAAGGAAATTCTTTTTTTCGCTAAGGGCAGTTGTGCCATACTAACCCGGCTATACCCTTTATAGGGAACTAAAGTATTCAAACAAATCCGAGTATGTAGAAAATTTGTTTAGTACAATAAATAAATAATAATAATAATAAGCCCGCAGGGCAGCTTGTGGCGAGCTGTCGGGGAGTGACGACCCCGCGGACCCGAGTGCTCCAGAGAGTCGGTCAGGGTCTCCGTCTCCGGCGTGTCTTCGTCGGTCGGAGTGGACCCCAAGGGGACCCGCAGGACTCTCGGCTCTGGCTTGCCTTAATTGGCCGTCCAGAGAGGAGCCGTCAGAGCTATATGCTCGCAGGGTGGAAGTGAAATATGCATAAGTCGCGAGTTGGTACAGTTGGCTGGGCAGCGTACAGTCACTGGCAGAAAGCGGTGCACACCTCTCCACACCCTGAGCCGCTCACACCGTTGTTGCTCCTGGCCGTCCTTGCGACGGCAGTTTCAGGGGCCCATCTAGTCGGCGGCGAGTCACCGCCTGCCTCGATAACGTGTTTCAACATTGTTATGGCAGGTGTCCGGACCTCTTTTCAATAGCCCAATCTTTGACCAACCAAACTTCAATACTATAGCCCAGAACTCTGTGCGAACTGAGGACTCCATACTCAGTTCGTCACGCCCAAGGTTATATAATGTGGTGACCCATAAATTAAATTCGATTTCCAAATTAAATATTGTTTTATTACGTGTTCACAATAATGATGCACAGATAGGAGTGTCCCGAGGAGGGGGCAGGAACATACATCCACGCTCGCGCCCCGCGCGTCTCAACCCGCGCACGGAATGTGCCGCGTCAATGAGATTTGCAATCGACGTGTGTTCCCACAGTAGTCCTCCCCTTTTAAAAAAAAATGAATTTAAAAATATCATTGGTCTCTCATTTGGGACCTTTACCATAAACTTAATGTAGGTACCTACTTATTCTAATTACATACACGATTGTTTACACTAGTACACAGTTTGTGCGGGCTGCATTTGCTGCGGCTGCACATTGTTGACTCGGATAGCCGTGGGAGGCGGCAGCGCCTCGACGGCCTTACGTAACCAGCTTCTGGCGCGACTTTTGCATTTCGCGCGTAGTGCATATATGAACCAAATAAATAGGACCAAGCCAACTGCTATGAGTCCTATGCCGACGTAGTTGAGTTTAGTTTCGACCTGCCCGGAGATCGACTGGACCTGGGCGATCGCAACGTTGCTGCTCTGGGACCGCTCGTCCTTGCTCTGTCCCATACCCATGGTGCACACGATACAAATTTTAAAACTGGAGTTTTGACTATATTACAATTTAATATCCCAGCGTTTCTGCTGAACGCTGAGTGAAACTGGTTACGTTCCGTCATCAATCGCTGTCTTAAATAATACACAATTAGCTCACATGACAAAAAGTAAAATGAAATCTCGCTAAATAAATCTTAATTTCAAAGTAGGTTTAGTCTAAAGTACTACTTAACTAGGTTGCAACCTAAGGTATAGCGCTATAAGTACATATTAATTTCGTCCGAGCTGACCTCGTTATCATTACTGATATTGCATCACGGTCGGCCGACCCGTATATACTATAACAGTAATGCAACTCGGCGCTAAGATATATACTACTGGTTACAGTTAGATCGTTTGTATATAATTGACAAAACATAATAATTAGCATTACTAAATAAACATACTATAATAAGGAGGACTTTGCTTCTTGTCTACAAGAATGCTTGAGTTCCCCTTTAGAAAGCGACAAAAACATTACCATTAATCAAAAGAAAAATATATTGACAATCTTAAATACACACTTACATTTATGATAGACCTGAATGACCAACCGTTCACGCAGGTAGTTGCGCTACTGTTTCTACAAGAGACTATGTGACATAGCGCGTCTTGTCAATCGTCAATTAAAAACCTAACAGGTGTCTTAACAGCCCTTCCGCTGCGTGTTGTCCGAGTTACCGGTGCAGGTGTGGGTGACGGTGCCGCAGATGGCGGTACCTGGTCTCCCACGTCCTTCGACGTACGTTTATTTTCGGTACCAGAACTAGGTGTAGAGTCGTCAATATCATTGTCTGTATCCGTATGAAGTAAAAACGCTGGTTTTAAACGATCAATGGATACACGAGACTGCCTACCAGGGAGTTGTATTAAAAATATCTTTTCACCCCTTTCGATGACCTTGTAAGGTCCGTCGTAAGGCGGTTTTAATGACTTGCGAACCGTGTCATCCCTGAGAAAAACATGCGTACAGGTAAATAAACTTTTGTGCACAAAAATTGACCTATCCCGCCTATCTCTTTTAACCGCGGGCTTGAGGTTAGAAATATGATTTCTAATTTTCTCTACTACACTGTACGGATCAACGGGATCTTTATCTCGCGAAGTTTCATAAAACGCTCCCGGCAGTCTGAGCGTGCGCCCGAACGTCATTTCCGCTGCGCTTATGCCACTATCGCTCCTACCTGCGGCGCGTAAACCAAACATTACGCTAGGAAGTAAATCTATCCATGAGCTTCCATCCCCTAATTTTGCCATGAGCGCAGCCTTGATGGACCTATGAATCCGTTCTATGATGCCGTTCGACTGCGGTCTGTAAGGGGTAGTCCTAATCTTATCAACCCCTAACAACTTCATTAGTTCTGAAAATAACCTACTTTCAAATTGGCGTCCTTGATCGCTAGTTAGCCTTAGCGGACAACCATAGCGAACAATCCAGCCCTCGTAAATAGTCTTAGCTACTATGTCGGCAGTTATTTCGGTTATTGGGAAGGCCTCTGGCCAACGCGTAAACCTATCTATTATTGTTAGGATATACCTATACCCATCTGAAGTTGTTGTTAACGGCCCTACGATGTCAACATGTATATGTTCGAAGGCGGCTGCGTCCGGGAACGTACCTAGGTCAGACACGGTATGTCGGTTGACCTTCGCCCTTTGACAATGAATACACGACTTAGCCCAGTTGCCCACGTCCTTGTTTATGTCGGGCCAAAAATATTTTTTACTAACCATCTTTCTAGTCGTTCGCACTCCGGGGTGGCTCAACGAGTGAATACTATCAAATATTTTCCTACGGAACTCTACAGGCAAATAAGGTCGAGCCTCCCGCGTGGACGTTTCGCAGAGTATAGGTTTATTGCAAGTAGGTATTGTTATCAATTTAAATTGTACGTTGCTCGCGTTGTTGATATGTCCCGCTTGCGACATACGTAATACATACTCGTCCTTAGCTTGTGCGTCGGCTAATTCTGAGAAATCAATTACTGTCGGACAGTCTATTGTTTCTACTCTAGACAGTGTGTCGGCGACCACATTGTCCTTGCCGCTAATATGACGTATGTCGGTGGTAAATTCGCTAATAAAAAGGAGTTGCCTTGCGCGTCTGGGGCTTTCTTTACTATCATCTCCTACTTTATTGAATACCGTACACAGGGGCTTATGGTCGGTATACAAAATCAATTGGCGACCTTCAAATGACTTCCGGAAATGCCTAATTGATAAGTAAAGCGCAAGCAATTCACGGTCGTACGTACTGTATTTGGTTTGAGCCGTTGACAACTTTTTTGAGAAAAACCCTAAAGGCTCCCATGAGTTGTTTACCTTTTGTTGAAGGACACTTCCGACGGCAATGTCTGATGCGTCACACATCAAGGCCAGGACTGCGTCGGGCTTCGGGTGTGCGAGTGTAGCGGCCTGTTGAAGGCCTGCTTTACACTGCACAAATGCTTCTTCTGCCTTTGCCGTCCACTCGATCTTAGTTTTGTCCTTCTTTTTAGTATTTACTAAATACTTATCTAATTCGGCTTGTCTGACGGCTGCATCCGGAATGTGACTTCTGTAGAAATTGAGCATTCCTAGGAACCTGCGGAGCTCCTCCACAGTTCCCGGCTTCGGGTAGTCGATTATGGCATGTACCTTATCCTCGAGCGGCTTAATACCTGCCGTCGAGACGTGATGCCCTAGAAACTCGACCTCGGGGCGTCCGAAACAGCACTTATCCAGATTAATGGTTATACCGTACTTCGTGAATCTCTCGAACACTGTAGCTAGATGCCGTTCATGCTGCTCGCAGTTGTCGCTAGCAATGATGACATCGTCGAGATAATTGAATAAAAAATCCAAACCTTGAAGTACGGAGTTGCTCATGAAGCGCTGGAAGGTCTGGGCTGCGTTCCGGAGACCAAAACTCATCCGGGGAAATTCAAATAAGCCAAAAGGGGTGATAATGCTAGTTTTCTCAATATCCTCCGGTGCTACGCTAATACAGTGGTAGGCGCGGTTTATATCTAATTTAGTAAATACCTTTTTCCCTGCCAGAATGTAGGTAAAGTCATGCAGTCTCGGAATGGGGTACCTATCGGGCTTAGTTATAGCATTAAGCATCCGGTAGTCTCCACAAGGTCGAATGTCGCCATTCTTTTTGGCTACCACATGTAGCGGGCTGGCCCACGCACTTTTTGAAGGACGACAAATACCTAACTCTTGCATCACTTCAAATTCCTTCTTTACCTTTAAATACCTATCTGGGGGAAGGGGTCTAGCACGCGCAAATACCGGTGGCCCTGTAGTTTCAATATAATGTAGCACATTATGCGGTGCCGTCTCTTTAAACGAAGGGGGCTTAGTTATTTCCGGGTACTCGGACAACAGTTTACGAAAGGGATGCTCCTCGGCAACCACAAAAATAGAAGGTTGGTTAGTACTTACGATTTCCGCCTTGACCTTGAGGTAAGTAGTCAGGTCTATCAACCTACGTTCACTTAAATCAACGAGCAGCTTATGTTGGGCTAAAAAATCAGCTCCTAAAATAGGCTGCTTTACATCCGCTACAACGAATTCCCAACGGTACGGTCTGCGTAACTTAAGGTCCAACACCAACATTTTAGTCCCGTACGTCTTGATTTCACTTCCATTCGCGGCGTAAAGTTTATATTTCGCGCACTCGTGACTGTAAAGTCTATTTTTCGGCGGCAAAATCGACACATCCGAGCCCGTATCAACCAGAAATCTAAGTCCACTTTCCTTGTCCGTAACACATAAACGACGGCTAACCGATGTAGTGCAAACCTCCGTCGTAGATTGCACCATCGCCCTTAGTTTTCCGAACTCGACGCTTCCCACGCGCACGGTTGGTAGCAATTCCGTGCCCTCTCGCCGAATTTGAAGTGATAAGGGCAAAGCCAGTCGGGATTGTCCTTGGTGCGTCGCGGCGTCTCGCGTGAAGCACTCCTGGCGCGTGACCTTGATCTCCCAAAACTACGTTCTCGACGCTTTTCATTCGCGCGACGTGGCCTTGCTCGTTCCATGTTTGCCATTCTGGCAGTGAGCTTAGCTATCTGCTTTGAAAGGGCTGCGACTTCCTTTGAAGTGACCGGCGCAGCATCGCACAGTGATTTACTAGCAGAGCTTGACGGCTGTCTGACCTCGGAAACGTAGTTGTGACGTGTTGCCTCAGCAACGTTGTCGGCGATGATTGCCAATTTGTCAAGGTCGCTTGTTTCAGCTACCGCCAGCACTCCTCGTACACTCGTAGGGAGGCGACCTTGCCACAGGATCCGCAGCGTTTCATCGGGGAAATTTTCACGAGCCAGGTCCCTCATTTTGTTCAGTAGCTGGCTAGGCTTCATTTCCCCGAGCTCCATTTCACCAATTAATTTTTCGACTTGCCGAATCCGGGTGTCTTCGAACAAGGACAGGAGCTTGGCCTTGAGCGCGGCGAATTTATTCGTAGCCGGTGGGCGGGATAAAAAATCCGTAAGCTGCATTATTACCTCTTTAGGCAGCTTCGCTACGACGAGGTCGAATCGCGCGTCGTCTCCCAATTTCTGCGGCGCGAGAATGGCCTCGATACGTATGAACCAAACCCGCGGCTGGTCCACCCAAAACTCCGGCAACCTTGACGATAGCGATATCGCCATTATATCGGGCTTGACGTCCATTGCTTGCTGTGACGGTGGTGGGGCTGATGCCGGCTGCGGCGGGGCCGCGTAACCTCCAAGAGCGGGCGGAGCCGCTGCAGGAAGTTGGCCTGGTGGTCCGCCTGGTTGGCCTTGTCCGGTGGCCATCCTCAAAACCTTGAGTCTTGCATCCTCTTGTAAAAATCTTGGATCACGTCGGGGTCACCACTGTGCGAACTGAGGACTCCATACTCAGTTCGTCACGCCCAAGGTTATATAATGTGGTGACCCATAAATTAAATTCGATTTCCAAATTAAATATTGTTTTATTACGTGTTCACAATAATGATGCACAGATAGGAGTGTCCCGAGGAGGGGGCAGGAACATACATCCACGCTCGCGCCCCGCGCGTCTCAACCCGCGCACGGAATGTGCCGCGTCAATGAGATTTGCAATCGACGTGTGTTCCCACAACTCTTTCCATTTATTTGCAATAGCTCCAACGCCTGCTGGGACCGGTTCACGGGTATCTATTGCTGTACCCGTGAATGGGTTCTAGCAGGTGTAATACATAGCAAATTTCTCCAAAGGGCCTCTGCGTGTTCGAACACGGGACCTCCTGCTTCGTAGGCAGGGTCACTACCAACAGGGCTATGGAGGCCGTTGGGCAATGTTTGTTAACAATTGAAATTATTTATTTTAAACTTAGATTTTGTAAAAAAATTGTATGTTAGGATTGTGAGGTCACAAACATGAAACTCCTCCCTCCCCCCTGTCACGATATGTCACATTTTGTGGACCCCCCCCCCCCCCCTTGGAGGTGTGATGTAATTAATGGATGATCCCTACCCTAATTTAAAAAAATGCGTCTTTAAATATTCGTGTAGGTCATTTCATTTCATACGGGACACACTGTATACCTACGTTTTCTTTGTTTGTACTTAGATATTAGATATTTTAGACAATATTAGAAATCGAAATTATGTTACTTTGTATATAATTGTAGGCACCTACATATTAAAAATGGCAATAAATGCGTTGTTAAATCTATCTTGCATTTGTGTATTCAGCAGCTTGCCCGCTTAAACAATCCCCTACATCGAATAAAAATCGGCAGGAAGCCAAATTTAAGTGAGGTCGGGGCGCAGAAGAATGAAATGAAAATAGCAAAAACAGTCGCGAAGTTCCGCTAAATATAGCCGGCCGCGCGCTATTAGCGCTTCCCGAGTCGCCCGCACACCGAGCCAGTTTAACTGTGAGCGCTTGTACCGTAACCGCTCTGCGTGATCCAAATTCGGGTTATACTGGTTGATAAAAGCTGATCAACTATCAACGTTTTTTAAGCGTGTGGAACTAGACCCCTGGGCGGGCGGCGGCGCGAGCCAGTGCAGCACGAGCGCGCGCACCATGCTTTGTTCAAAGCTCTGAGCTTTCAAACCGCTTTGTGATTGTGACCAACGTTACTTACTTTAAAACTTACGTAGGTAGGTACTCTATATCGAAACACCAAACGAAATTGTTCAAGTGATGGGAGTGATAAAGTGAATGTTTCTCTTTAGGTTAGGGTTAGTCGCAATGTGTGAAAACGGGGCTAATATGTTCTAGTTTCGAAGTTCGACTATTTACATCCGTGCATCATTCTTCGGCTCGTCGGTAAGTGTTATAATATATCTTCCTGCTACTAAAATAAAGCGCTTATGTTATTATTTCAACACCTTATTACTCTTATACGAGTATGATAGCAGTTCTATTGTGTCCATAAATGTGGACGAGTTTAGTGCAAGGGACCACTTTGTCGATTTACAAGGACACTTCATTCTTTGACTAATAGTTATGGTGCATAAATAGTGCGTAGTATTAGAAAGTACTAGTAAGTTCATTTCGACAAAGTGGTCCCATTTTCCGTGGAATGCAAAAAAATATTATTACCAAAGTCTATTGAAATTAACTGCTGATTTGGAGTTTGAAATTATATATTTTTGTTTTCTCCATGTTCGGTATTAATATTTTAAAATAACTAATGATATTTAAAATTAGATTTATTTTGGTTTCCGTTATTTACACTTCTATAACTTCTATAAACTAGTAGTCCGCCTCGAACTGAGAACTCGTGATTTACTTGCAAACGAGTTGACCAATATAACAAGACCCTTCGGAGGATTTTTTTTCTCCTTCTAGCTCCATAACCACTTGATCGATCCTGCTCATATACGAACTTACAAATTTTATGTACCTACTTATCTTATACAGAAAAACGTTACTAAAGTTATCATCCGACAAACTATCGAAATCAAAAAGCAATCCAAATGCCGAGACGTCCCAGTAGCCAGGTGACAGTTCGGTCTGGAGTTGTTTGTAAGAACTCACTTCGCTTACGCTCCACGAGTTCGATTAAATGGTTTATCCCGTGTGCGTGCTGCAAACGGCGTAAACTCAGTGTTATTTTTACATGTTATTTATAATACCAACCTATATGCATTAGGTATTGGAAAAAGGTACAATCGGTTTAATAAAAAAAGCATCTGGCCGATACATAAATCGATTAAATCAATGAATTTAGTAGGCAATTGGTTATTATTTCACGAAACTTACTAAAAAACGTATATGTATGATGTTTTCAGTGGTGTGATGAGCGGCGCGGCACCGGAGGCGGAGGCAGGGCGCGCGCGGCCGCCGTCGGGCGGGCTGTGGTCGCTCATCTCGTGGCTGCGCCGCGACGACTCGGGCGCCTCCAGCGACAGCCTCTCCAGCGTCGGCTCCGACCGCACCGTCGCCAGCTTCGCCTTCCTCGCCCCCGACCGCTACCGCCGCGCCGCCGCGCCCGCGCCTCTGCCGCCGCCCGGCCCGCCCACCGACTCCTACAAGAAGCGCCTGCGCGACAGGAACACCAGACTGCAGCACGACCGCGATCTCACGCTCCATCGTAAATACGGACTCTTCCGAGGAGAGAACGGTTACGACGCTTTCAGCCTCCCTCCGGCACGTAAATCTAGCGAGAATAATTGGGAGGAGAGGGAGCGCCGAGCCACCAGCGAGTGTCTGCAGCGGCGCGCGGCGCACGTGCCCGGCAAGCGGCGCGCCCCGCCGCCGCCCGGCCGCTCCGCCACGCTCCGCTCCCGCAAGCGCCCCGCGCCGCAACCCCCGCGCCGCCCGCTCAGTGAGCTCAGCGGGAACGCTCCCATACCCGAGGAACCGCTTCTAGTCCCGACCGATCTAGTCATCCCTCCTTTGAGGAGAGCCGAAAGTATGGATTGCAAGCCAGAAAAATATGTTAAGAAAGAAGTTAAAGACTCTAAACTACGATCGGAAAAGAGTTTCTTGAGACAAATTTTTGAAAGCAGAAAGAGAAATTCGGCCGTCGACGCGATTCCGGAAAGAATACTACCCAGCATAAGTGAACTTGATAAACAAGCCGCTGAGATAATAGAGTCGTGTAAATTGAAAGCATTCGATCGAAGTAACGATAGGGCCGGAACCTCTAGAGAACTAGTGACACCTTCTAGAGGTGATATGTGGTTCTGTACTAGATGTCTTCGAAAATATGACGATTCTGTCGTAACGTGTGGATATTGTGTAACCGAACAGAAAATGATATTAAATAAAAATGATAGTGAACGTCGTTTAGCAAATAGGGCATCTAACCACTATACACAAACAGAAGGGATAAATGTTACCTCAACGAGTGCAGTAAACGTTGTTGAAGAAAAACAGAAGCTGAAAGATATGCTTAAAGAGATTAAAGACTCTTTACCCAAAAAGCCCAAGCCTAGTGCCTCGTGTATAGATGATAATAAAAATAATGTCCAAGAAAGAGAACTTCGAAAGCCCTCTGCTCTTGTAGAGGCTCCAACTCTTAGAATAGGATCAAAAATACCCGAAGAAGAAAAAATAATGCAAATTCCAGACAATAAATCAGTAAATACTCGTATTAAAGCAGAAAGTGAACGTAAAGATGTAACGGTCGTTACCAGTAGGCCATCCACATCCGCCATGGAAACTGCTATAGTAACACAACCAATAGTATTACAACATTTACCTTCTAGAGATATAGTAAAAATAGAACATTTTAAGATTCCAGAATTAAAACAAGGCCAATCAAGCATGAATTTGCCTGATGATTTAAACAATAAAAAAATAATGACTAGATCAAGATTAATTACGAAGGACTCAATTGTACTTGAAAGTAAATATATGCCTGTCAGTAATCCATCCACATCTACCAGTGCTCCTTCAAATGTACCATTCAAAATATCATCATTATTTAATTCAAGCCCAATTATTGAAACAAAATTACAAGTAAAACCACTTGGTGTACAATATGGCTCCCAGGACCAAAAACCAACATCAGCACTAGAAGCAAAACATATGGTGACTTCTTCTAAGCTACTGGCGGATACAAGCTTAAATGCTGGTTCTAGTTTTAGTCAAACTGCGACAACATCTCCTTCAGCGCCCAAAGCAGAATCTAAGAATAACATAACATCTCAAGAGCAAACAACACAAAAGCCACTGAAAACAACTAGTACAACGCAAACTTCATCTAATAGACTATTTGATGTTGCTGCTAACTCTGAACCAAATACGACGAACAATAAAGATCAAGCTGTTAACAGTAAGTCAAGTAATTTAGAACCCGAGTTAGAAAGAAAAAATGCGTCATCTAAATTAACTACAAGTTCAACTCCGTTTAGACTTCCTTCATCTGGACTCCCGGCAAGTACGTTTTCTTCCACTCCTGGCCTGGTAGATAATAAAGAAAAGAACATAGAAAATATCGGAGACCAGCAGAAAAAAACTGTCTTTCGAAATGTCCCTTGCAAGGTATCCAGTGAGGTACAGAAATTGGCCACTTCACGAATATCCGAAAGTCGTCAACATAATTCTGCTATCAAGGCTCCTCTTGATCTTCACTCTAGGAAAAGGGACTTGATAAACCAGCTTGAACAATCTATCGCTAAAGGAGACGAAAGAGCTGCTGCGGATGCCGCTGCGAAGCTGGCGCAATTAAGGCTATCGTGCTCTGTATTGTCATTCTCATCACAAATTATGGCGGCACCATCTACATCGTCAGATCCAGTAAAGAAAACCAGTGAGTCCGTCTCTAAAATTACACAGGCGGATGATGCATCTTCAAGCGCAAAACAACCGCTTATAACACGAGAAAATAGTCCTAAGAAATTCAATAACACGTCGTCTGATAATGCCGCAGCTTCATCAAGTAAAACATCAGTTGAAAATAAAGCTGCTTCAGTACAGTCGAAACCTGAAGATTTGGTAAAGAAAAATAAATCAATCAACAACGAACCTCAAAGCGCTAACGAACCCTCCACGTCTAATAAAACCGAAGCAGCTGGAAATGATAACGTTTCGTAAGTTATTTTATAATCCTGTTGTGATTATGATAAACTACCTAAATAATTAAATGTAAGTAGATACTCTATTTCATTAATCAGGATAGAAGTATGGATTGAAGACAGAGAAGCGGCTAGGGGGCCTATAAGGATGAACATGCCCCGGGTATCCGTAATGGGTGATTTACGCCGTCAAGCAAATGCGTCTTTTGGTTTGGCGGCCCACTTGCAACGGTGGATCGTCGGGAGAACTCTATGCATTGACGACCACACGCCTCTTAATATCCTGGCTGGCCCGGAGTTTGATGCTCCGTTTTATCTCTGTTTAGTGGAACCAGGTTAGCGAAAACAATTTGATTAAATTACATGTTACGAGCAGTTGCTTCCTTGATTTTCAGAGATATGTTACTCTCTTTTCAGATACAAATAAGCATGCTGCTTTGCGCCCCGGATTACCATCAACCGCAAACAACATGATAGAAGATAAGAATCTGAACGTAAACCAACCAAATGGGGAAAATAAGGCAAATGATGTATATGCAGAATTAGTCCTTTTGGAGCGACGCGCCCTTGTTCCCAACGCAGAAGAGTTCGAATGTGGAGTTTGCATGGAAAATTATCAACCCGGCCAAGGGTCAGTTTTAAGAGAATGCGTTCACACGTTTTGCATGGAGTGTCTCGCAGACGTTGTGAAGCACTCCGAGGAGCCTGGAGTTTCATGCCCCGCCATGGGCTGTCCCGGGTTTCTCCAGGAGCGGGAGATACGTGCTCTCGTATCGCCGGAAGACTATGAGCGGTGGTTGGCGAGAGGACTGGCTGCTGCGGAGAGCGGCACTCGGAACGCATTCCATTGCCGAACCGCCGACTGCCAGGGTTGGGCGTTGTGTGAGCCGGGCGTCACGAGGTTCCCCTGCCCCGTTTGCAAGCGGACAAACTGCGTTGCATGTCAGGTAGGTATTGTAACAAACCCATTCAATCATTTATCGCCGATAGAGCTTAAATATATTAGAGCTTAGTTATTGAGATTTTGTAGGTACCTACATATCTCTTTATTTTATTTTATTTATTTAAGCACGTCCACATCGTATATATTAGAACTTACAATATACTTAATTCTAAGGCACTTAATCTGATATAGTACGACAATTATGGTGTGCATAACATTGACCATGAATAGTAGTGGGAATAAATATTAAATAAGGACACAAACAATTAACACTTTCGCAACCGCGTAGCGCTACGCCCTACGCTCGTAGCGTGTAGCCAGGTATTCCTCGTATGTAGCGCGTAGTAGCTACGAACAGAGAACCCGACTGTCGGGTTCTCGGTGCTGAATGTGTTAAGTAATAAAATATCTACAATTATTCAAAATATCTTAAAATTATATAAAACTAGACCAGTATTATCTCTTTCAGCTTTAGGTGGTGTATTCGTACATGTATACTGCACACGAAATTTGTTGTCTTCTAAACGAAAACAGTTGACTGCGAACATTTTTTTTTTCTCTTTTATTTACAGGCTATTCACGAGGGTGACTCTTGTGAGCAGTATCGCGCTAAGCAGCGAGCCGCCGAAGCCACTAACCGAGCCCCAGAAGAGACTGACGAAGGAACGAGGGCATTCCTGGACACGCTGATATCGCGCGGGGAAGCCCTCGAGTGTCCGGAATGCAGTGCCATTATCATGAAGAAGTGGGGTTGCGACTGGATTAAATGCTCGGCCTGCAAGACGGAGATTTGCTGGGTCACGCGCGGGCGCAGGTGGGGCCCCGGGGGCCGCGGCGACACCAGCGCCGGCTGCCGCTGTGGGGTCGACGGGAAAAGGTGCCACCCTTCATGTGGCTATTGTCATTAGTCATTAGGTTATACCTATGTTATGTTCAAATATCATGCCTAAATATTTTCAATACTGTCATTTTATCTGGACTAATAAATAAAGATGTAATTTATCCCATATTAGTATGTTTTGATTTGACACCTGCACTTTTGATTTTGATGGACATACGATAAGAGTACCTAACAACGTATAATAACTGAATGAGTATTATATATACTACATGATACATATTCGGTGATCAGGAACCAATTTTTCTAATTAAGTTATCGATACTGAACAACTTTTAGTATGGGAACTTCGAAACAGCAATATTTTTTTGGCTTCTTCTGATCGGGCTAAATGTATGAAACAGCTAAAAAAATCGCGATTTCGGAGTTGGTCCCAAAGTTGCAAAGCTGCCTGTTCCGTGTGTTTGAAATGCCTGTACAGTCAATAACCTCCTTTATTGCAAAGGACTAAGGTGCAATTGTGTAAACATGTGTTTGAAATCGTCAGTACACTTTTATAGTAAATAACAGAAAAACTTTACTAAAGAAAACGCGAAAATATACGAAATCAAAAAGCCATCGAAATGCAGGGACGTTCCGATAGCCAGCTGACAGTTCCATTGTGCCCGAAGTTGTCTGTACGAACTTCCCTTTGCTGCGCTCGCTCGTTCGATAATAGTAATTTAAAAGAAGAGTTAATAAAGATAAGCCGGATAGGCCAAGAACGGTTAACGCTTTTAATTCCTTTAAAAAAAGTTGCACCAAGTTCTACAGTAAACATAAGTTTACTAAACTAAATTCTGTGTTCGTGGTTAAAATAAAGATATTGTGTAATGTTGTTTCAAAATATTTATTATTTTTTAAAGATATTACTTTATTCGGATAACAATACATTTGTAATTATTTATTGTAATTATTATTTGCTTATTATTTATTCTGCTTTGAAGTAACAATCTGCTTATCAATCTTTTAAAAAAACATACGAGATAGAAAATCACCATTTTTATCTAAAAGTAAGTAATAGTTATTTGTTATACAAGTGGTGAAAGTTGTATTTTACGTGCGAGTGTTATTTGAAACACGAGCTAGCGAAAGGATTCTATTATTGAACACGAGCGAAGCGAGTGGTTCAAAAATAGAATCCTGAGCGTAGCGAGTGCTTTAATACACGAGACGTAAAATAACTTTCACCCGCGTATAACACAAAACTTTTCACCTCACTACAGCGAGGAAAATAAGAAAAAGGGTGCATTTTGCTCGGTTTCCCGTAATTCCTCAGGTGTTTAATACTTCTTCATCACTCGAATCACTAATTTTTAACAAAACAATCTAGAAAAACATGCGAATATTTAACGTTGATATGATGGATGAATTGAAATGAAAAGTTTTGACGTAAAAGATTTTAGTAAATGTCAGATGCGTTTTGTTCGTACGTAGACTTATTCGGCTGTCAGAACAATTTATCCGTTTTTACAAAAAGAATGAAGATTAATGTTGAATGCTGATATTTATGAATTAAAATAAAGTTGTCAGACTGTATTAAGTGTTTTTACTCGATGCAATTCATTAATTGCGATGTTAAAAATTCTGCACTTTTAACGTTTTACGTTTTGTTAGCTGTCAAATGTCACTTAAGCCACTTGTCACTTATGTCAAAACTCTTTCACCACATGTGGATAAAAAGCGATATTCACAATAGATATTAAACAAACAAAAAGGGCTTTCCGAGCTAGTGAGGTGAAAATGTAGTTTAAAATTGTATCCACTTTCCTTCATCAAGATATTCCACTTTAAACTGCATTGAACCTTAGTACCGACTTTACCGAGCAAAACAGCCGTAATAAGTGACTAGTAAAAACGGTAGAGAGCAAAATAGGGGGCGGTGTCTCACTCGCACTCGTTACAAATTTGCATATAATAGACATACCACCCATAGACCTGACACGGAAATAATAATACCAAGATTGAAAGGGATGGTCTTATTACACTTTCCATATTTATGACAGAGAAGGCGCTATTATCGTTGGTCCTTATCTTAGACTCACCCTTGTGATTATTGCTTACTTCCAATAGGCCCTAAGTACAATATAAATGTTTGTTTCCCTTCACCGCTCTTTGAAGGGTAAGAATGAAACCGACTAAATTATGTATGTAGGTTAGTTACGGTAGCCATCTTGAAACGTGTTTTAAAATCAGTCGCGTTGCGTGTATTCTGTCCTTTAGGGTGGGCCGCGTATACGG
Source organism: Pammene fasciana (assembly GCA_911728535.1). Classification (NCBI taxonomy): domain Eukaryota; kingdom Metazoa; phylum Arthropoda; class Insecta; order Lepidoptera; family Tortricidae; genus Pammene; species Pammene fasciana. Next base: position 7,457,318 of record OU452277.1, on the reverse strand, counting down.
TCTCTAGTTATATTCTTGCTTTGAGCAAAGTTGTCACATATTGACATTTAGATTGTCTGATGACGTCATTACCTCCTTCGTCAAAACGAGACACAGTCCCCTATATTATAACCCTGTTTCGGCATCACTTTGTGACCGAAGAATATACCTACTCCAATAAAAAAGGATAACTTCATGGTAAAGGAACGTATTAACTTTGAGGTAGCTTGTTCAATGAGTGTCTGCGGGTTATACTTCATACCTATAACGGCTCTAACAGTGATGGAGATTAACCGAAATGGAACCCTATCATTTGGCAATAAAGTCCAAGATCCTAGCGCATTGTCGCCAGCTTTTTACCACTCAATTCGGCCTTGGGTTTGCTCGCAACCCAAACCTATCAAAAGTATTCATCTCTGCTTTTTAAAGCACTACAAGGTACAATATAAAATCTTATAAAACTTATATTATTTAAAGAATTGTACTTAATGATATTAATTACAAATTCTACTTTGGAATATACAACTACAATAATCACTTAAATTCGGAATTATATTCCAGAAACAGTCATTTTTTACACTAATCTGAACAACCTCGGAGCGTCTACGAAGTCGAATACCAGCCCTTGCGGTGCCTGCGTCTGGAAACAAACATAAAGGATATTAGTAAAACAACGGTTATTACGGGTACTTTATAGAATGTTATAAAGAAATAACAGAAGAACTAAGGCCTATCTAAATATAATGCAACAGTGTGTACAAAAGTATTTTTAGGTCCTATTTAACCCATTCAGTGCCCATGGCGACACGTTGTCATCACGGTTCTACAAAGCATTTTCGCTACAAAGCGGAAAACCCATGTTATTGGCTACGGCGTAGCTCTACACGCGCAGCAGGGCCGTGAATGTTTTAAGAACTTTTTCGATTCCCGAGCTGGGTACAGTTTTTTTTTTCAAATGTATGGATGCAGTTTTTCCTTTTATCAAAATCGGTGACATGGTTCCTAAGAACAAATCTTCGTATGTCTTATAGTTTCAGACATTCCCATACTGACCGATTTGAATGAGCCACCATGTATACCCTCGAGTAAATTTACTATATACATATAGTCCTGCAGCTATGACGTGACTAGAGGGTTTGCTCCCGGTTCTGATTCTCTAAAAAAAAAAATACGGTTGTCGCCATGGAAAATCAGAACCGGGTGCAAGCCGGGACGTTACCTGCCGGTTGGCGGCGGTGCGCGCGAGGCGCAGGCACAGCGGCCGCGCGCGCGCCGGTGGCGGCGCCACGCCCCCCGGTGGCGGCGCCACGCCCCCCGGTGGCGGCGCCACGCCCCCGCCCGCCAGCACGCCGTTGTTCTCCGCCACGCGCGCACAACCGCGCAAGTCCACCGACTGAAATAAAAATAATTTTAAACAAAAAAAGAACCGACTTCACCTAGGATTAGGGTTGCCATATGGAAAAATTAAATGTCCTGATAAAAATCCGGACATCACGCAAAAAGTCCTGACATTTGTAAAAACGCTACGCGGGTGGCAACCAAATATACAGCCCGCCTGATGGTAAGCAGTTACCGTAACACATGGACACCAGCAGCTCCAGGTGTCTCATGTGCGTTGCCGACCCGATCCCTTAGAAAAGAGGATTCACTGTGTTGACGGCTAATAAGAAAAGATAAAGTTATATACGTTATTTAATCAAAAGGTTCAATACGGTTTTATTAACAAAGTAGTGTCGAATTCATTACTGTTTTGTTGAGAATTTAATACTTACACTTTTGTTTCGTAATAAGCGTAAAATGGGGAAATTTTTAAAAATCCGGACACTTGCCAAGTCCGGCCGCAATCCTGACAAAGGGTCAAAAATCCTGACATGTCCGGACAAATCCTGACGTATGGCAACCCTACCTAGGATCCGCTATTCCAAGAGGAAGTGGCCGAGTTGCTGTAAAAAATAGTGTAATCACTATAGGTGTGCCTATAATAATTGAAGAGTTCCCTCGATTTCTCCAGGATCCCATCATCAGACCCCGACTTGGTGACAATGGGACCATCTAGGGGTTATACACGTTCGATTAAAAAAAAATTAAAATCGGTTCACGATTCACAGAGATATCGAGTAACATACATACAAAAAAATAATGATAAAAAAAATCAGTCGAATTGAGAACCTCCTCCTTTTTTGAAGTCGGTTAATTAACACATTGAATAACTATCAACAAATGAGACTAACACTAAAAGCTCAACGTGGATGCGGCACCTGAGGCTATGATTCGTGCCAGCCCAGGTGAGTGAAGCGCACTAGTCGCACTACCGTGCTACCGCGCCAGTTAGCGTACGCCCTTATGTACTGAATCCTAGCCTAGGTGGCGGCACTGTGACGAGAGGTCTTTTTGACAGCAGCTGTCAAAATCCACCAATCAAAAAAAGGATGATTAAACATAATTGGTGCATTATGACAGTTAGACCTCTCGCCACGGTGCTGTCACCTAGTGAAAAACTCAATCGCGGAAACCGTCATAACCGATTTTCATTTAACCGACTTCAATTCCATGGAAGAAGGAGGTTCTGCATTCGGTTTGGTGTTTTTTTTTATGTATGTTCACCGATTACTCCGAGACCCGTGGTCCGATTTGAGTAATTCTTTTTTTGTTTGAAAGGATCTACATCCAAGATGGTCCCATATTAATCTGGTGCTGTTCTGATGATGGGATCAATGAGGAATTGAGGGAACTCCTCAATCTTTAAAGGCACATGTATGGTGATTGGGGTGTTTTCTTAAGCTACTCAAGCATTTTCTTACGAAAATCACCAATTTGATGGAGTGGCCCTAATGATGATGATTGATTTGATGATAATGATGAAGGTTTTTTTAAATGAAGGATGTTCAGCGATTACTCGGAGACCAGTGGTCCGATTTGAATAATTCTTTTTTTGTATGAAAATAACTACCTTGAAGATAGTCCTACGTTCAGAACTCAGAACTTTATTGCATATAATATTACACGAATATTAACCCTGCAAGGGCACAGCAATATAAGTATACAACAGTATATGTATATACTAATAAAGGTACAATTTGTTATACGTTATACAACATTAATAATTAGGTACTAACTTAATATAGTACCTAGTATGAGAGAACAATAATTATATGCACTAAATAATAATTAACAGATCCAACACGTCTATTAACTACTTATGTATTGTATATGTCTAGAGACTAGCTCATCCTCGCGCCTCGTAAAACTCCTGTAGCGTATAATAAGATTTTTCCATTAAATATTTATACAGGGTATTCTTAAATATTGTAAGACAAGTAATTTGTCACATACGAACAAGAAGCGCACGCGCGTGTCTGCATTGAAAATGTGTTCGCAAATATATCATAGACCTATGTCGTGACAAGATAACCTCCGCGGTACTCTTGATCTTCGCACCGCCTCGCGCACCGCCTGAGAGCGTTTTCACATTATCCTACACGATATCGGATGTCGGAAGGGTCTATACTGAAGTAAATATGCGTACTTTTGTATTTTTTCATTCATTTAACTAATCTCTATTACTAAAATAATGCGTTCACGCAAAAAAGGCGGACTTTGCGCCACAAGGTACTCTCTAACAGCTACCTTTCTACTTGGGGCCTTCCGACATCCAATATCGTCCGATAGAGATATAACATGTCGGAGCCCCGATGGCTGTCGGACGATAAACTTTGTTTGTGTGCGTGTATGTGTAGGTACAGTTTTGCTGTAGTGTGCGTGACGACGCTAGCGCGGATTTTAAATTTCGAATGCTCGAAACAATTGAACTCCAAATTCTTTAACGTTTTTTTTTTAATTTATTTAATACACAAACGGCCAAGGAAGTAAACATAATTCGGTAGAAATAAACAACGTAGGTGTAGGTAGTTCAAGAATAATAACATACATGAATACCTATAGTATATAATTGTCTTCGCATATACAGGATGGATTTTCTTTCTGGGTCAGTAAGGGCAGCTACCAGACCCGTGCAAAATGGTCTTAGAAGACCTTCCCTCGATTTCAAATTAATGAAGATTTGCGTTTACGGTATTTTTTTCAAAACATACATTATGCGAGAAATATGTTATTATAGGATATTTGACAAACTTTATTTTTTAATGCTAGTCGACCCTATTCCTATTCAGGATCAAAAGCTTATTAGGACCAAAAAAAAAATCTGGCTAGAAAAGTCACAAATCGAGGAAAACTTTTCTCATAAATTTTGTATGAAAATTAAAACTTTTATTTTTATACATTCTATTTTTTTTGCTTATCGATCCCATTTCTATATAGTTTCCTAGAGGTCAACTTACGGTAGAGTATACTAAAAAGCGACATATTAAAGAAAACTTTTTCTACAGTAATTTGATTTATATTTATTTATCGCGCCAATCAGTTCTGTTACGTTTAAGGTCCATAATACTGTATGAGGACATTACAGACAAAGCATTCAAAATATCAAAAAACCGGCCAAGAGCATGTCGGGCATGCTCAGTGTAGGGTTCCGTAGTTGCCAGCCGGTACAATACATTCGTTCAAATAAAATAAATAATAATAAATAAATATTTGGGGACAATCTTACACAAATCAACCTAACCCCAAACTAAGCAAAGCTTGTACTATGGGTGCTAGCCGACGATATACATACTTAGATAGATAAATACATACTTATATACATAGAAAACATCCATAACTCAGGAACAAATATTTGAGATTAGCACACAAATAAATGCCCTTACCAGGATTCGAACCCGGGACCTCCTGCTTCGTAGGCAGGGTCACTACCAACTGGGCTATGGAGGCCGTTCAAAAGGTCGATAATTACGGAATATTTTGCGTAAGTAATTTTACTCGCCGGCACTTACGTCCTTTCATTTTGCTTTTGACCGTCATTTTATTCAATATAGTTTTTATTTAAAGTACCAGGGTCGCGTTTGCCTCTCTTTCTATCCAATATGTGTGCTAGAAAGAGAGGCAAACAGCGAAATCGTAAATTGTAACTTTATAAAACGCGACCCAGGTCTCACTCTTATAATTTTTTTTTGGTCTCATACAAGCTTTTGATCGTGGATAGGAATGGGATTGAACGGCATCAAAAAAAGTTTGTCAAAAACTTGTTTTTTTCTCGCAACCTGTATATGATTTTTCCAAAATTTGTAAACGCGAATCATTAATTTGAAATCGAGGAAAGGTCTTCTAAGACCATTTTCACGTAGCAGCACGGTATCTGGTAACTGCCCTTACTGACCCAAAAAGAAAATCCATCCTGTATACTTACAAAGAGTTTTCACGCCAAACTGGCTTTACATAGGTACGGTCAGTAGCAATGAAAAAGGCCCCCACTGCCATACAAACTTTGTATGCAGGGGGGTCCTTTTCTCTGCAGCTGACTGTACTAGTAAAAAGTATTGAAGTAATGTTGAACTAAAAGTACTTTTAATAATTTGATAAGACTGAGCATAAATTTACCACCCACCACATATTATGACATTATGAGAGGCAAATTGTTTGAGAACTTTTGTCTCATTCTACTCGTACCTTTATTATAGTTCCATCTCACTTTGTTGCCTCGTCATATCGCTGTCGTCTGTAGAGGCCTGATAAATTGTAACGTCTATAGGACCTCCGTGTCGTCCGACATTATTTATCGGATGCAGGGTGTCGGATGTAGGATGTAGGATGTCGTCCGACATTATTTATCGGTCCGACATCCGATATCGTGTAGGATAATGTGAAAACGCTCTGACGCACCGCCTCGCGCGGAAATGGCCGCGAGAGGCAACTCGGCTAGTGAAATGAAAAAATACTGATCAGCAGTGGGCCACAAAAGGCTGAAATGACGATGGTCTTTCGCACATGTTACCTCTAGCTTGGGGCAGGCGGCGAGTGCGGCGGCCACCGTCGCGGCGGTGACGGCCCCGTGGCCCGCGAGCCCGAGGTGCGCGAGCTCGGGCGCGCCGCGGCACAGGGTAAGTATGCCGCTCTCCGTCACCGTGCCGCGACCCGAGCCGAACCTGGAACCTGCGACTGCGACCGGTTACTATTTAGGTTATTACCTATACACACGACACGTAGAGAGAAATAAAACCATCTATCAGTTTTACCTACTGGTCTAATTAAGTGTAAAATTATATAGTTATTGATAGAATAATTGTAATATTGATTGTAGGTACCTATGGTTTTTGCATAACCAATGTAAATCTGTCTGCCACAATTGGTTGGAACACAATGCAAACGGTTATTTTTAGTATGGATTTTTTTCACCTAAACAGAGTTTCTCCGTAAACAAAGTACTTAATTGAGTTGCAATAATAAATGATTAAAGTAATTGATAGTAAATCAACACACGTAAAGCAAAATGCAACAGAGGAACATCAAAACTAGGGATGTCACGAATATTCGCATTCGCATTCGTATAATGCGAATATTCGCATCATTTTTGACATTCGTATCAACATTCGCATTCGCATGAAATGATGCGAATATTTTCCGAATGCGAATGTGGGCAGAACGCATCCTATTTTGACCGCGCTGACCCGGTCGATGGTCATATGCTTGCTCATACACAGGAAGTGAAAACGACGTTATCACTTGTCTCTTTTTGATCAATAATATAGGACTCCATCACATATCATGTTCTGTATTTATGAACTTTGGAAGCATAACAATGATAAGCAAGATTAACTGTTTTGAATCTACTCCGCAACATTCGTATTCGCATTCGCATTCGGACATTCGCATCGCATTCGCGAATGTGAGTAAAGCGACATTCGTGACATCCCTGATCAAAACTATTACCTAAGTAAGTATTTGGGGAAGTATAGTTGCGTCACTTTGTTCAATATTAAAGTAAGAGATGCAAAACAAATTGTATTTGGAGAAATATAGTCAAGTGCATTGAAAGGGTACAGTCGCCATCAAATATATCGGAGCGGCCAAGATACTCAAAAATTACTTACTCTTTATCGCCTTGCAATACAATATTATAGGTATATGCACCTTGGCCGGAGCATATCTAATGGCGACTGTACAATTATTCGCCATAGAAAAAAAAATGTGTATTTAAGCACATATTATATATTCCTTTGCACACGGCGCCGTAACGTAACCGTATCGTATTCGTAATACACGCGCGTAGGACAACAGCGATACGAACACATACATCTTCACAGAAGCCCGCACATGAAGCGACGTTGAAGCGAATCATATTCGTAACAGTAAATACGCCGCTTCGTGTAAGGATTTCTTTGAAAATGTACGTGTTCGTATCGCTCTCGTCCTAAGCTCGTATTACGCTACGCTTACTACGCTTACTCTACGACACCATATGCAAAGGGCCTAAATTACACACCCATACTAAAATCTGCAATAGAAGTTCACCGTTACAGTTAAAAATTAACTTTCACGCATTCCATTAAAGTTACTATGGCGGAATATATATAAGTATTAGTGGTGGAACTTGTTTAGTGTGAGGAGACGACTTCAGTAGATACATAGTTTTAAGTGTACAAGTGTGTTCTTACTTCTAGTCTCGATGTCCAAGGTGAGCAGTCCCGGGCATCCTTGCGCCACGGCCTCCAGCCACTCGTCGCGAAGGTTGTAGTTCCAGCACAGACTAAGATGCTTCAGGCAGCCGAGCCGACCGAGAGACTCGACAAAACCGTTGTCCCTTTCAATTTTAGCATAGGTATTTAGAAATAAATATTCTAAATTGGGTGTTCTGTCAAGTAATCTGTGTACATTTTCCATTAGGTCTAAGGAGTTGTTGCTTAGGTCGAGCATTGTTAGGTTTTTCAGGTGGTCGGCGACGGACACCAAGTGGTGAGATTGCACGGCACAACCGACAAGGCGAAGGGATTTTAACTCATTTTCCTTTTTCTGGCTCAGATAGGACAAACAACGGCCTTCCACAGATGTATTACGGGTCACTACCAGTTCTTCGACGGAGTCGTACTTAAGGAATTCGCCGATATATTCTTCTGTAACCTGAAATCATTATTCAGTTGGAAAGTATATTGTAATACAGTTCGGACAATAATACTCAAGAACCTAGAAACTAGTACAGTACAGTTCTCCGTTATCTATACGATTAAATTGTACAAATATCAGTAACAAAAATATATGAACACAACTTTATTTGTACGGGTTCAACGTCGTGTACACTAATATACACATGCAAGTATGAATTGTATAGATATTTGAGAACTCGGCTTTACAACATCATCATGACTAATTTTTAGGCTGGCTCTACATGATGGGCCATCATAGGGACGCAGCTATACGACGGAACGAGATCGCAATATCGTTAGCTCCCTCTAACGCATAGCTGCGTCCCTATGATGGCCCAGCATGTAGAGGAGCCATTAGGGTTCCATGGCCAAAATGGCAAAAATTATAGTTTCGTCATGTCTGTCTGTGCGTCCGTATGTCACAGCCGTTTTACTCGGTAACTGTAAGACGTATCTTATTATAATTAAATTTAAACATAAGACGTATGTATTTTGTATGCCGCTGAATATCCAAAAAATATATACATTTATTTTGAACATTACTTATCTGTTCAGGCGTTTTCGAATTATCTCCAAAAAACTCCTCTCATAGGCAGATACGACCTTTTGGTATTAGTTTTTCGATAGTAGGTACTCCATTATGCGCGGTCCGACACGCCCTTGGCTGGCTTTTTTTAACAAAGGAGTTTGTCGTTTTGTCCGACACCAAAAAGTTTGTTAAAAAGGTGTCTGAACGTCTCATGGATGTCCCGGGGGACTACAGGGCGGGCTCCTTCTTTTGAGGTTGAGTTTAGTGGTGCAGAGGAGTACCGCCGCCAGCATTCGGGAGTCTATGCCTGAATTGAAGCAGTGGATTACGGTGAACTATTCATAGACAAAAGCGGAAACTTATCTAAGGTAACCGAAATTTTGTAACCATACAAAATGGCATGGCCTCCAAGTTTCCGCTCTAATGCGTGGTGCCCCTAATAGCTAATAACATGACGCTACTTACTGTTTTGCAATTGATAAATATGACACGTGTCAACTGCAAGTCCTTCACGCACTTCTGAACCTCCTCGGTAAACGACAGCATCTCACACTAGCAACAGAAAAATCTATAAGTACTCATTATTGGAACATAAATAAAACATGGGTGTTATATATATAAATTATCGGGTGATAACCAAACCTCACTAATAACAGTAATTACAACAAGTATATAAGTATAACATGTACATATTCATAATGTACCGTACAAGAAACAAAAGAAAGTCAATTCTCGTTATTTCCAATTAGTGAGTTTTCTTTGAGGTTTTGTTTGTTTGTCTCTGTCACCCGAGCCCGTGTTCTGTCCATAGTACCGTAGCTTTTAAACTGATTTTAATAGCTTGTTTAAATCGCAGAGACAGTTTTAAGAAATGCTTTAAGTCACTAGATGGCGCTGTTATAACTTTGTCGGGGGATTAGGCCGAACCAAACCGGCTGCGTGTGCGTCGTCCCTCTGAGTTGTAAAATAAGAATTCTCAGACATGCCACACCGCACGTGCACCGTCAAGCAAGCGGTTTGACGTGTCTTATTTAATTTAATTGTTTAAGGACCAACTTGGGTCAATTTTTTTAGTACCTATGTAGTACTAACATCTAAATTTTTACTCCTATTGTTAGTCTATCACAATATTTAAATATTCACAGCTAATATCAATTACTAGCTTTTGCCCGCGACTTCGTCTGCGTGGAATCAGTAATCCCCGTTATGGAATGAATTCTGGATATCAACTATTCTCTGTCCTTCCCCAGAGCTGAAACTATCTCCAGCGTTCAACGGTTATTGATTCCCCATACAATTTTTCAACCCCATTTTTACCCCCTTTAGGGTTGATTTACCTATAATGTTTAGAAATAAAGGAAAAGTAGAAAAATCCACTGCCTCAGACGAGACTCGAACTCGCGACTCTGGGAAACATGCCCATCGCTCTGCCAACTGAGCTACTGAGACTATACCTGATGGCTGCGAATTTCTCCACCATATCCTTTATTTTATATTCGCGCCTTAGGTTGACGCCTAGCGACATCTGCCGACAAAGTCTTACACTTCTTAACCGGCCATCGGAGTCCCAAGTTGTATTGAGAATTCACCGTTCGTTCGTTCGTTAGCAGACGTTCTGCTTTGCTTAAAACAAAAATAAAACTTACCTATGTTGTTTCCCGGGACTCACATTATCCCCATAGTAATTTTCATCAAAATCAGTTCAGCGGTTAATAATTCTCCATACAAAATTTCAACCCCCCTTTCACCCCCTCCAGGGTTGATTTTTGGGATGAAATCTATCCTATGTCCTTTCCCGGGATTCAAACTATCTCTATTCAAAATTTCATCAAAATCCGTTCAGCCGTTTTCACGTTATGCGCGGTCAAATAAACAGACAAACAGATAAACAGACAAAAATTCTAAAAACTGTTGGAATGTGTTCTGTTATCGATTCTAAGTATCCCCAACCAACTTTTTTTCGAATATCTTCCATGTACAGACTTTCGACCCTCTTCAGCTTTATTATATGTATAGATAGATAAATCACAAGACATTATAAGAATGTATAGGTACTAATAGAAATTACATTTTATCAAACCTAAAGTAAAATAAAATAAAGTAAAATATAAATTAGAAATCATTAAAATAATAATAATAATACAGGTTGCTTCACCCACGCTCGTCCGTTATGAGATTGTACATCCCACGGAAGTGTGGAGGTCGCGGCTTTTTAAACGCCAAAAATCTCCACAACCATGAGGTGTACAATCTCAGGAATTATTTCCTTAATAACGAGTGTGAGATGCATCGTGATGTGGTGGCAGTAGATAAGGGCCTCACGCCGCTCTCCTTGGCGAACGAGAACTGGCGCAAACCTGTGGTGCTAAGCACCGAGGATCGCAAAACGGTATGGAAGAGCAAGGAGCTACACGGGCGGTTCTACGGGGCCCTCACGGGACCCGACGTAGACCTGCTCGCGTCGGTGAACTGGCTACGATTCGGGGACCTCTTCGGAGAAACCGAAGGTTTTGCCTGTGCAATTGCGGACGAAGTTATCATGACGAATAACTACCGGAGATATATCCTGAAGGACGGTACGGTCGACATTTGTCGGGCATGCCGCCGTCCCGGAGAGTCACTCAGGCATATCATCTCCGGTTGTTCTCATCTTGCTAACGGCGAGTACTTGCACAGACATAACCTCGTCGCCAGGATTATACACCAGCAGCTTGCTCTCCTATACGGTCTTGTGGCCCACGAAGTGCCGTACTACAAGTACATACCTGCGCCAGTTCTCGACAATGATCGTGCCACGCTCTATTGGGATCGATCTATAATCACGGACAGGACTATTGTAGCCAATAAGCCTGATATCGTGGTAATAGATCGACCGCAACGCCGGGCCATGCTCGTCGACATCACCGTCCCATGTGACGTGAACCTCGTGAAGGCTGAGAAGGACAAATCCAGCAAGTACCTAGACTTAGCTCACGAGGTAACCGCCATGTGGGAGGTTGATTCGGCGATCATTGTGCCGATAGTTGTTTCTGCGAACGGTCTCATAGCGAAGAGTCTCGACCAACATCTTGAGAGACTCTCGCTACGGGGTTGTGGTTGGATCAAGGGTCAGATACAGAGGGCGGTAATTCTGGACACGGCGCGCATAGTCCGAAGGTTCCTCACTCTGCGGCCCTAACCACCGGCAGCCTGGGCCTTGCTCCGTTGCCGGCGGCACCCTAGGTTAGGTTTTTTATAATGTTTTTATTGTTTTTGTATGTTTTAGATGTATTTTGTATTTTACTTTTATAAAAATGTTATAAATTACCTAGCCTAAGATGAAAGAAAAATAAAGAGAATAAATAATACAGGTCAATCTAATAGAATTGTCGTAACGATTGTCTTTGTCTATGAGATTTCTTATGAGAATTCTTATTTTACAACGCAGAGGGACATATGCACGTCTACGTGCGTGCATCGTTCGGCGTGTGCGGCGACGTACGACAGTCGCAGTGCACACGCAACCGGCGTGGTTCGGCCTTTATTCGTTTAATGTCTTTATTAAAATTATTAATGTTATAAAATAATCATAATTTTTCGGTAAAGTAAAAAGATATTATAACTTTAATAATTAGGTACCTATAGGTATTATAATTTATATGTATAACTAAACTGTTCAATGACAATGACATTGGTAATATTATAATTTTGGTCTTGGAGATATAACTTTGTCATTATTGTCATTAAACAGACCAATAAAAACGGTCACTTTAGATATGTGGAGGTTAAAACAAAAATTGACCGGTGTTTATTGCAATATAGTGTACTTATAAAATAATCGACATTACATTTGTATAGGTACTTTCAAACAACAGTGTCTAATAAATACCTGTTGTGCTGGTGCAAATTGGTTTTGCGGCTCGTGAGCTGGGTGTTCTTGCATTCCAACTAACTAAAAAATAATTTCATATGATTAAGTGGTCATACAGAGACAGAGACAGTGTATTAAAAGGCAGGACAGGAAAATTGAATCCACACGCAATAATAAAGACTGTATACGTTAAAATCCGGCCACGCATGATCTGGTACATCTCCCTTTCGGATACACATTTTCAAGCAGTTCTTTTTTATAAATAATCTGTAATCATAGTAATATATCATAAAAATAGAATCATATTACAATTGTATGGGCTTGTCTCAGTTTTTACTGAAGGTATTCCATCATATCTTTAATGTTTTGTCCAGCGTTTTTTGATAATCTTCACTCGCTTCCTGCTACAATACCACAATTGTATTTATATTTTCACAACCGGTTTTATGGTCAATAGAATGTCATCTTACAAAAAAAAATGATTTGAAACTCTATTCTACTTGAGGTAGTCAGGAAAACTTTCTACTCCAAGCACTGAAAGTAATTTTTATATGGCAGCCATTTTTTTGTCAAAAAGTCAAATCCACCAAAGTTAGAACACCTCCGAACTATTTCAATCTAAATACATTTAGAAAAATGTTAGCTATGGTGAAAAGAGAATTTAATAAGGTATAATTTGATTTATCTTATTTATAATAAAAAAACTATTTTTAACAGGAAAATTTGGTAAACACTGTCAGAACACTCTGTGGACAAAAAAATATAGGCACTGTGGAATATATAGTGATCAAACTCATAGACAACGTAACGTTTATATTATTTTTTCAATTTTATTATGTAGCTCGATAACCCCAAATTATTAATTAGAAGTGTTGGTTGAATATGCACATTCAATAAAAAGATGTACCATACCATGATGCGTGGCAGGATTTTAACGTAAACAGTCTTTAACTTGCTTATACTTACTCTTTACATTAGATAAAACGCCATTTCTGTATTTTATTAAAAGGGCAAAAAAAAATTTCCGCTTTGTAGGGTTCTGTAGTCAACTAGGAACCCTCATAGTTTCGCCATGTCCGTCTGTCCGCGGCTTAGCTCAGTGATCGTTACCACTAGAAATCTGAAATTTGGTACTAGTACGTGCATTTCACGCCGACAAAGTGGTAGAATAAAAACTAGAAATATTTTTTATTAGGGTTCCGTACACATGAAGTGGGGGGTGATTTTTTTTTTCGCTCTAACTCGCGTGGGGGATTGTTGGATAGGTCTTTAAACTAATACTTTCGTAAATAATATCTCCGAAAGTTTAAAACAAGACGTCCCCTTATCTAACTTTTGAACCGTGGATCCGAAAATGTTGAAAAAATTTAATCGGTTGAGACATTTTTGAGTTATCACTCAAAAACACATAGTGGAAGGACGTAAGTGCTGGTGGGTAAAATGACGTAAGCGCCGTTAAATTTCCCATAAGAAACGACCTTTTGAATTGATGAATTGTAACAGGCCGGCAACTACGGAACCCTACACTGAGCATGGCCCGACATGCTCTTGGCCGGTTTTTATTTTTCCTGAGAAAAATATTGAAAAGTGCAGTCAGCAATACAAGCATGTAAGGTACACTCGGCTAAGATCGGATCTAATGTAAGATCGGATGACCGTAATAACTACTAAAATAGTAGTATTTTTTAAACACTGTCAATACTATGCATGACGCCATTTCACTCCGCCCCTCTCGCCACTATGCAGCAACGGCTCAGCCGCACCAGTCGTGTGCTACGAAAGTTTAAAAAAAAAGTGAATTTTTTCGAGAATTTTAGGAGATCCGATCTTTAACATAAAAAATAAAATCAGTTTTTGGGGGAGTAAATGGTTTTATATTATTATTGCAATAAAATAGTGGGTAGTTTAGGTGTAAGGCGGCTTGGTTTCTGTATTTGAGTTTAGCGTACGAAGGCTATAAACGGAGATCCGGTGTTTAACCTGTCAGCTAAAGATCGGACTATAACCTATAGCGCCACTGGTTCTCAAACTTTTTTATGCGGCACATTGTTGACCGAACATTAGCGTAGCTCTCCATTTCAGCTTAGACAAAAATGCGTCCGTTTTATTTAGCAGTCTGCTCGCTTGTTCTCAAGTTTCTTATAGTTCGTAGATTATTTATGTTGTTTTGTTTTTCCTTACAATATTATGGACAATACAATATTTTTTATACGTAATATACACCGTGTTTTATTTATTTGTATTTTTTATGTTTGACTTGATTATTGAAATTGGTTATTGTAAAGTAGAGTATTCTTCACTTTAATAATTAACCCTCTTATTCATAAACGTCTAGTAAAGTTAGGAGACCTCTGATAATCGTTTGACCCATTCCGTCCAACCTATATGAGGGAAAGGGACAAACGATTATCACCGATCTCTTAACTTTAGTGGCCGTTTACGAATAAGGGGATAAGTATTTTTTATAAAGCAATAAAGCCAAAAAATAATTTAAAGTCTCACTTAGCTACCCTACCTACCTACCTACCACCTGTACCTACCTGTCTAAAATAATTTTTTTTTGTTTATTTTTCCTTTTTAAATTTTTCGTTTCATTTGTGTATTTTAAATGAATAACTGAGTTCAGTCTGTGATGTGAGCCGTTATTTTTTATTATTATAAGCCATTTATTCCCACAAAAACATAAAAGATACAGATAATTGGTTTCAATTTATAAGCATGTAGGTTCAAAATAAGTATATCACATATCAGTTAATTAAAAAAACATGCAAAACATTAATGTCAAATTGTCATTAGTGATACAAAATTAAAATACTATATAACAGATTTCAGAAAATAAATTAAATTGCCGTGAGCCGTTAGAAGGGGTTATTTAATTGATATTTATGGTTTTTTAGTTATTCATGTTGTAATATTCGGCTGTGAGTAGTAAGTATAAGTACTGATGATTAGTAAGTACAACTAGCCTGTCGATTACTTTAATTTTGTAATACGTGGAAAAATTCTTGATGATTCCTGACTGCTTTAATTAATATATAAATTATAATAAAAGTTGATTACTTAAAGACTTATTCATTGATACACATATTTCTGCATTCCTATAGCCACATCTATTCTATACATCCCATATATCTGCACTGTAGGATCCGGACTTACATCATTTACCAGAAACACTTTGAGAACCACAAAATGTCCATTTTCTGTAGTCAAGTATAAGATCGGACTAAAAAACGACAAAAAAATTTAAAACTTGGTTCCCGCCAAAATGTTACGAAAATAAATGTATTTCTATAGTATATTTTTTAATAACTAAAGATCGGATTTTTTCCATGTATGCACCTTATTCCCCTTGCATTAGAATTGAAATTAGATACTAGTCCGATCTTAAGCCAAGAAGGTTTTTCGGTTGGGTGTCTTGAAAATTTTTTAGTGCAAGTTTGAGTGTCGATTACTCCTAAGCTACTTTGTTGAGCAGCATCAAGTAAATTTATATTGAAAGCTTGATTTCTTTTTTATCACGCACATCATACATTTGCAGGTAAATGTAAGTGAGAATTAATTTATGATTTTTTTCGTGACGTCCTTCCAACTTACCGAAAAATAGTCCGGTCTTACCCGGGTGTACCTTATCTGAAATTATATTTTACACAAATATCTTACAAATTGCTAAAACTTTGTTTCCTTGTCCTATTCCAATCGCAGGAAACCAATTGTATACATCCCTTTGTTTTCGTATTGCTAAAACATACCATCAGTTCTTTCAAATTAGGACAGTTCTGGGCGATTATCTTCAAGCTGGTCTCGTTAAGACAATCCAATATAATCCTGACGATTGCTGGGCCAAAATTCCTGATCTTTGTTTGGAATTTCTGGAAATCTCCGTGACTCATGTCAAACGGCGTCGAGCGTCTTTTACACGAGTCAGTGGTGCTGACCAAGCCCAGCAAACGGGGCTCGAAATGTAGCCTGGCCAAATAGTAATGTTCCAAACAATAATGTGAACCTGAAATTGACATTTAATCATAAATCAGTTCATATAGATCAGGTAAATCGCTAGTATAGTAATTGGTCACCGTTCAGTAATTGGCCACCTCATACTAATAATGAACTCTAGTTATTAGGTGGGACCCCACTAGACGAGCCGCCTCGCGAGGAAATGCCGCGCTCATCGAAAATTTATCGAAACATGTAAAAAAAAAAAATAGTTTATTTGCTAAAAACGTAAATACAAGTTTTTTTACCTATGACACCACACTAGGCTAGGCCTGTCTCGTGGAATCGAGAGAAACAATTACCAGTTTAAACATTAACAGTTTGCTACGCTGAAGTTTTAAATTTGAGATTACAACAATCTTAAAGTAAAAGGCATACAATTATAATTTACAGCTTAAACCTCGCAATTAAAAACATATTTTAGGTGAAATACAGAAGTTTACAAAAGGGTATGGTACGTTGCAGTCAGGGTGTGTGTGTGTGTGAGTGTGTGTGTGTATGTAGAGTATACATCGACCTAAAATACGTGAGTAACCCGTTATAAATATTTTGAATATATTTTTATACCACGACGGTGGCAAACAGCCCACCTGATGGTAAGCAGCTGCCGTATCCTATGGACGCCTGCAACTCCAGAGGTGTCACATGTGCTTTGCTGACCCTTTACAAAAAAAGGACGACTCACTGTGTTGACAGCTAAAGGAATAAGAGGGTCCCTCGTTGTCAACACACTGGGTCCTCTTTGAGCTCTTTGGCAACCTTACTCACCAGCAGGAACACAACACTATAAGTAGCTAGCTAGCTAGTAGTAGTGCTATTTGACTGTGGTTTTCTGTAAGGTGGAGGTACTTCCCCAGTCGGGCTCTGCTCCAGATTTGAGTGAGATGACATTTGCTGTGCTGTGCCCTACCACACATAGTGAGATGACATTTGCAGTAACGTACCCATACCTCTCTTTTGGATGTAGTTTAAGGACATACCCATGTCAAAAAATAATATGTTAGTTTAGTCTGACGAGAGTTTTATAGTTAGAATTAATTTTAGTATAACTTGGCCAGGTATTGAAGGGTGATCACTTGATCAGTAGTATAAGCCTCATACTAAAATGAAATTCTGTTTATAAAAAAAAAAGCCTTTTTATTACGCCTAACTATTACAAACTATTAAATATTATATCTTAAAACTGTAGTGTTCAAGGACCCCTTTTGTGTATAGGCCTCCTCCAACCTTCCACCGTTCTGGGTCTTGTGAATCTGAACCAGTTATCCGATTTACTATCATTGGACTTGGACTTATTTTTATACAAGTTGGACTATTATGTCCAGTTGAGGCAATTCAACATAGTCACTATGTTGAAATTCTGTTTATAGGTGAACAGAATTCATTATTAGTATAAGGTGACCAATTACAAGGGGTTTTCCGTATATGTTAATAATCTCTTCGCCAAAAACAATTGTTAATGTGGCAGTTATCCTGGTAAACAGACATAAAATCCTGTTGACCAGTTTATAATATATATGTATTTAAAATGTATTTCCTTTGCAAATAGTCAAAATTGGCAGGTACGGTAGGGTGTCCCTGGCAGGCACAGATGAAGGATTTGTTCTTGTCTGTGCCTACCCTGACCGGAGACAGGTGGGAATACACCAAAATGTTATATGTATAAAAAAACCATAAATCACCTTTTAAATATTCTAACATCACATTACGCCACTTCTTACTAACTGTAATTGAGCCCAAAATATCCTCAGTACTCATAAAGTTGAGTACAATGTGCAGGACATCTTTGTGTAACCATTCCAGAATGGTGGACTGAGTTGTATCCATTTGGATCTGTAATAATAATACCCCCGAATAATTCAATATATCTAGTTATATAATATATGTAAGTGTGTATGGTAATTTTTGATGTTCTTGTATGCAGGTACTTTCATTAAATAGCCATAAGGATAAAGCCAACATTTAACTGATATGTTTGCAGTATTTGTTATTATAAATGTATGTCTGAATTTAAATATAATAAAAAAAAAAAGTTTTGATCTGAGAATAAGTATGATTGTAATGTCAATTAAGTCTTACATTGTAATTTTTTGTCACCTCTTCATCAACTTTGTCTGTGCGAGCTCTTTTAGTAACAGGCTCATCACTACAAATACACATGAAATAAAAAAGAACAATTACTAACACAGAAAAACTTTAAAAGTAATAACTTTTAATGTATACAAAAGAAGATGTAATGAACAGGCAGATAAAGTTCTGTTTTCAAAAAACGGCCAACTGCAGGTTAAACTTAATAGTAGTTTATGTAACTGTTACGTAATAGGGGTGCTTAAAACACGAGTGTGGTTTTATAAAACGAACGAAGTGAGTTTCATAATAAGATCACACGAGTGTTTTAAGGCCTAATTACGTACAGTTGCATACACTGCTTTATCTACACACATATTATAAACCCGAAATGATGACTGAATGACTGCAATTGCACGGATTGCACCGACATCGCCATGACCAACTCGATTGTGTCGGCGGTCGGGCGGCGCATGCCGGCGGGCGGATTTTCATAATGATATCGAATTTAGATAAGACATTTGTTCTAACTACTAACGAAACAATCAATTTTTATGGTGGTTATAACGTGCGGGTTTTGAATGCATCATGGAGGGTTTATGATATGGGTGTAGATAAAGATTATATTTTGCAATATTTAGCCCAGAGTTTCGAACATGGTAAAAAATACCCTTTTTAGGGTTCCGTACCTAAAGGGTAAAATCTGCAAAATTATTATTGCAAATATAGAAAACTTATGTTATAGTTTTGGCCTTGCCAGCATTTTTTTTTTTTTTTTTTCATATGGACTTTAGGCGGTATTGCCTGTAGCCAATGTCAAGTATAAAAAGGTGGGAAATAAGAGCTTGTAAGATTCAATCTTTAGGTACAATGCATGGTACAATGTCTTTAATCGATAAGTATTTTGTTTAATCAAATAAGTTTTAGGCAACGTTGTTCGGTAGAAGTGGCATAAGCCTTGTTAGTTGCTATTTGTAGAGTGATAGCTCCCTACAAAAGGCTCGAGGAGGCTACAGGTTGTTCTGAACCAATCAATGGTTACACGCCTTTTAAGATTAATTCTTCATTATCCGCACACTTGTTCGTTAGATCACCGCACAATAAGCTATCTATATTACACACTGAACCACGAAAATGAACAAAAGACAAATAATTAATCCTAACGAGCTGCGACCATGATGAGCTCAACCCATAGCCCTTGCCAGCATTAACGCTGAGTTGCAACCATTTCGTGACAAAGTGTGTGTATTTTTCTGTTTGTTTCCTTTGTATATGTTTGTCATGAATAAATGTTTCTTTCTTTCTTTCTTCTTTCTTCTTTCTAAAGTTTCCAGCATATTAAGTACCATAGAGGTACCTTTTTAAATAAGCAGTTTAAACACAGTGGTAATTTTTATAACGTAGAATACCTTATTCTACAGGGGGATATTTCTAAAATAAAAAGCCTTACCCGATCGGTAGTGGTGGTGATTCAGACATTTTGGGGATTTCCCCGAACTGTACTTAATACACAGGCGCAACTTCTGAGAAATTGGGAACTAAGCGCTATTCTCGACTTTTAACTTAATCACAGTAGACTCTAGGTTATCTTCGGTATTTAGTCAGTTTATAACTTCAGTCCACGCCGTCTGCGGGCAAATTCTTCAGATACGATGCACAAAATAATAACGACAACTGGACCGAACGGTGAACAGTCCGGACCATATTAGATATAAACAAAAAATAAATAAGATAAAAAATATATAATAAACACGTAAAAAAAAACACAAATCAAATGACGGTTTTCAGCTGTATTTTCATAAGTTTTATAGATTACGTGACTAAAGTCGCGGTTAAATCTTGATCTCGAACAGTATTCATAGAGAGTTGTTTTTTATTTCATTTTTTTGTAGAGTGTTGTCTATAGTTTGGCCAGAGTTTGTTCCACTTCAAGCATAGACAGGGAGAATCATACTGTCTTTTTCTAATGCTAGTACTCTCACTACTAAAAAAGGGATGGGTATAGCATGTTACTCTGACTGTTACTGCGCTTTTGGTTTGCCAGACTTCATAATGTCTATTGTTTGATGGCTGGCTGCGAAATCAACAATTTCTAGTTTCCTTCTTTGTTTGTAAATCTGTATAAAAATTGCTAAGTGTAAATTGTTTTGCGTAAATAACTTAAAATAACATTGCTAGTGATATTTTACGACGATGTCTTCTATGGATTTTGATCTCTAGCACAAAATAGTGTTTGTTCAGTTTTTGTAGGACAAGTGAAGTGAAGTGGACGCGATCTTGGCCCAACTCATAACAAGCTAAAAATACTTTTGCTTCGTTATATAGCGATTTGTAAACTAAACTTTATTTTCTTATTTGTGATGTACCCGCATTTTATCAGCGCTGAAGAAGAACAGAAGACGAATTTGATTCCGAGTGTGAAGCTTCTTCACTCCAAAAGAAAAGGAATATTCATACACCCGTCTGCTATGTACAGAAGTAGTGCGCCCAGCTGCACGAATAATTGTACAGTTTCAATAGCAAGAAGTTTGTGTGGATAAGGTCTTGTTACGTACTAAATAGAGAAACTGAAAAAATGAAACTCTTAGAGAGTGGTCGTCTGGAGGCCCTAAGCAGCGCCCTGTCAATCCTGAACGGTGATAGCGCTGTTCAGAGCCGCGTAGAGAGCTACAGTTGCAAGATGGCTGGAACTGAAAAGGCTTTCTACAAACGATTCACTGCTGATGGAGAGACCTCCCGTGACCTGCAAGCCCTGTCTCCTCCTGAAGGGGTCATGTATAGGTATACTTTTAGGTTCTTAATATTTTTTAATGCTCATTGAATCTATTATTATTGTATAACATGATTATTCAGTACTAAACAGTCTCAAACTCAAATTATTTGTTTTAATCATTCTACAAGGAACCTTATCTAAATATTGTTATGAGTAAAATAATTTTATTATTTGTTATTCAAGAGATAGAATTGACTGCTGTAGAATAGAATATAAGTATTTTTAAGAAGGTTGTTCATATTGCAATTCTGATTATATTAAATTTTGTTCTACTTATGTTTGTTTATAAAAAGAATGCTGAATGTTTTGTTTACTAACAGATGTTTAATGTTAATATTTAAAATATGTATATAAAAGTCTACATTTTTTATGTTTATAACAGTTAAAAACAAATTTCTATAAATTTATCATTGACTTTAAATAAAATGATGATACAACTTTGCCTGGCTTGAAAAACATGGTTTTGTTCACTAAACAGCTATTTATATCTTATGCCTGAGATGGGAGAAAGGCGGTCATGAATAAGAAGTGCAGATAGAATAGCTGTTTGGTGAAGAAAACCATGTTTTTCAAGCCAGGCAAAGTTGAGCATCGTAGGCAGAGTTATAGCCGTTGACGGTACAATATTAGATCAAGAGTAGGCCGTAGGCAATGCTACCTCATTGAGTAGTAGAATGTGACTTATGTAGGGCAATGCTCGGTAAAATGTTATGTATTTCAGTATCTGCTAGCCTGAACCAAAGTTGCAGCATTTTATACAGTCAGCAAGATATGACCAATAAGGCCACATTTTGCCAAAAGCTACTACGTTTCTGTGAGCAGTTTTTGTTATTACTGGGCTGATAAACCTGTACTTTCGAAGGGCATTCGATTAAATTTGCTACTTGATGAGATAGATTCTAAAATTATATTTATGCTGACTGTACAAAATGCTCTAAGTTTATATCAGGCTACCAAGTACTAAAATACAAGCCATTTGACCGTTCGCGTTCATTGCCCGACATAAGCAAAACTTGATGAGGTAGGGTTGCCTAAGGCCCCACTCTTGATCTATGAGTTATAAGTATAGTAGTTTCAAATGATTCTGCTACATAAAAGTTCAAAATGTAATAGTACATTGTGCAACATGGGGGGTAAGAGGTATATTACTAACGAGAGTCTAGTTAAATCGCGACGGCTTGCCGGAGCGATTTAAAGACTCGAGTTTGTAATATTCTTACGCCCCGAGTTACACACAATGTTTTTCATCACACTTGCGAGGAAAAAACTAAAATTTAAGCGAAATAATTCTTAAATACGGTGACGTTTCAAATAGGTATTCGATCGCCATTTTGCTTGCGCCGTTGCTTAGCAACGCGGTACAAACATTCCGTGCGTTTTTTATTACGACATAGTTTTCGAACTAGATTTTGCAAAATTATTATAACAATATTTACCAAAATTAATGATAAATACTTTTAAATATTAAAAATAATGAAGAAATATACCGTATTAGTTTTATATACTTTAAAATTTGCTTGTAGTCAAGTTTGGGTGACATAACAAAAAACCCTGGCTGAATATAAATGTCCTGAGTCTGAAGTAATGTACGAGTGGGTCAACATTTTTAAAACTAAACCTATAACTCCACACTGTGGAGTTATAAGAATTCCTAACTCCCGCGGGATCAAAGTAGGCCTTTGTCCTTCAGTACACCCGCATGAAATAACACCATTTACGAGCAGGTGTGATGAAAAAGGTTTTAACTGAGCCTTGTATTATAATGTTGCAGTCGGAGCTTGTCAGGAGACGAGGATGGTGTGCTGTGTGACACCATCTCGCGGAAGACGCTCTTCTATTTAATTGCAACACTGAATTCTGCTTTTCCAGATTATGATTTTTCAATGGCAAAGGTACGTAGCAATGCCTAATTAGTTGCATTTTTATGCTTCTGTAATTAAATTATTAATGTAATCAATCAATCTTTGATGGCCTCCTAGCCTAGTTGGTAGTGACCCTGCCTATGAAGCAGGAGGTCCCGGGTTCAAATCCTGGTCAGGGCACTTATTTGTGTGTTAATCACGGGTATTTGTTCCTGAGTTATGGATGTTTTCTATGTATTTAAGTATTTATCTATATCTATTATATATATTGTCACCTAGTACCCATAACACTAGCTTTATTGAGCTTACTGTGGGACTGGGTTGATTTGTGTAAGGATTGTCCCATGATATTTATTTATTATTGATATTTAATCTTTAGGTTGACCCTTCAAGGTTTGGAAGTCTTTAAGGTTTAAAAATCTTCAAGACTAGTCTTTTAACAACACTACCTCTGCGTCCCGTAAGGCAGGTAGCATCGTAAACACTGTTAGCTGACCAATTTTAAATCTTATCGCAGAGAGAAAAAGGACTAGTAAAAAGGCTTACTGTTAGTAGTTACGACAGAGACAGTAGACATTCGGCGACCTACTCTCACGTTTTATTACCCCGCGTGCAGCGACAAAAAAAATATAGTAAAATTAGATATCATACCACTCTTGCTTTTACGTACACCTACTATGTGGATTCTTACGTCAGGTACACATTTCCGAACAATATTTTTAATAGCAGTCTTTTCAATAAATATGAAATAAAATGTTTGGTATTATTACTTAGCTTATCTATTTTACCACGGCTACATCGCCACCTGGCGCTCAAAAGGTTAAGATTTTTTTCTAATATATTGCATGCAGTCCAATCCATAATCTTAAAAATATTTGGTTGTTATCAACAGAGCAGTGAATTCAGTGCTGAGCCATCCCTGAGCTGGGTGCAGGCGGCGGTGGACGGCGCGCTGTCGCCGGTGGGCGGCGCGCGCTGGCGCGGCCTGCGCGCCGCGCTGTGGGCCGCCGTGGACGAGGAGGTGGCGCTGCCCGAGTGCCGCATCTACAGCTACAGCCCCGACCTGGCCAGTGACCCCTTCGGCGAGCCCGGCTGCCTCTGGGTCTTCAACTACTTCTTCTACAACAAGAAGCTCAAACGGATTGTATTCTTTACTTGCAGAGCTATGAGGTATGTAGACAGTAAGCGATTACTAGCCTCTGCCTGCGTTTCCGTTCTCAGTTTAAGTAATAGTTTCACTTGAATTGTGCCATACCATAGTAGAGTGAGGCAGTGCGCTAGCTATTTTTAGGCGGGCCCACACCTGACGCACCGCCTCGCCAGGAAATCTGCCACGCGCGGTAATTTCCTCACGATGCAGTGCGTCAAGTGTGTGCCCGCCCATTGACAAACAAACATCTAAACATAGAAATCTTTCTTGTTCACAGCCCGGTATGCGCGGTCGACTCTGGAGTCGATTTTGCTATGGACGAGGATGAGGAGTATAATTAATTAATGATTTTCAAATTTGTTCAATGTTAATAGTAAGATGCACCTCTTATATTATTATAACTCCTACTTTAAATATTGTTAATTTTAAACTTAATTTCCCCAATAAATGAGCAGTTATTTTTAGAATGGATACGGGATGGGAATCTAACAATAAAACTTATCTGATTTTACGCGTAAGTTAATTGTAACATAACTTACTGCTCTAAAGCTTCAACAGTTTGAAGTTTTTGTGGATTTGCAAATAATAATATTGTTGGTGTAATTAATGCACTATTGAAAGGAGGATAATATGATTAAAGAGATGGTATTTTGTAGAAGGTAGCAGTAGCTTTATTTTTCGGAATCTTATTTGATCAAACTTTATTATTTTGTATTGTTACGATCACACAGTTGGCGGTTATTGTGTTTAGAAAGGCTGTGTGAGCGGAGACAATAAAAATATTCAGGTTGCAAGTTTCAATGCCAAACCACAATCAATTATTTATTTTAATTTTATTTGTAACCTTTTTTATGTTGCGCCAAACGTTGTATAAGCTGTGCTAGCCCTACATATATCATTTTGTTAACCCTTTGACCGCCAAAGCTGTCATATCACGCGCACGAAAAGTCGTGCCGTCAGCATCAGGACGTGATATCACGTCCAAAATATAACCGGTTTGCCTTGCGCGCTCGCACGCGCTAGCTGGCGCTGACGGCAAGATTTTTCCGTCCGATGCTTGGCGTTCAAAAAGTTAAAAAAATATGTAACCCCAGATTACACATTTATTGACACAAATCTCGGGGTCAAGTTATACATATTAGGGAAAAACGTTTAATGAAACGGATTGAGGGCTCCCGTGGCTTATGCGTACGAAACAACTTTACTAATAAAAGTAATAAACTTGATTTAACTATATTCAGCATAATTATTTTGAAAGCGTGTGGCGCAGTTGCATTTTATAAGTGTTGTAATGATATTTTTTCTCAAACATGCACGGAAATACGTACAGAACAAATCGTATGTACGTCATAATATAAGCAAACCCTTAGATTACCAACTCTTCCTGAAAAGTAAGTACTTAGTTATTTTAAAATGATATGAATATGAGATGTCTGCAATGGATTGAATGAATTTTGTCAATAAATAGTAGAAATTCTTTCATTGTAAATTTCCGTGTATATTTGAAGAAAAGCACTAGTTATACACTCCTCGGTGGGAATAAGGATTGTTTTATTATGATTAGTAAGATATTTGACGAGAGCTCGCTTCGCACGGCCTTAATAGTTTTACTCTACAAGCTATATCTTGACATCTTAGCCATCGCAAGATTGTACCTCTTGGTTGCCGCATTAATAGTGGCATTTTTATTCGTAGGTATTTTAAAGTTGTAAAAATTACCCTGTGGTTGGCACCCCTTACTAAGGGTTGAAACTTGAAATGCGGTAGCATTTTTGACTTTCCTACAAAATAGGGGCAGTGCCGGGGATAGGGCAGTTTACTCTTACTTTACAGTTACTTTGTAATAAGTACTTACTTTTCTTGATGAAGTTTATTCAAATTGACAAAAATGAATTACAAGAGTAATCAAATTTATTAATACTAACATGTATTTCTAGTAAGTATAGGGTGTAGACTGTAGATTTAAATGTGACATGTGAGATATACCTATATATAACAGCTGAGATTAAGATCTCAATGGTTTCGTACCAATTTGTATATTGATGTCAAATTTGGAGTGTATAGGTAGATACTACTACTAGGCCTACTAGCAAGTACCAAGTAGTATGTTGTCGTCGTTACTATAGTCAAGTTTAAAATAATTAGAGAATCTTACGAGTGCAGACAGCGATTGTACGTCACAGGACAAAGTTGAGGTTTCTTAAGGTTTTAAACTTGACTGTACATAATTTTGGTGTTAAAAACTTGTTTCGGCATTGGAAGGTGCGTGGTGCTTGAATTAGAATTAATCTAATTTCTACATCTTGTACAATAAATGTGTCCTTATTTTTATTATACCAACATAAGTTTTATGCCTAAGCTCGCTTTTATACTTATTAACCCTTTGACCGCCAAAGCCGTCAAATCACGCGCACGGAAAGTTGTGACCTCAGCGTCAGGACGTGATATCACGTCCAAAATATAACCGGTTTGCCTTGCGCGCTGTCGCTGAGGGCAAGATTTTTTCGTCTGATACTTGGCGTTAAAAAGGTTAATGAACGTTATCGTCACTATTTTTCTCTTGTATGCCCGCCGGGGACCGATAGGAATAGGTTCTTTCATAGTAATCATTCCCATTCGTCCCTGCCATCGCCATACTGCGCGCGATCCAGGGGACAGATGGGAATACACCTGATCGTCACGTATAATGAAGCGTTAACTTCACTTCACATGTAGATATAGTTCAATTCGGTCAGGCAGGTGTATGCAGCCCACCAGACCAGACGTAACCATACATGTAAGTGTGCCATACATGTTTTCGCACATGTAACCGCTCGGCACCGGACCGGCGCCGCCTCACTAGCATGTGTCGAGACGAGGCGATGCTGTTCCAATGCCGATATGTGTGTTACACTATGGAATTTCTTACAAAAATACTAGACGGCTCGAGTTAAGGCAGCGCCTCTTGTCCTCTTGCTCCACGACTCTGAAATCACCCTGTATAGTGACGGTAACGTTGTCGTACAAGGAGAAGTATTAAACGACCTAACACCGAAATATTGGTGTCAAGTACAAGCTTCGTAACTGGATTAGGTACCATCGGGTTCTTATCGGGTATGAATCAAATTTAGTTGTTTTCATACTGCTGTAAAAAAAAAATTAAGCGAGCATGAACTTGAAGTATTAGTGTAATGTCATAATGTGAAAGCGAAAACCATATTTTAAGTCACTTAGAAATCCGCCTATATTTTAGGGCGTCACTTTCATAATTGTTAGTACATACCTACACTGAATTATACATTTTTTCCTGGAGGTTTTTGTTATTTACTCTCTATAAATATAGTGACTCCCTATTCTAGATGAGCGTATTTTTTGCCTTATTTCAATTGGAACTAAGTAGATAATTAGTAATTATCCCACTCCTATGCACTCACTATGCAGCAATTTTAGTCGCAATCACCAACAACACACGCTTGAGCGGAATCCGCGGCTATCATAGACAAAAACTCCCGTCCGAATTTTGCCTAGGGGCTCGATACAACAATTAATTGCAAGGGTGTATTCCTGAGCTTAAATTAAGTATATTTCTAAAGACACTAGTGTCCTATTAGCTCCAGTTCTAAGATAATCGATAGTTAATGTTTCCAGCTGATTACTATCGACTACTTGTGTTTCTATGGATATTTTTTATATCCATATGGATATTCCAAATGGGTCAGCGAGGGCAGCTAAAGATCCCAATGTGATGAATGAAACCTTCCCTAACTTTTAGGTATGGAAGATCTCCTTAAGACCATTATTTTTTAAAGTGAAACTTTTATTCCATCGCCTCGAATTTTAAAGTCTCTCTTCTGCGCGACATGCGTTACATATGTAACGCTGATTCTCGTTTATAGTTAAGGTGAGGCTTATTTTTATAAGCAGTAAGGTTCATGTCATGTTGGCAGTCAACCGCGGTATACAAATCTATATTTCGCGTCTCAGCGTAACTGCAGCGCTGGCACTGTGGTATGGCATGAGACTTTCGAACGAATGGGCGGGGGTTCAAACGAACGGACGAATTATTTTTTTTCTAAATTTTAGAAACATATTTCGATTATACATATTTAATGAATTACATTTGGCAAGTCATTCCAGCTCTGTGCGTCTAGCCTAGCATGACAAACCAATTTCTAAGCGCCAATGCTAACATAGTAAAGTTTCACTTGCATCGTGGTTTCATAAAACCACACAATGCGTTTTTACATGGGATGGGATTGGACTCCGGTGGACGCCCTCACTGACTCATTTGGAAAATCCACCCTGTATACAAATAGGATAGGTACGAAATGATTTGGGGCTTTTCATAAATAAAATATACTTCTTTTTTTCAAAAATATAATGATGAACAATCAAAACAATATATTTATCGAACTATACAACAGAGATGTGGCTCTTAAAATAACTAAAAAAATGATAATCGAAATTATCTTTACAACTAAATAATATGTATATACATGATACAAATTTATCATTATGTACAAAAACACACACTCGATTTTGTAGGTTACGTCTACAAAGTGCCTCATTCAAATATTTCAGATTCTGTCGATTATTCATTATGTGTAGGTACAATATCAAAGACAATAAGCGAAATTATCATTTCGACGTCACCTATCACCCACATACACTTATCTTATATTACACTATATAGCATCTTCCTAATCCGAGAGAACACATTTTTTACAACCCTACACATAAGTTTACTAAGCAGATGATGGGATCAGAGAAAGTATGTACAGTCGCCATCAGATATATCGGAGCGGCCAAGGTGGTTCAAATATCTGAACAACGCCTCTATTATCAAGGCAATAAAGTGCATGTTCAGATATTTTAGAGTACCCTGGCCGCTCCCATATATTTGATGGCGACAGTACGTAAAAATTCATTAATTTTAAATAAATTGATTTCTCAACAGTACCTAAATCGTCGTGATAGTAATACTCTTAAGTTGCCTTGATTAAACATCCGCATTATGACAGTCGCCATCAAATATATCTAAGCGGCTAGGCCTCAAAAATATTTGAGCATGAACTATCGCCTTGACAATAGAGGCGTTGTTCAAATATTTGTGACCTTGGCCGCTCCGATATATCTGATGGCGACTCAGGCGACTGTGCCGACATATATTTTTATTAATAAGTTATATTTAATTTAATTTGGATCGTAATTTATGACGTAAACCATTTTTTTAATTTACTTATATCAGTCATAGCTGTAGACATGCTTAATAAACGTGGCAGTATACACAGGTGACTAAAAAATAACTAAATTCCCGTTGGCTGTAAGGTGTTGGGACGCTACCAATCCTCCCTAGATGGTTTTGAAACCTCTCAGATAGATTTGATTTTTGGACTTTTGTATGGCCATTGAGCGGCGGCGGCGGTGAGTAATGGCCATACCAAAGTTCAAAAACTTAATCGATCTGAGAGGTTCCAAAACTATCTAGGGAGGGTTGGTAGCGTCCCAAAACCTTACAGCCACCGGGATTAATTTTTTTTTGGTCAATCTGGTTAAATGGTGACACAAAGGACACCATACTTTCGACTCACGAATATCATTATAGTCAGTCCTAATATCTAACCCCCTTATTCATAAACGTCTACTAAAGTTATATATGAGGGAAAGGGACAAACGATTATCAGCGATCTCTTTAACTTTAGTGGCCGTTTATGAATAAAGGGATTTGTTATTTCCCCGACCCCTACAAATGTTGGCAAACGATCACTATCTAGTGTGAATCATCATTATGTTGACTTTGTGAAAATTATTTTTCAAGTAAAATTGCTGAATAATATATGTAACGTACCCATTAACACCTTATTTACACAAGACAATATTCGTTCTTAATTTTTTCGCGAAAGCTTTATTCGCGAGTCGATGATTATAGTCGCGACGCAGTGTGGGCTGAAATAAACTTACAATCTTACATCTTAATTTATTTGTACCTATATATATTCTTGTAGTTAGGTTTAACTGGGTATTATATTATTATGTCCCAAAATAAGTCTTATTTGATTTAGAACTTTTTTTTTAGAAAATATGAATGGAATGTGTGAAAAAATCGGATTTTCTTCAAAAATAAAATGTAAACCGTTATATCCTCGCAAGCGTTTATAGCATAAATTATGTGATTTTTTTTATATTTTATAATTATAATATTCCTAACGCCTGCGCTTTATTTAAATCGTGTTAAAAAAAACTTAAAATTACTATCTAACTCGTAAAAATAAAAATATACCTCTAGGAACAAAATTTTTAGCCTGTTTGAATCAATAACGTAAGGGTAGTAAATATTTCGAGCGTGGGTAGTTTACTCCAAAAAAAATACGACTCGTAAGTTTTTGATACAGACAAATTCAGACTTTGTTGTAATAACGAGTTTAAGTAATTTTAAATTTTTGAAAAAAAAACGTTTTTTCTTAAAGTGTAGACGGTAGGTAAATTATTAACATGTAAAAAAATCATACAACAAGTTATATTGTAAGCGTCTGTTCTGCTCGATATATTTTTTGAAAAAAAAAAATAAAAAAAAAAATATACATCTTAACCAAATTAATTGTATTTTTCGTTTTGGATCATAATAATAGTTAGGTAAACTTATTTCAAGAAAAAAGGTACTAGTTGAGATGAACCTTCTATTTCTATGGAGGCCGAATTTCAGTCCAAACTGCGACGTTGTGCGGACGTCCGATCGGGCATCAGATCAAGGCAGAATCACGTTATTGTAGAGACAAAACCATGGTAATAAAAAAATCGAGTCTATCGGCACGTGAGTTTCGGGCCACGCTAGAGGCGGGCGCACCTACACCTTGTCGTTGGGGCGCTTGTCGGTGGCGGGCGGGGGCGCGGGCGCGGGGTGGGGGAGGGGGAGGGGGAGGACGTCGGCGGGGGGGGGGCGCCGGCGCCGGCGCGGCGGGCGGGGAGCGCAGCTTGGCGCGCGGGCGCCAGGCGTCCAGCAGCGCCTCCACGCGCTCGTCGGTGGGCCCCCAGCGCGCGAAGCCCGCCGCGTTCTGCAGCCACACCACCACCGTGCCGCCGCCCCACCGGAAGTACACCTCGTTCCTGTACACCAACACTTTTTACTAACACCGCATATACTAGTAATCCGCCTCGAACTGTGAACTCGCGATTTACTTGCAAACGAGTTGACCAATATAACAAGACCCTAAGGAGGATTTTTTTTCTCCTAGCTCCATAACCACTTGATCGATTCTGCTCATATATAATATAGCCATTTATTCCGAACATAAAACGTTACATTTCATCTAACCTAATTACTTATATACTACAATATGTCTCTAAGTTCGGTGTGCCGCAAGGCATAGGCCTCCTCCAACTGTCTCCACTGTACTCTGTCTGCTGCAATTCTCATCCAGTATGGTCCCAGGGTCAGACTAATGTCATCTTTCCACCTTGTAACTGGATGGGCTTGTTTTCTGGTGCAGCCTCTGGGGTACCATAGAGTAACCTGTTTGCTCCATTTGTTTATTGGGCAGCGTAGCATGTGGCCTGACCACCCCCATTTTAAATGATCAATGCGAGCGAGTATGTCAGTAATCTTAGTTTTCTTTCTTATTGATGTGTTTCTGATCTTATCTGATAGTTTTATTCCTAGCATACTGCGCTCCATTGCTCTCTGGCACCTCGCAAGTGTCTCTCGGTGTTTTTCAGTCAAAGACCAAGTTTCACATCCATAAGTTAGACAAGGAAGAATGCAGGTGTTGAAAGTCTTCTTTTTAATTTGGATGCTTAAATCCTTACTTTTCATAATTTCCTTGAGTGACCAATATTTTTTCCACCCACTGGCTATTCTTTTATTTATTTCTTTGGACATCATATTTTCGGCTGAGATGATTTGCCCCAAATAGACATATTCGTTTACATATTCTAAACAAGTTCCATCGATTGTTATATCAGCCTGTCTTGTGTTTGTCATCATTTTTGTCTTATTTGCATTTAGTTCAAGGCCTACTACTTTACTCTCTGTTGCCAAGGTTCATATACGAACTTACAAATTGTATGTATCTCTGCTACAGCCGCAAGAAATTTCATAAAGATCAGAAAAACGTTACTAAAGTTATCGTCGGACAAACTATCTAAATCAAAAAGCCATCCAAATGCCGAGAAATCCCAGTAGCCAGGTGACAGTTGGGTCTGAAGTCGTTTGTAAGAACGAGCTTCGCTTACGCTCCGCTCGTTCGATTATCTTCGATATTCGCAACGATACAACAGTTAACAATACAAGCTTTTTTTTCTCACGCGGGTGTCACACCGTGTAACTAGTAGTTCGTCCCGAACTGTGAACTCGCGAATCTTGTGTTTCGTTCGCCATAAAATAATGTGCAATAGTAGAATTACTACAAATACCAAAAATAGGTATCGGTAATTTTTTTCTCAACTAACCATCACGGTGAAAGCGTGAAACTAAACGTCCATATTAAATTGTGCGGTTGATGCGCAAAATTTTACCGTGACGAAATCGCTTCAGATTTGACAGTTTTTGTCTCATCTTAAATTTAAATCCACCTCTCACATGCCTCTCACTCTGTTGCTTTGACATGTCGTTCTTATCTGTGGCCCACCTATATAGGTTTCGGTCACTATCATTATGCGTCTAATGGTAACTCTCTCTAACTAATGTGTTAATGCCAGTATGCTGATGGCCCTAGCAGACAAAGCTCTAATAAATTTAAAACAAAGTCAGTTGTCAAAATATTTACACCAAAATCTAAATATAAAGGAAAATATTTTTGAAATCAATTTTATGTTGCTAATTGTTATGAAACAGTAAGCAGTTAATAAGGATTTGACGAGAGTGTTAATCAATACCTTTCGTTTGATACCAAACTCAACCATACTTTCTCGTAAAAGTAGCAAATAAGATGACCAATGTAACAGGACCCCTTTACAAAACCTTTTTAGGCCTTCTAATTTCAGAACCCCCGACTCAATCCAGCTCATATACGAACTCGCAAATTTTGTTGGTCTCTGCTACAACCCCAACAAATTTCATAAAGATCGGAAAATCGTTACTAAAGTTATCGTCGGACAAATTATCTAAATCAAAAAGCCATCCAAATGCCGAGACGTCCCAGTAGCCAGGTGACAGTTGTTGTTTGTAAGAACGATCTTCGCTTACGCTCCGCTCGTTCGATAACATTTCTGTTAGATCGCACACACGAAAACAAGCGACCGGCCGCCGCTGCGAGCGACGACATCAAAATGTACAGAAATCATTATCAAAATCATTTCATACGTTTCTGTACATTTTGATCTCACCGCTCGCAGCAGCGGCCGGTCGCGTATTTTCGTGTATGCGACCTTAGTAAACACATGCCCGATACACCACAGATTTACTAATACTTAGCCATAATAAACAAGTTACTCACTTTGGAACCACGTGCTGGAACCCGTGCCGATATTCGTGCTCAAAAGCAGGTATCACCACCTGTTACAAAATACGATAGTTTATGCCCACTCAGCTGCAAAACTGCATGGATACTTAGTAAATTCATTCATAAAGTATCCATGCCAATGAACAACCCATTTTACATTCTTTATACTACTTTCGTTTCCAAGTCTCATCTATCTAGAAGGTTTTCTCAAAAATTCCATATATCTTCAAAAGAATCGTGTTTTAATAACTCATTTCAAGACACATCTTGTGATAGTCCAACCTTATCAACCGACTTCAAGATCAGATCTTAGTTTTTAGGGTTCCATACCCAAAGGGTAATCGGTTTCGGGCATTTTCTTTTGGAAAGGTGGAATCTAAGTAAATTCGGTTCTTTTTTTGTTTAAAATAATTTAAACCTAAAACTAATACACGCTAAGGTTAAAATTTAATTGACATGTATGATATCAATAAATAGTAAATTGTATGAATGAACAAACGTTCAAATCTCTCATGGGATCAGAGATTTGAACATCAAACATAAACGTACAGATAAACAAACGCTAAACTATACATAGAGGAAAACGGTCTTCGTCTATGTATAGTGTAGCTAACTAATAAAAACCGCAGTGTAGAAGTAAAACTAAACCAGGTTGTCTGTGTCTGACTGCATCTAGTCGAATTCAAGTGTGTGAGTGAGTGTGTGCGTGTACCTGTTTGCGCTTGAAGTGGCTGGCCTGCAGCTTGTGCAGCGCGTGCGTGTGGCGCTCGGGCCACTCGGGCAGCACGACGAGGAAGGACAGCGGCTCGGCCGAGTCCTGCAGCAGGCGCTCCATGTGGCGTAGCGCAGCCTCCAGCAGCTCCTCGCAGTACGGCGGGTGCGCCACCATCGACCCCGACACCGGCCGCAGCTCCAGGAACGGTCTACGAGTACAAGGAATTGGGTTACTTCCGCTTGGTACAACTGGTGACGGATAGGAAATAAATTCCCAGCTTACTCTATTAGGCGTGACTCCATCTGGCGCACCGCCTCGCGAGGAAATTGCCGCGCACGGCAGCTCGGCTAGTGTGGACGTGCCTCGCCCGAGGCATTGCGGCCGCGCGTGCGTTTGTCTCGGCCGAGGCACGTTCACACTAACCGAGCTGCCGCGCGCGGCAATTTACTCGCGAGGCGGTGCGCTAGGTGTAGCCACGGCTATTGGAAATAAAAATAGCCACTGCAATATTTTTTTAGTATCTTCCAATTCTAACGCATGCCAAACCCTTTTCCGATTCATTTCCGGTAGTAACGACTACACAACTTGCAATGAAATGGCAAAAAGCGACGCGCTACGGAAGATTGAAAATACGTACTTAAAACTAGTTAAATTTGAAATTGGACACAGTATCATTGCATTTTGTCAGTCATAATCGTTTAGAAAGAGAATCAGATGTCCGAATAGTAGGAAGAGCTCTTTAGTAAAATTCAGACATCGAAAAAATAATAGTTATGTTTAAACTAAATATATGTTGGCGCCTCAAGAATGCCAACTTCGATGATATTGCACAGAACAAACTCACCCACGAGATCCAAAGTAAGAGTCAGTATCAGCGAACGCCGAGCAGTACTGTCGGAAGTAACAATCGAGCGGGGACGCGAAGCACTCGAACGTAACCCCGAAGCAGCGATGCAGGCACTCCAGCACGGGCACCGGCAGCGCCATCTGCGCCAGCTGCGCGTCGCCGCCCGCGCCCACCCAGGCCGCGTAGCGCCGCAGCACGCACCACACGCGGGACAGGAACTGTTCGAACTTCTTGTCGTCGAAGCAGCTGTATCGGTACAGGCACTCCTGAAAATAAAATGGTGTATTACTTCCTGTAACAGGTTATATTATATCCGAATACGTAATACAAAGACGCACACATACAACAGA